>OX422223.1:382740477-383940477 GCA_949130495.1 Sambucus nigra | reverse complement strand
CGTGTAAAATGGTCCTAAATTCAAAGAAATATCTTGTGTAAGGTATAAGTTGGGTGCACGATTGGTGACTTAGTTGGTATGTCGCTTCTCGGAGTGAGCGACTAGGGATGTGAGGTTGGTATCAAGTTTAAGTGAATTTGTGTGCTTAGGAAGACGTGAGAAATCGAGAAGACTCGGGATATGTAGTCCGAAAAATTGAAATAACTTACAATGATTAATTGGGTGTTATTTGTATGTAACTTTGCTCTTGAGTGAGCATCGACCACTAGATAGCAGTGCCCCGATAAATGTACCGATATGCCTTGGGTGTTAGAAAGGAAAAACTATGATCGATTGAGTGTGATCATCTGGTAAGTGGAGACTCGAGGACAATTATGTGACTTTGATGGCTTGCCTAATGGTGAGTGTTAAAATATATTGGAGGTCGAGTTATTTGGTGATAACCCCTTGAGAAATGACATATGATAACTTATTAGTGACTGAGGATTTCGATGGCATGGCCTTGAAAGATCCCTATGACTTAGAATAAGAATTAATAACCTCCAGAAACATGGGGAATTTATGGATTAAGAATTTTGAGGATGAAATTTCCTTAGATGGGAAAAATGTAACACCTGCTCCTATGATTTTTACCCCGTGCATGTAATTTGGTGTCTAAATATGACCCAGTTGGGCTTTAAACTTTGTAAGATGAATTGTGGATAAAACTTGGATAATGTTGTGTCCTTACACTTAGTTGGATTTAGAATGACGTTAAATTCAATTTGTGAAAATTAGGGTCATTTGAATGAAATTGGAGTTATTCGATCGAGATTCAAATCTCGGTCGAATAGCTCTTCAAACGACCTTCTAACGAAAAATCCCTGTTTGGAAAATCCACCCTCGTTAGAACCTCGTTCAAAGTAAGTTTGAACGAGATAACTTCATCGTTCGAATGAGACTGCAAAAATTAGATTTCTCAGATTAAAAAAATGCTATCAAGTTCCTGACCATTAGATTAAAACATGTGCCGGCCTATAAGCAGAGCATATCAACTTGGGGCACGTGTTCTTGGGCATTTTAGGAATTTAACCCTTAAGGGTTTTTGGGATATTTAAAGGGTGATTTATCCCATTTTAATCATCTCTCTCTCTCTCTCACACACACACACACACACACACACTTAGAGCTCTCAAAGAGTTCCACTACCAGCCGCCTTTATTCCACCCTAAACCACCATATTTGCTATTATTCTACCACATTTAAGCCTATAAAACCCATCTAGGCCATTGTTGGGCAAGACATTGATTTATGAAGAAGTTATTGGGGAATTTTTGGAGAGCAAATGAAGAAGAAATTATGGAGTATGAAGGGCGTTTTCATGGAGCTTTCATAGAGCATGCTTGTAGAGCTAAGCAACCTCCTTTAGGTCATCTTAGGGAGTGGGAGGTTTCCATCACATTCTTCTTCTTCATCCAACCATATTTGAGGTAGGATACTCTACTCTTTAGCGTAAGAACTCTATTTTCATAGTATTGGTCTCGTAGTTAAAGTTTGTAAGAGTAGAATGTATATATGATTTAAGAAGGTTATTTCTTATGGTTTTGTTTAAATGGTTTACAAATGATTTCAAGAGTTTAGAGTAAATGATATATTTTAATAAAACTTTTAATATTTTATGGAATAAATTTTTTGAAATAATATTTATCTTGTTGAAGATATTTTACGAACAATTGTCGCAAAGTTTTCTTGTAAAAAATGGGATTTTCATAAAGATAGGCATTTATTCAAGTTTTGAAGAAATAATATGTCTTTTAGTCTTAAAAATCATGTTTTTCAATATTACAAAATTTTTAGAATGAATCATGTGTTGAACCCATTGAATTGGATTTTTGGACTTGAAATTCCTCTTCTTATGTATATGAACTTGTAGTAATTTGGCATTGAGCATATAGGTAAGTTTAATGAAGGTTGTATGAGGTTTTGACATGAATAAAAAAATAAAAATTTTAGCCCGTAAAGTGTGCAAAAAGTGTAGAAAATATGATAGGTGGGCATTTCAAAATTACGTGTGCAAATAAAGGAAAAAGGTGTTTTCTTGCAAAGTAGTCCTCAAAATGTCAAAGGTTTTCTTAGTAAAGAAAGTAATAAAATAAAGTAATTTCTAACTTGATAAGTGTGTCACTCCTAGGTGTTAAAGAAGTGTTAATGAGTGTAAGTATTTAACAAGTTTGTGTGATAACTTAACAATGTTTTGAAAAGACAACATTTGTGAAAATGAAGAAAAATACAAGTCTGGAAACAAAGGGGTAAAATGGTAATTTTACGTAAAGTGAAACATTATTTTGAAATACAAATGATGAAAAATAGTGTTACATAAATGATCCTAAATTAAAGTGATTTTTGGGATAAAATCAACGCAAGTGTGTAAAGGACATGAAATGGTGATTTTCAAATTGTAACATAAGGTGGGGTGAAATCCCCGAGTTTTGGCTTCGACCACTAAAAGTGGAATAATTTGGACATTTGAATTTTTTTAAACACATTAATATGGACTAGGATAAGATTATAAAAGAAATAAGAAGGGTCCAGAGCCCTAGGGTGAAAGACCAAAACACTGGCCAGAGAATATGGTAGCGTAGCTGGTGGTATGGAACCTGTTAAAGTACATGCTTATTTAGAGAATTTTGAAAAAAGGTAATGATAAAAGTAGAAAATGTAAAAAAAATCGGTTGTGTGGTGAATATAAAAAAAGACAGCCTAACTTGAAATGAAACTGATAAATATTTCGGTTGAAAGATAATGTTGACAAGTAATATCATAAATTGGCCAATGTCCATGTAAAGTGAAGTGATTAAATGGGTTATTAATCAACCTAAAGAGGTTTTGGTCCATAATTAACAAAAGTGTGTGCTTGCAAAAGTTTTTGGTTCTAACACAAAGAGTGTCTCTATTGAAAGGTTATTTTCTAGAAAAATATTAAGGTAATACGGTGTGAGTAGATGGATGATTTCGATAAAAGAGGTATTCTCTCTAAACAAATGGTTTTTTTGTTTAGTATTTAACAGAGTGCATTAAATCAAGAAATTCAGTAAGTTAAGCCAAAGGGGACTCTTCGTAGGATTAATGTGAATTAATCGAAACAAGCAACATTTTTGGAATAAAAACGATCTCATGCCTTAATGTATATATATAGGAGGTAATTGTATGTGCACGTAGGTATAACGTGTTAGAGTATTTTTTCTACCGTTCGATTCTGTATTGCATTATTGTATTTTTCACTGTGCATTAGGCCCGTTCCATCTATTTTATTATGACAGGTTGTATGCGGTTTCGTATTTTGAAGGCGGTTTGCAAGTAAGTATCCTTTTTATTTTACATTAGTATCTCTGAGTACTCTGATTAGGGGATGCTTTCTACGAGTCCCACACGTAGCTTGATATTGAATCGCATGTTTAACGAGTGAAATTTTAATTAAATAAAATTGGACTAATGACATTATTTAGGTTGTCTTATTTCACATCACACTTAACGTCTTGGATGGATCGGGTTGACCCACGGGTAACCCATTAATCAGGGTCGGAGTGTTATAGTTATCTTGTCTCTTGGTTGGGAAGGAAGCAAATCTCCATATCTTTATCCGTGGCAGAGGCTAAGTATGTAACCGCCAGGATTTTTTGCATGCAACCCTTTTGGATTAATCAAATGTTGGAAGATTATGAGATTTCATAAGGCACAATGACTACTTCTTTTGATAATACGAGTGCTCCATATATCCCGTAATCAGGTCCAACATTCTCCCACAAAATACGTTAGGACACATGAGGATTTTATAAATGATCTCATTGTAGAGAAGGTCGTGCCATTGAGCTTCTTAAGCACCGAATGTCAATTAGCCAATATTTTCACGAAACCTTTAGATGAACGTAGATTCGATGATCTTAGGAAGTCTTTGGGCATTTGCTACATTGATTGAGTTCGGTTATTAGCATAAGATATTTATCTTGCTCATATCTTATATCCCCATTGCTAGATTGTATTTTTAGTGTATTCATATGTTTTTCTTTTTGATATATTTTGAAAATTTGCAAAAATATTTTCGGTTTTTAAAGAAAAAGATAAAAAAAAATATTTTATTTCGGTAAATTTTTTCAAAAAGATAAAAAAAGGGTTTGCATTTTTGTTTATCACCATATATTGATTAAAAATGAAGATTTCGGATCACCTTTTTATTCGTTCCATTCACATGACTTTTTCATACTGTTTTGAGACATGGCGTTGTTCTGTTAGTGTGATTAATAATGTGCCCAAATGCTAGTTGTCACCTTTATCGCACACATGCACGATTTTTTGAACATTGTACTTGCTTATCATGTGTTAAATATGATGTTCTCATCTCAATATTGCTTAATAATGAAACAAATGTAAAAAGGGATAGGTTGTGCTTGTAAGAACCATTGTCAGGATTTTGTTTTCCGAAAAATATTGAGATATGTTATACAATGGAAAGGTTTTACGAAAGAGTTAAAAGACTCCATTTGCAAAAGGAGCCTAGAAAGATTAGCAACACAGAAAAACATAAGTGTCAAGACCATTTATTTTACATCATTGATGCTTCGCTACATATGGGCATTATGGTTTCTTCAAAATATTTGAGAGTGAATTCTTATAGTTATGAGATTTTAAGGGAGTTGGAAAGTAGAAAATCAATGGGTTTGCACAACGGACTTTCTTGAAAATTTTAAATAGTTTGGCTTTATTGTTTAACGAATCATTAAAATTCAGGGCATATTTCATAAGTCGAGTCAATTTCATTTGAGTTCATCATTTTCCACCTAAGGTTGAAATTGAGTTCTTTCTTTATACTTTGATATGCCCAATATGCACCCTCATACTCGGAGTCGACAACCTCGGTTGAAGTAAAGGACGAGTTAGCAGAAGGCTCACAATCTCGATCAGCCAAATCGTCCTTCACAAGGTCGGCCCCACAATGACCAACCTCGACTGGCCATCAGCCGTGGTCAGACGCTCATGGGCTCAGACAACTGCCACTGACGTACCCTGCTACAGCCGACGCTTCAGACGTGCTTAAAATCTAACCTTGGCTAGTCAAATAGCCGAGGTCATACTTACTTCTGGGGAACAAAGATAAACCTCGGACTTACCAAACATCGTATTCGGCTGGGCCGAGGTTACCACGGATTATATCAAGAGTCCGAGCATACGTAAGCACATGGGAAGACTAACGTGTGGACTAAATCGTTATAACCAATTCGTTCCCCTCATGTGAGGGAATATTTGGTCATCATTACCTGCATGTGGCACAGCCAAGTGTCCACATGAGATTGGACTAATCTTTACACACATGCTCATGGCATGCTTGGGGGTACACTACACACCCCTGGCACTATATATATATATCCTCCTACCTTGCAAAGGGATCAACAATTGTAACCCTAGAAAAAGCTCTGTAGAATTACAGTGTAGAGAGAGAAATTAAGAGATTGTATCATAGGCCATTAGTGCCCTCATTCTAGTGAGATTTACTCGCCTATTTTCCTCACCACCTTCTACTAGATGCTCACTCTTGTACTGCCATTGTTATAACTAGCTTGAACTTATCAACACCTCATACCGGTGGTTTAGTCTGCAACATCATCATTTTGGCGCCGTCCGTGGGAACGAGAGGATTCATCTCTTCCTCCTTTGTTACTTGACCTCATCGGAGACTTTGGTGGTGAACCAGTCCTCCCCCTTTGCGTGGAGTTATTTCACCATTGAAAGAGGTTCTTTAAGGTCTCAATCTCTTTAGTACTTTCAATTAAATCTCTCTAGTCTTCTTACATGTCACCGGAGTTACCACCTCCACCATCTGGTGTTGGAGGGCCCAGTTCCAGCCAACTATCGCCCCAGTCCGAAATGGCTGAGGTAGCGGTGGCCTTGAAATCCTTAGTTGCAACTTAACAAGCGATGCATGAGCAATTTGCCCCGCTAATCCAGAACATAATAATGAGACCACCTAGGATCTCACGGGAGATGATTACTCTGGCGGCAAATCAGGGACAACATGAGACCAGGGGACCACCCCAGGCACCACGAAAAGACCTTCCTCCTCCTCTATGGCAGAGGGACGTTGCTGACCCTAGGCATTTATGCCTGGGAAGGCAAGGAAACTCTTGCTCGAAAGATATGTATGACGACATAGAAGCCGAGGATGCTCCAGCTAACTGTTGGGAGCCATATGAGGTCTCAAACAACAGTGTACATCCTATCCAGTAGAGCCGAGGATAAGGTGAAAGGTGAGACTGCGATGCCTGTCAAAGAGGTTCAGCTTTTGATCAGTTAAGTAAAGGGTAGGCCTTCGAAAGACTCGCACCAATTAATGACCTGTGAGAAGGTTGTCCAGGTCAAGAAGCATCATTGGCTGACGAAGAGAAGGTGTAGATCGTCAGCCCCATCATGGCCAACCCCCACAGGGTCAAGATTGTGTTCAGGGGGAGGTCAACAGCCGACGCTGTGCAGCAGTTAGGGAACCTTCAGCCCACCATTTGGAGGTGGCTGGGGACAACCTCTGTCAGAACGATGTTGTTAATCCTTGGAATGACACTATTTAAAGTCTAGAAGAGAAGATAAGGGGTATCCTAAAAAGTCTAGACCCATTACAGAGTGGGTACTCAGAGGGTTCACCATTTGTGACAAGGATTGTCAACTTCCCAACCCTTACCAAATTTAAACCTCTAATGGTGTCTCCCATGTACGATGGAAGTACCAACCTAGTCCATCATATCGAAATGTATTAGTTTGCAGCAGACATATATTCAATCTCTGATGAGATGAGGTGCCGAGCATTCTCGAGCACTCTAACTGGGGATGCACATATCTGGTTCACTTCTCTCCCTAAAAATTCAATTGAAAGTTTTAAAGATTTGGCTAAGAGGTTCATTCACAACTTCTGTTTTGGGGTGAGGCCTCAAAAGAAGACGACCCATTTGCTTTATGTAAAGCAAGGGAAGAATGAAATCCTTAGAGACTATATCGCAAGGTTCAACAAGGAAAAGTTAGAGGTAGATGACTATGAGGAGAGTATAGCTATGACAACCCTTATTGGAGGACTTCCGAAGGGAAAACTACTCTGGAAGCTTGATAAAGACCCTCCTAAGTCTATGGCCGAGCTGTTGGCAATAACTGGAAAGGTAATGAACGCAGAGGAAGCAATGTCTGCGAAATATGAGGATGATACTGGAAGTAGCAGTGGGAAGTTCCAGAAGAAAAAGGATGTAAAGAAGAGGGCTGCAAATGACAAGTTTGCAGACTATACTCCTTTAATTGTGAGTTGTGAATGTATCCTCAACGAGATAAAGAATGACGGGTCATTGAAAGGGCCAAAGAAGCTGAAGGCTCCTCTACATAAGAGAAATAAGAATTTATGGTGCAAGTTCCATCAAGATCACGACCATCTAACTGACAAATGTTTCGCCCTAAAGGACGAGATTGAAAAATGCTGAAGTTTGGAAAGTTGAGAAAGTATGTGGACATAAGAGCTTTAAAGAATGTCCGAGCCAACCCCAGAATGAAAAGAAATGATAAATATCGAGAAGACATCCCATCCAGGAAAGATGATGCCTCTGATAATGATGACGATGACCCTGACCTCCCACCAAAAGATGACAATGTCCCATTAAAGAGAGTCAAGATAATCTCTTTTGGTGTAAACACTATCTGCGGGGTACTAGCAGGGGGTGGCTAGGAGATAACTGATCGCAAGGCTCATTTGGCAGAAGCAAAAGCAGTGCCTAAGCCTAGGTTGTAAACTTGGCTTCCACAGAGTTTAAACTTGAGAAAAAAAAGAAGGTAGACATGGACACTCTCTTAGTCGACTTCTCGCGACTTGATTTCAAGGGTATCTTAGCCCCCCATGATGACCCTCTAGTCATCACCACAAGGATCCTTGTGGGTGTGAAGTTCTGCAGACGTTATGTTTTAGTCCTGTTTCAAGAGCTTAGGTCTCAGCAAAGCAAGGCTTGTCCCTTATCATCATCCCTTGATTGGCTTCAGCGGGGAGAAGGTTCATATATTGAGAATGTATGAAATGGATGTAAGAATGGGAGATGAATGGCCTAAGAGGTTGACCAGAAAAATTAATTTCTTTGTGATGGAAGAAAATGTCTTCTCAACCTATAACCTCATCATGGGACGAGTGAACCTTAAGGAATTTGAGGTCGTGCCTTCCACGGTCCACCAGATGTTAAAATTATCGACTCCCTAGGGAGTAGGGGAAGTGAAAGGTGACCAAACGTCGGCATGTGAATGATACTTTAACTCTGCAGAAGAGAGAGAGAGGCTCATAAGAGGGAAACAACCACTTACAACATTGACACCCTTGATCCCAGAGACGAAACAAATCTCAAAAAGGGAGAGGATGAGGAGGAGGTAGAATCCATCATCCTCAATAAGGATGAGCTGAAAAAAACCATCCAAGTCAACAAGGCCCTATAACTTGAGATCAAGGAGGAGCTAATTAATCTACTAAGGAAAAGACATAGTATCTTTGCATAGAGTCATGCAGATATGCTAGGTATTGACCCTGGGATCATATGTAATAAACTAAATGTTGTAGATGATGCCAAGCCCATTAAGCAGAGAAGAAGGATATACTTAAGAGAAAAGTACGAAGTCATCAGAGACGAGGTTCAAAAGCTTGAAGAAGCCAAGTTTATTAGAGAGTTTATATACCCTGAGTGGTTGTCTAATGCAGTCATAGTGCCTAAAACTAATGGTAAGTGGAGGATGTGTGTAGACTTCACCGATTTAAATAAGTTTTGCCCAAAGGACAGTTTTCCCCTGCCCCATATAGATCAGATTTAGGAAGCCATAGCAGGACATGAGCTCATGAGCTTCATGGATGCATATTCCGAGTATAATCAGATCTTCATGGACTCGGCCGACTCAGAGAAGACAACCTTTATTACATACAAGGGGACCTAGTGCTACAAGGTCATGCCCTTCGGCCTAAAGAATGAAAGGGAAACTTTTAACATCTTGTAAATAAGATGTTCGAGGATCAAATTAGCAAAACCATGGAAGTTTATATGGACGACATGCTGACAAAGAGTTTGAAGGCCTACACTCAAGTGGCCGACCTTGAAAGAACTTTTGATACCATGGATAAATACAGAATGAAGCTCAACCCGACCAAATGTGTCTTTGGAGTCAGAGCTGGAAAGTTTTTGGGTTCATCGTTAACTAAAGGGGAATAGAGGATAACCTTGAGAAGATCAAGGCTTTGCTTGGAATGAAGACACCCAGAACCATTAAACACATTCAGAGGCTAACCGGACGAGTGGCTGCACTTAGCAGGTTTGTTTCTTGAGCTACAGATAAATGTCTTCCTCTTTTCAAAGTTCTTATAAAAGTCTTTGAATGGAATGAGGAATGTGATGAAGCTTTTAAAGAGCTTAAGACCTACCTCGAATCCCCTCTACTCCTATCACGACCAATTAAGGGTGAGAAGCTATATGTATATTTAGCAGTCTAAGAATCAGTAATCAGTGCTGCAATAGTGAGAGAAGAGGATGGAGTGCAAAGACCAGTGTATTTTAATAGCAAGGAACTCCAAGGGTCAAAGAAAAAGTATCCTAGGATGGAAAAGTTGGCCTATGCCTTGATACATGCTTCTACAAAAATGAAGCCATACTTTCAGGCTCATTCCATAGTCATCCTCATAGATTCCCCACTCAGACAGGTCCTCCATAAGCCTGAGAAGTCAGGAAGGCTAATGAACTAGCCAATTGAGTTGGGAGAGTATGATATTGTCTTTCAAACCAGGGTTGCCATCAAAGGATAAGCACTCGTAAATTTTATGGCCGAGTTTACCTGGGATGAGGCCGAAGTTGAAAACAATCTTGGAACTACAGATGAGCAAGTGGAAAGGAACATCGGCCGAGCAACAGATGAGGCTGAGATAAGTTCAGCCAGGAAAAAGGTAGTTGAGAATGAAGATGAGAGACACCTCATCAAATAAGGGACCCTGACAAAGGGAAACTTCTCTCCAAACGAAACTATCTGGAAAATGAGAGTGGAGCAGGGTTGATAGTATCGGCACCAGACGGTACAAATATTGAATATGCACTAAGATTTAGATTTAAAGCCTCCAACAATGAGTTAGAGTATGAGGCATTTATATCAGGTCTCTCTTTGGCAAGATCACTAAGTGTCGGCCAACTCCTATTCCACAGTGACTCAAGATTAGTTGTGAACCAGATCCTAGGGGTGTATGAAGCCAAAGACGAAAAGATGGAAATATATCTGAAGAAGGTAAGATTGATGCTAGAAGGATTCAAAGAGGTAAAAATGAAGAGGATACCTCGGCTAGACAATAGCCGAGCTGATGCACTCACGAGGTTGGCTTCAGCAACAAGAACATACATAAGGAGAACAGTTCCAGTTGAGATTCTTCTCAAGCCGACCATCGAAGAGGAAGAGGTTGCTAAACCTTGCTTAAATTTGAATGTGGGAGAATCATGGATGGACCCTCTTATTAGAAACATCAGAGAGGGAGAACTGATGGAGTCAAAGTTAGAAAGGAGAAAGCTGAGGTTCAGAGCTGCTAAATTCTCCATTGTGGGAGATGTACTGTACAAGAAGGGATTCCTACTCCCTCTACTCAGATGCGTTCATCCTTCATAGGTTCTATACATCTTATAAGATGTGCATGAGAGCTCTTATTCAAGCCACATTAGAGGAAGGTCGTTGGCTAAAAGGATAATCACTCAGGGGTACTAGTGTCCGACCTTGGCCAAAGATGCAGCTGCATATGTGAAGACATGTGTTAAGTGTCAGAGATTCTCCACCATACCCTATCAGCCTCACCAACCTATGACTTCTATCAGCTCCCCCTGGCCATTTGAGGTATAGGGCATTGATTTGGTAGGACCATTGCTAAGGGCTATAAATAACTATCAGTTCCTATTTATGACGATTGATTATTTCACAAAATAGGTAGAAGCTGAGCCAATGATCACAATCACTGAGCAGACGACCTTCCAGTTCATTTGGAAGAACATCATATACAAGTATGGACTTCCAAACACCCTCATCTCAGACAATGTAACCCAATTCAAGAATGTTTCCTTAGAGAAGTACTGTGAAAGAGTAGGGATCAAGCAATTCTTCTCTTCCCCTGGCCGACCCCAGGAAAATGATCAGACTGAGGTCACAAATCTAACAATCCTTAATGGGATTAAAAAAAAGTTGGAAGAGGCCAAAGGAAGATGGATAGAAGATGTATATGATGTGCTTTGGGCTTACAGGATGACAGTGAGGACACCCACAGGGGAAACTCCATTTATGTTAGCCTATGGCTTGGAGGTTGTGATCCCAACAGTGATAGGGCTTTCCACTCATAGAGTTCAGACATATGACCCTCAGAGGAATGGGGACGAGAGAAGACTAGATCTTAATTTAATTGAGGAAAGAAGAGAAGATACAGAGATAGGACAGGAAGCCTATCAACAGAGAATTACAAGATTCTACAATCTAAGGATATAGTCAAGGCCAATAGCTGTGGGAGACCTAGTCCCAAAGAAGACGTGGCAAAAAAACCAATAAGCTCCATCCCAATTGGCATGGTACTTATAAAGTAATTGATGAGGTTGTACTAGGTACCTATCGGCTAGAGAATCTTGAAGGAGAGCCTTTATCCAACCTTTGGAATGCCGACCACTTAAAAAAATATTACTTATGATGTTTCAATTATTTTATCTTTTTGTATACATCTATCAACTTATATAGAGAATGTCAATGAGAAAATTGCAATGTTGTGTTGATGCTTTTGTTCCAATGTATGTATTAACCATCATTAATTTGGTAAAATATGAGGTAAAATATCATTAATTTGGTGACCTCAAACCTTGAACATCATTAGTTTGGTGAAATTATGAGGTTAAACACCATAATCTGCTGACCTCGGAACTTAAACATCATTAGTTTGGTGAAATTATGAGGTAAAACATCATTAATTTGGTGACCTCAAACCTTGACCATCATTAGTTTGGTGAAATTATGAGGTTAAACACCTTAATTTGGTGACCTTAGACCTTAAACATTATTAGTTTGGTGAAATTACGAGGTTAAACACCATAATTGAGTGACCTCGGACCTTTAACATCATAATTTGCTGTAGTGAAATTTGTGGTGAACGTGTGGAGAATCACAATTATAGAACAACAAAACATCATATGAAATAATATAATAAAAAAGATCAAGCTACTTATGATCGTAACATAAAGAGGATTCATAATTACATCCTGAATATCAAGAAGCTACCACCAAAGTTCATGAAAATAAGAATTACAAAAAAAGTTAACCAAGGTTTATCAGAACTATAACTATCAAGAAGCTTCACAAGAAAAAGTTGTTAATGAGCAGGAGAGGCCATCTGAGTTGAGCCTATGCCTCAATAAGAGTAGACCCACCAGCAACTGTAGTTTGATGAAGGCTGATGTTTGTAACTTTAACCTCGTCATCGCGCTGAGTGTCGTCTTCTGTCTCTGTGACCTCAAGAGGAGTCATCTCGACTGGAGCAGAAACACTCTCTTCAACTTCCTTTAAAGCTTGGGTGAACCGAGGATCTCCAAAGCCTAGACAAACAGAATCCTCGGCAGTCAAGCCCCCAGATTCACCCTACTTTATGGGCGCCCATCGGCTACTCGCTTTGATACCCCTCTTTAGGTACTCGAAGCCGAAGCTGACAAACTCCTCAGAGACTTTATAGTCCTCAATAGCTTTTTTGGCAGCATCTTCCAATGCAGCTTTAACAACAGCATTAACCTTCGATTGAATAACAACGTCCTTTGCCTTGAGAGTCTTTTGATGACCCTCCTTAAGCTGATACATCTGGTTGTCCCTCTCCTTGACGTCTCCTTTCAGCCTTTCAACCTCGACCTTCAGAGAGGCCTCAACTTTTTTAGCATCCTTACCCTTTTCTATAAGGGGCAACTTATTAAAGGTCCATTCAACATGACGGTAAAGAGACACTACACTATGTAGAAGAAGATCAGAAATATAAATCATAATTCCTGAAGATCAGAGATAACACTTAGAAGAAAAAATTGATACCTGAGCCGATCTGTGAAGAGTGAACTCGGCCAATAAAGGGACATCTAAGGAAAGAAGAAAATGCTTGTCCTGATCAGTCATTATAGTGCTAATAGCATCAGTAGTTTTCAAACTATGGCCAATCACACTATCTCTAATCTTGAGCTGAGATAGACGAGCAAACAAAGCATCGTCTATTAAAATGGGTATGTCTCGATCTTTAGCTTGAGTCTTACTTGGCCTTGTATGAGCCGGGTCCGTGGAAGACTTCCTCTTCTTGGTAGCATCGGCCTTAGAGGTGCCAACACTCTGTTTTGTGGCAAGTGGGGGTACATTCTTGCCTCCTCCTTTCACCATGAGCTTCACAAGGCTGGAAGTCGACATCTCCCAAAAGTCATCTGAAATGCTTGCGAGTCGCTCTATAAAAAGTCAAGTCTCTAAGTTAAAAAGTCAGATAGATAAAAGAGTACGAGATATCACTTGATAAGAAAAGCGTGGAGACTTACAAAGCTCTTCCAGAGGACCACCCTCATAAACCTATCTGAGAGAGGTAATAGGGGGTCATCAGATGTTCATACTTAACAAGATGACCCTTCTCGCCTTGGTTACAAAGGCTCTCAACGTCCTTGTTATTATACTGTCTAAGACCAGGATCGGTTTTAGCCGCCAGGGAGACTTTCTCCCATATCAGAGGGGTCCTTGGAACCGATGTTCCATCAGCCTCGTTTAAGACGAACTCCCAGGTCCCAGAAATAAAGAAATACCGAGGTTTCCAATTATGGTTAGAAGTCTGGATAACTAAGAACATCTTCTTCTCGGATTTTATGGCTAAGAAGTGGTAGTAGCCGGGGTGATTTTTGGCAGACGAGGGAACGTAACAACTAGTAAAAACTCTAACTAGAAGGTCTAAATGATGAACAACCATCCAAAGGACGATAGCCCCAGTAATAACCCTCCAAGAATTTGGGGACAATTAGGAAGGGGTAAGGTTTATGTGTAAGAGAATGGCTCTGATAATTGGGAGGATGGGAAGATGAAAACCCAACTTTAACATCTGCTCATAAATGCAGATTTCACCCTCTCGGCCATCGAAGGCCCTTTCATCCTTTAGAGGTTTCCTCAAGATGATGTAGCAGTCAATGGAGTACAAATGTCTAAAGACTAGAAGGTCATATTCATTTATAGTACTTTCATACTCTGCAGCCACAGAGGTATCAAGTTCACTTCCTCCATCATCATCACCATCCCTAGTAACTTCGGCCTTGGCATTCGTAGGGGCACCACCAGGATACCTCTTGGCAAACTCAACATCGGTGGCGGTCAATAGAGGAATGGCATCAATAGGATGGGAATTTCTACGCTGGGCCCTAAGATTTCTATGGAAGGTGATCTACGTGAAGTGCTATTATCTCTATGGGATGAGGCACGGCTCGAAACCTCGGCGTCCTTCGAAACCACATCTTACCTAGGGGAGCAATCCAAAACCTCTTGGAAAGAGTCTACGGACTCTGCAACCTCAGAGGTGGACATAGGGTCTGATGAAGCTGACTCTGACATTGGTATAGGAACCTCTTGAACCTCGGCAGGCTCGAGGTATATAACATTCAAGGGTGGAGGAAAGGTTATTCTAAGGGGAAAGGCCTCAGCCTTACGTGCCTCCTCCTAGGCTAACTCTATCTTCCAAATCTTTTCAAAGGTCATTTCACGCAAAGATGGAAACTCTTCAATAAGTTTATACAAAAGTCTGAGCATTCGGTAGACGACACTACACTTAAAGAGTTCAAACTAAAAGGGCAAACAACTTGTACAACTCAAACAAAAGATCAAAATGGGAATCCAATAGCTTTACACCAAGAACAGGTGCAAAGCAGCTCACCGGAGAGGGTAATCGGGGATCAGTCGAAAAAACTTAAAACACAAAGTTCGACCTAAACTAAGCCCAAGATGACTAAGTGGAGGTGAAGTGAACCCTATAGCTCACTGTCACTCATGAAAACCCACCAAACAGGGGTGGTTTCCCTCTCCATAAAATAGAAAAACCCACTAGGAAAAATGGAAGTTACAAATAAAGCCAGCAATTAAAGAAACGAAGAGAGATAGATGGTTACCTGATCAACAAAGAATAAAAGGTTAAGGGTTTTAAACCCAAGACAACTTGAGAACTAGATGGAGATTGGAGCTTTGTCGATGGAGGATTTGAATAAAATCTCAAACAATGAGAGCTCTATGGCGGGAGAAATAAGAGGAGAAAGAGAATAAGGGAAGGGAAAAAGTATTTAAACCTTCCCTAATAATGGGGAATAATTTTCAAGGAGCCCATTATTTCCTAGAGAACCTAAAAGATGCCGTCAGAGCTGTCATACCTTGGGGAATACGCTAGGAACTTCAATGAGTAACATGTGTCCGAGGAATCAGTTAACACCCCAAGCCACCAAATGTAACTCGACATTGGCCTAACTTATATACCCCTCAGTCACCTACTCATATAGGAGAGTAAGGGCTAGGGTTATCGATATGCCCAATATGTACCCTCATACTCGGAGTCGATAACCTCGGCTTAAGTAATGGCCGAATCAGTAGGAGGCTCATAATCTTGATGATTTAAATCATTCTTTACAAGGTCGGCCCCACAATGACCAACCTCGACTGGCCATTAGCCGTGGTCAGACGCTCATAGGCTCAAGCAACTACCACTGACGTACCCTTCTACAATCGATGCTTCAACCGTGCTTAAAATCTATCCTCGGCTGGTCAAATAGGCCGAGGTCATACTTAGTTTGGTGGAACAAAGACAATCTTCGGACTTACGAAGCATCGTATTCAGCTGAGCCGAGGTTACCACGGATGACATCACAAGTTCAAGTATACATAACCACATGGGAAGACTAACGCGTGGACTAAACCGTTATAACCAACTCGTTCCCCTCATGTGAGGGAATATTTGGTCATCATTACCTACATGTGGCACAACTAGGTGTCCATATGAGATTGGACTGATCTTTACACATATGCTCATGCCATGCTTGGGGGTACACTACACACCCCAAGTACTATATATACATATCTCCTCCTACCTTGCAAAGGGATCAATAATTGTAACCCTAGCGAAAGATCTTTAGAATTACACAGTAGAGAGAGAAATTGAGAGATTGTATCACGGGCCATTAGTGACCTCATTCTAGTGAAATTTACTCACACACTCACAGTGGACATATACGAGATTGGCTGAACCACTAATATACTAGTGTATCTCCTCTTCTCCTCACCACCTTCTACTAGATGATCACTCTTGTACTTCCATTGTTATAACTAGCTTGAACTTATCAACCCCTCATACCTATGGTGTACTTTATCGCATCATCAGACGTGTCTCATGAATTCGTGCCCTTGTGTTATGAATGTTTATGTTGATTCACCTATATATATTATTCATCCTCTATCTTATACGGGATCGCTTAATTAAAACCCTAGCAAAACTCTGCTCATTTTGTATCTAGAAGAGAGAGAAAGCTTGAGTATTTTAACCCAGGCCATTAGATCTATATTTGTTAGTGGATTTCACTCACACACAAATAGTGGACATCAGCTCTGGACGAACCACTTAAATTTAGGTGTTCTTCCTCTTGTCCTCATCTCTCTCTACTGTTATATCATTCTATTTTGTTGCATTTCTTCCATTATTGTAATAGTGTGAGCTTATTCATTACCTTGACCTGGTGGTGTTATTTCCAGCATCATCAGTCTTGCGCCATTTGTGGGAACGAGATAGCCAGTCTGTTCTGTTTCTTCTGTTGCTGCTCTGCCGAATTCTCAAGTGGTGGTCCAACCTCACCCTTGCTTGAGCTTGAGCCACCACTAAAACAACTCTGGTTTGAGCCTGGCTTGCTTTTAGCTCACTTCCAGTACATCACTTGATTTTTTCGGTCATCGAAACCCTCATATGACTTTAGATCTTCCATAACCCCCACCACCGGGGGTGGTGGACCTAACACCAGCCAGCCTCCTCAGTAAAAAATGGCTGAAGTAGCGACGAACCTTTGCTGCCTAGTGGCCAACCACCAACTGATGCAACAACAGTTCACTACTCTTAGTATTAAAGTAATCAAACCTGATGGAGACAATATGATAACTTTGACAGAAAGGGAGGAACTCCAAGATTTAGAGGCCATGGGACCACTCCAGGTCCCACAAAAGGATCTTCCTCATCAGTAGAGGCGCAGAGATGTGGATGACCCGAGGCGTTTATGCCTGGGGAGGCTGGGTCAGTGGTGCCCCAATTACGAGGAGCAAGAATGTGAGTAGGAGGATTATCAGAGCTTTTGGGAGCCCTACCAAATCACTGGTGGCACTGTAAGACCAATTCAACCAAGTCGAGGTCATACTCGAAGATTGAGCTGAGAGTGTAGGCCAAAGGCATCAACCCAAGACAGGTTGAGTTGGGGGTCATCCTTCGATAGGTTCATTCCAGTACCAGATGATCTAAGAAACTACCTTTCCAGATTAAGAAGTGTAGTTGGTTCTCGAAGGAACAATGGGGGTAACAGTCGTCAAGCCCTAAGAGGTCGAGACGAGGATAAAATAGAGAGTAAACATTCAACACAGAACGTCTCCCAGAGAAGGTTCAGTTCAGCCGAATAGCAAAGAGGGAGCCGGAGAAAATATGATTGTGGCCGAGGTTTTGGTGGCCGACAGACCTTGGAATGAATCCATACAATGGTTGGAAGATAAGATAGGTGACATCTTGAAGAGCCAACACCCCTTGCAGAGAGGATATACAGAAGGCTCGCACTTTATGGATAGGATAGTAAGTTATCCAACTCCATCCAAATTCAAGACTCCAGTGGTTACACCCAAGTATAATGGGAGCACTGATCCGGTTCACCACGTCAAGATGTACCAGTGGGATACAGATAATTACTCAGTCTCAGATGAGATGAGGTGCCATGTCTTTTCAAGAAATTTGATCGGAGCATTTGATGTATGGCTCACTTCACTCCCAAAGAGTTCAATTAAAAACTTCAATCAACTTGCAACGAGATTCATACCCAACTTTTGATTTGGGGTGAGGCCTTAAAAAAGACCACTCACCTGATGTACATCAAGGAGGGAAATAATGAGAGTCTCTGGGTGTACATAGCCAGATTCAAAAAAGAAAAGTTAGAAGTTGAGGATTATGAAGAAACTATCGCGATAACAACACAGATAGTAGGTCGACAAAAGGGAAAATTACTTTAAAAGCTTACTGAGGACTCACCGAAGTCCATATCGAGCTATTAGCGATGGACGATAAGGTCATGAACATCGAGGAATCTATGGTAGCGAAGTATGAGGATGAAAAGGGGACGAGCAATGGGGGCCAGTTCCAAAATAAGAGTAAAAATGGAAATAATAGGTCAGTAGACGATAAGTTCACCGACTACACTCCCCTCAAGATCAACTGTGAGCATATCTAAAATGAGATCAAGAATGATCGGCCTGTGAGGTCTACTTAAAAAAATAAAAGCACCCCCTCACAAGAGGAACCACAAAATATGGTGTAAATTTCACCGGGACCATGGGCACCTGATGTGACACCCCGCCTAATTAAACCTTGTGTGATCAAGCCTTAATTTAATTTAAATAGTTTTCTTAAATGGTTCATTCTTAGCATCACTGTCAAACTTTAAATTATTAACCACCTAAGTGAAATTAAGCTAGTGCCAAATTTTATCTTCCTTAAGTAAAATAAATAAACCATACAAAAACGATACAATACCAGCAATACTAAAACAATTCGCATAAATAACTGAATACACATATAGTCTTGCCGAAAACCACGGCCACGAAAACCAACTCAAAATCCAAAATTAGAATAACTGTAAAAGTAAAGAGTGGACAACATGTCCCAACTAAGAGTACTAAAACTGAGATCCTGCACTAGAACTGAAAAAGGAGAAAATGTCTAAACAATCCCTGCAACATCCACAAGTGCTGCAGCTCCCAAATCCCTGGAACGAAATCATGCTGGGTGTCCCTGTAGCTGGGCACCTAAAAGGTTTCTAAAGATTTTTACATAGCAAGAGTTAGTACTCAAAACATTTAAAAATATTTTGCAAGCAGTTATCACAATTGAGTTGCTGATTACACATATTAAGACTTCGCACACTCCTTTGAGCTTCCTCACCTCTCTTCTATAGTGCAAGTCTAACAAGGGTACTTAGTTCACCTAGTTGTTCTACCCCAGTTAACTAGATCAAAATAGCCCACTGCATGTACCCCCTCACTAAGTCCCCATAACCTACTCGCAGTATTTTAATAATCCATTATCTCATATGCTATAAATGTAGATAACTTACTTACTTCTTGTTATCCTCATCCTTATAATAATTACATCACGCTTCTTAATTATTACTAAGATACTTTCAATTCATCTCATTACCTACTATCCTAAGTCAGTACATTACACATATGGAATACATATTATCACGCAACATGTAATAAATATTAGTTATCACTAACATATCCTTTTGACACACATAAAGGACTCTTGGTTCGGAATGATTCATCGACCCCAACTGAGAGTTGGTTCGGAATGATATATCGACCCCAACTATTTATATATATATATACACATATTTTGGTTCGGGACTCTTTCATCGCGACACCAGTTTAAGGTTTGGTTCGACATTTTTACATCGACCCCAAACATATAATAACTTTATGTTAGTTCGGAATATCTCATCGACCCTAACATAATTAATTTAGGTATAATTCTCTTAACCCAAAAATTCTTATAATTTAGTAGGTACGCACCCGATCTATCAATTCATGCCCGTACGTAATATATTTTACTTATATTCACCGTACTCATTAATTTACGATTTATTTCACTATCTCATTTATTCGAGTATTCACGCAACTCTAAGGGTCCTAGTTACCCCTCCCTTGATTCAGTAGTTAAGCTGTCTCTAACCTACTGGTATTTTTCCGGAATTGACTCTCACTCTTTCTGTAACTAAATTCTCACATTCCCGACACACGACTCAATCGGTTACCTTCCCGTCGGTCCATTTCTCCAAATTTCACACTCAATCATTTTTGAAGAAATCTCATGGTACACCTACTGGTATCTATTAATTCCCTTCATAGGTAAAATGTCATCACTAAGGTTCCCATTAAGTGACAGTAATTGAAAAGAAATTTATTCACAAAATTTTCTAAAGTACAACCAGGGTCGATCGATCGATGGGATATGGTCGATCGATCGACATTCAAGGGTCGATCAATCGATCGAGCAGTGACAGACCCAGATCGTCTTCTTCATGCGGGTTACACCATTTTTGTTTATCCATCTCCCATGATAATTCACCATACTCACAACTAACAATTTCTAATCATTCCTACATATTCTGGGCTGATTACTAACGATCTAAAACATAAAATCATTACAAATTTCATCCAAATTAACTAAAAATCTTCTTATTATCCAAGAACCCTAAAAATACATTTTTTTCATCTTTTGATCATAAATCCAGATTTTTAGTTCGATTTAATCATCAAGTCTTCTATGATATCAGATTATTTGGAGATAAAAAACGTTCTACATGCAATCCCTATCTATCATGGATCATATTCAAGTGTTAGCTCCCAAAAATATCATAAAGATCATGTCCTTCCTAAAACTTATATGTGGGTATTATAACTCAATTTATTTTGCAAATAACCACTTGCCTTATGTTTTTTAGGGTCTGATTTCGTGGTTGTTGTTGATGATTGATGATTCTTATCCTTCAATCCTTCTTCCCAACAAGTTGGTAGTGAAATCTCCTTTAAATTCTCCCTACTTCCTTCTTTTGCCTTAGGAAATTGTTTCTCTCTTCTCTCTAATGGATATGGTGTATTTCCCTCCTCTCTAACCCTATCCTCCGACTCTTATCATCTGACTTAGGGTTCCAAAATTCGTAGGTCTCCTCACCCTTAAATGTAAAGAGACCAAAATGCCCTCGTATGGTCCCGGTTTAGCCTAAAAATGACCCGACACTCAACTAGTACCCCCGGGTACACTATTTTGACTAATGCGACCCTTTCGGAATCATCTGTGGACTCTAAATTATCTTTTGAGTCTCTTAAAATATGTTGCTCATCTCACCTTCAATTTTTTCTACGCGCGACACTCGATCGAGATAACTCAGGTACGTCCATATAAATCGTTAGGCCGTACATATCAACATTCAATATTTACTATCCACATTTAGTAAATTTTTTTAATCATCATATTAATCAGTGTCTAACTTTTATTAATCCATATTATTATTACATCACATTAAATTACTCTATTCACGTAATTTAATTTAAAATGTATTACATTAAATTACTCTACTCACATAATTTAAATAAAACGTATCACATTAAATTAATCGTCATATTAATCAGTGTCTAACTTTTATTAATCCATATTATTATTACATCACGTTAAATTACTCTACTCACGTAATTTAATTTAAAATGTATTACATTAAATTACTCTACTCACGTAATTTAAATAAAACGTATCATATTAAATTACTCTAGTCACGTAATTTAAATATTTTTAACTATGCAGAAATACGTGCTATTTCATACTTCCCCCTTACAAAGGAATTTCGTCCTTGAAATTTAGAAAATACCTACGATGAATAATTCTGGATACTGTTCCCGCATATCCTCCTCCCGCTCCCAAGTAGACTCATCTATATTGTGATTTCCCCACTATACTCCCACTAAGGGTACCACATTAGATCATAGTTTGCGCTCACTATAATCCAGAATTGCCACGGGTCTTTCCTTATACGAGACATCTGGCTGTATGTCAATCGCCTCCAGTGGAATGTGCCCGAAGGCTCTCTGACTCCTCATGTATTTCTTCAGCGACGACACATGGAATACATCGTGTATTCGCTGAAGATGCTCGGGGAGTCCCAATCTGTAAGCTATCGGTCCCACCCTCTCAATGATAGGAAACGGTCCCACATATCTCGGTGCTAACTTCCCCTTCTTATCGAACCTCATAATCGCCTTCATTGGAGATACCCAAATTAACACCTGGTCGCCCACATCTAGTTCCACGTGTCTCCTACCGGCGTCAGCATAACTCTTCTGCCTATCCTGTGCTATTCGAATGCATCCTCGAATCAACTCTATCTTGGAAGTAGTCTCCTGTATCATCTCTGGTCCCAATAGCTTATTATCCCCCACCTCTAACCAACAGGCGGGCGAACGACAAGGCCTCCCATAAAGTGCCTCGTATGGGACCATACCGATAGTGAATTGGTAAGAGTTATTATATGCAAATTCTACCAAAGGAAGGTATTGCTCCCATCCTCCCCCAAAATCTAGGACGCACATCCTCAACATATCCTCTAACATCTGGTTTACCCTTTCAGTCTGACTGTCTGTCTGCGGGTGATATGCCATACTCAATCGCAAGTCGGTGCCCATGGCCTCCTGAAAACTCTGCCAGAAATGTGACACAAATATTTTATCTCTGTCAGACACAATATTAATAGGAACTCCATGCAGCTTAACGATCTCTGAAATGAATAGTTGCGCATACCGCATCGTATCATAGTCCGTACGAACCAGCAAGAAATGAGTTACCTTAGTCAGTCGATCCACTATCACCCATATGGAATTGTGACCCTTTTGCGACGTTGGTAGCCCAGTAATAAAATCCATCGAGATACTCTCCCACTTCCACACGGGAATCTCCAGTGGTTGTAGCATCCCCGAAGGTCTCTAATGGTGCTGACATGTAACACACTTTGAGACAAATTCTGAAATGTCTCGTTTCATACCTAGCCACCAATATATTCATGTCATGTCCTGGTACATTTTATCCCCACCTGGATATACCAAAGACTTTGACCCGTGCGACTCCATCATTACGGCATGCCTCAAATCCTCCTCCTCGGGTACTATCAGTCTTCCATTAAATCGTAGTCCACCCTCTGAGCTGATATTGTAAGGATCCGCCCCCTCGACCAGTAGCTATCGTACTTTTTCCTGACAAAACGGGTGCTCGGCCTCTGCCCTCACTACCCGCATAACACTCTCGGGAGTAATAGCTAAAACTACCTTGCATTCTCTAGCTATCTCATCCTCGTGTCGAAGTTCACTCCACTTCGCCTTCCAAATTTCTACCAACTCTTCGGTAGGCCTTCTGCTTAATGCATCTGCCACCACGTTAGCCTTACCAGGATGATACTGTATATCAAACTGGTAGTCCTTCATGAATTCAAGCCACCTCATTTGCCTCATATTTAGATCCTTCTGAGTGAAAAGATTCTGAATTGACTTATGATTCGTGAATAGAGTGAACTACTCGCCCAAAAGATAGTGTCTCCATATCCTCAATGCAAAAATGATCGCTGCCAACTCGAGGTCATGGGTGGGGTAATTTTTCTCATGTGGCTTAAGATTTTGGGACGCATAAGCTATAGCTTTCTCTTCCTGCTATAACACACCCCCAAGCCCCTGTAAGGATGCGTCAGTCTAGACTCGGTACTCCATTCTGCTACTAGGCAAGGTAAGAACGGGTGCTGATGTCAACTTGTCTTTTAGTTCATCAAACGCTAACTGACAACAGTCACTCCATAAGAAGGTCACTCCCTTCCGAGTCAGGTTCGTCAAAGGACCAACAATTTTTTAGAACCCCTTGATGAAGCGACGATAATAACCGGCCAACCCCAAAAAGCTATAAATTTCGATCGGTGTCGTGGGTTGTCCCCACTCCCTCACTGCCGATACCTTACTTGGGTCAACAGTAATGCCTCTGTCGGATACAACGTGGCCTAGGAACTGGACCTCCCGAAGCCAAAATCCACACTTCTTAAATTTGGCGTACAACTGATGGTCCCGTAAAGTCTGTAGAACCGTTTGTAAATGTTCGGTGTGTTCCTCCTCCGTACGAGAGTAGATTAGAATGTCATCTATGAATACAATCACAAACTGGTCTAAAAATTCCCTGAATACCCTGTTCATGAGATCCATGAATACTGCAAGCGCATTAGTGAGCCCAAGCGACATTACCCTGAACTCGTATGACCCGTACCGCGATAGGAAAGCGGTCTTAGGTACATCCTCATCACGAATACGCAATTAGTGGTAACCCGACCTCAAATCGATCTTCGAGAAGTACACAACCCCTCTCAACTGATCAAACAAGTCGTCAATCCTCGGTAATGGATACTTATTACGTACCGTAACTTTGTTTAGTTCCCTGTAATCTACACACAGACGAAGTGAACCATCCCTTTTCTTCACAAATAACACCGGCGCACCCCATGGTGATGTACTCCGTCGAATGAAACCCTGTCCTAAGAGCTGTTGAATCTATTCTCTCAGCTCTCACATGTATGAAGGAGCCAAGCGATACGGTGCTCTGGCAATCGGTCTCGTCCCCGGCGCTAGGTCAATAAAGAACTCTATTTCCCTACTGGGCGGTAACCCTGGTATCTCCTAAAAGACATCCTCGAAATCCCTCACAACTGGGATTGAGTCCAGAGAAACGACAACCCCATGTGAGGTCTCCTCGTCAATATAATATAAGTGAGTGCGCGATCCTCCCTCGGGGAGGGGCATTGCCACAAGGAACATCTCTTGTCCCAGGATGGAAAACACGATAGTCCTCTCGTAGCAATCTACCATTGCCCTGTAACGCGCCAACCAATCCATGACTAGGATGATGTCATAACCCTCCATATCCAGTACTAGGAGGTCCGCCGCTAGACTCAATCTCCCGACCATAATGTCCACACCCTTACAAATCGAATGTATAAAGGACCCACTACCCATCAGTGACTCCACGCACATAAGATGAGTGTCAGCTGTCGCTAAGAGGTCGGTTGTCCGTGCATATCTAATGGCAATAAATGAATGCATCACCCCCGTATCAAACAAAATACTACCCTCAAGTCCATGAATAGGAAACATACCCGCGACTGCCGGCGGTGTTGGAGGTGCTGGCTGAAATGGAATGTCATGGATGTTGAACACATGCCATTAGTGCATCTGGCCTGGCTGCGGGGCATGTGCTGTTGCTGAGGCTAACGGAGTCTGTTGTCCCTGTTGGGCACCCTGTTGTTGTGCCCTGTCTTGCTGTGGACAATTTTTACTCTTGTGACCCTACTGGCCACAAGTGAAACACTGAGCCTGAAACTGCCTCTGACCTTGGCCCTGTTGGCCCTGGCGTTGGCCCTGTCGACCTTGGCCTTGATGTTCTCCACCTTAGTTCCCTTGGCACTATCGGCCTTGAGAAACTGGTTGCTAGGGACCCTGCTGGCCCTGTCTATCAAAGCGATGCCTCCCATTATTAAAATTCTTGACAGAGTTCCCCTGTCGGGAATCCTGCCCTAGCTGGCCCACTATTTGCTGCTGTGGTGTGCTGTTGCCACTGCTTCCATACACTTTGCCCAGTTGGCTAGGCTCACCTCTCTTGTTTCCCTTCGCATGAAAGTGGTGATCCTGATAGTGTAGTAGAGAGGCATTGACGACATCTGTGTAAGTTACCGAAGTCGGATTGCCGATCAAATGCTGTCTGATTCTCCAGGTCAAGCCATCCATAAATTTTGACTTCTTCCGTTCCTCATCGCTCACCTCATTTGGCACAATGTTAGCCAAGAGGGTAAACTCCTCCTCATAATCAGCAACTGAGCGATCACCCTGAACCACCTCACTGAATTTCTTCCTCATCTCTGACTCTACTGCTGGAGGAAAATACTTGCGGTTAAACCGCATCCAAAAATCAGAAATTGCCATTGTGTCCCTTTCCTCGGTGGTGGTAACTGACTCCCACCACTGTAAGGCCGCTCCCGACAGACGGAAAGTGTCTAGCATTTGTTATTGTACCTCGGTGCACTCTAGCATGCGCAAGTGGCGCTGGATATTTTTCTTCCAGTTGCACGCCTCCACTACATCGGCACTACCCTGGAACTCGGGTGGATGCCCTTTCTGAAATGTCTGCCATTGACCTCATCGCTGTGTCAACTTCTTCAGCCACTATCACTGCAACCTGAGTAGTGGAAATCAACTCGGGTGGGGGTGGGGGTATCGGCACCTGTGGCTCCTGATGAGCCTCCCTCGCCTCATCTTTGGCCTCAGCCCTCTCCGCTCATTGTCTCCTCGGTGGCATCTGAAATTAAATCAAATTGTATAAGTTAAAAGTTGATACAAAATTTTAAGAGTAGATGTACGACATCCCAAAAGCGAAAAGTGAATCAACAGTCCTAATAGTAGGGCTCTAATACAATCAAACGTTACGCTGAAACACAGTAAGCCGTACAGATCCTATGGATACTAGAACTTGATGCTCTGATACCATCTGTGACACCCCGCCTAATTAAACCTTGGGTGATCAAGCCTTAATTTAATTTGAACAAGTTTCTTAAATGGTTCATTCTTAGCATCACTGTCGAAATTTAAATTACTAACCACCTAAGTGAAATTAAGCTAGTGCCAAATTTTATCTTCCTTAATCAGAATAAACAACCCATACAAAAACGATACAATACCAGCAATACTAAAAAAATTCGCATAAATAACTGAATACAGATATAGTCTTGCTGAAAACTACGGCCAGAAAAACCAACTCAAAATCCAAAATCAGAATAGCTGTAAAAGTAAAGATTGGACAACATGTCCCAACGAAGAGTACTAAAACTGAGATCCTGCACTAGAACTGAAAAAGAGAAAACGTCTAAACAATCCCTGCAACATCCACAAGTGATGCAACTCCCAAATCCCTGGAACAAAATCTTGCTGGGTGTCCCTGTAGCTGGGCACCTAAAAGTTTTTTAAAAATTTTTACATAGCAAGAGTTAGTACTCAAAACATTTAAAAATATTTGGCAAGCAGTTATCACAATTGAGTTATTGATTACACATATTAAGATTTCGCACACTCCTTTGAGCTTCCTCACCTCTCTTCTATAGTGAAAGTCTAACAAGGGTACTTAGTTCACCTAGTTGTACTACCCCAGTTAACTAGATCAAAATACCCCACTTCATGTACCCCCTCACAAAGTCCCCATAACCTACTCGCAGTATTTTAATAATCCATTATCTCATATGCTATAAATGTAGGTAACTTACTTACTTCTTGTTATCCTCATCCTTATAATAATTACATCACGCTTCTTAATTATTACTAAGATACTTTCAATTCATCTCATTACCTACTATCCTAAGTCAGTAGATTACACATATGGAATACATATTATCACGCAACATGTATTAAATATTAGTTATCACTAACATATCCTTTTGACACACATAAAGGACTCTTGGTTCAGAATGATTCATCGACCCCAACTGAGAGTTGGTTCGGAATGATCCATCGACAACAACTATTTATATATATATATATATATATACACATATTCTGGTTCGGGACTCTTTCATCGCGACACCCGTTTAAGGTTTGGTTCGGCATTTTTACATCGACCCCAAACATATAATAACTTTATGTTAGTTCGGAATATCTCATCGACCCTAACATAATTAATTTAGGTATAATTCTCTTAACTAAAAAATTCATATAATTTAGTAGGTACACACCCGACCTATCAATTCATGCCCGTACGTAATATATTTTACTTATATTCACCGTACTCATTAATTTATGATTTATTTCACTATCGCATTTATTCGAGTATTCACGCAACTCTAAGGGTCCTAGTTACCCCTCCCTTGATTCAGTAGTTAAGCTATCTCTAACCTACTGGTATTCTCACATTCCCGACACACGACTCGATCGGTTACCTTCCCGTCGGTCCATTTCTCCAAATTTCACACTCAATCATTTTTGAAGAAATATCATGGTACACCTACTGGTATCTATTAATTCCCTTCATAGGTAAAATGTCATCACTAAGGTTCCCATTAAGTGACGGTAATTGAAAAGAAATTTATTCACAAAATTTTCTAAAGTACAGCCAGGGTCGATCGATCGATGGGATATGGTCGATCGATCGACTGCTCGATCGATCGACATTCAGGGGTCGATCGATCGATCGAGCAGTGACAGACCCATATCGTCTTCTTCATGCGGGTTACACCATTTTTGTGTATCCATCTCCCATGATAATTCACCATACTTGCAACTAACAATTTCTAATCATTCCTACATATTGTGGAATAATTACTAACGATCTAAAACATAAAATCATTACAAATTTCATCCAAATTAACTAAAAATCTTCTTATTATCCAAGAACCCTAAAAATACATTTTTTTTCATCTTTTCATCATAAGTCCAGATTTTTAGTTCGATTTAATCATCAAGTCTTCTATGATATGAGATTATTTGGAGATAAAAAAATGTTCTACATGAAATCCCTATCAATCATGGATCATATTCAAGTGTTAGCTCTCAAAAATATTATAAAGATCATGTTCTTCCTAAAACTTATATTTGGGTATTATAACTTAATTTATTTTGCAAATAACCACTTGCCTTATGTTTTGTTGGGTCTGATTACGTGGTTGTTGTTGATGATTGATGATTCTTATCCTTCAATCCTTCTTCCCAACAAGTTGGTAGTGAAATCTCCTTTGAATTCTCCCTACTTCCTTCTTTTGCCTTAGGAAATTATTTCTCTCTTCTCTCTAATGGCTATGGTGTATTTCCCTCCTCTCTAACCCTAGCCTCCAACTCTTATCATCTGACTTAGGGTTCCAAAATTCGTAGGTCTCCTCACCCTTAAATGTAAAGAGACCAAAATGCCCTCGTATGGTCCCGGTTTAGCTCAAAAATGACCCGACACTCAACTAGTACCCCTGGGTACACTATTTTGACTAATTCGACCCTTTCGAAATCATCTGTGGACTCTAAATTATCTTTTGAGTCTCTTAAAATAATTTTCTCATCTCACCTTCAATTTTGTCTATGCACAACACTCGATCGAGATAACTCAGGTACGTCCATATAAATCGTTAGGTCGTACATATCAACATCCAATATTTACTATCCACATTTAGTAAATTTTTTTAATCGTCATATTAATCAGTGTCTAACTTTTATTAATTCATATTATTATTACATCACATTAAATTACTCTACTCACGTAATTTAATTTAAAATATATTACATTAAATTACTCTACTCACATAATTTAAATAAAACGTATCACATTAAATTAATCGTCATATTACTCAGTGTCTAACTTTTATTAATCCATATTATTATTACATCACATTAAATTAATCGTCATATTACTCAGTGTCTAACTTTTATTAATCCATATTATTATTACATCACATTAAATTACTCTACTCACCTAATTTAATTTAAAATGTATTACATTAAATTACTCTACTCACGTAATTTAAATAAAACGTATCACATTAAATTACTCTACTCACGTAATTTAAATGTTTTTAACTATGCAGAAATACGGGGTATTACACTTGATCGATAAATGTTTCTCTCTGAAGGATGAGATTAAGAAGTTGTTTAAGGCTTGGAAACTGAGAAAACTTGTAAGTAGTGATAGTTGAAGAGGAGGCCGAGACGACCCCCAAAAAAGAAGAGTTGATAAGTGCAAAGAAGATGCTTGGAGGAAAAAGGATAATGCCTTAGACGACGATAATGGGGACGACCCATACCTGGCACCAAAGGACGATTGTCCCAAAGGTCTCCTTCACATGATATCATTCGATGTAAAGATGATTTTGGGGGCCTAGTAGGGGGAGGCTTAGAGGTGGCCGATTGAAAGGCACACGTTGCAGAGGTCAAAGCTCTTCCCAAAGTTGAAGCGATTAGCTCGACTGCGATAAGCGCTAAGTTAGAGAAAAGGAAGAAGGTGGCTATGGATACTTTGATTGTGGTTTTTTAATACTTAACTTAGAAGGTATCCTAGATCCCCAAGACGACCCTCTGGTTATTTCAACCAGAGTTCATGGGCTTGTGCCTTATCATCACCCTTTGATTGAATTCAGCTGTGAGAAAGTCCATCAATTGGGAATGTATGAGATGGACGTCAGGATGGGAGATATTTGGCCAAAGAGGATCATAAAGATGGTCAATTTCTTTGTAATGGATGAAGGTGTATACTCGGCCTATAACATTATTATGGGAAAAGTGGCCCTCAAAGAGCTTGAGAATGTGCCCTCCACTATACACCAAATGGTGAAATTCTCGACTCCTTATGGGGTAGGGGAAGTCCAAGGTGATCGAATGTTGGCACGTGAATGCCACTTTAACTCCGATAAGGAGAGGAATGCCCATAAGAAGGCCACCACAACATACAACATTGATACATTGGACCCCAGAGATGAGATGAAATTAAAGAAAGGAGAAGCCACGAAAGAGGTAGAATCCATCGCCCGCAATGAGGACGAGCTAAAAAAAAGAATCCAGGTTGGCAAAACCCTAAAGAAAGAGGTTAAGGAAGAGACGATTAAACTGTTAAGGAAGAGACAAAACATCTTTTATTGGAGCCAAAAAGATATGCTCGATATTGACCCAAAATTTCTCTTTCATAAGCTCAATATGGCTGATGATGTAAGGCCAATCTGACAGAGAAGAAGAGTCTACTCGTGAGAGAAATATAATGTCATCCGGGAGTAAGTGAAAAAGTTAGAGAAGGAAGACTTCATCAGAGAGCTCATCTACCCAGACAGGTTGGCAAACGCTGTCATCGTCCCCAAGGCCAATGGAAAATGGAGGATTTGTGTTATGAATTCACAAATTTGAACAAAGCATACCTGAAAGACAAATTTCCCTTGCCCCGAATTGATTTGATGGTAAATGCCATAGCCGGCCATGAATTTATGAGCTTTATGGATGCCTACTCAGGATACAACCAAATGTTCATAGACCCATCCGACGAAGAGAAGACAACTTTTAAAACCGATAAGGGAACCTACTGCTACAAGGTCATGAAATTTAGGTTAAAGAATATTATGGCAACGTATCAAAGGATATTCAATAAAAATTTTGAGGACCATATTGGCAAGACAATGGAAGTGTACATTGATGACATGTTGACGAAGAGCCTCAAAACTGACACCCATGTGGCCGACCTTGAACACATTTTTGACAAAATGGACAAGTACAAGATGAAGCTCAACCGTGCCATGTGTGTCTTCGGTGTAGGAATGGGCAAGTTTTTAGGATTCATCGTGAATTAGAAGGGGATTGAATCCAACCTTGAGAAGATCAAGTACTTGTTGTAGATGAAGACTCCTACAATGATAAAGGATGTGCAGAGATTGAATGAAAGAGTGGCAAGATTAAACGGGTTTGTGTCTAGAGCCACTGATAAATGCCTTCCTTTCTTAAAAGTATTGAGAAAATCTTTTGAATGGGATGATGATTGTGATAGATCTTTTAATGATTTAAAGTCCTATCTCGGCTCTTCGCTCATATTATCTAAACTAGTTCAAGGGGAGAGGTTATACCTTTATTTAGTAGTATCGGAGTCGGTCGTTAGTGCTGCTATTGTAAGAGAAGAGGATGGAATTCAAAAACCAGTTTATTTTAAAAGAAAGGCACTCCAAGGGGCTGAGCAGAGGTACCCCAAAATGGATAAATTATCCTATGCACTGATCCATGCATCGAGGAAGATGAAGCCCTACTTTCAAGCACATATTATGGTGGTCCTCACAGACTTACCCCTCAGACATGTCATTGACAAGCCTCAAAAATTAGGTAGACTAATGGCTTGGGTAATCGAATTGGGAGAGTTAGACATTATTTACCAGTTGAGAACGACTATTAAGGGTTAAGACCTAGCCGAATTTTTGTCCAAATTTACCTAGGATAAGGTCAACCCTACTGCCAATGAAGATGTTGAAGTTACTTCTTATGAGTCAGAAAGCAGATTGGGTCCTCCCCCAGCTGAGGCCGAGATAAGATCAGTAAAAAAAAAGTTTCAGAGAATGAGGAAGAATCGTATATTTTTAAAAATGGAACCCTGAAATAGGGTAGTTTTTTGCGAAATAGTACTGTATGGAGCCTCTTTATTGATGGGCTTCATGTGAAAGTGGAAGCGGGGTAGGATTGATAGTGTCAACACCAGATGGGATCGATATTGAATATGCCTTGAGGTTCAACTTCAAAGCTTCTAATAATGAATCTGAGTACGAGGTCCTTTTAGCAGGTCTCTCCCTTTCCCAAGAACTAAATGTTAGCCAACTCCTTATCCATAGTGATTATAGGTTAGTTGTTAATCAAATCTTGGGGGCATACGAGGCCAAAGATGACAGAATGACAAAGTAGTTGGTAAGGGTTAAGACAATGTTAAAGCATTTTTTGAAGTAAAGCTAAAGAGGATACCTCGGCTGGACAATGGCCGAGCCGATGCTCTAGCAAGGTAGCTTCAGCCACCCGAACTAAAATTAGAATAACAGTTCCAGTAGAGTTTCTCCATGGAATTTTGTTTCAATATAAGTATGAAGCCTCCTGGATGGATCCTATAGTCCGTTACATTAGAGATGGGGAGATGCCTGAGTCCAAGGTGGAGAAAAAGAAATTGAGGTACAGAGCTGCAAAGTTCTCCCTCATAGGAGACATCTTATATAAGAAAAAGATTCATGCTTCCTCTCCTCGTATGTTTTCATCCATCTTAGGTAGAGTATATTTTAAAATATTTACATGAAGGGTCGTGATCCTGCTACATTGGAGGATGAACATTGTCTAAGAGGATCATTACACAGGGTTATTGGTGGGCGACATTGGCTAAAGATGCAACTGCATTCATAAAAAAATACAACAAGTGCCAGAGGTTTGCCACCATACCTCATCAACCTCATTATCCTCTTATTTCCATTACATCTCCTTAGCCTTTTACGATTTGGGGCATTGACCTGGTTGGACCATTACCAGGAGCTGTGAACAACTATCGTTACTTTATTGTCGCAATCGATTATTTTTCAAAATGGCTAGAGGCTGAGTCGATGATAACAAGCACAGAGAAGAAATCCTTCCAGTTTATTTGGAAAAATGTCATTTGCATATACGACATACCCAATACTCTGATTTTTTATAATGGAACATAATTCAAGAATGTCTCCTAAGAAAAATATTGTGAACGAGTCGGCATCAAGAAGTTCTTCTCTTCTCCTGGCCGATCGTAGGCTAATGGGTAGACATAAGTAACAAATAGGACGATCCTTGATGGAATCAATAAGAGATTTGAAGATGCCAGAGTTAGGTGGTTGGAAGAAGTATATTAATTCATACCGAATATCGCATATTTATACCCTCGAACCTATGCATTTTAGCCCCCTCAGGTGCCTTAATCTTGATATTTAAGACCGTTAACCAAAAAACCTCTGTTTTATATTTTTAACATGCTATATGAGGTATAATTGGGATTTTGTAGGTATTTAGGTACTAAGTATGGAGTTTGGATGCATTCCGGCTAAGTTTCGTACATATCCGCAAGCGCAAGGGAAATTCGGTCAATTCACAATTTGGGCACCTGGCCCAACATCTACACGAAATGTTTAGTCCTCCTCGCAAGCTTCCCGTGGCCTCAAAGGGTGCGTGATTCCGAGTCCAAACGAAGAAGTTACGACAATTTTAGCGGAAGGGAACTATAATGAAACCAAAATAGGGGATTCTCATTTCAGACCTGCTTGATCGATTGATCGATCAAAAGGGTCAATCGATCTACCCCTAATTGTTTCTGAATTCTTGGGAGACAATGGGCATGTTTTTTAACCATTGATTGATCGACCCCTTGGGTTCAATCGATCGACACCCTGTTTTTCCTAGATATTTTGCCTTGCTTTTTCTTTTTCCTTTTCTTTTCAATTCTTTTTCCATCTTACTATATAACCCATTTTTGTTGTAATAAGAAATATATCTAGTTTTAGAATTCATTTTAGGTTAGAAAAGCTTAGGGTTTGGGATTATTGGGAGCTCATTTCTTCTTCCTCATTTTGTGTGACACCACTTTGGTTTATAAGTTGACTATTCATCATCCCTAACATATATATAGTTATCTTTCCTTTATTTCCATGATTTCTATTTAGTTTAATTTAATTATTTACTATTTTAATTAGTTGTAATTTAGTTTAATCCTTTTGTGCCCTTAGATAAAGAGGGTCGGGATTTCGTTCCGCCATATACGGGCCTCGAGCTTCGAAAATTAGGTTTTGTGTAAAATTGCGTTTAATTGAACCCGCATGTATTAAAGTTGAATTATTATGAATTTAACTTTATCTGTAATGCAATGTTAGTATTTATAGCGATAATCTGAATTTAATCCGCCTGTGACCATTTTTCGTTAAATGTCTAATCTCGCAACTTTGGCTTAAATTCCTTATTGTGTGATGTTTATGCTTAATTGAACATGTCGATTAAATTGCTCTCGATACGGAATTCTGATTAGTAGTCGTTTCGATCCGTATGGTTGGATGCAATCCCGATTCTCGCTTTACTTTTGTGTGGACTTTACTTATTCCTTTATTTTGTCACCAAAATAACCCATCACCTTTTACAATTTTTTTCCTGAAGTAATAAACCTGATTAAAATCTCTCGAGCACTCCCTGTGTACCCGACTTACCACTATACTTGTATCGTAAGTCCAGTCATTATTTATGTTTTTTTCTTAATGCGGTGAAATGAATACAGCGATTAGCGTGCTGACAACGTGCTACCTTTCACCCTTGATCATATATGCTGTCCTCTGGGCTTGCATGACGACAGAGAGGACTCCTACTGGGGAAACACCATTTATGTTGGCTTATGGTTCAGAGGTGATAGTGCCAAGAAAGGTAGGTCTCCCCACCCACAGGGTTCACACCTATTACCTGAAAAAGACCATTGTTAAAAGATGGATTGATTTAGACCTTATGGAAGAGAGAAGAGAAGATGTCAAAGTTAGGCAAGCTGCCTACCAACAAAGGACAACGAAGTTTTACAATAAGAGAGTAAAGGCATGCCAACTGAAAATAGGAGACCTAGTGTTAAAGAGGACATGGCAGAAGCCTAACAATCTTCATCCGAATTGGCATGACCCATACAAAGTGGTTGAAGAGGAAGTAGTAAGGACGTATAGGTTGGAGAATCTGGAAGGAGAGCCACTCTCCAACCCATGGAACGCCGACCACATCATATGGAAAAAGAAATATCCATTTAATTCAATAAAAATATCCTAATGTCCCTCATATATTCTCCATTTATTTGAATGCTTGTTGTTTGTATGTATCAACTCATCTTAAGCTATAAAACATCATTCATGGTGAAGTAGTTTTAAGTTACTCTCGGTGACACGACAGTCCAAACAGGGTCAACCTCGTCCATGGACTATCGATAACATCGAGGGGGGGGGGGGGGGATAAAAATCACTTAGTTGTGGTTCATTAGTAAACATCATTAACTTGGTGGAAATTATCTCTCGGCTGAGACGACAGTGCATGGATGAGACGACCCTCATCCATACACTCTCAAAATGGCGAGAGGGGACTTATGATTAAACACTATAATTTTGTGGATTCAAATTTTAAAATCACTTAGTGGTGGTTCATTATTAAACATCATTAATTTTGTGGATCTACTCTCTCGGTCGAGATGACAGTGCATGGATAAGACGACATTCATCCATACGCTCCCAAAACGATGAGAATGGACTTTTTGAGAGTGCGTCGTCTCATCTCAAAATGACGTGACCCTTGACCACACACTCTCAAAAAGACGAGACGACAACATAGTATGAATTCATGAAATACAAATTAAGACGAGATGCAGATAAATGAATAAAAAAAATATTCCATCCATTCACAAAATAAAATATGCGTACACAGAGGATGAAAAAAAACCTGGGTTTAAGCCAACAAAATAAATTGTTCAAATGAGGAAGATTACAAGAAAAATAGAGTATCGGCCACAGATGGTCACCCTATTGAGTTGGCTCAAGAATGATAGTGGTAGTCCCATCAGCATTAGTCTCATCATGGAAAACCCCATCCTCGGCTCAGACAACCTGAACTTGGGCATCAATCAGTAGGGTCTCAGTTTGCATGGCCCCAGACTCGGCTATGACCATCAGCTCAACATAATCCAGTGCCGCATCAAAGAGAGGATACAACAAGTCTGGTGACTCCATCGCAGCCCGTATAGAAGAGACGACCTCAAAAAATTCAGTTGTGATCCATCGACAGGCCGACCTCACACCCCTCTCAAGATATATGATGCTATAGCTACCAAACTATTCTAAATCCTTAAAATCTTTGAGAGCCTCGACCTTAATCCTCTCAATTGACTCAGTGGACAAAGCATCGTCTTTAGCTTTTTGCATGGCAACTGCAAGTTCTTTAGTTATGAGTAGCTGACTGCGTGATCAGGGCCTTTTTTTTTCTTTAAGGTCATTATCCTTCTTCGTCAGGGCCACATCTCTGAGCTTCAGATCATCATGAGCTTGTTTGAGGTTGACCAGACATGCCTCTAGTCATTTTTTTTTAATTCTTCCTTAGATTTAAGAGCTCTATCAGCCTTTTGAATCTTTGGATAATTCTCAACCATCCATTTATTATCCGAGGAAAAAGTACACACAGATAATTGGAGAAAGTAAAACATAAGTGTTAGTACTGATAAACACAAGTACGAGATAATATAGCAAGATATTCACTAAAAAAGAATACATATGCCATCAGATGAAGGCCTAAGTCAAAGACCTGAGAGGTAGACATATTCTCCATGAAATTATAGTCGCCCTTGGTTGGGACTCCTAATATGGACCTCTTTGATCTTGTGGTTGAGGTAAAAATTAAGCCCGAACACTTCCTAAGTTGGGCTATGTTGTTTTGCTAATACTCCTGGAACGAGTCCCCAAAGCAGGAGCTCGACCTAGAAATGCTCGACACTGATTGACTGGGAGGAATTATCCTTGGCCTCTGAGTATCTCACTCAGTTTGAATCTCAAAAGGAACATGTTTGTGGGTTCTCTTCTGACCCACCTCTATCGGCATCAGCTTGGTAGCAGCCATCTTCTTTGGTAAATTTTTTCCAGCCGGCTGTTTCTTCTTGCTAAGAGAATTATGAAGACTTGGTACATGCATATTCTAAAATTCCTCATATATGTGAGGAGGACAATATGCAAAAGAAAAATGGTGAATCATTAGTCACAATAACACGAAATGAGGAAAGAATTGAACAAAAATCAAAGAAATGTTTCACTTACAAAGGTCGTCCAAGGGATTAACCTTCAGCCTAGATTTCTCTATGAAGGCGGGAGATATCAAGTCTTCAAAGGCAGGGAATTGTCCATTCTTCCCCTTGCCTCTGAGAAAGTCAAATCTATCCCTATTTGCTACACTGAGATCGGGATCTAACTTGAAAGACATTAAAGGCTTAGCCTAGGTATAGGGAACCCTCGGCTCACATTCTCGCCTCTCTTAGTCGACGTCGGCCAAAAATTCCTTAACCCCAAAAGTGTAAAAGAATCTCTCTTTCCAACTATGGTTAGAAGTCTGATTGATATGAAGTATCTTCTTGTCAGACTTCCTAGCTCCTAGGTGATAGTAGCCAGCTTTATTTGTAGAGGACGAGATATAATAGCAAGCCTTCAAGATTTCAACTGAAGGCTCATCCTCGTACTTATTTCTCCATAAAGAAATGTAGCCTGGTATAATCCCTAGGGGTTTGGAGCCATATGAGTAGGGGCAAGGCCGAGACTAGAGATAATGGCTCGTACAGCCGAGTTAAGGGGAAGACGAAAGTCGACCGTCAATATTTGATCATTGAGGGAAACTTCCCCCTCTCGTCCATCATACACTCTCTCGTCCTCATCCAGTACGCACATAAGGACATTAAGTCTGATGCCATAAAGATGTATAAAATAAAGAGGGTCAAGTTCCTTGATGGAGGATTGATATCGCTCGGCGTATGAGTAGTCTACAGGCTCATCAACTTCAGAATCTTCCTCTACCTCTCCCCAAGCCTCTTCATCATCATCCCTGACATTATCACTGAGAGGCACAACAATGGGAACACCACCGGGATACTTTTCTTGGAACTGTGCATCAGTCATAGCTGACAGAGGAATTAAAGTTAGAGGAACTACTACGTAGACAGTCGACTCGACGAATTTTGATAGAATCTCAATAGAAGAGTCATCCAGCCTGGATGCCTCGGCTCAGCTAAGCGATAAGGCTCGAGATGTGGCATCATGTTCTCCAGTTAACTCAGATCGAGTTGGTGAAAACCTCATGGCCTCCTCGTATAAATATCTATTATGGGCCTGGGCAGAGGATGAGTCGACTATCTCTTCGACAGAGGGCAAAATTATCTTTAAAGGGATGGGAAAAAGAGGTCATCTCCAAACTGGGTCGGCTTGATGCCTGACCTCGGCCTCTTCCTCTAACCTATCTATCTCTTAAAAATACCTCTCCCTAAGAGCAGGATATTAAAAGGGTAGTTCATAAAGGGTCTTTAACATTCAGAAGCTGAGGAAACACATATCAACAAAGAATAAAAGTTCAAAAAATAACAAACAACTTGAGGCTTTGACTAAAGTTGACTCAAACATCAAAGGGGGGAAAATGAATAGTGTTGTGGGAGAACAATCAAGAACAGTTTGGAGGTTCACCTAAGAAGATGACCAGAATGTTGCTGGAGCAAGTTGAAAAACCAAACAGTGGCATGAGCCAGCCCAAAACAAAGCAAAAAAAACTCCGTAGGACCTATACCTACCCAGAACCACCACAAGCTACCAAGAAGTGAACCCTAACCACCCAATACAATCGTCGAAATGTAGAATGAACTCGTTGAAAAAATGAAAAACCTTATAACAGGTTAAGAAACTTAACAAACTTAAAAGAAATGATAATAGAGGGTTACCTAGAAGGAAGAGAAGAACAAAGAAGTAAGAATGGCTTTGGGAGGTGCCTGGGAATATAGGAAATGAGGCAGGTAGCTCTAGTTCTAGAGAGAGGACACACGAAGGATTGGAATGCAAGGAAAGAAAAAATGGTTTTAAAAAAATATTTAAATACTAGTAATGATTTATGCACGTTTTATAAGGCGGTTCACTGTTCCTCATATGCCTCATCATACCAAGCGAAAAACCCTAAGCGTTTAAGCCATCACCCATGCCTCGATGAGATACAACCCTATGGGAACTATGACACTTGTTGCCTAAGGTAGCCACTCACATGCCTCATTATGGTCGGCCGAGGTCACATCGTAGACATAGCGTGTGCTTTGGGAGAGGCGTGGAGATGTGCACGTGGATGTGTGACATACGTGAACTAAAATCGTTATAACCAGATCACTCACTCAAGTGAGGGAATATTGATCATCATGACATACACGTGATAGTGTCAAATGTCCTCTCCAGATTGGCCAGCTCATTTAGCAAATGCTCATTGCATGCCTGGGGGGGTACACTACACCTCCCAAGCGCTATATATATTGTTCATCCTGTATCTTTTAAGGGATCTCTTAATTGAAACCCTAGCAAAACTCTACTCATTTTGTATCCAGAAGAGAGAGAAAGGTTGAGTATTGTAACTAAGCAATTTTAGACATATTTGCTAGTGGATTTCACTCACACACGCACAGTGGATGTAGGCTCCGGCCAAACCACTTAAAATATGGTGTTCTTCCTCTTCCCCTCATCTCTCTCTACTGTTATATTATTATATTTATGTTGAATTTCTACCATTGTTGTACTGGTGTGAGCTTATTCATCACTTTAACCTGGTGGTGCTATTTCCAACATCATCATACTCCACTACAAACATCATGACTACTTCCATTTTTTGAAAACAAGAAGCGGGTGTAATTTATAGGATTGAAGATCATTCGTCATAACTATACTCGAGAAAGTTATGAGGTAGTTTGGTAAATATTTTAACTTTCCAGGGGTTTATATTTTTAAATAATTTGCATTTTAAAATGTTTTTGAATGTTTTTTAAAGAATTTTTTTAAATCTTACTAACTCATTGGAATGATATTTTCTTGTCATATGAATGAGTTACACAGCGTCATTAGAACGATATTACATCGTTCGAACGAAATCTAGGACGATGCCTTTTGGTCAACTCTAGAATGTCGTTCGAAGTTTCGTTGGAAGTCGTTCAAACGAGATAGCGTATGTCATTAGAATAAGTTTCCCATTTTCGAATGAGATCTAAAGTGACGCGCTCAGGAATATCATCCGAAGTTTTGTTAGAAACATATTCGAACGAAAAAGGGTACGTTGTTCGAATGAGGTACCAGGTCATTCGAGAGTTTTTGTTTTTAGTTAAATTTGATCCAAATCTCCAATGTCTATCCTTATGAATCAAACTTCCTTATAAATAGAGATGTGGGATTAAAGTTTTAAACAACTCATATTTTACCTTTTCTAAGACATTTTAGAGTTTCTTTTATGATCAAATTCTAGCATCTTTCATCCAAACCCTTTGGAAATTTAGATATAACATTACCAAATCAACCAAAATGCATTCTTGTTCAAACACCCTTGTAGAGTTCATCTTTACGATTAATTTTTGGAGCCAAGTCTCGACTGATGAAAAAGAAGGTTGATTGGTGGATATCAAGGGATGACTACTTCCTTCGAGCAGTGTTAGACTATGTCGCTACTGTATAAGACTTTAAGAACTTTGCATTATACTTAATGAGCTAAGTAATCTGTAAGTCTTATAGTGTTTGTCAATTCTTGCACATTGCTAAAAAATAAAGGTTTTTCCCGAAAGGAATTTTTCCTTACTTCCTTGCATGTTTGGTTTGGCTTAATTAATTTGGACTTCTTCATTTCATATACAATGAATTAATAAAAGATAAAAATTGCTAAAATCTGAATTTGTGTGTGTTTTGCCTAAGATACGAATCAATCCATAGAATCCATATTCTCACCCTAAAGTCAAACCATCGGTGAGACCACTCGGCACTAAGTAATGGAATAATTAGATTCACTAATCCAAAATAGGCGAACAGTCGCGATCTTGCGCCGTGATCAGGCCCATGGGTCACAAAGCTGGGTTGTGACCAAATCTATCATGACCAAAATTACTTGTCAAGGATCAAGTCCCTGACCAGGAGTAATGGTCATGGACTACTGCGCTAGGGAAAATGGTCGCAGATAAGAGTCGTGGCATATATATAATTGGCAAATAAATGTGGGTTGTTTGTGTCGTATTCTAAAATCGAGTGTCCCACGACTGCGCGGTCGGTTGCTATGTGCTATTTTGGATGTGCATGAGTTGTTCATGCCACCTTTGGTGACGTTTTTTTTTTTTGGGGGGGGGGGGGGGGGGGGGGAGTCTACCCCCTCATGGCACATTTTCTAAAAATGTTCATACTCTCAAATCCAGGTCCTGTTCTCAAACCGAGAGTCTCGCGAATGCATTATCGGTTGCCATGTGTTATGTTAGGTGCGTACGAGCTATTCATGTTGTCTATGGTGCCGTTGAGGGGTTTGGTGGCATCCAACTCCTCACAGCACATTTTGAAGTCTAAGTGTTCCTACTCTCAAATCCAAGTCTTATTCTCAAACTGGGAGTCTTATGACTTCACGGCTAGTTTCTACATGTTATGTTGGACGCGCATGAGCTATTCATTCCGCCCGCGGTGCCATTGGGGGGGGGGGGGGATCCTCCCCCTCACGGCATGTTTTCAAGCCTAAGTTTTCCTACTCTTAAATTCGGGTCCTATTCTCAAACCAGACATCCCACGACTACTCGACCAATTTTTTCATGTTACATTGGATGGGCACGAGCTCTTCATGCCACCCACGGTGCCGTTTGGTAGGTTGGTGGAGTCTACCCCTCTCCGCGGCATGTTTTCATGTTAAAAAGTTCTGACTCTCAAATATGGATCCTATTTCCAAATCAGGAGTCCCGCGACAACACATCTGTTTGGTGTGTGTTACATTGGATATGCACGAGATGTTCGTACTGCTTATGGTGCAATTTGATGGGATTGGTGTCATCTGTACCCTCACAATACATTTTCAACCTTGAGTGATCCCATTCTCAAATTCGGGTCATATTCTCAAATTGAGCATCTCGTGACTGCCCGATCGATTACTACGTGTTATGTTGGATGTGCAGAAGCTATTCATGCCACGCGTAGTGCCTTTGGGCGAGGAGTGGTGGCATCCTTCCCCTCACAGCATGTTTCCTAGTGTAAGTTTTCCTACACTCAAATTTGGCTCCTATTCTCAAATCGGGCGTCCCGCAACTGCGCGATCGGTTGCTATGTGTTAAATTGGAATCGCACGAGCTATTCATTCTCCCACGATGCCATTTGGGGGTTTTGCTGGCTTCCGTCACTTCATGTCACATTTTCAAGCCTAAGTGTTTCAACTCTCAAATTCGGGTCCTATTCTTAAACCGGCACAAGTTTTCCAATTTTATTCATCAAAAGTCCCATGTGATTTTTAATCTCCTGGACATTGGCATTGTCTTAGACTATTGTTCCTCTTGGGACAATATATGATCCTAATTGAAGAAATTTTGTTCAGGAGAGGTGCGGCATCTTATTTTTTTATTTTTGGAATATGTAATCCAACACCTCTCTTCCTTCCCCTTTTGTCCTTTCCAAAGGTCTGGGTTAGGGCATCACTATCCAGGTCATCAAAAGAAATCGAACTTGACTGACTACTAATGGCCTCTATTGAGTCCAGAGTCTTATAAAAGTGCGGAAAGAATTTATTATCTTTGCCCTATCGAGCATGAACGTATAAGTTGGCTCGATTTGGTTGTTTACGGGCATTTGGACCATCCTTTATCCTACTCGACCATTTATTCTTCAAATCTTCATAACATTTGGAGCCCAACCTGTGGACATCAGTTTTTTTGCCCTATTTTGTTTATTCTTGTCCCTCTAGACAAGCTTCTTTTCCTTCGACTCATTCTTTAAAAATCACTCTATTTCTCCACTGGCATTTCAACATTGCGAGGCACCTTGTCTTTTAGAGCCAAAATATCGGAGCTGGATTTATCTTTCGGCGAATTACTTTACCAAATGTTTCTCTAGTATATCCTCCATTTTTTAGCAACCCGAGAAAGAAGCCTATGCTTTGACATGTCGAGAAATGTAAACCACTTGCAGAGTTGATCGTAGATGTCACCTTTGATGGCTTGATCAATAAGGTTCCAATTGTCTGCTCCCTCGACTCCCACATTTATTTTTACCAGTGACAAACACGGGGCTTTAAAGTTAAGTAGTTCAATTTTTATCACCCGTGGGTTTATTCCCAAGAAGGGAGAACCCAATGGGATTTTTTTCATTGAGCGGGAGGTGCAAGGAGCGCTAGATGGGGGCGTTGGAATAACGGGGGTTTGTTTCTTACTCGTGTTTGGAGTCGTACTTAGAGTAGGGGATTGAACCAAAGGTGGAGTTACTTGTTGTTGTGCATGAGATGAGGATTCTCGTGGTGGTGTCCCCTTGTCACTCTACCTTTTCAGAGTAAGACTTTAGAATATGTTCGATGTCCCTAATCTCCATACACTCGCTATTAGTTTTTAAAAACTCGTGTATTTTTTCACATGACAAACTAGGAGGAAGAGTATCTATGATTGATGTATAGATATTCATGACATGAACTCAGATTCCCTTTTTTTCAACATATTGAAAAGATTTAATTTTACGTGCATATGGCACGAGACATCACAGTTTATGTCAAAGCTCTCTGCACCCAGTTGTATCCATAACGGGTGAATTATTTTCTTGCCTTCTCTAACAATGTAAGCAAGGCCAAGGCTACATCGGGATTATGTGTGTGGAATATATCCTCAATAGAATCATCCTAGCTTTCTGGTAGGGAAAATAGAATACGATTGAACAGTAACTCTTGGTGGAGATGAACTCCATAATTTGCAAGGTAATTAAATTATTTGATCTTTTTATTCCCATACCTACAAAAAGTAGTACCCTCTATATGGCACACATTAATAAAATAGGTATATATGCGGTCTAATTGCAACCTCTCGTACTACCAGTGATTATCATTGTGCCTCATTTTTCCTGAGAAATATACGAGGGAGTGAATATGAGTCCTACAAATAAGGTCTCTAATTAATTAAGAACTGTTAATTCTAACATATGAGGTATAGGGTATATTAGTTTGATTAAGGTTTTGATTCATTAATATCCTTCTCTTAACCCAATGCATGTCGGATCTGATCGATGTGAAATCCAAACAATATCCCGTCATACGTATTAAGACACATTATGCTAGGATTTATTATTTGAGAGTTTAAAAGTATACATGTATTATCAATTCAAGAAATCCAACAACCAATAATTATCATATACTACATCTATCAACTACGTGATAAAACACATACCCATAATCACAATATCTCACTAAAGTGAGGTCTTTTCTCATTAAACATATACTTGAAGATTAGGGTTTCAATTTTATTAGTGTAACAAAAATGCACATAAAGATTAGGATTTCAATTTCAACTAGGTTAAAATAAATAAACATAAATATATAAATGAATTTTAGGGTTTTAATTTTAACTATGGTTAAAATAAATAAACATAAACATATACACGTGTGTTTGTTAAAATAAATATACATGAAGATTTGGGACGGATCCAGAATACTAATGAGTGGGGGATGAGTATGTAACGAACATCTGGGATTCGGGGGTTTCTTACATTATATCTTAAAATTCCTGATATATTCAATAATAATGTTAACACACGTCAATTACTAACAACAACAAAAAAATCATAATGTAATAGTCTAAGTTTTACAACAAAAATTGAACCCTAAAATTTAACCACAAAATTTAAAACCAAGACATGGGTATTTTTTATTAAGAAACATTTGTGGGCATTGTCATATATTCAATAATAATGTTAACACACACATACTGCGCACATAAAACATAACATAATACACACACACACACACACACGCACACACACACACACACACATAACACATTACATGCATACATTGATTATACACACACAAATGAAAAAAATACACAAATTCCAAAATAAAAAATATTAGGGTTTGAGAGTTACCTTTGAGATTGAGAGAGAAGGGGAGCCGAAAACATGAGATTGAGAGGGAGGGGAGTCAAAAATCACTTAGGGTTTGAGATTGAGAGAGAAGGGAAAGTTTTGGGTGAAAATGAAGAAATCTTTCTAGTTTTAAATATAAAGACAGTGTTTACAGATCTGGGGTGTGACTCTTCATCTGACCATATCTTTTTTAAACGCCATTAGTTGTGACTAGGGCGTTGAAATAGTTGTGGCTACGACCTTAGACCCTGACCCGCATGCGAGACCATTTTGAACTAGTTGTAACCTAAAGTCTTAACCCTATTGGATGGATTTTTAGCATCAGTCATGGACATGGTCATGGCCTAAGTTTGTGACCACACTTGGACGGAATTTTGGCACGAGTTTGGTGCCATGATGGTCACGCCATGGTCAGGGATAAGGGACGTGACCCATATAGTCTGGGCTCAAGGCTGTGAACAGTTCTAAGTATTTCCATGACCACACTTGGTCATGAAACTTATCACGCTAATACTGGACATGGTCACTGACCAAATTCGTGACCCGCCTTACTTGACTATTTGCAAAATTTGGTGGAGTGATCCTCTAGATGCTAGCTTTTTTAGAAAGACCTAATAAGCTTTAATTATCACTACAAAGACCTTAGATGGTGCTTCTAAGGGGGTTGATCCCTATGAAAGGTCACGCTCTCATGGACCTGGGCATGTATGATTGAACAACCTCTACCTAAAACATAGGTTCTATTTTTCCTTCATTCGGTCGTGGTTGAGTTCCTAATTACTCTTGGTTTGGGATCCACTTAATTGGTGGCAAACTTATGGAGGCCTTTGATGGTTGTTATCTTGTCATTAAAATAATTAATGGGGAAATTGACATGACCCCATAAATTTATGATTTCTATCGCTTCTAGGACCAAATGAATAAGGGTAACGCTAGTTAGAAGTACTTGTCCCTAAGAAAAGGGTAATTTTTTGTATGTAAGAAAATCACGATACCCCCTAGGATTTTTAAGATGAGTTTGTTCTTCATTTGTGGAAACTAGTCATCAAGAAATACCACAAATGTGGGAATTCCCACTATTTGGAATAAGCCCTAGTACTTAAGGACCTGTCGATAATTTTGAAAAATCTTTAAGCATCAATGGATAAATCCTCTCATCGGTGGTGCTGATGCGAAGATGTACACTACAGATAGGATTAAGTGAGGTCATGATGGTAGTCTTACCTTTGAAAGAGATTCCCTAAAGCCTATTAAGGGAAAGAAGTATGTGAAAGTGATTTTTCTCATCCCCCAGACTTTGATGGTGAGATCTGTAAAACACTAAGTGCCGCTATTGGTCCTTTTGATCTATCTTAAGTAAATACCTTCAACATGCCTCTAATTATTATTTAAATATATTGTCTTCATCGCATACCTTTAATTTATCTTTCCATAGACCTCATTGTGGATGAGAGAGGCCAACCAACTGTCAGATTTGAACCTAATATTGCTAAAAAAAATATAGTAAAAAAACATAGAAGGTAAATCGTATGAAAGTGGCTCACCCTAATAAGACCTAAGTTGTTGAGAGGAAAGAGGAAAAGTTACCTATTGAGGTAAATATCTCACCTACTAAGGTCACCCAATATGGTAGATCATCTCCCTAGTTTTATTGTTGAACCCTCTCTTGCCTAAATTCTTTTTAAATCATCAGTTCAAGTGAAAAACAAGACCCAACATCAACTAAGTATCTAAGAAGGTTGGTGGACCCATTAAAAAGTTCAAGGTGTGTCATTTATTTGAGAGGACTTGAATCCCCTGGTCTCAATGAAGAAAAATTATAAATTTCCCAAATATATAATTAGGGTTTTGAAGAGAACTTCCATGCACTTGGGCACTCCTCCTAAGGTCTCAAGAGTTCATAACTACATGTCTCCGACCTTTTTATTTTAACGTAAGAAGGTCGTTAATGTAGATGTGATTCCCCACACCCTTAAGAATGGTAGACGGGTAATTAAGGGGAAGGGAAACCCTTGTTGGTGCTAAGTAGGTTCCTTTCCCTTATTAATACCTATAGAAGTAATATATTTATAATCATCCTCATGCACCCGGGAGTTTGGATTTTATGCATAGGAAAAGGATACATTGAAGGCCATGGGAAAGGTGAACTTCCTTCCCATGGTTGAGATATTGAAGGACAAATGGACTAAGGCCAGGGTCAAAGAACTAGTCAATATCTCGAGCAGGTAAACACTTATGCCCATACTTTCAAGTTCATTTATTTATTTTTCACTTTAACATAATAACATTTGGGTTTTCATAGGTTCAACACTTATTTGGGGCTCTAATGGCTTCAACTCTGGGGGATAATAAGCTTGGAAGAAATTTATCTCCTTTGCTGATGGTTGAATGAATTCTCAGATAGAGTGAGAGGTGACCCTTGACAATAAAAGACTTATTCTTGAGGCTTTAGAGGCCGAGAGGAAGCAACTGAAAGCCCAGTTAGAGTTATTAGCTAAGGTCATAGATCTCAATAGTAGATATGACTAGGAATGAGATAAGGACCTCAAGACCTTCAATGGTCCTACATTGATCTGGCAGAAAAGCATAAAAAAGTGAATAATGATATCTTTAGTGATCTCAAAGTAATCAAACTAAGCCTCGAGGCATTTATATTAAAATTGTGTGTAAGGACACAAATTTCCAATTGAGTCCATGTATAGTGTTGGCTCAATTCCGAACAAAAACATTTATTTATAGGATAGTATGTTATTGTAATACTCTCAAGCCTATGAAGTGTTTGTTGATGACGTAGCGGCAAAGAGTATAAAGCTTCATCAAATGTGCCGGTTTGCGTGCCTAGTTTCTACGTCATCAACAATGGTTCCATGCTCCTAAGGTATGAATGAAATTATATATATAGGAGCTTGGAACAAGTTTATTGGGTGTTAGGTTTATTAAAAACTGTGTTGTATTTTCAAGAAAAATTTAATAACAACTTTAAAATAAAGTATATAAAGTTTTTGGGCCAAAATCGAATTATATAAAATTTTTGGGAGTCGTTCGATATGTCGTTCGAACGAGTTTTTCGTTCGAAACAGATGTCGTTCGAACGAGTTTGCAAACGAGGTTCCAGTACAGGCCTATGACATGTCGTTAGATATGTCGTTCGAACGAGACAGTTCGTTCGAACGAGATATCCAACGAGATTCTAACGAGTTCAATCTGGAACGTCGTTAGAAGTCTCGTTCGAACGAGATTTCGTTCGAACGAGATTTCGTTCGAACGAGATGTCGTTCGAACGAGATGCCAGGCGGGAACAGTTTTTGGCAGTTTTTTGGCAGTTTTGCACCCACTTTCCCACTATGTTTGTAACCAACTTTCTCAGATTTTAATATGTGCGGGAATCACTTTTGATAATCTATCTTTTTCATATCATATAAACTCTTAGAGAGTGTTTTGAGAGCAAAAACAAAGAAAGAAAAAGATCAAGTTTTGAGTGCTATTTTTTAAGAGAAAATATGTTATCACTCAAGTTTTACACCCATATTGTTTATCCAAGTTCGCATATATACATATAAATTGCTTGGAGTTTGGCACCGGTTTATCTCTTCTGTTTCAAAGAGAAGTTTTGGTTTGTTTCTACATTCATCAATGAAGAAGACGTTTTGTTGCGATTCTACCCACTTGGAGAAAGGCTCCTTGCTCGGGTGACGGTGACCATAGAAAGCCCTATCGGTGGATTCCGAGACCGCGGTGGTGTTCCAAGGTTATCCGCTAGGAAGAGGTGTCTACAAGAAGAAGCATCGGGGCTTGAGAGGGATCAAGTCGTGTGTTGTAAGTCTTTTGTCTTGTACTTGTAATTCCGTATCTAGTGGATTTGTGGCTAGGGTCGTCCGAGGTTTTTTCCCGTCTTGGGTTTTTCCTCGTACATCGCGGCGTAGTGTGATTGGTTTAAATTATCACACTCAATTTAATTTGGACTTATATTAAATATTGGGTAAAGTTGTTTAATTCAAGTCATTTGCTAAAATTGGTTTGGCCTAACTTTGTTTAAATGAAAAATATGACTTAGGCAAATTCTAGAGCTTGGATTAATTAATTGGTTTAAGTGAAAATCAATACTTGTGTGTGTTTAAGTTTATTTTACTTTATTTAATTTTAAGAAAATTAAAACTTGGTATTTGTTTGTTTTAGTTGAACCATCATTATAGTTTACGCTTCCGCATCATCTCTAGTTTTATATCTAAAAGGAAATTATAATTGGCTTTCACTTTCAAATTGGTATCAGAGCGTTGATTTAGAAAAGCTCGCACCAACAAGTGGTATCAGAGCTTTGATTCAAGAAAATCTCCGCACTTTCAAATTGGTATCAGAGCTTTGATTTAAGAAAAGCTCACGTTTTCAAATTGGTATTAGAGCCGGAGCGCTAAGTTATCGCGTTAAAGATCCGTTTATCGGCTTTTTGTGTTTCCTTACCTTTTTAGGTGGTTCAAAGTTGATTCACTCTCAATTTTTGTTTTATATATCTCGATGGGACGTCTTAATGAAAATTTGTCCAATTTTAATGAAAATGAAATTTTTAATTTTCGAGAGGAATTAAATGGGCTTAACAAATGTATCGAAAATTTAAAGGAATTAAATTTGAGATTTGTAAAAAGAATTAAATTTCTTGAAAATGAAAATTCTTGTTTTAAAGCTCACATTGAGTGTTTGCAAATCTCCTTATCTCAAAAAGATATTTTTCGTGAAAAGCTCATGGACTTACATTCAAATTTTGATATTTTAGAAAAGTCCAAGAAAGAGAGTGAAAATCGTGAAAAGACTCTTAGGGACAAGTTTTCTCATATTGAGGGAGAGCGTGTTAACCTTCTAGGAATTATTGAAAATTTAAAGAAGGAGTCCCATAATTTTGAGGAGTCTAATTTATTACTTGAGTCCGAAATTTTAAAAATGAAAAATGATTTTCAAGACTCTAGTAGTATTTTTAATGGTTCTAGCACATCATGCTCAAATTCTTCCATTGCTAAAGCTAAAACCATTGTTTGTTTTAGAGGGTCAACTTTGTCCAAGGTCTTTAAAAAGGGTCACACGTTAGGTAACATTCCTCTTGTTTACACATGCTTGCATTGTGGTAGGAAAGGTCACCTTAGGTCATTTTGTTTTGATCTTAAAAGAAGTCCAAGGAAATCTTTATCGAGCATTTCATTATTTCCTAATCCCCATCATGTTAAATATAAATCTATATGGGTTAGGAAATCATTATTAAATGCGCTAGAAACAAGATTTGTTGATTCTCATTTACTATCACATGAAACCTCCCTTGCTAAATTTAAAGGTTGAATATGTTAGTGTTTTATGCATACTCTAGCTTTTTGTGCTTCATATTATATATCATTGCTAGATGTATGCATGTTTAGTCATTTTCTAGTCATTGCCTTATTTCATATCACATGCTAGAAATTATGACTTGTTTATCTTTTTGTATTATATTTTGTGTTTGAATTAATTGAAAAATATAAAAAGATTTTTGTTTATCATTTGTGTTTTATTTATTTCATTTAAGCTTAATGAAAAATACAAATGATTTTTGTTTATTCTTTTGAGTATATATCTTTATTTTTGGTTAAAAATGTCAAAAACTCAAAAAGATTTTATTTTGTGTGTATTTTAGTTTGACACACTTTATGTGGCATATATTTGTGTTTGAATCCCATCTTTTACGCTCCCACGTGGCTAGAACTTTTGGTTTAGATTTTCAATCCTTAAAATGTTCTTTACCATGTTTTATATTGAGCAGTTGGATTTTGTATTGTTTAAATGGATTCTATTTTTATATGCCTCTTTTCACACATGCACGAGCTCTTTTGAAATTTTAACTTCATATGTATATTTGAGCTATGTGAGGTGTTCTCCTACCAATCTTTTCATCTACATATTTGTGACTTAGGAGGACTAGTGCATGTCAAAATCCGTTGCATGTGAGATTTGTGTGAAAAATGAAAACATGATAAATATAATTATGCACGGGGAAGGTCTCCGAAAGGATGAATTAAATCCTTTGCGATAGTAAGCCACCGTTTATTGGATCTAAAAGAAATACGTGATCCAAAGGCCTAAAAACATAATATACGGCATTAAAAAGAAAACAATTGCCAAGGCCTATGTTTGTTTGATACATTCATTCAAAAGCAAAAGAATATATATGCTTATTGAGGGAGAATTGGATGGTATATCAACGGTTTGCACAATGTCCGTTTATCCTAGTTGCGTATTTCATGTCATGACTCTATTGGTTTGTAGAATCATCAATATGCTAGGCTTGTATGCATTGTGTATGTTTGTTCAATCTATATTGTCACATGAGGTTATATTTAAATGTGATGAAGTTTGCAATCAAATGAGAACTCCGTGAACGTTTCTTAAGTGTTTGGGTCTAAATTTACTTGTTGCTAGTTCACATCCCTACACTTCCGTTTCCATATGACACATTTTTGCCATACGAGTGTGCAAACTTATTGTATTTTGTGTCATGTGTGTGTTTGTTTATATCTATATATATATGCAAGTACTCTATTGGTATATTTCTAGTATATATATATATATATATATATATATATGATATTTTTTTGTCTTTGCCTTGATTTCTAGTCCATCCATGCTTATACTTCATAATTGGTATCTATCTTGGATTAGTTGTACTTTTGTTGCTCATGTGCTTTATTGTCTTAACACTTTAAGCTTCAACGTGTTTATTAGTTCTTTATCCTTTGCCTATTCCTGAAAAAAAAAGGGGGAGAAATGATAGGGGGAGAAATGGTATCTAATCCTATTATTATCGTATCTTAGTTTGGGGGAGATTTATCTTAGGGGGAGACGTCTTTCTAAGTAGGTCATGTGTTTGATAAAGGGGAGAATTAACTTAGGGGGAGTAATTTAATTAATTGCATTTAATATTTTGATATTCCCTATGCGTTTGATAGTTTGCTTAAGTGTTCAGGTATTCTACTAAAGCGGCATCTTTAAAAGGCAAAGTGTTTAATCCTCGGGTTGAGTCAAGTTTGGGTGGGTTATGTTTTGAGTCTAGTAGAGCCTGACGGCCCTTTAGGATTTTTGTTTGGTTTTTGTCTCGGAATAGCCAAAGGGGGAGATTTGTAAGGACACAAATTTCTAATTGAGTCCATGTATAGTGTTGGCTCAATTCCGGATAAAAACATTTATTCATGGGATAGTATGTTATTGTAATACTCTCAAGCCTATGAAGTGTTTGTTGAAGACGTAGCGGCAAAGAGTATAAAGCTTCATCAAATGTGCTGGTTTGCGTGCCTCGTTTCTACGTCATCAACTATGGTTCCATGCTCCCAAGGTATGAATGCAATTATATATATATAGGAGCTTGGAACAAGTTTATTGGGTGTTAGGTTTAATAAAAACTGTGTTTTATTTTCAAGAAAAATTTAATAAGAACTTTAAAATAAAGTATATAAAGTTTCTGGGCCAAAATTGAATTTTATAAAATTTATGGGAGTCGTTCGATATGTCGTTCGAATGAGTTTTTCATTCGAACCAGATGTCGTTCGAACGAGTTTGCCAACAAGGTTCCAGTACAGGCCTATGACATGTCGTTAGATATGTCGTTCGAACGAGACAGTTCGTTCGAACGAGATATCCAACGAGATTCTGACGAGTTCAATCTGGAACGTCGTTAGAAGTCTCGTTCGAATGAGATTTCGTTCGAACGAAATGTCGTTCGAACGAGATGCCAGGCGGGAACAGTTTCTGGGCAATTTTGTACCCACTTTCCCACTATGTTTGTAACCAACTTTCTCAGATTTTAATATGTGCGGGAATCACTTTTGATAATCTATCTTTTTCATATCATACAAACTCTTAGAGAGTGTTTTGAGAGAAAAAACAAAGAGAGAAAAAGATCAAGTTTTTAGTGCTATTTTTCAAGAGAAAATATGTTATCACTCTAGTTTTACACCCATATTGTTTATCCAAGTTCGCATATATACATATAAATTGCTTGGAGTTTGGCACCGGTTTATCTCTTCCGTTTCAAAGAGAAGTTTTGGTTTGCTTCTACATCCATCAAAGAAGAAGACGTTTTTTTGCGATTCTACCCACTTGGAGAAAGGCTCATTGATCGGGTGACGCTGACCATAGAAAGCCCTATCGGTGGATTCCGAGACCGCGGTGGTGTTCCAAGGTTATCCGCTAGGAAGAGGTGTCTACAAGAAGAACCATCGGGGCTTGAGAGGGATAGAGTCGTGTGTTGTAAGTCTTTTGTCTTGTACTTGTAATTCCGAATCTAGTGGATTTATGGCTAGGGTCGTCCAAGGTTTTCTCCCGTCTTGGGTTTTTCCTCGTACATCGCGGTGTAGTGTGATTGGTTTATTTTATCTTGCATCATAATTTAGAACGCATGCTTAGGATAATTCAAGATAAAATTTGGTTTAAATTATCACACTCAATTTAATTTGGACTTATATTAAATATTGGGTAAAGTTGTTTAATTCAAGTCATTTGCTAAAATTGGTTTGGCCTAACTTTGTTTAAATGAAAAATATGACTTAGGCAAATTCTAGGGCTTGGATTAATTAATTGGTTTAAGTGAAAATCAATACTTGTGTGTGTTTAAGTTAATTCCACTTGTGTTTAATCTTTAATTTGTTTAAAGAAATTAAAATTTGTTTTTTTTAAGTTGAACCATCTTACGCTTCCACATCGTGTTTGTTTTTATATAAAAGGAAATTATTAATAGTTTGATTTTAATTGAGATAATTAAAATCCGCGGGGTTTTCAAATTGGTATCAGAGCTTTGATTCAGAAAAGTTGCCCTCTCTTTCATAGTGAAACTCTGAGGAATAGTAGGATTGAACTAGATAATGAGAATCAAAGTTTGGATTGAGCAACTATAAATCTGGTGGAGGTCGAAACCCAATTGACCAATGTAGAGATAAATCGAGAGAAGAACTATTCTCAGTCTCTGAATCTTAACAAGTAGCTTGCTCAGCATGTTAAACTTGAAAGTTATGTTGGTGAGACTGTGAAAGACCAATTGAATTTTTTACTTTAAGTGTACTAAATATCAAACTTTCATAGGTGGTCATTATGCCAGTGGATTTTCTGATTACAAGGGCAAGGTCACTGCTATGTAGCCTTGAGCCCAATGATTCTAAAATTCTTTTAGTTGATTACATCGATTGAAGATGAGAAATTGTAAAAAGTTTTTGAGGATGCGCATGAGTAGGTTGGACCCTCTATATCAAAGGATTAAGGTCAACAAGAGTCTTCATAAACGTCTACCAAATCCAGAGATGATGGAAATAATGCCACCCGTGCTTCTAATGTACATTTATATTTTTTTATTATTCGTTGTCCTATTTGTAATCCATTTTCTATTAAATGAAATAAGATATTTTATTCCATCTTTACATTGTACATGGCCATGATTACCTTTGGTCATTTTTTTTGCATTTTTAAATAAAAAATATTGATTTTTTACTTAAAACTAATGGTCAAATTAGGGTATAGTTACAAGCCCCGATTTCTTTTTTCCAAAAAATTAGACTTAAAAATGATAGCTTAAGGGTAACAAAATGTTAAAAAGAAGAGTAGAACTAAGGTTTAAGTCCTTCACGTCACAATAATTTAGAAAAAATATATTAAAGTAATGTGAACCTCAAAGATGTTATAAGACCATTGGTTAGAATTTTCTAAAGAATAAGGTGTTTTCGGGTGACGAGTCCCTAAGAAATTTCGAAGTGAAGATTCTTGGATATTAACTTGCTGTAACACCCCGTAATTTTGAGGATTTAATATTTAATTATTTTTGGGAATTATAAAAATATTTAAATTGGAGAAACTTAAATTCATGAGTTGGAGAATTTATTTGAGTGAGCCGAATTAATTATAATTGGCGAATTTAAGTTTAATTGTTCGAATTAATGTGCGTCGCATTTTGAGGTCGAAATTTGGAAATGTCAAAAATTATTTCGGATGGCAATTCTGAGTGCGCGGTTGCATCCGGATGGGTCGAGATAGTCAGAAAATAGTACTCGAGGGTAGTAATTGGGTCTCGGGATATTTTTGGCTATAACCGGGCCCACACATCGTGAGTTGGGTCATTTTAATTAGGCCCGAATGGCCAAAAACGGGATTAAGGTTTTTAACCTAAATGGAGAAGTGTTAAATGGAAGTAAACACAAATTCTAAGCCTAGGGCTTGAGAGGGAAATTGGAGAAAAGCAAATCAAGAGCCAATTTGGGGATTTTGGAGCCAAATTAAGGGACTACACCAACGGATCAGACTCTACGAACAATTCCAGGCAAGTGGTTAACTATTGTGATTTCTAAATTGATGATAATCAATTCATATCATAGTGATGTAAAATCAAAATTCGTTTTGGGTGTATAACCATAATTAAAATTGGGTTTTTATGAATTTAGAGTAATGGGCGGATTTAATTACTCAATGGATGTTAAGTTATGATTTGGGTCTGTTAAGACTAAATTGTAGAGTGGATTACACTATGTATAGTGATTACATGGACTGAATACGATAGGGTCGGATTTTGTAGAACGAGACCCGGGTGAAAAACCCAAATCGGATATACTTAGGGTTTTGTATAAATTTGTTGATGGATTAAGGTCTCTAGGGTGTTTAGAACCTTTTCTTGTGTGGAGAAGATGTTGGTTGTGATTTGGGTAAAGGTTTGAGAAGAAACCAAAAGCTTAAGGGTTCGTTAATGGCTGAAACAGCAAGTCGGGGAAGACGATCACCTGCTCGGTTGATCGATTGACCGAGGGGGGTCGATCGATCGACGGTCCCAGAAATTTGATAGTTCAGCCAGTTTGTTTATAAAGAGGATTTTATTTAAGATTTAATCCCTTACTTTTATTTAGTGATAATTTCATATGGGACACATATTGCCTTAACAATTATAGGGTGATATAATTGGGTTTAGGAGAGTGTGAACGGTATGTCATGAGATGAACGAATATGGGAATAATATTCGTGTAATTCATAAGTAGTGATATTGGTTCGAGGAATAATATTCGTGTATTGTAGTTGGATGACGCTACATTATTAAAGGGATTGAGGTGAATTATTTAATTATGGACCAAGTGGGCGAGTCCGGGTATGTTGATAATTGTAGGTAAATATAATTGGGGAATTTATGAGATGAATGTGTGACACATTGTGGGCGAATATGTGGGAATGAAATTATGAGGTGTAAAATGGACCAAGTGGGCGAGTCCAGGTATGTCGGTTAAGTGACAACAAAGTATTAAATTAAGTATTGAGAGAGTAAATTAATTTGGAGTCGGAACATAAACTCGGGAAATATTAAGGTATGGGCTAAGTGAGCGAGTCCGAGGAGAATGGTTGGGTGACGCCAAGTTATTAAATTAATGGATGTGTTAATTAATGAAAGTAAAGTCAAAAAGTAGACTCGAAAAAGTATTAAATTAATTGATGTTGTAATTAATTAATTTAGAGTCGGATTGCAGACTCGGGAAGGGTGTTTATTAATTCATGTGTAAATTAATTAAATGAGAGTCGGACCACAAACTCGGATTGGTATAAATTAATTAATGTGTATATTAATTAAATGAGAGTCGTACCACAGACTCGATTTAGTATGAATTAATTAATGTATAAATTAATTAACTGGGAATCGGACCACAGACTCGGTTCGGTATTAAATTAATAGGAGTGTTAATTAATTTAATTAAGAGTCGGACAATAGACTCGGGAAGGTATTAAATTAATAGGTGTGTTAATTAATTTAATTAAGAGTCGGACGATAGACTAGGGAAGGTATTAAATTAATAGGTGTGTTAATTAATTTAATTAGAGTCGGATGATGGACTCGGGAAGGTATTAAATTAATAGGTGTATTAATTAATTTAGTTAGAGTCGGATGATGGACTCGGGAAGGTATTAAATTAATAGGTGTGTTAATTAATTTAATTAGAGTCGGACGATAAACTCGGGAAAGCAATAAGTTAATTGAGATGTGAATTAAATATCTTAGAGTCGAACCATTATTGTGTAATGTATTTATATGAGAGTCGGACCACAGACTCGAGAAAAATATTATATTAATTGACTGTGAATTAAATATATTAGAGTCGGACCACAGACCCGGGGTAATGATAATTTTATAAGTGAGAAAATTAATTAAGTTGAGTCGGGCCAGAGACTCGAGAAATTTCAGGCTTGTGTTACGGATTTTTGAGTACACGATAAAGTCGGGGTTTATTATATATATATACGGTACAGTGATGGTATATATATGTGTGTGTATTTATTGTGTGTGCTATTAAATATCAGTGAGTAGATATTTATTTAATTTATATACTCTAGTGTTATCAAGGGAGGTTGAGCGATGTGGGTGAATCCCCTAGCTTGAGGAGTAGGGTGAGTATATCCCCAGGTCATAGTGTCCGGTATATGAGTGAGGAGATTATCTCACTTTCAGGGAAGGAATATGACCGCCTCCACTTCGTTTATGTTTTGGGCCAGGTTGGTGAGTGATTCCAACTTGGATAACTAGGTTATGTGAGCACACCTAGTGAGATAGCACTTTAGAGGGAATCATCCGACGGGGGGTATACTCGGAGGGATGGATATACGTATGTTATATATGTGGATGTTTTAGTAAGGGTACGTATATAATGGTATTCAATATTATATGCGGGTAATAATACAGTGTTTGATGTATTTACTTTATATAACTTGTGACACGGTTATATGCTACTATTTAAGAAGGAATTAATTAAGTTAATTGGGAGATAACTTATGATTCAAGAATCATTATACTCGGGTTAGAGTAGTATGGCAAGGGGAGGTTATACTAGGACTAGTTAGACGGGGTAGTACAACTAGGTGGGGGTCAAGGTAACCGTTAGGTGTGCACAATAGTGGAGGGGTGAGAATGTCCACAAGGGAGTGCGACACTAACTTAAATATGAAGCGCATTCATGCATTTTAAATTACTGCAGTTAATTCACATGCTAAATATTTTCAAAATATTTTGGGTTCTAACTCTTGCTATAAAACTATTTTCAAAACCTTTTAGGTGTCCAACTATAGGGACGCCAGGATTGATATTCTATTCCAAGGACACGGAGCTGCGGTATATGTGGATGCTAGCAGGAGTTTGGATTAGACGCATCGTTCATTTATTCCTAGAGTAGGAATCATGTATCAGTTTCAATTTTATTTAGGACTTGTCGCCCAGTCTTCTCAGTACAGTCTTCAGATTTGTTTTATTCCGGTGTTGAATATTTGTATTTGATTATTTCACTTTGGTGGCCTATAGTTATACGGCAAGTTGTGTAATTAATTATTCAGTTGAGTTTTATTCATTTGTGTGAATAGTTTATATTTATTTCCGCATGTACTGTTTTGTTTAATTAAAAAGTTAAAATTTGGCACTAGCTTTTGGAATACTAGGTGGTTAGTATGTTTTAAAAAGTTTTCGACAGTGATGCTAAGAATGAACCAACTGGGATTCCTGTTTTAATTTGGTATAGGACTGATCACCCGGTATTTTATTAGGCGAAGTGTCACACTTGCATGGTTTTTAAAAATTCATAGTATTTCGATAATGAATAAATCTAGGGAGACCTAGAAAAGAACCCATTTCGTAAATCGAGTGCATTAAAAGCTTATACCTTATTGTTGCGGCTCCCGCCGGGGCATTAAAATGTGCATTAAAAACTTGTACTCATTTTTGTCTTATGCACTGGGTTTACGAAGTGAGTTTTTTTTCTGGGTCCCCCTAGTGCTACTCTTCGATAATAGAGTCAAGGCTATAATCCTAAAGTTATAAAAATAAGGTTGGGAGTCGAGGGCACTTAGATCTCAATACTATGTTTAAATTCATTGATACTTGGACTTTTAGACTAACTTTAAAGTATGGGTACCTTGACCTCAATATTGTAGATCCAAGACGCAGATAATGGAAGATCTTTGGATATGGGACTTTCACTCAACAATGTATACAAAATTTGTTCTTTTTATTATAATATATAGTGTTTATAAAAATGTTTCTTCATCCACATGGGTCAAAAATATAAGATTAGGACTGCTCAAGAATTTCCCTCCTCTGAATTTGGGCTTATAACTTTTGTTGAGGTTTATGGAGCAATGTAAGGGACTTATGATATGTCTGCTGCTTGATCTAAGGTCCTAGCTAAAATTTTATGGGCGATTACAAGATTTTGAGGTACCTCTTTTTATCTCGCATGGTAGGATTGTAAAATTTGCGAAAACCCTAAGGCCCAGTTTGGTTGCGCAAATTGTTTGATTATGTAAATTGGTTCATTGTGAATTAGTGAATTATAAATGAGTGAATTTGAAATGAGTTAAATCCAATTTTACACAATGTTTGGTAATTTGAAATTGATGTTAAGGTTCTATGAAAAAAAGATATAAACAAATTAAGAAAGAAAGGGGGAGGGAAAGAGAGAGGGGGAGGGGGAGGGGAAGAGGAAGAGGAAGAGGGAGAGGGGACATGAACTTAATGTGACTTTTATTTCAAATGAATTCATTTCACATTTTTTGTGAAATGATCCAATTTCTGATTTTGCACATGAGCTAAAATGGGGCAATTAATGAATCATTTCATTAATGAAACCAAACACAATTAATGAGTCAATTTATAAATTGAACAATTTATTAATGATCCAATTTACAATTTTGAGACAATCAAACAGAGCCTAAAAATAGGAGGGATGAACATTACTATTCTCCTAAGTGAGATGATCATATATAACGCATTGATAGAGGGTCAACTCATGACGACATTTTAGGTTAAGGGTAGTTCCACCACAATTAACTTACTCTATAAGGTGATACCAAACATTTTATCCCCTGGTATGAGTCTAAGAGTGTTACACCCCAGTGAGAACGTATTTTTTCCATTAGAGGGAAACTTTATGATTGGCAAGAAGTCTTTTATTGTAAGTCCCATGGCCTTGTACGCATCCGTTAAGATGATTTTATCTGAGCGTCATGTATTAATGAGGATTTTATGCTTATTTGCATTTCCTATCTCTTAATACTTTAAAATGCAAAACAAGGCATTTATTATGCTTTGCAATTAGCCTATCCACGTGGCACCTAATATTTATTGCATGTTTCCTCCTCTCCTATCCACGTGGCGCTATTATTTGTTGCATTTTTCCTCCTCTCTCTCTCTTAATGAGATGCAGATACACGACCTCTCTCTCTCTTAATGAGATGCAGATACACGATTGTTCTGGGGAAACCAAAAGGCTGTCATCCCTTCAAACACTTTCATCTCCCACATCCCACATTTCCAATCTCACATCCCTCCGTACTATTCCCTCGATTCCAGGTTCATTGACATTCATCCCCCATCCGACATCCGTGATTGTCTACAATGGTATTTGTATATTTCTTCCACAATGTCTCCTCATCATCAAGAAAACTTTGTTCTGCAAGAGTATTTTTCAGAATCCAATTATTCCCAGGGCACATCAAGGTAATAAACTCTTTGTGGTGCTCAGATATTCCTGATATTTGATTGAATTTACTTGAATTGATTTGTCATAAATTTTTTTGGGAATTCAATTTTAGGACTGATAAATGCATTCCATTTTTGATAGTCATATGGTGCTAATATTTTAGATTTAACGTACCTGATATTTGATTGAATTGAATTGAATTTATTTGTCATAAATTTCTTTCGGATTCTAGGAGACAAAGTCTCGAAAAGTTATCTCTTATTTTGATGCTTATAATTGTTCATCTATTTTTAATAGTTTGATGGGCTGAAGTATGAAATTTGGATATGTGAATCATTTTTGCACGACATTTGCTCAATGAAATGTTCAGCAGAACTTATCTCTTATTTTGAGCTCTTATATATTGGTATTCATGATTGAATTGTTTGAGATAACTGATATCTTCTAGATTTATGATGAAGCCCTCATAACTGATATATGATTGGGTTGATATATGATTGATACACCTGATTGACTGCTGAATTTACTCAATAAAAAAAACACTTCACAGAGAATAGAACATTTAAATCAGCTACAAAACTCTTTTCCAACATTATGTAGAACTTAAATTGTATACAAAAACAAGCAAATATAAGAACTTCTATACATGAGGGTTATTACCCGACTATCAACATAATTGTTTCATACTTTAACATTTGTAGTTCATTAATATCTGTTTTACTGAATTTTAAATATCCTATCTCGAATCATTTTGGGCAAATAATATTTATTTTTCATGGAGCAGTTGTCACCTTATAAGTGGAAGTTCACTTTGCCTCTCACGTAGTGCCATGCCACCAATGACAACGTTCCAAGCTACCATTAAATCAAACCTCCCTAAAACCGATTCTTATTATCCTATTGTATTTATCACAATAGATTGAACTTACTTTGTATGACAAAATGACACATCTTTCTAAAAATATATAAAACATACTTTGAATACAATAAACATAAGTCAATAAAAGTAGCGATCAAAATTTCACACGGCAAGACAAAAACAACACCTGCTATTCGATTGAGTTGCAGCTTTACAGAAAGAGATACCTGATAGTAGACATGAAAATGATACCTGATAGTAGACATGGGACAGTATATTTGTATTTTCAATGATATATGATTGATAATTTAGCACTGATATATTGGTATCCACGATTGAATTCTTTCAGTTAACTGATATCTTCTATAGCAGTGCTATATACGAACTGTATTTGTATTCATAGTAGGCATGTGATAGTAGACATGGTGCTGAGATATTAGACATAACGTAACTCATATTTGATTGAATTCTATTGAATTGATTTGTCATAAGTTTTTTTTGGAATTCGATTTAAGGAGTGATCAATGCATTTCATTTTTGATAGTCATATAGTATGATCGATGTTTCAAATGAAATTGTCATTATTTTTAAGAGAGTAATCCTCGACGAAATGTCGCATATTACCTGATATATGCTTGATATGACAATTGGATTCATTGCTTGATAACTAATACCTGATATTCTCATTATTTTTAAGAGAGTAATCCTCGACGAAATGTCGCATATTAGCTGATATATTCCAGATTCAATTGAGCACTGTTATAGGATTCTGTGGTGATATATGATTGAAATACCTAATATGTGCTTTATATAACTAATATTTGATACCAATTTAAACCGATTCTTATTATCCTATTGTATTTATCACAATAGATTGAACTTACTTTCTTTGACAAAATGACACATCTTTCTAAAAATATATTAAACATACTTTGAATATAATAAACACAAGTGAATAAAAGTTGCGATCAAAATTTCACATGGCAATACAAAAACAACACCTGCTATTCGATTGAGATGCAGCTTTACAGAAAGAGATACCTGATAGTAGACATGAAAATGATACCTGATAGTAGACATGGGACAGTATATTTGTATTTTCAATGATATATGAAAATGATATTTGTATTTTTTTTCAAATGAAATGCTCATTTACTTTTAACAGAGTAATCCTCGAGAAAATGTCGCATATTACTTCAACTATGTTTTACGTTGATGTCTGTTTTATGCATCCTAATTCAAATAATTGCACCTGCCTCGATGTTTCAAATGAAATGCTCTATTTTTTTAAGAGATTAATGTGTATATTCCTGATTAAATTGAGCACTGGTATAGGATTGAGCAGTGATATATGATTGATATACCTGATATGTACTTTATATATATGATATCTGATATTAATTTTGATCACCGATTTCTTTTTGAGTTGAATTGATATTTCATATTCGATTGAGATGCATATTTACATAAAGAGATACCTGATAGTAGACATGGGACACTAGATTTGTATTTTCATTGATTTAGAAGTGATCACTGATATATGATTGTGAATTGAGCACTGATAATTGAGCGGTGATATATGATTGATATTCCTAATATGTGCTTTATATTGCTTTTATCTGATACTAATTTTGATTACTGCTATGTTTTTTAATTGAATTTAGATTTGATATATGACTGAGACGCTGATTCACAGAAAATGATACTTGTATATGAACTAAAATAATAAGTGTAACTGTTTGTACATTAAAAAGTGTAACGGTATCGTTCGTTTGGACTAATCGTTAATTAATTGTTCCCGCTAGGACTGATAATATTTAAATAGACTTTCAAGGGGTATATTAGCTAATGCCCCTTTTAGATATTGAGAACAAAACAATACCTAAAAATGGCAACGGAGCAGGTATGGGGAGGGAGTAACCTCCCAACCCCGACCCCACAAGTGCAACCCCAACTATATCACAACCCTGCCCAGCCACAGTAACCCGTGGGCCCCGCCCCTGACCTACACGACTTGATAACGGCTTGGCGTTGAATGCAACAACATATACTTTCTAATGTATATATATTTATCAAGAGAAAAGATCTGAGTCGATACTGTTATTAAAGTATGGATCAACATCATCAGCGATTATAATATGTAAACAAATCAAGGGTTGCAATTTGTAAATTGGCTCCATAAAATTTATGAATCTCAGGTCCCTTCCCCTATCCAAAACAGTTCAACAACTGACATCCTCTACCTTAGGTGAAGTTTGGATGCCAATCCCAGATAGTGATATGGATTTCAACAGGCCCAAAGAGTGGATGGAAGGAGGTTAGAAAAAACACTCTAGACCAACTTGAATTCCCATGCATGGTGGTATGGTCCCTTTGGCACAATCGTCAAACCTTAGCATAATATAATTTACATAGTAATGACAAACAGCAAGAGTGCGAATTTAACGTAAATCATATTTGATTGAATTCAATTGAATTGATTTGTCATAAGTTTTTTTGGGAATTCGATTTAAGGAGTGATCAATGCATTTCATTTTTGATAGTCATATAGTATGATCGTTGTTTCAAATGAAATTGTCATTATTTTTAAGAGAGTAATCCTCGACGAAATGTCGCATATTAACTGATATATTCCTGATTGAATTGAGCACTGGTACAGGATTCTGTGGTGATATATGATTGAAATAGCTAATATGTGCTTTATATAACTGATATTTGATACCAATTTTGAATACTGCTATGTTTTTTAATTGAGTTGAGACTTGATATATGGCTGAGACGCCGATTCACAGATATCGAATCATTTTGGCCAAATAATATTTATTTTTCATGGAGCAGTTGTCAGCTATGTTTTATGTTGATGTCTGTTTTATGCATCCTAATTCAAATAATTGCACCTGCCTCGATGTTTCAAATGAAATGCTCTGTTTTTTAAGAGATTAATCTGTATATTCCTGATTAAATGGAGCACTTATATAGGATTGAGCAGTGATATATGATTGATATACCTGATATGTACTTTATATATATGATATCTGATATTAATTTTGATCATCGATTTCTTTTTGAATTGAATTGATATTTCATATTCGATTGAGATGCAGATTTACATAAAGAGATACCTGATAGTAGACATGGGACACTAGATTTGTATTTTCATTGATTTAGAAGTGATCACTGATATATGATTGTGAATTGAGCACTGATAATTGAGCGGTGATATATGATTGATATTCCTAATATGTGCTTTATATTGCTTTTATCTGATATTAATTTTGATTACTGCTATGTTTTTTAATTGAATTTAGATTTGATATATGACTGAGACGCTGATTCACAGAAAATGATACCTGTATATGAACTGTATTGGTATTCATAGTAGGCATGCGATATTAGACATAGTGCTGAGATATTAGACATAATGTACCTGATATTTGATTGAATCGAATTGAATTGATTTCTCATAAATTTTTTTCGGAATTCAATTTAAGGACTGATAAATGCATTTCATTTTTTATAGTCATATAGTTTGATCAATGTTTGAAATGAAATGCTCATTTCCTTTTAAGAGAGTAATCCTCGACCAAATATGGCATATTACTTCAACTCTACTTTCATTGATTGAGATTCAAATGAAATGCTCATTTACTTTTAACAGAGTAATCGTCGAGCAAATGTCGCATACTACTTCTGTCTTTTATAGTTTGATTTCCAGTAGATTTTATTTTTCTATTAGAGGGAAATATTGTTGTGTTATACATATTGCATTCTATATCAAAACGGAAAACTGAGAATGGACAAATCACACACCCCTCAGGCCGTGTGCGCAGAAGAGGGACTGAAAGTGAAAAATATATCACTGTCAGAATAAAGCCAAGGGGAAGCTCACCCTGTTAGCTAAAAACAAGATTGAACTCTTTTGTTAGAGAATCAAACTTGGGTTCTTTGCCTTCCCTCTACACTGATAAGCAGATATCATCGACAGTTTTCGTTGACTGTTTTAGCATTGTAAATCAAATTCAAGATCTGTAAAGAATTTGAAGTTGATATAGGCATTAAAGTCTTCTTCGAGTTTCATGTTTTGATCGAATGGCAACCGATGCACTTGAATTTCTGATTACGTTGACGTCTGTTTTATGCATCCTAATGAAAATAATAACATTGAGGTGTCATATTCCTATAGGTAATTCCTTTAAATTCTGCTACAGTTAATATTCTACTACGGTTAATACTCTGCTTCGGTTGTATACTTAGCAACGTGTGTTCTCTTCTATTGACTTTGTTATAATTATTTGATAGTATATGTGCAACATATGTGGAATTCCTAATAGAGATAAAGAAAACACTTACTAATTTTCAAATAATCTTTTTTCAAGTTTGAACTTCTGTCTCTGATCCAAAATGTACCTATTCAGAAAAAGCTACACATATAAACAGTTTTATGTGTTTTATTATTCAGTACTTTTTGAGCCGCACCGCCACTGAATTTATATGCTTATATTCTTGCATAAATTATTTCGTATGTGCAGAGATTAGTCATTTGGAAATTGGTACATAACGTTGCCACTGAATTTATATGCTTATATTCTTGCATAAATTATTTCGTATGTGCAGAGATTAGTCATTTGGAAATTGGTACATAACGTTATGTTTCGTTGACCAATCAAGATAAGGTAATGATTCTCCTAATTTTCATTTTATAGTTTCTCTCTCAAATCTACTTAATCAACACTGTACCTTATTTCTTTGTTGCTTTTTTTAGATTATTTACTCCTTTCTGTGTGTATCAGGGTTACGGTAGATACATTTGTTGTTTGATACTTGGAGTTTGGTGACGACTAAGAAAAAGGTTATCATTTATTTACTTTACTCAAAAATAAATTCATATTCTATGTTGCAGTCATTCAAAATAAGGTATTATTCATTACCCTTAAATTATATTTATTGTTATATTTTTAAGAAAAACAACGTACACTTTTGCGTTGACAATTCTAAGCTAAATGTTTTTTATGTTTCTCTCTGTCTATTAGATTAAGTACTTGATTGTAATTGATCAAAAGATTCGACTTTCGAAATATACATTGTCATAATTAACATCAGTTAAACTGTGTCAAAAGATTCGATTTTTGGGGATATCTTTTTCCTATGACGTTTAAATTTCCCTAAACATGATATTTAAACATGATATTTTTATTATATATTTTGTTCATATTTATCATTTCTTTTACATGACACAATGAGTTTTGGGCCCCTGGCCTTAGGGATACTACGATGTGGCTATACATTGGCGACTCACCAACGTCTCTATGCCGTGTTATATATATATATATATATATCATGATATTATTCAACAAATAAAACATAATTATTATTTTCGTTGAAATTAGATGGATCTTGCATACCAATGCCGCATTGCTAGATCCCATCGTAGGTTGATAATGTTTCACAAGCGATTAAGTAACGTATATCGTACGTCAACGCCAAGTAGCGCTTTAAGTAATATGGCGTATAATCTTCATCCCCCAATTCAAGGCATGTCTTCCATTCAGCATGTTAGCTTTAATGCTGACAATGTAAGGAATCAAGGCAGTGCTACTAGAAAGAAACGGAAGACAATTACGTCTCGAACAAAAGTGCTAGAAAATGGAGATGTCATGACAACAACGTTTGCTGATGACTCATCGAATGTGATTAACCATCCCAGTAACTTTTGTGGATATAGTATTAACTTTGTAAACCATGCTTTGGAGTCATTCAAGGCTGTAACTAGATCAGGTAAGTCATTTATTAACTGTACATAATAGTAACACGTATATATATTAGAAACAAATAAATATTTTTTTGTAATATAATTAATGCCAATTATATGTAATGTAGGAAATATAGGTGATACAACACCAACTGAGCATACGACTCAAAGTAAGGATCAGTTAAATAGGATTTTCGAAAGTAAGTATGGTATTATTAAGCGTTAATTGAAAAAAATCGTGAAAAATTATGTATTTACTTCTATTATGATTTAACGAAGTCAAAATTTAACGAATTTATAGGAAAGTTTAAAGAAGCATGGGATTTTGGTGGTCCAAGTGCCGTTTGTGACAATTGTAGTGCAATCCTATGGTATGAGGAGAGAATTGATAAGAATCATACTCCTACGTGTCCTAAATTATCATTGTGTTGCCAAGAAGGAAAGATCATCTTACCCATTATAAAAGCAGCACCACATATTTTGAACGATCTACTGAATCCTGCAAATGGTGGCGGTTCATCTAAATTTAAAGAGAGCATTAGAGCATACAATTCAATGTTTGCATTTACCTCTTCTGGCGCTAAAGTTGATAATCAAATAAATAATGGATTCGGTCCCTACGTCTATCGCATTAGTGGGGAAAACCATCATTTGCTTGGTTCTTTGGTTCCAGTTGAAGGTCAATGCCCAAAATTTGCGCAACTTTATATTTATGACACGGAGAATGAAGTGAGAAATAGAATGAAATCTTTAAGAGGAGATAGACGAAAATCAAAGTTGGATGTAGAAGTTATTTCAAAGTTACTATCGATGCTTGATGAGCACAATCAGATAGAAAAAGTTTTTCGAATGGCACGTGACCGTTTTGACAATTCAAATGTCATGCCTGTGAGAATTAGGTTGGTTAAAAACCATTCGAAAGACCCATCGGTTTACAATTTGCCCACTCCTTTCGAAATAGCAGCACTCATTGTTGGGGATTTTACTGAGGAGAATGTTATGAGAGATATTATTGTTGACCATAAGTCAAATGGGTTGCAAAGAATTAGCGATATTCATCCATCCTTTATGGCTATGCAATACCCATTGTTATTCCCATACGGTGAAGATGGCTACCAACTGGGTATAACTTATAGAAGAAATAATGGAAAACGTAAGACTAAACGAAATTGCTTGACTATGAGAGAATATTACGGATACCGTCTGCATCAAAGAACAAATGAAGCCCCCACCATTTTAATGTCCGGAAGACTTTTTCAACAATATGTTGTCGATGCATATATATGCATTGAACATGAACGGTTAAGATGGATTAGAAACAACCAACCACAATTAAGGGTTGAGCTATATAAAGGATTGAAAGATGCTGTCCTTGAAGGAGATTCAACGGCTTCGACTGTAGGAAAACGTATTGTACTTCCATCAAGTTTCACTGGGGGTCCACGTTATATGGCACAAAACTTCCAAGACGCGATGGCTATTTGTAGATTCTTTGGTAATCCAGATCTGTTTATCACCTTCACGGCTAATCCTAAATGGCCCGAAATCACAAAGTTTCTTAATATGATTCCTGGACAAAAGCCTGAGGATAGGCCGGATATTATCACAAGAGTTTTTAAAATAAAACTTGATGCTCTAATGAAGGATTTAGTTAAAGGGAAACACTTTGGGAAAGTAATGGCAGGTACGTATCTCATATTTAATAATTAATGACTGTATATTATAAATCATATTATTTGATTTTCTAACATTTTATAATATGTCGACAGCTATAACGTTTATATTTTATGACAGCTATCTACACAATTGAATTCCAAAAAAGGGGATTGCCACACGCACACATACTTCTATTCCTACATGCAGATGCAAAACAACCAACATCAGACGACATTGATAAGATTATTTCATCTGAGTTACCTGATTGTATCGGCGACCCAGTTGCGTACGCATCTGTTTCCCAATTCATGATGCATGGACCCTGCGGGCACGCAAATCCCCGTTCACCTTGTATGACAGACGGCTGTTGCTCCAAGAAATTCCCCAAAAAATTCACAACCATGACCAAGTTTGATGATAATGGATTCCCAATTTATAGGCGTAGAGATGACGGGAGATTTGTAGAAAAGATGGGAATCAGACTTGATAACAGATTTGTTGTTCCACACAATATTGACTTGGTCGTCAAATACCAAGCTCACATAAATGTGGAATGGTGTAATAAATCAAGGGCAATTAAGTATCTTTTCAAGTACATAAATAAAGTACCAGACAAAACCACAGTGGAGCTCACGCAATCAATTGCCCGTAACGATGTTGATTGTAATAACGAAATCTTAGAGGTTGATGAAATTAAAACATTCCTCGATTGTCGTTACTTATCTGCATGTGAAGCTTGCTGGAGAATTAATCAGTTTCATGTACAATATCGAAGCATCGGTGTAGAGCGATTGAGTTTCCATCTACCAGATGAGCAAGTTGTCACTTTTAAAGATTCTGACAATCTGAATACTGTGATTGACAGGATAGATGTTGAGAAGACTATGTTTACACAATGGATGACCACAAATTGCATCAACGAGGATGCAAGGGAGTTAACTTATGCAGAATTTCCTTCAAAATGGGTTTGGGACTCAACGGCAAAGGAATGGTTTAGAAGGAAAAATTTAGGCACATGCTTAGGCCGTATAGTATATGCTCATCCAACATCTGGTGAGATATTTTACCTTCGTATGCTCCTAAACGTTGTTCGCGGAGCAAGAAATTACAACGAGGTGAAAATGGTTAATGGTATTGTTTATCCAACGTGCAAAGAAGCATGTTATGCTCTAGGCATGTTAGAAGATGACAAAGAATGGCACGAAGCTCTAGAACAGGCTTCACAATGGGCAACGGGTAATCAATTGCGTGACCTATTTGCTGTAATGCTTCTTTTTTGCGAAGTAGCTGATCCAAAAAGACTTTGGGATGACAACTGGGAGATTCTATCAGAAGATTTGCTTCATCGACAAAGAAAAATCTTATGTCTACCTGATCTTATTCTTAGTGAAAATCAATTGAAGAATTATGCCCTTCATGAAATTGATAATATTTTAAACAAAAATGGGAAAAGCCTAAAAGATTTCTCGCCGATGCCACTTCCCGATGCTACAATGATCCGAGAAAAAGATAATAGGCTTTTAAGAGAAGAACTTTCATACGATGCAGATTCTTTGGCACGAGATCATACTAACATGTTCAATGCATTGAATGATGAACAATTAGATGTGTATAATCATGTAATACGATCCGTCAAAGAAAACAAAGGAGGATTTTACTTCGTAAATGGGGCAGGTGGCACGGGTAAAACATTTTTGTACAAAACAATTCTTGCCCGCTTGCGTTCAGAAGGAAAAGTTATTCTCGCAGTTGCATCTTCAGGAATAGCATCATTGTTGCTACCCGGTGGAAGAACGGCACATTCAAGATTTAAGATTCCCATTGATATTCACGCCGATTCGACATGCGATATTCATCAACGGACTCATCTTGCAGAGCTCATTAGGAAAACAACACTAATTATTTGGGATGAGGCTCCTATGAACCATAGTCATTGTTTTGAAGCTGTTGACAGAACTTTAAGAGACATAATGCGATTCAATGATGAAAAATCTTTTGAAAAGCCTTTTGGCGGAATTACAATTCTTTTGGGTGGTGATTTTCGTCAAACCTTACCTGTTGTTAATAAGGGAATCAGAGAAGAAATTGTAAATGCATCAATCAACAAATCAAAGCTGTGGAGTTTTTGCCATGTATTAAACCTAATGAAGAACATGCGCATATAAGATTCAACTTCATTTAGAGATTGGGTCCTAGCACTAGGTGACGGTAAACTAAAGACAGAATCATTTGAAGATGATGATTTTCCATCGTGGGTAAAAATACCAAATTCAAACCATATACCCCATTCCGATAACCCAATTGCTGATATTGTTTCAAGTGCATACCCCGATTTGGTCAGGAGATACAGTGATCCAGATTACATTAAGGGCCGAGCTATTCTAACTCCAACAAACCATATGGTGGACACCATCAATGCCTACGTACTAAATGTCATTCCCGGAGATGCGACAACGTATTTTAGCTCAGACTCAATATCTAAGGCTACTGAGGGCATTCGTGACAAAGATGTGCTTTTTCCTGTTGAATTTTTAAATAGCTTAAACTTTCCTGGACTCCCAAGCCATAACTTGGACCTAAAGATAGGTTCACCTATTATGCTAATGAGAAACATAAATCAAAGTGCCGGCCTTTGCAACGGGACAAGATTGATCATTACACAATTATCTCCATTGGTCATAGAGGCTATAATCATCACAGGATCTAACATAGGCGCAAAAGTCTTCATCCCACGAATAATTATGACTGCAACGGACTCCAAATGGCCTTTTATTCTGAGAAGACGGAAATTTCCAGTTCGTCTTGCTTTCTCTATGACAATCAATAAAAGCCTAGGGCAAACTCTCGATCAAGTCTCAATATACTTACCAAAGCCGGTTTTCAGTCATGGTCAACTCTATGTCGCTATATCTAGAGTAACTTCAAGCAGCGGACTAAAATTATTCATAAATAACGATGACAAAATTGATAGACACTTCACAAAAAATGTTGTGTACGATGAGGTTCTATCATCTATATCTATAGGTATATTTGCGTAATTCATAAAATTTTTAATATATTAATCCTTTTACTTATGATAAAACTCACTTTATTCATTTAACCAAAATGTATTTTATCGTAAAACACTTCAGGACCATGAAAGAAGTGACAAGAGTTGAAGATCATTCACTAGGCAGGGATGATTGGACCATCTTTGTACGTGTCGTTCGGAAATGGGAATTCAAGACTCGAACTGGCGATAACCCAAAAATATCGGATGACTTTCTCTTAGTTGATGAACAGGTACATCATTTAGACATTCAAGTTTTTACTATTTTTTTATCACACAAATTAACCTAATTTTAATAACTATATTTGATTTCTTTTTATAATTTTTCTTTTCTTTCACAGGGCGATTCAATACATGCAGTATTGCGCAAATACTTATTTGGCAAATTCGTCAATTCACTAGACGTTGGAAAAGCCTACACAATAACGAATTTCAGATTCATGGATACTAAGCATAGCTATAGGGTCTCCTCCCACAATCTAATGATTGAATTCATCCCATCTTCAAAATTTATACAATCTGAAGTTGACAATTTTATAATTCCAAAATATCACTTCCAATTTCTGCAGTTTGATGAATTGAGATCTAAATTGAGCAATGACACATATCTCACAGGTATTTTATATTCATTAATCATTATACAATTAACCAAAAGCATTTAATTCTCTTTATACATAACCGTTAAATTTTTTCTCATTAGCTGTGTTCGGCCTCTTGACTTCTATATCACCTGTTGAGGATCAACCGGTTAGGGGATCCATAGTAAAGATAAGGGCTTTATAGCTTGAAAATGAAAGGTCCTTCCTTCATATTTTCCAATTATTAACTTCATTCTTCTCCAATATATACTATTCTTTAATCCTTAACCACATAAACTATTATACAGTGGGCAAAGGATTTCCGTAACTCTGTGGGCCGAACAAACGGCACTAATAACTGAAGAGATATGCTAAAATTTCACAGACCATTTGATTGTGGCCGTTACATCCACTACGGTGAAACAATTTAGAGGTAATTGAATTTTATATTTAATAATATCATCTTCTTATATATTCACGATTTCAAACAATACATTTTAATATTCATACAACTTTTACTCAATAGGTGATTACTCATTGTCAACAACCAATGCATCCAAAGTCTATATAAATCCTGATGTCCTATGCATTCAAGACTTTATGACCAAGTAAGACTTCTTTTACAATAACATATGCAGTTTATCAATCCTATTAGTACAAATTGCTTTGAGGTTCCATTTAGCTTTGTTCACATCTCACATATTACCGTTTTATCTTTACGATATATATACAGACTTCATAACGAAAATCGTTCTTTCACCATGACAACTGATCCAACCAGAAGCAACAATTCACAACTTCAAATTGAAGAAGAATCTAAATCCATTGAAGATATCTTATCCCTTCGTTCAGACTCTCCAAATGAGGTATCCCCTTTTAAATATACATTTCATTTCTCTCCTAAATTAAATAATTATAATATAAAGATTATATATTTCACAGGTTATATATGTCACCTGCAATGCAAGAATAACACATGTAGACGAACATGGGGGTTGGTATTATCCAGCATGCAATTACTGCAATAAGAAACTTAAACATTATATAACTTCTTTCTTCTGTGAAACATGCAACACAGACAAAGTTATTCCTTCTCCAAGGTAATTTATTCGTAAAACTTATTTTCATTTATTGTTGTACACATCAATTTTGACAAACATATACTTCTGAATACATAGGTACAAAATTTAAATCTCAGTCAATGACCAAACATCCACCACCACATTCGTACTCTTTAACAAAAAAGTTGAATCTTTAATCAATGTCCAATGTTCTGAGCTTGCAAATATAAATCATGACATTCCCGTACGTTGTTCATTATAATTTTACTATTTTATGACTACATTCAGTTTACCCTTTACTTTTTAAAAAATAATATTTTCACTATTTTCCGCAGGTACCAAAAGAACCACTTCCGCTAGCAATCACAAGGATAATCGGCACATCTCACAAATTTCGCCTGAAGCTCAATAATTACAACTTAATACGTGGCTATGAAAACTTCACTGTCTCAACCATTTTTAAAGATTCTTCAGACGGAAATACTTCAATGAATAACAACAAAATTCAAAAGGTATTTTTACATACTAACTAATAATTTTATATTAAAATTTCTTTTCTTACTCTAATCAAATCTCATTTATATAATAGGAAAAAAATCCAGTCTCAACAACACAAGAATCAATCATTATCACAGACAATGACAGTTCCTCTCATGGAAATGATGGCGAAAGAGAAGTTAACCCAAAAAGGAAGGTTCATTCAAGGTATTTTAAATTTACTTACATTTAAATTCTACACGCATTTATTGTACAATACTTCAATATGGTTTTTTAACATATATTTTAAATTCTTTGTAGGAACATGGACGCAAGGAAAAAAAGGATGATTTAACTTCATTTTCAAAAGCTCAGTCTTCAACAGCTTATTAAAACTTCTTTTGCTTCATCTAATTACTATTTTCTTTCCTAACACAATGTAAAATATTCCCTATCTTTCTATGCATTTGGACTTGGAGTTTAAATTCGTTTGGAAACGGGTCTCTTTACAAACCTCATATGTACTCGCATTTGTTAAGTTTTAAATAGGTTCCTGTATTATGACTTCGATACCTTATGCACCGCGCATCGCGCGGGTTTCCACCTAGTTATCACTATGACTACGAGAGGATCATCATGAGATACGGTTCTTAGTGAGGACGGACTCTGGGAAAATCACCAATGAAATTAAATAATAGCGTTGCTCACGAGACAAGCACGGTTTATCTCTTTTGGATTGTCCTTTCAAGCGTAGGATGAGGTTCCCTCAAAGGAAAATCAACATATAATAATGTTTACATAAATTAACACTACACCATAATGGTTAGTTTAAACTAATAGATTATTTAATTTGTAAGTCCTTTTAAGAATTACGAAATTTACAATGGTTTTGGACACTTACAAATGTTGTAAGTTTTCAAAACTATTGTAAAATATGTGGTTTAATTAGTACCAAAATCTAAAAGTGTTATATAATCCCCTGAAATTGTAAAATTTAAATTTCCCTCCCTCAAGATTTCCCTCATCAACATTTCCCTCCCTCAAAATTTCCCTCGTCAATATTTCCCTCCTTTGTCTTATACTGAAATCGTAAAAAATCCAAAATCATCTCATACTGGTAACAAACCCTCGTCTAAAATTCATACTTGGAAAACACTGAAAGATATTTAAAATAGTGAAAGGCTAAAGGTATTTGAAATCGCTGAAGGCTAAAAGTGATCGTATTTGAAATATTTATAAAATCGAGTGTTTCTGTTAATATGGTTGAATCTATAACCTTGCATTCGATGAGGAATGCAAACCTTCGTATTTGTAATCGTGGAGGGCTGATGGTGAAATCGCAAACCCTTGTCTCTTTTAATTACTGAAAGTTCAATCATTTGGATCTACAACACAAACACACACACACACACACACACACACTTGTAATTTAAATCATAATTTTCTTTCAACTATTTGAACATGTAAGAGAAAAGGATTGGTCATATATTTGATTAGTGATCAGTTGCCAAAAGGAAATTGTTTTGTGTTAAGAACTCACAATGATTTGCCTTTTGTATTTAGAGTAAACGGGGTGTTAGTGAAAAACTTTAAATTAAAATCTTCTTTACTTTATTACATATGCAACTTTTTTTTAACTATAAGATCAGTTTATTATAACACCTACAAGTTAAGATTATCTTTATCATTTACATTGTACATTCGCTTGTGTTTAATTTTTTATTCCTGATGCAATTTTTTGTATTGCCTTGATATAATGAGAAAAACAAAATCATTGGTACAATTTTTGTTCCAATTGCAGCATTAAAACCAATTTTGTACAAAATCGTAAGTACAATTTTTTTTTCATTCATAGGAAAAAACAAAAATATATCTGAGCTTGAGATTTTGAAATATGTTTCAATTGTAATCCTTCATACTGACAAATTATGTTTCAATTGCAAACAAAAAAAAATTTGGGTTTGCAATTTTGAAAATATGTTTTAATTTTTATTTCAAGCGCAAGCCTTCATACAGAAAATATTTTTTTCATTTTTTCAATCACAGGTACGTTTTTTCATACTAAAATCACAGGTATGTTTTTTTTCGTTCGCCAAATCAATAGCCCCGTGTATTGAAATCTTCATACTTAAATCGATGGTTATCTATTTAAGGTTAACAATTTGTTTTCATTTTCATTTTTTTCAATCGCAACATCGAAACCAGGGCTCAATTCTCTTGTTTCAAAGACCTAAGGATCATTTGCTATTTTGTGAAGGTATAATGCTCAATCTAAATCTAGGGCTCCTGATATGTTTATTTTTCAATATACTTGATGATCATATGTTTTTTTCAATATTATTGATTTTTTTAAATATACATTATGTTTATATGTTTTTATTTTGTTTCAATTCAGGTATATTTGGATCAATCGCAAACTTAGAGCTTCGTTTTTTTTCTTCTTCTCAAATAGGTATAATGCTCCATCTTTATTCATATTTTTGCCTTTGAGAGTATCATATGTACATCTTTATATGTGTGTATGTTGCATTGGAGACCATCACAGTGTAATAAAGGAATACAAACAACTAAAATTCAAACATATATTAGGATTTAAAAAGAGTACAATATATAAATGTGATGTGATAAAACGTTCTATCGCCTTATGTGATATGCTATAACATTTTTAAACATATATTATGTTCTTTCGTTAATTGTATAATGTGGTGTATTACATTGACACAACGTTCTATCGCATTTCGGACAATATTTATTTGCACATACTGAGAATGTGAAACCTTTTATCCATCATGCACATGTCCATAACATGACACATAACTAAAGTTTGAATTTCCAAAAAGGTCATATATTGTTAGTTTTATCCACCTTCTTTTTATAGATTTCACACTGAGTCTTAAGCTTTTTGCTAATTGTATTTCCCAATTCTAAAATACTTTGTTTGGACATTGAATATATTAAAATGGTTTCAAAACTTTTTTAATGTAGAAAAACTTAATCAAGGTTATGACTTCATTATTTATATAGAATCACTGTATACAAAAGGTAACACAACATATAAACTCTATATTTGGGGTATATAGACATTGAATAATATTACAGAATGTCATCAAAAGTTAGTAAAGATTGGACCAAGGAACGTGAAAGATGAAGTGCTAAATGCATTAATGGGGTTTCAACGTTCATTGATTTTATGAAGCAAACCAGTGGAGACCAAACCTTATTTTTATGCCCATGCCTTAAATGTGAAAATGGAAACTTATTGGAGCTTTAAGATGTCCATTTTCATTTGCTTCGTTATGGTACATCCAAGCCTTATATATTTTAGCATTTTCATGCCGAAAAGAAAGTTGTTAAACGAAAATAAAAAGAACCCACTGAAAGTGTTGAATGCAATGACCCTATCCTTGACTATCCTAGAATGGAAGAGCTTGTTTATGAGGCATTCATTATGTTTAATCATGAAGTATATCATTTATCAAGTGAATGTTTTATAATGGGGGTAGTGACAATCGTGAAAAGACTAATAAGTTAAAATGCGAAAAGTTGTGTGGCATGGCGAGTGAACTATTGTACCCATCAAGTCCTTAGAAATATACGATGATATATTTTCTTATCAAATTAAATATGTAAAGATTTGTAAGATAATAGTGTTAAGAAATTTTTGGGATTTTTTCAAAGAGTTTCTGCAGAAAGAAAATAAATTACCATCCATGTATCCAACCGTGAAGAAGATAATCGAAGAAGTTGGTATGGATTATATTCATGCATGCAAAAATGATTGTATTTTATATAGAAAAGAACATGAAATGATGGAAAAATGTCCTCTATGCAACTTATCCAGGTATAGGTTGGGAATAAATGGGGAGGGTATAATACCTCTGAAGACAGACATTGCCCCTGATTCCAAGGTTGAAGAGATTAATAACCGTACCGTGGATATCAAACGATGTGACTTAGCATGCTAGAGGAAATATGTTGATATTATGTGGCCAGACTTTGCAATTGAAAAATGCAATGTCCGTCTTAATACATCCACCGATGGTTTTAATCCACACGGGAATCTCAGCTACAGTTACAGTTTTTGGCCTATCATTATTTTTCCTCATAATAAGGGAGCGTCTTTGTGCATAAAAATGGAGTTTTTAATGATTTTAATGTTGATATTTGGGTTAAATGTTCTGATCGAAGACATTGACATTTACTTGGATCCTTTTCTAAATAAGTTAAAGGAATTATGGTTTCAAGGTGTAAGGGCGTATAACTCTTATACGAAAACTATTTTTTCCTTAAGAGCGTTATTGTTACGAGCAATCCATGATTTTTCTATACATTGAACTTTATCGCGTTGCACAGTTCATGGTTTAAGGTGTGCCCTATTTGTGTGGAAGGAGTAGACTCTGAATAACTTACGAGTAGTAAGAAAATCTACTTTTGTGTTCATAGAAGATTCCATCCTCACAATCACAAATTTAGGGAGGACAAATGCAATTTCAATAATAAGGTTGAACATCGTAAAGCTCTACGAAGGTTATCTGGTTCGTAGGTTAAGAAGATGGTGGAATCTATCAAGCTGAGAATTGGTAAACATATTTTCAAAATAGAAAGAAAACATAAAGGGGGAAAGAATATGGTTAGTGTCATTACCACTCCATGGTATCGGAGGTCAAATTTATTTGATTTGCTCAACTAGAAAGAGCATAGTGTTCGTCATAATCTAGATGTTGTGCGTATAAAGAAGAATGTCACCTATCATCTTTTATTAACCATTCTAGACGTCAAAGATAAAACCAATGATAGAGAAAAGGCATGTAAAGATATATAGACCATGGGGATTAAGGAGAAGATATGGATGGCAATAGATGAAAGTTCAAGAAAAACTATGAAACCAAAAGCCGCATTCACGCTATAAAAAAAATGGTTCTTTGATACTTTGAAGGAGCTAAAGCTTTCAAGAGGTTTTTGTTCTAACTTGAGTAATTGTGTGAGTTTACAACCACTTGTATTGAGAGGCCTCAATTTACACGATTATCATATAATTATGCAATATTTGTTGTCATTGTTTCTTAAAAACTCTTATCTAAAACATAAGGACTTGAAAATAGCCATTAAACAATTAAGCTTATTTTTCAGTGTGTTGTGTTCCAAAGTGATCAAGAGGGATGTTTTGGAGTCAGCAAGGAAAGCATTGTTTAAGGCTATGTGTGTTTTTGAGAAATATTTTTTGCCTATTTTTTTTAATTACCGTACACCTCATACACTTAGAGGAGGAAGTGCTAACTTGCCTTTCGATAAAATATAGGTGAATGTATCATTATGAGAGGTATTTAAATAGTAAATGATTTGCCATATCTTTTTATTTTGACAAATTTTTTATTTTTTTGTAATCGATATATTTTTATGTGTATGTTAATGAAAAATCACAAGAAGTATGCTAATAATAAGAGGTATATTGAAAAGAAATATATCATAGAAGACTTGACTCTCTAGTGGATGGAGTTACTTGCCAAGCCCTGGTGAATAATATCACAAATATAAGCGTGAAGAATTTCTAAATGAAGTTGAAGACGATGAATACGAAGGCGAGGGTCCTTTAGTAAAAGGGTAGAATGTGAATTTAACCCCATTAAAATTTGCAAAAGCATGTAAGTGGGTGTTACACTAATTAGATGAAGTGGAGGAATGGCAGAAGTAAGTGTATCTGTACGATTTGATATCTTTTAATTGGAAAATATCTCGTGTGTAAATTGGTATAGGAAGTAGGATGCCTAAGTGTGTGTATTGAATTAGTGTAAGAAATATAATCTTTATTAGTCACAAGAGGTCATACGTTCGAGTCTCCCCCCCCCCCCCCCCCAAAGAGGTTTGAACAGGTATATATATATATATATATATATATAATCATATTCTAAAATACTTTTTATAGTTATTAAAAATGGGATGGACTGGTACCACACTTTAGCGCCTAGAAAATGGTTCATTATGTGATGTACAATCATATAAAAGCTAGCAGGTGAATGAGTTTGAATTTTGCACAAGTGAGTATGATGGGTCGCGGGTAATCCAAAATTGTGGCGTGTTAATGAGGTTCATCATGAAGTTTAGGTCAAGCGAAAAAGATATGAATTACAAAGGAGCATATGTAATACCCCGTATTTTTAGGATTTTAAATTTGGGGATTTATTAAATTTAAATTGAGATATTAATTTAATATTTGTCCGGAAATTATTTTAAATTTTTACTAGAGTGATGAGAATTAGTAATCATTGGAATTTTGTAATGAATAAATTAATATGTATAATTTAATTTATTAAAATTACCACGAGTATATAATTTGATAAATTTGGAAATTTAATTGGGACGCGCCTGTGTCGTGTCGGGATTAAATTAGTATTATTAAAAGTGAATAAATTATAAGTCACCCGTATGGTCATTTCGAGTGCGCCAATGTGTCCGGAAGGGTCGAGATAGTCAAAATAATGTACCCGGGGGTTTAGTTTGGGTCTGGGAGCATTTTTAGGCCAAAATAGCATCCCGGGAGGGAGTTTTGGACATTTCGTATTTTTGAGTAATTAAACCCACCAATTTACCAAGGCTATATCAGATGTTAGGGGTTTTCATCTAGGGTTCACATAAGCAAAACCAAAGAACGCCCATTGGAGAAGAAGTGGAGAAGCTTTCCAAGGAGTACTAGGCCAAAAACTCCGCCGGTTGCACCGCCGTCACCGCCAAATTGTAAATCGCGCGACGAGGAACACAACCACTCCACTTTCTTCCACAAATCAGAAACAAAATTTCCAGGCAAGTATCTGTCTTTCTTCATTTTTAGTCAATGCCTAAATTATGTTAGTCTAGGGTTGTTTAGGAATAGTTTCTTAAAAGAAAGCATAAATTGGAGACTATAATTCACATGTTGTAGAGGTAATAATCATATTCTGGACATCTAATTAACATGTAGAGAATATACTACAAAATTCATGGTTTTAAAAGAACAAAATCTGGAAAAATAATTGGAAGAATTGAAAGTTAAAGAAAAGATTAGGGTTCTTGAGGGTTATGTAGATTTTGCCCCTTTAAATTGTTATACTTGATGAAAACCCACATGCTTTACGTAGAAAATTATGTATTTGGATATATAATACTAGTAGTATCATTTGTTGGGAGTTTGAGAGTTAAATATGATGATTTGGTTGAGTTTGGAGAAGGATTTACGTACCTGGGTTTTCCGCAATTTCGCTATAACTGCTTGATCGATCGATCGACCCAAGAACATCGATCGATCGACTATCAATCGATCGACTCCCTTTCATCGATCGATCGACCCATCCTGGAAAAACTCTATATTCCTCTATAGTGGTATATTTCAGATAAAATGTCTAGTACCCCTTGAGTATTATTGTTATAACATTTTCGGTTATAAAGAGGACCAGTAGGGTTTAGTAAAAAGTGAGTATTTAATGTAAGACGATATTTAGGGTTAACAGGGGGTGATTTACACTTAGGAAATTATGGGAACGTGTAACTAAAGGAATGAGACTCGAAAGGAAGTTACGTTAGAAAGTAAGTGAGTACCTACTGAAATTATACTTAGAGAGATAAAATACTTCGAGAGAAAAGGAGTAAGTCGGGAATACCCTATAAATAAGGATAAAAGAGACGAGTCCGTTATACGGGATAATCGAGTAAAGTGTAATAAGAACGAATAATCATAATTATGGGTCGTGGGTGCACCTAATTTAGAAATGTGGATAGTAATATATATATATATATATATATATATATATGACTGTGTGTTTGTGCATATATTATATATGTGTAAAATCATACCCGCGCTACTTGCTATCACGGAGGTTACAGCGTCGGGACAGTCTTATCTCGATAGGACCTTTATGGGGGATATTGACTTGTACTCTAGAACATAGGACTCCTTGGTACAGGCTATCTGATTGATAGTCAGACGGTCCTAAGAGACGTGACGGTATGTGCTGACCTCTTAGTGACTTGGAACTATGCTTCGCCTCCATTTGTATGTGTTTTATGTTAATACGGTTCGAGAGTGATTTCGAACTAGTATTTCCCTTAGTATGAGTGATACAGGGACTTGATAGCAGAGTATGCTAGCACCATAAATTTTATGTGGGGTGCCGATAGTATATATATTATATGAGTGAGCTAATATATATATATATATATATATATATATATATATATATATATATATATAGACATGAAACTGGGAACTTTCTACTGTGTATAAAAATTAGTTCAATAATGAATCAATACTCTGACTTAAAAATAAGTGTTTAGAAATCTTGTGAGAACACTAGTACATTTTTTTAAAATGAAATGAGATATATGTGCGAACCTTATTTTCAGAAATAAATTATCTTAGCCATAGTAATTGTCAACATGAAACCTTATGGGAGATTTACGTTAAAATGAACTTTTGAGGTTAGTAGTGCGGTAGGCGTGCACACTAGGTGAGAGGTGAGAATTTCTCAAGAGAGTGTATCATACTAACATGATTGTTGCATTAGCCGGTAAGCATTTTAAATACTTGCTAAACTAAATTTAAACTGTTTTACAATCGGGCTCTGAACCGTCTCCTGTTATCTCTTCTCTCTTGTATATATATATATATATGTATATTACAGGTGCCCAGCCACAGGGGCGTCATGCTTAGGATTCTTTGGACGGAATGTGATGCAGCTTATGTGGGAGTTGAAGGCCATTTGCTTAGACAACCTCATTATTTACTCCACTCTTAGTTCCATTTTAATTAGTTGGGCATGTGTCACCCTTTTTACTTATTCAGTTGGATTTATCAGAGATTATGTTCATTTATCTTTAGTATTTTACTCTTTGGGATTTCATTACTGTCAGGATGGTTTTCCTTTATGGTTTTAAAGTTGGTATTAGTTATTTGAACGATTAAATTATTGGGTATTCATTTCCAGTCTTTATAATTGTGTGATTCTTAAACTGTTAATTGTTAAAGGTTTTCATAATTGGATTTACTTAAAAATAGAAGAAATGTTTTAAATGGTTTTGACACTTAGCTTAATTATTTGGGGTGATTAAATTGGCAAGTGTATTTTGCGACAGTGATACTAAGAATGAACCAACCCTTCACCTTGATTATAATTTAATAAATGACTGATCACCCGGTATTTAATTAGGTGGGGTGTTACAGGTGGTATCAGAGCCAGGTTCTAGTGTCCTTTAGGATCTGTACGGCTTATCTCATTTCCAGCTTAGCTTTTTTTATTTAGATCCCTAATATTAGGAATGTTGTATTCATCTTTATGCGTGGGAAATTCGTGCTTCTACGATTTGTCGATGTAAATGTTGAACTTATCCAGGTTATTTTAAACTTTCAGATGGACCGTCAAGACGAACAAGCTAATGCCATTGGGGAAGTTAGTGAGCAAGAATAGCTCACACCTCAGGTATCTCTAAAGAGGGTATCAATCATCGAATTTGCAGGCACTGTGGCACAGGAAGTTACCACTGTAGTCTTACAGTACCACGATCGCAGTATGCAGCTTAGAGGAGGTAAAAGACCTAGAGAGATTAGTCAATTTGATATGACTAGAGTTAAAAATTGTGCTAAGGCACCAAAATTTTGGCAACAAGCTCCTCAAGACCAAAACGGACCCTAGGGTAACAAAATTTACATGGAGAGCCAAAAACGTCAGGGCCAACAAAGTCAGGGTCAGAATAAAGTCACAAAGAGGTGTTTCAAATGCGGAATGGACGGCCATAAACGTCAATCTTGTCCGAATCAGACTAGAGAGAAACTACAACCCGACTAGCGAGAAATTTTAGGACTTTGCTATAAATGTGTGCAAACGGATCACAAGTGGAGGGTTTGTCCTCAACCTGACATCATTTTTCCTCAAGTTGCTCAGCAAGGCCAGTAAGACCAAGGAAAAGCGAAACTAGTCAATAATGTAGTGAAATGAGACAGTTTCGAGGTAGGTGCTTCCAATGTGGAAAGAATGGCCATAGATGTCAGGATTGCCCAGAGGGGAATTGATCCCCACGGCAGTAGGGTGCCCGTGATAAACCACAGAGGCCAGCTCTACCAACCATCCCAGTAGCCTCTGTTCAGCAGAGGCAATTACAGTATGGACATGTCTATAACGTCCACCAGGCAGCAGCACCTCAGGCCCCAATAGAGATAAAAGGTACATTTCATATACATGGTTTTATGGATTGAATTTTAATTGGTACTGGGGTACCGTATTGTCTTATATCTATTCATTTTACACGAGCCTTAGGGCTAATAGTCACGGTGATGAGTACGGTGTCGTGCATAGACTCACCATTTGGGGGAATGAGTCTTTGATTTTCTTTATTTGAAGGGGTTAGATATAGAGATTGGTAGCTTCATTTTACATGCAGTCAATACTGATGTTAGATATGCACGAGCATAAGGTCGTTATTGGCTTGCTAGATTTTCGATAGGAGTATTGTCCACGCCATTTCGGGATAGGAAATGTGTTTGGTGGCAATGCCTTGCCCAGAGGAAGGAATTTCCAAGGCGATTGGAAAGGTAGAAGTATGACTTTTACCCTCGGAGGATGAGGCATGTTTTATGTGACACGAGAGATTCACGAGTTAGTGCGTATAACTATAAATGTTATCATTATGTTGGTAAATTTATTCTTTTCCCTAGTATAGTGGGATTATCTTTAGTGCTATCCGCGTAGGATGAGTGTGTGTATTAATAGTGTTATATACTTTATTGAGAGTACTCATTTTAGTAGTATGATATACGAGTATGGTGTTACCTTGGTTACAATTTTATAGAAATGGCTAGTACAATAGTAGGAAGTTATTTCAAGGCTATCGGAGTGGCTGCCTTAGTGCAACATGATTTGTTCTAGTAAGGCCTCACCTGTGAGAGACTCGGGATCCCATTTATATTATATATTTAGAGACTCCAAGGGTTATAGTGGACCGAAGAGCTTAAATCTCGGGGTGTTTATGGACCTTATTTTCATGGTTATGTGTGTACTGGGTTTACCGTTGAGCGAAAAGGTTTGACTCATTATTATATTTAGCACTCAAGACTTGGTGATAGGTAGAGGGCATCGATGTATCTACCCTTTAGAGATGTGATAGTTAAGAATTAGACTCATATGTTTGGGATCATGATTTTGAGAAAGTCTTGATTGTATGTGTATGGGGTTTGCGAATAGGGATTACCACCAATACTGGACGATAGAGAATTGGAAAAATATTCTTTGTGTAGGTGTAATTACGGGAGGTGATGTAAATTTTCTCTCAAGAGACGGAATAAAGGGGTACATGTTATGGACATAGGGCCTAACAGATTTCAACAATCGACAATGCTAGGTAGTAGTGTATCGGGTCCTTATTTGGATTTCGCTTTGCGAGACATACCACGCATGAAACTTAGCGTAAGGTTGGAAGAAGGAAGATGTTTGGTTATGAGTCTATAAGTTTAGTACCTCTGTCGTCGTAGGAGAAGGTAATTATATCTATAACTTGGGAGTTGAATTATGACTTAAGGCCAGTGGAGCCGGTTGGTTGGTAAGAAAACATTGAAATTTTTGTTCTATCACCACGAGTCGAGGGGTGGAACGATGATAAGGAGGATTTAAAAATTTCAATTTCTAGGGGGATTGAGGGTACCCAAGTGTTGTAACCGCATTCTAAACACAAGGGAAATAAAGAGTTGGGATGATTTTTAGTGTGGAGTATCTGGGAAAGACTTTTAATATAAGAAAGAAGACTTGTATTTATTTTGATGTATAGAGCATTAGTGATTTATTTCAATCGTTGTATTTATTCGAGAGAATTGTTGTACTTATCTGAAGAGATTAGAGATTAGTAGTTTCTCTTTTGTTGTGGTGGGATTTAGATACTCTATACCTTGTTGCATTAGGAACTTGGTTGGTTTTATCGATGAGTAGCGCTCCGCTCTCTCTCCCCGGGCGATCGAGGTGTTACAAAATGTGAGCATCTTGGTTAGCTGATGTTAGAATCGTTCGAGTGGAAGGAACGTGGGAATGGACATGTGGAATATATGTTTATGGGACTGGCATAAATAGGTTCAAGCGGTAGTGTGGATTAAGCGTCGCATGAAGGACGATAATCCATATATACATGTGCGATTAGAATAGCACACCCGAATTTGGTTGGAAGGCTGTGGGAAGCCATTTAAAAGGAGTATTCCTTGAGAATGATAGAATTTAATTATTATGGAGAACACTCGGAGAGGAGTTGTAATTAGTCAAATGTCAGAGCGACTTGCGCATACAAAAAGTAATGATGTTAGTATGGTATAAAAGGTCCAGAAGTGCACATCGTGGAGAAAAGTGCACGGGTCAGAACTTTCGGTATATGCCAAGGAAAGAAGGGGAGTATTAAGTGTCACTTAATGTGAGACATTTCAAGTAAAAGTTGATGTTTAGCGGGACAGAGTGAGTAGTCTCTGCATGCACCACTTATAGATAGAGATCGGTTAGAATAAGAGGATCAACCAGCGAATTGTGTGGCTATCGACAATTCCTGTAATGGAAAAGACCGATAAAGTCGGTAAAGTTTCTTGGACGGGTTTCCATCCTCAAGACAAGATCAATGGTTCATCCGAACATATGGGACAAATCGCCCAAGAAGGAAGTGATTGATATTCCTTTGGGGTGATTTACAATATTAACTAGTGTATCCCAGTCTTCCTTTGAAAGGAAGGATCGTGCCGATACGTGGTCCTACACGGTATTATTGTCTGAATCGGGATGAGATTTTTGAATCCCACCTTCAAGATGGGATTTTAGGAAGCAACGGTGATAACATTTTGTTTTGAGTAGGATGTATCACCCATAGACAAGGAATAGGCGCACGGTGATTAATGATTAGTGGAGCCGCGTGAAGGTAATTTTGGAATCTTAGCAATCCTTTCATTTACACAACGGATATAGCTACCAAGTGAAGTATAGTATGGTAGAGTTCCGTGGAAGCACTCGTACCTGTTTGTCGTGAACGAGGTACTTATTGAGGTTTTGGTGTGGAAAAACCTTAACTATTACCCCTATGTATATTTAGAGGTGAGCGGATATTGAAAATTTTGGATTTGTCGAGTTAAAATCTAATGACTATGTTGGAATTACCACGGTTGTTTTAGGAAAACAAGAGTGGTCAGATGTTCGTATGGTTTCATTGAGAATGTGAGTTTTGTGATTAGATAAATACGAATAGTTGTCATGTAGTGAGGTGCGACCTCCCAGTGATATTGAAATAATGGGAGTCAATGATGTATAAGCTCGTCTTATACGTATGGGTCGGATATGAGCACAATGCGATGTGACGTTGAGGAGAGTGTTATATAAGCTCACCGTGAGACGGGGGCTATAGTTATAAAACGCCTTAATATATATATACTTTGCGTACTGATGAGATACCCAGATTTGTTCTTACCAGGTATGCCTTATTTTCTGAATTTCGGGACGAAATTCTATTATTAGGGGGAAGTATGTAATACCTCGTATTTTTAGGACTTTTAAATTTGGGACTTTATTAAATTTAATTTGAGATATTAATTTAATATTAGTCCAGAAATTATTTTCATTTTTTACTAGAGCGATGAGAGTTAGTAATCATTGAAATTTTGTTGAAGATTACTTAATGAATAAAGTAATTGTGACAACCCGCACTCCGAAATAAAGGGTGGCCAGCCCGATACTCCGACATATACGATAATCATGGACGGAAATCATTCTCAGCACCATAAATATAGTAAGAGTAACCGAGAAAACCACCCAATAGTTCAGAGAACGGGTTGCCAAAACAATTTATGCAATTAAAAGTTAAGTTAAGAAAAACAATTTAGACAACCCATTTTAGAACAATAGTGGAATTCAAAGAAATCTAATTAATATACATCTAAAACCACAATATACAAAGATAAGAACCGAATATGCTGTCGGTTCACAGCTACACAAAAGTAATCACAACAGCTAGATGTTATACTTTACATTCATTATACAATTACAAGATTGGGCCACTCGCCCGAGTGACAAACCCGATCATAACAAGATATCAAAAGAATGACGGCGTCTAACAAAACATCCTGTAATATCCGCAATTTCATACAGCTCCTTAAAAGCAAAAGAGTAGGAATATCAACACGGGCGTCCTTGCGGAGGAGCACCTGGGCGGATACAACAACAAGTACGACATAGAGGAAAAAGAACGGGTCAGGACCCGGTTTATATATAGTTCCCAAATGAACAAAAAGCATGCTAGATCTGAATAACAACACATGGGTGTAGAAATCAACACTCTAACAACCTAAGCATGGATCATAAGAAACAAGTGAAAATGACATAATTAAATGAGACTATGCAAGAAGATGAAATTATGCAAGATTAAATTAAAAACTAAATTAAGAGCTTGTATTCCCCAAATTCCACTTTACTCCAGTTTCAATTCCTAACAGGAATATACTAACATTATCTTCTTATTTCGTTCCAATTCCCATTCCTTAGCAAGAAGGTAATTGTCATAATATCATTTAGTGGAATTATACAACCCTCAAGTCCCACTTGAGATTTAGAAAAGCTATATTCTTATGCATATAACGATTCTAAGACCGCCCCTCCGAGTTTCCCCACTAGGCGCGCCCCTAAATGACTATCATCTTCCAGGGGCCCATCAAACAAGGCAGCCTGGGTACCTAACGCACGTCGGGAAGTGGTCATATGCCTGCGAGTGAGTCATAAACACACCCGGAATTACTTCACTAGCGCAGAAAAAATACATATAATAAACCCGCATATGGCCGAGGACTATAGTCTCCCTGAATTCACTAGTCAAGGAACATCACCTCATGCGCGAGCTTCCCTTATGATAGCATTTAGAGAGGTGTGTTTAAGTAAATTAGCATTTACTATAAAAACCATATTTTTCATTTTCATTACATTTACATGTTTCATTTGTTTGAAACCGTTATCTTAGGATAGTTCATTACTCATCCTAGTTTATGCCTCGAATAAATCTCCAAGGGATCATATTCACTTCCCAAACATGAGGTTTTATATAACTCAATTTAATCCCCTAAAGTCTCCAAGTATGGGCCTACAATTCCCATCCATTATGTATTAGGATGCACAAAGAAAAGTGATGCCTTAACATCACTTAGGACAACCCTTCCCCCCCCCAACTTAACCCCAAGTGAACCCATTCAACACTAGGGTGACAACCAACTCAACTAGGACTCTAAAAGCCAAGGTTTACTTCATTCAAGAAGAGTCCTAAGTTCCTAGGGGAAAGAAAAGATTAAAAACAAAAGTAGGAAATGGGTTGAGAAAACAGGGGACCGGTCGAACGATCCCAAGACCACGGTCGACCCCGTCTCAAAGTTTAGCTTTTGAAAGAAAGCAGAAAGTTCATTTCGGATGGACCGGTCGACCTGTGGTAGAACCGCGGTCGACCGCGACCTTATTTCATGCCTTTGAAAGAAAGCAGTGTGCCCTCCTCCGAAGGCCCGGTCGACCGGCCATTGCGGACCTAGACCCCTTTCTCCTAATATCTTCTAAGCCCCAAAATCATTAACTAACCAAAATCATCTAACTACATTTAATGATACCAAAAGATCATAAATTCTCCCAACAACATTTTTCTACCTCAATCAACCATCCATCTCTACCAAAGATGTTGATACCCATAAATCCAACCAAAAACCACAACTAAACAACATCAAAACTATACATATCTACCCATACTAATTATTCATCTTAAACCATACAATAGCAAGTAGAAAACTTGCCTTGGGGCTTCAATTTCAGGCTTGGTTGAAGAAGAAAGCAAGATCAAACCAGCAATCCTCAAGATTTCTCTCTTCCTCCAATCTTCCACTCTCACTCTCTCTCACTCTAGGGCTAGAACACTTAGGGCAAATAAGAGGAAATGAAAGACTTGGGGAAAGACTAAACGTGGCTTAAGATTAAAAGTCTCCAACCCTTAAGTAAAAATACCGCAATAGTTAAGTTCTAATACGCAATATGCCAAAACCAGTCAAAAGTGCCCAAAATCCCAAAATGCAATATGGCACACATTTCGACTGTCTCGCACCTCCCGGAACTAACTACACCCTCCAAATTATCATTTGGAGATTTTATAAGCCAAATTAAGTTCCGGTTCCATTTTAATTCAAATTGCCATATTAATTTTCATGACAAAATAGAACACCACATGGTAACAACTACTTTCACACATGGTAACATGCAATCTTAATTGTAAATATTAACTTATTTCATCAAATTAATACTTACCCACGTGTAGCATTGTATATATGCAACTACTTAACATAATAAATAAATACAAAATGGGCTCCCAAAAGCGAGGGTTGTTACATTAATATGTATAATTGAATTTATTAAAATTACTACGAGTATATAATTTGATAAATTTGGAAATTTAATCGGGACGCGCCTGTGTCGTGTCGGGATTAAATTAGTATTATTAAAAGTGAATAAATTATAAGTCACCCGTATGGTCATTTGGAATGCGCCAATGTGTCCGGAAGGGTCGAGATAGTTAAACTAATGTACCCGAGGATTGAGTTTGTGTCTTGGGGCGTTTTTAGGCCAAATTAGCATCTCGGGAGGGCGTTTTGGACATTTCGTATTTTTGGGTAATTAAACCCACGAATTTACCAAGGCTATATCAGATGTTAGGGGTTCTCATCTAGGGTTAACATAAGAAAAACCAAAGAACGCCCATTGGAGAAGAAGTGGAGAAGCTTTCCAAGGAGTTCTAGGCCAAAAACTTCGCCGGTTGCACCGCCGTCACCGCCAAATTGTAGATCGCGCGATGAGGAACACAACCACTCCACTTTCTTCCACAAATCAGAAACAAAATTTCCAGGCCAGTATCTATCTTGCTTTATTTTTAGTTAATGCCTCAATTATGTTAGTCTAGGGTTGTTTAGGACTAGTTTCTTGAAAGAAAGCATAAATTGGAGACTAGAATTCACATGTAGTAGAGGTAATAATCATATTCTGAACATCTAATTCACATGTAGAGAATATACTATGAAATTCATGGTTTTAGAAGTAGAAAATCTGGAAAAAGAATTGGAAGAATTGAAAGTTAAAGAAACGATTAGGGTTCTTGAGGGTTATGTAGATTTTGCCCCTTTAAATTGTTATACTTGATGAAAACCCACATGCTTTACGTAGAAAATTATGTATTTGGGTATATAATACTAGTAGTATCATTTGTTGGGAGTTTGGGAGTTAAATATGATGATTTGGTTGAGTTTGGAGAAGGATTTCCGTAACTAGGTTTCCTGCAGTTTCTCCATAACTGCTTGATCGATCGATCGACCGAAGAACATCGAACGATCGACGATCGATCGATCGACCCCCTTTCATCGATCGATCGACCCCTCCTAGAAAAACTCTATATTCCTCTATAATGGTTAATTTCGGATAAAATGTGTTGTACCCCTTGAGTATTATTGTTAGAACATTTGGGGTTATAAAGAGGACCAGTAGGGTTTAGGAAAAAGTGAGTACTTAATGTAAGACGATATTTAGGGTTAACAGGGGGTGATTTACACTTAGAAAATTATGGGAATGTGTAACTAAAGGAGTGAGACTCGAAAAGAAGTTACGTTAGAAAGTAAGAGAGTACCTACTGAAATTATACTTAAAGAGATATAATACTTCGAGAGAAAAGGAGTAAGTCGGGAATAACCTATAAATAAGGATAAAAGAGACGAGTCCGTTATACGGGATAATCGAGTAAAGTGTAATAAGAACGAATAATCATAATTATGGGTCGTGGGTGCACCTAATTTAGAAATGTGGATAGTAATATATATATATATATATATATATATATATATATATATATATATATATATATATATATATATATATATGATATACCCGTTTATACCCTCAGCCTGGATGAGGATTACCTCCAATATGGACGACCCTACGAGGGGCCGACCCTTCCTCAGGCCCCGGCTGGCCACCACCAGGTCCAGACGACCCTACGAGGGGACGACCCTCCATCATGCTCCAGACGACCCTACGAGGGGATGACCCTCCATCAGGCTCCAGACGACCCTACGAGGGGCCGACCCTTCCTCAGGCCCCGGCTGGCCACCACCAGGTCCAGACGACCCTACGAGGGGACGACCCTCCATCATGTTCCAGACGACCCTACGAGGGGATGACCCTCCATCAGGCTCCAGATGACCCTACGAGGGGACGACCCTCCATCAGGCTCCAGACGACCCTACGAGGGGCCGACCCTTCCTCAGGCTCCGGACGACCCTACGAGGGGCCGACCCTTCCTCAGGCTCCGGACGACCCTACGAGGGGCCGACCCTACGAGGGTACGACAGTACGAGGACAGAATTAAGCCAGACTCACTACCGGAAGAAACTTTGCCCTCGGCCTTGGCTCATAGGCCGAGGGTGATATCATGACGGCGCGTGGTTTGGGAGACGCGTGGAACAGTGCGCGTCAGGCTCATATGACACGTGGCAGACCGTTATAACAGAATCACACCCTCACGTGAGGGAATATTATATCATCATTTGGCATCTACAGGTGTCAACAGGGAATTGGCTAGATCATTATTCACATGCACCATGCTTACTTGGGGGGTACACTACACCCCCCAAGACCTATATATACTTGTCACCTACAACCCTACAGGGGATCGATCCATGAACAATAGCCCTAGCTAAAACTCTGCTTGTACACACACAGTAGAGAGAGGGAGAGGGTTATGAGCATTGTATCCAAGGCCATTAGTGCCCATACTTAGTGGATCACACACTCACAGTGGATGTAGGCCACATTGGCTGAACCACTATACATCATTGTCTTATTTCCTCTTATACTCATCCCCTTCTACACACTTACATACTTATATACTTGCATCTCTATGGCTGCCATGGCTGCTTCTGCTTGAGCTCACTATCACTTATCCGGTGATGCTAAATCTTAGCATCATCAGTTTGGCGCCGTCTGTGGGAACGAGAAGACATCTCTTCCTTTGTACAGCTTGACCTCACTGGGCACTCTGGTGGTGAACCAACACTCCCCCTGAGAGGAGGTGTTTCACAATTGAAAGAGACCCACTAAGGTTCCCAAGCTCACCAGTATTTTCTTCAGTTCAACTTTTCATAGCTCAAGCACATGGCACCTGAGATGCCACCACCACCTCTTCCCCCGCCGGATGAGGGGGGAAGACCCAGTTCCAGTCAGCCGCCGCCTCAGTCTGAGATGGCTGATGTGGCAGCAGCCCTAAAGTCTCTGGCAGCCAGCCAGCGGATGATGCAGGAGCAGTTCACAGCGCTGAGTCAGAACATACTGAGACCACCAGTAGTCTCACCTGAGATGATTACTCCGGCAGCAGCTCCAGGACAGCATGAAGCCAGGGGACCACCCCAGGCACCACGCAAAGACCTGCCACCCCCTCAGCGGCGTAGGGATGTTGCTGACCCCCGGCGTTTACACCTGGGGAGGCAAGGAAACCCTTGCCCTGAGGACAGGTATGACGATCTGGAGGGGGAAGAGGCTCCGGTAGAATGCTGGGAGCCGTACGAGGTCTCCAACAATACTATGCGACCTCTCCAGGACAGTAGAGGAAAGTGCGGGAGACCAAACCCTGATGATCGTCCGAGAGGCTCTGCTTTTGACCGCCTGAGCAGGGGGTCGGCCTTCGAGAGGCTGGGCCCAGTAAATGACCTGCGGGATAAGCTGTCCAAGTCAAGAAGTGCTGCAAGATCTAGGAGGGAGGCACCAGAGGGCCGACCCCAAAGACGGGATGATGGCCAGAGGGAAGTAAACAGCCGACATAGGCCTGCTGCAGCGGAACCCTCCATCCACCTCCAAGAGACAGCAGGGGATAACATCGGTCACGCTGACCCTGTGAGGCCCTGGAATGACTCAATCCAGCGGTTAGAGGATAAGATTGGCGACATACTGAAGAGCCGAGACCCTCTTCAGAGGGGATACACCATAGGCTCACCTTTTGTGGCAAAGATAGTCGACTTTCCCACTCCATCAAAGTTCAAGCCTCCCGTGGTCACCCCAAGATACGATGGGAGCACTAACCCTGTCCACCACGTGGAGATGTATCAGTCGGCGGCAGACATATACTCTATCTCAGATGAGATGAGGTGTCGTGCCTTCTCTGGTACCCTGACAGGGGCTGCGCATGTCTGGTACACGTCTCTTCCAAAAAATTCTATTGGAAACTTTAAGAAGTTGGCAGACCTGTTCATCCATAATTTCTGCTTTGGGGTGAGACCACGGAAGAAGACCACACACCTGCTCTATGTTAAGCAGGGAAAGAATGAGAGTCTGAGGGACTACATAGCCAGATTTAATAAAGAGAAGCTGGAGGTGGAAGACTACGAGGAAAGCATAGCTATGACAGCCCTGATTGGAGGACTCCAAAAGGGGAAGCTATTATGGAAGCTTGCCGAAGACCCTCCAAGGACGATGGCTGAGCTACTGTCAACAGCAGGAAAAGTGATGAACGCCGAAGAGGCGATGGCCGCGAAATATGAAGACGAAAGAGGGGGTGCTAGTGGGAGTAAATACCCTAAAAAGAACAAAGAGGGGAAAAAGAGGTCCTCGGATGACAAGTTCGCTGGGTACACCCCTCTGATGGTCAGTTGTGAACAGATCCTGAATGAGATTAAGAGTGACCGGTCTCTGAAGTGGCCCGAGAAGTTGAGGGCAGCCCCCGGCAAGAGGAATAAGAACCTGTGGTGTGAATTTCACCAAGACCACGGCCACGTAACAGACAAATGCTTTGCTCTGAAAGATGAGATTGAGAAGATGCTGAAGGAAGGGAAGCTCAGAAAGTACGTCGACAAAGCCGACTTCAAGAGGGGCCGAGGGGACGACCCCAGAAAGAAGCGAGTCGATGCCTGCAGAGAAGGTCCTCAAAAAAGAGGGGACGACCCCTCTGATGATGAGGACGACCCTGACCTCCCGCCGAGAGACGACCAAGGCCCTGTCAAGAGGCTCAATATGATCTCGCTCGGGGTGGGAATGATCTCCGGGGGACTTGCAGGAGGAGGGTCTGAGGTCGCCGACAGGAAGGCCCATGTCGCTGAGGCTAAGGCAGTGACGAAGATGGTGCACTCAACCTTCCTAGAGGTCAAGTCAGAAAAAAGGAAGAAGGTTGATATGGACACTTTGATTGTGGGATTTTCAAGAATGGACTTCAAGGGCCTATTGGCCCCGCATGATGACCCTCTCGTCATCACCACCAGGGTGCACGGGTGCGAAGTGCCGAGGATCCTGGTGGATGGGGGCTCATCCGCAGATGTGATGTTTTGGCCATGCTTCAAGGCCTTGGGCCTCAGTCGTGCCAGACTTGTCCCATACCATCATCCCTTGATTGGGTTCAGTGGGGAGAAGGTTCACCCCCTAGGAATATATGAGGCTGATGTCAGGATGGGGGACGAATGGCCGAAATGGCTCACCAAGAGGGTCAGTTTCTTTGTGCTGGATGAGCATGTGTTTTCGGCATACAACATCATACTGGGACGTGTGGACCTCAAGGGGTTTGAAGCTGTGCCGTCCACAGTCCACCAGATAGTTAAGTTCCCTACCCCTTATGGGGTGGGGGAAGTTCAGGGAGACCAGACGACAGCGAGAGAGTGCTACTACAACTCCGCTGAAGAAAGGGAGGCACACAAGAGGGCTACAGCCACTTACAACATTGACACCCTAGACCCCAGGGACGAGACGAAGCTCAAAAAAGGATAGGCCGCTGAGGAGGTAGAACCCATCATCCTCGATGAGGATGACCCGGGAAAAACCGTCCAAGTTGGCAAATCTCTGAAGCCCAGTATCAAGGAAGACCTCATCAAACGGTTGAGGAGAAGGCGAAGCGTCTTCGCGTGGAGTCATGTAGATATGCCAGGGATCGACCCTGAAATCATGTGCCACAAACTCAATGTGGTAGAGGGAGTGAAGCCGGTAAAGCAAAAGAGGAGGATTTACTCTAGGGAAAAGTATGAGGTCATCAGGGATGAGGTTAAAAAATTAGAAGACGCTGAATTTATCAGAGAGGTCATCTACCCTGAGTGGCTGTCCAATGCAGTCATCCTCCCAAAGGCCAACGGCAAGTGGAGAATGTGCGTGGACTTCACAGACCTCAACAAGCATTGTCCCAAAGACAGCTTCCCTCTCCCCCGCATCGACCAGATGGTGGACGCTACCGCAGGCCATGAGCTCATGAGTTTCATGGATGCCTACTCAGGGTATAACCAGATTTTCATGAACCCTGAGGACTCGGAGAGGACCGCCTTCATCACTGACAAGGGGACATACTGTTACAGGGTCATGCCCTTTGGCCTAAAAAATGCGGGGGCAACGTACCAGCGCCTCGTAAATAGAATGTTTGAAGACCAAATTGGGAAGTCTATGGAGGTCTACATAGATGACATGCTGACTAAGAGTCTGAAGGCAGAGGATCATGTGGCAGACCTGGAGAGGACCTTTAATACAATGGACAAATACCAGATGAAGCTTAATCCGGCCAAGTGTGTCTTCGGGATCGGAGCGGGGAAGTTCTTGGGGTTCATTGTCAATCAAAGAGGCATCGAGGCTAATCCTGAAAAGATAAAGGCCCTTATTGAGATGAAGACCCCCAAGTCCATTAAAGACGTTCAGAGGCTCACAGGGAGAGTGGCTGCCTTGAACAGATTTATGTCAAGGGCTACAGACAGGTGTCTACCATTCTTCAAGATCCTCAGGAAGGCCTTCGAGTGGAGTAAAGAGTGTGATGAGGCTTTCAGGGAGCTAAAATCATACTTAGGGTCTCCCTTGCTGCTGTCACGACCCGTGCAGGGTGAACGAATTTACGTGTACCTTGCTGTCTCAGAGTCCGCTATCAGTGCAGCAATCGTAAGAGACGAAGATGGGATACAAAAGCCCGTATATTTCAATAGCAAGGCACTCCAGGGGGCAAAGCAGAGATACCCGAGGATGGAGAAGTTGGCCTATGCCTTGATCCATGCCTCAAGGAAGATGAAACCGTACTTCCAGTCCCATACTATGGTCATCCTTACTGACTCTCCTCTTAGGCAGGTCCTACACAAGCCTGAAAAATCAGGAAGGCTAATGACCTGGGTTATAGAGCTGGGGGAGTTCGACATTGTGTATCAGCCTAAGACAGCCATTAAGGGACAGGCATTGGCAGACTTCGTGGCTGAGTTCACTTGGGAAGATGATGGGGTCTAGGGTGAGACCCTCGGGAAGACGGATACAGAAAACAGACCCGCAGACACACCAGAAGATAGGGCTGAGACGAGCACCGCAAGAGAGAAAGCGACTGAAAACGAAGAGGGAAGATACCTTTTTAGACAAGGGTCACTCATCGAGGGAACACTTGGCATTTGCATGAATGTTTCTCAAGAACCGTCATGGATGGATCCTCTGATCAGATACATTAAAGAGGGAGAGATGCCAGAAGCAAGCCAAGAAAGGAAGAAGCTGAGATACAGGGCTGCAAAGTTCACTGTCATCGGAGACACGCTGTACAAAAAGGGGTTCCTACTCCCCTTACTTAGGTGTGTGCATCCCTCAGAAGTCCCTTCTATTCTGCAAGATGTGCATGAAGGGTCGTGCTCAAGCCACATTGGGGGTAGATCCTTAGCGAAGAGGGTGGTCACCCAGGGCTACTGGTGGCCGACCTTAGGAAAAGATGCTGCCGCATATGTTAAAAAGTGTGATAAATGCCAAAGATTTGCTACCATCCCTCACCAACCTCATCAGCCCCTCACCTCCATTACATCCCCATGGCCGTTTGCAGTGTGGGGGGTTGACCTGGTAGGACCCTTATCGAGGGCAGTCAATAACTATCGGTTCCTCATCGTAGCAATTGACTACTTTTCAAAGTGGGTAGAGGCCGAACCGATGGCCACGATTGCAGAGCAGAAGACCTTCCAGTTCATCTGGAAGAATGTGATATGCAGATATGGTCTACCCAACACCCTCATCTCGGATAACGGGACCCAGTTCAAGAATGCCTCTCTGCAGAAGTACTGTGAGAGGGTAAGTATCAAACAATTTTTCTCCACCCCAGGCCTACCTCAGGCCAATGGGCAAACCGAAGTTACGAATAGGACAATCCTAGATGGGATTAAGAAGAGGCTTGAGGAGGCAAAAGGAAGATGGGTCGAGGAGTTATATGCAGTGTTGTGGGCGTACAGGACGACAGTAAGGACCTCTACTGGGGAGACCCCATTCATGTTAGCTTATGGGTCAGAAGCAGTCATCCCCACCGAAGTCGAGTTTCCCACTCATAGGGTCCAAGTGTATGACCCCCAGGGAAATACAGAAGAGAGGAGACTTGACCTGGACTTGATTGAGGAAAGAAGGGAGGATGCTGAGATAAGGCAGGCTTCCTACCAACAGAGGACCGCAAGGTTCTACAATCAGAGGGTGAAACATAGGCCCATCGCAGTGGGGGACTTGGTCCTCAAGAAGACTTGGCAAAAGCCCAACAAGCTTCACCCTAATTGGCATGGCCCATATAGGGTCATCGATGAAGTCATCCCTGGGACCTACAGGCTAGAAAACCTGGAGGGGGAACCTTTCTCAAACCCCTGGAATGCAGATCATTTGAAAAAATACTACCAGTAGTGTTGCAAGGTCTTGATAAGCCATAGTTGTAATAAGCATTGTTTCGACAGAACACATTGAAGATTAATGAGAAGTATATATATATATATGACTGTGTGTTTGTGCATATATTATATATGTGTAAAATCATGCCCGCGCTACTTGCTCTCATGGAGGTTACCGCGTCGGGACAGTCTTATCTCGATGGGACCTTTATGGGGGATATTGACTTATAGCCTAGAACATAGGACTCCTTGGTACAGGCTTTCTGATTGATAATCCGACGGTTCTAAGAGACGTGACAGTATGTGCTGACCTCTTAGTGACTTGGAACTATGCTTCGCCTCCATTTTTATGTGTTTTGTGTTAATACAGTTTGAGAGTGATTTCGAACTAGTATTTCCCTTAGTATGAGTGATACGGGGACTTGATAGCAGAGTATGCCAGCACCATAAATTTTATGTGGGGTGCCAATAGTATATATATTATATGAGTGAGCAAATATATATATATATATATATATATATATATATATAAATATATATATATATATATATATAGAGAGAGAGAGAGAGAGAGAGAGATAGATAGATAGATAGATAGATAGATAGATAGATAGATAGATAGATAGATAGATAGATAGATAGATGAAACTGGGAACTTTTTATTCTGTATAAAAAGTTGTTCAATAATGAATCAATACTCTGATTTAAAAATAAGTGTTTAAAAATCTTGTGACTATACTGGTACATTTTTTTAAAATGAAATGAGATATATATGCGAACCTTATTTTCAGAAATAAATTATCTTAGCCGTAGTAATTATCAACATGAAACCTTATGAGAGATTTACGTTAAAATGAACTTTTAAGGTTAATAGTGCGGTAGGTGTGCACACTAGGTGAGAGGTGAAAATTTCTCAAGAGAGTGTCGCATACTAACATGATTGTTGCATTAGCCGGTAAGCATTTTAAATACTTGCTAAACTAAATTTAAACTGTTTTTCAATTGGGCTCTGGCCCGTCTCCTGTTATATCTTCTCTCTTGTATATATATGTGTATATTACAGGTTCCCAGCCTCAGGGGCGTCATGCTTAGGATTCTTTGGACGGAACGTGCTGCAGCTTATGTGGGAGTTGCAGGCCATTTACTTAGACGGCCTCATTATTGACTCCACTCTTAGTTCCATTTTAATTAGTTGGGCTTGTGTCGCCCTTTTTCCTTATTCGGTTGGATTTGTCAGAGATTATGTTCATTTATCTTTAGTATTTTACTCTTTGGGATTTCATTACTGTCAGGATGGTTTTCCTTTATGTTTATAAAGTTGGTATTAGTTATTTGAATGGTTAAATTATTAAGTATTCATTTCCAATCTTTATAATTATGTGATTCTTAAACTGTTAATTGTTAAAGGTTTTCATAATTGGATTTACTTAAAAATGGAAATAATGTTTTAAATGGTTTTGACACTTAGCTTAATTATTTGGGGTGATTAAATTGGAAAGTCTATTTTGCGACAGTGATGCTAAGAATGAACCAACCCTTCACCTTAATTATAATTTAATAAATGACTGATCACCTGATATTTAATTAGGCGGGGGGTTACAGCAGAGACAATACACTTTAGCATTTTTCTTAGAATATTTGAGTTGAATTCTTCTTCTTTCAAAGCATTTTTGTTTTAGTATAACTGGGTGAGAGATGAGGATAAGGTAAATGGTTTTAATGTTAATCCTTACTCGAACTGAATGATTGTAAACTTAACTAAGATGAAAAGTTAGGATATAATCTACGATGGGCCATTCATTCTTGTATCTAAATAATCTCAAGTGTCCTACTCAAAGTATTTTGAAGATATGGTTGGTCTATCATTTTTCATGCACCATAGAGATTAAGAATTAGTCTTTACAAACTCGAGATTCCTATGATGTATCAATCTATTATTGAGGACAATCCCAATTTAAAGAATCTTCTTCAGACTTCTAGTTAAAACTAAAGATAATTTTTATGATTTTGGATTAATATTAACTACTTTAATGCTTCACGTGTTATGTAAAAGAATTTTAAACATCTCTTCAAGATTTTATTTCTCGTGATCCATTTTTTATGTACTACTTTAATTCTTCACGTATATTGAAACATGCAACGAATGGACCAATTTTAAGTAAAATTGGACATTTGGACATATTATTAATGCATTTGGACATAATCTATGAATAATGCATATGGGGATTATCAATGCAGAATATGATGTTGTAATGATATTTATGAAGATTATTATGTATTCGAATGACATTCTTTATGAACTCATCCGATTATTTTTGCAAAATGATATTTATGCAAATTATTATATTACATATATTCTAAATACATATTCCAAATACATCGATATTTTACTTCTTCATGTAATTTGAGAACCCAAGTTTATTAGCATGCATCATATATTGAACATTAGTTCCATTTTAGAATAATGTCGAATAAAGCTAATGTCTCTAATTCACACTATGGTCTAAATGGATCATCTTAGGAAACAATAATTTTGGTCTAAATTAATCAACATAATCAGGTAGTACGTAGTGAGAAAGGTCGATTTATGTCTAGACTTGGTAAAGGGATTCAGGATCAGGTCTGAATAGCGTATACTAATTGGCACAAGGTTCTGGAAACATAAAAGGAGGATATTTGGAAAGAAATGAAATTAAGACTTCTTACATATAATTAATTTATTCATTATCATTGCTTTTGTATAACATTAAACATTTTTGATAATGTTAAAATGTCAATTGTCTTGTTAGAGAAAATATGGACTCACGAAAAGTTACAAGATTAGTTGTTACAAAAGTGTGGGCAACCTACTTAAAGCATCTAAATCCATGCTATAAGAGAACTATTATGATAAGTATTCAACTAATGTCAAAAGGTTGACCAATGTATCTTCAGGTCTTAAGCCAAAATAGTGGAAAGAGATTCTGGAGCATAAGAATATGGAATAGGCTTAAAAAAGAGGAAAGCAGGGAAAGAAAACAAGGGAAAGATTGGGAGCCACTCACAAAAGTGGGCGCAATGGTAATGCCCAAGTCGAGTACAATATGGTATCTATAACTATTATTTTTTACTTCTTTGTTTAATTACGATTACCTTGAAGATAATATATGTTATGTTTTTTATTTGTAGACAAAGAAATTGCATAAAAAACTAGTTGATGCATGGATAGCTAGCCACGCATGCAAAAATGGGTCAGTTAAAGTGAGCAATATTCCAATCATGGTAATTTTCTATAAATAATGAATGATGATTTTACATGGAAATAGTATACATTCAAATGATTAATCTTAACACTTTTATATATTTGACATTTCACAGGACAAGGTGCTGGTGACGAAAAAAACTAGAACAAGGTTTTAGTGATAACACCAGCCAGTCATAATCCTTGGTAATTGATGCCTTATCCTAAGTCTTTAGTGTTGACAAGAGAGGGAGCACTCGTGGTGTGGTTTCCATGGTTTTTCTATCATCTATTGAGTCATTAACTCCATCTTTATCTTTGCCTATAGTTTAAAAGGAAAACGAGAAGAAAATGTAAGCGTCTAATCAATACATTGGAATCCGATATCAAAGGCATGAGTAATAAATTCGAACATATAGAGGCATCTATAGGTAAGGCATTAGGGAAGTCTCATTCCTCCCCAACTATTGGAGCAAGTGCAAGAAATAGGACAGTCGCATCATATAATGTAGAAAATTTCTCACTAAAAGATGGTGTCTTATTTGATATTCAAGGGATTAATGGTATGGTTATTGGATCTTAAACTAGTTGGGTGGAAACAAGAGCTTATGTTTGAAAATATTAATCATAAGTGATTAACAAAACATTAAAGCACTTTTTGAAAGAGCTTTTGCTCTCAAAAGGGTAGAAAGGTTAGTTTGGAAGTTGCTACTTCGCACGACTTAAAATGGATGGAAAAGAAAGTAGTGGGAGTAGTGGGAAAAAGAAAACTAGCATTTTTTTAAAAAACTCGCTTGGTCGTTCGAATGATATGTGACCACATTCAAACGACGTACCCTTTCTCGTTTGAACATAAATCGAATGAGTTATCAAATGAGTCTAAAAAGATGTTTGATGTACCCCGTTTGAAGTTTTTTAACGAGGGTAACAATCTCGTTGGAATAACATTCGAACGAGTTATCTAACGAGATTTTAGGGAGACCAAAGCTTTCGAAAATTAACCTTGTTTGATATCTCATTAGAACGAGATAGGAACCTCGTTCGAACAACATAGATAAAATCGTTCTAATGACCTATAAAAATTAAAACATATTTCTCTGAAAAATATAAAGTCATTTTAAAACATTTTAACATAATCCTAACACCCAAAAATAAAATATTCAAGGCTCAACATAAAATATGCATTCATACCTCAGAGATATTTAGAACGTTGATGATGAAACATGGCACAAAACACGGCATGGTGATGTTCTCTCTTTAGCTTGGCCGAAACATCTTCAACAAACATGTCATAGGCTTGAAAGGCCACTAACTCAATTCCTAACCTATGGCTTGAAAGTTTTGTCCGAAATCAAGCCAATACATATAGACTGACACAATTGGTAATTTTTCCTTACAAATCTCTCATTTTAGCTATTTTGGGACAAAACCAAAAACTCCCCATTTAAAAGTCTGAATTTCAACTCCAAAGAAAAAAACTACAGATGCTTGACAGACACATACTCTGTGTAGTTTTGTTTGCAAGAAAATTTTGTCGCATGGTTGAAAATTTGCCCACTTAAACATGACATCAAGTGCACATAGAATATAACAATATAAATTTTCATTAGAAAACCTTCCCCCTTTGTCTAACAATATCTACCTAAGTAAGGACGTCTCCCCCTAAGTAAAAGATCTCCCCCAAATGAAAAGAGTTAGATATCATTTCTCCCCCTTTTTGTTCAGGAATAAACAAAAATTTAGGTGCATAAAATAACTAATTTCTCTGTAGTGAAAACAATTCTCGCCCTAAATGAAATAAGGGATAAGCATAAAGGAATAAAAATAAGTATATCATGCAATGGCGTATAGTGATATAAGAAACAACAAATCAACTTGGCAACACAAGTACAACTAATCCAAATAAAGAAATATAGATCCCAACTTTGATGCAATAACTAAATGATACCGACTAGAATGTAATAATAGAAGCATAGGATACCAATTTAAAATACGCAATAAGGTAAGTGCTAATCTGAACAAATAGCATAACAAAATGAAATATAATTTGAACTGATGGCATACATGGACTAGATACAATATATATAGATATATATATATATATATATATATATATATGCAAAAGATACCAGTGAAGCATAGGCATATACATATAGGTATAAATACCAAACAAGATACTAAACACAATAAGTTTTTCACACTCATTTGGCATAAATGTGCCTAAATAAACATGTGGTAAATGGAGTGAATGGGTGTGAACTGGATACGAAAAGATTATGACCAATCACTTAAACATGTTGAAGGAGTTCTATTTGATTGCAAAACTTTATCAAACATAAACTTAGCCTCAAGTTACAAGATAAAGTGAACTCAAAGAACAAAAAAGCACAATGCACACAAGCCTAGATTTTTAATGATTCTACAAATCAATAGAGTCATGACATGTTAAGCATAGCTAGGATTCATTGTGAAAATCTATTGATCTTCAACTTTATCACCCTCAAAACTAAACTTACATTTTTTTAACCAAATATTTTTAAGATACTAATTTTGATGATTAATGTTAAAAATAAGGCCTTGGCAATTTATTTATTTTTTTGCCACTTAATTTTTAGGCTCTTGCCAACGGTGGCTTTTCCACGAGCGATATTTTCTTCCTCCATAACCCTTTCCCGTGCACACTCATATTTTTTAATAAATAACAAACTCACGAGCAATGGTTCTTACATGCACAAATCCTCCATAGTCAAAAGATATGTAGATGATAAGATTTATGGGAGAACATCTCACTTAGATTAAATATAACATATGAAGTTAAAGTTTAAAAAAGCTCATGCATGTGTGTGAGGAAGGATATACAAAGAGAATCCATTAAGAAAATCAAAGTCAAACAACTCCATGCAAGCATGATAAAGAACTATTTAAGAATTGGCATTCATAACCAAAAGTTCTAGGGAGATAAATACATGCAAAGATATTGGATTCAAACACAAGGATATGCCTCAGAAAATGTGTAAAACTAAACTACACGTAAACAAAAGAAATCTTGAGATTTTAAATTTTTAAAGACAATTTTAAAATAAGGACAACTCAAAAAACAAATAAAATCTTTTTTTTATTTTTCAATGCGACTCAATAAATGAAAAAAAACAAATACAAAAGGCTCAAAACACATACAACTAGCTAACACATATATTATGAAGTACAAAGTCTAGTGTATGCAAACATATGAACACATGCAACCATTAGATTTAGCATGAAAATTATCCGGCGCAAGAATTTGAGAATCAATAAGTGTTTCATGTAAAGACTCTACACTCGATTTCCTAACCCACATTACTGAAATGTCATGTTCCTTGGGATTTTGGAACCTTAGTGACTCTAGATTTAGACTTATTAAGACCATTTTTAAGATCAAAACAAGAATCCCTAAGGTCACCCTTCCTAAGACAATGTATGAATGTAAAGACACGTGGAGTGTTACCTAAATGCTGACCTCTTTTAACGTTCTTAGCAACGATTGACTCTCTCAAAATCATGGTTTTGGCTTTATTAGCGAAAGGATTTTGAATATTGAATCCAATATCACATTTGTTATTTTTTTTATTGAAGCGGTGCCTAAAATATTTTTCTACTTTCGGACATAGATTCCAAATAAAATTTGACACGACAGTCTATCTTCAAGCTTCACTATCCTAGACTCAAGTAAACACCTAGACTCCTAAAACTCAAGAAGATCTTTCTTCAAAGACTCTATGAAACCTCAAAGATTACCTCTCTCGCCCTAAACATACTCTAGCTTCTCTCGAAGAGTACTTTTACGTGCCCAAAGATCTTTTATTAAAACACTCTCATCATTTCATATGGCACATTTTTCATCTAACCATTAACTTCAAGTTTGCCTTTTTTAATTTCAATAATTCCACATACAACTCATGAGATGCAACTTGGAGTTCACTCTCCTCCTCCTCTTCTTTATTCTCGTTGTACTCTCAACTCTCTCTACCATCACACAGTTAGGATTCACAAACGATGGACTTGGAAGTGTCATGTAAAGAACTATATATATGGGAATATTTCTCATAAAAACTTACATGACTAGCCATGTACGCGGTGAAGTTGTGCTCAATGGGGTAATTGGGCCCCTCTTTCAGTTCACTATCACTAACAGTGACATTGTATGCAATAGGTTTCTTATCGTCCTTCCTTAGTTTAGTCAGGCACTCAACTGCACTTGGTCATACCCCTCACACCCATAAAACCTATTCAACTCATCCCTATTAATATTATCATTATGATTCTTCAAATATTTATCAGCCTTGTTATACTTGGACTTCACAAATTTCTAATAATCATTTTTAATTTCTCTTTATTAAACTTAAGAAATTTTCTGAACTTTTTTACAAACATATCCAAATCATTGGAGTCGATGTCAGATTCATCATCCTAGACTCATGTTTCCTCCTTCTAGGCTTTCAAAGCAATGCCCTTATCTTTCGTAGGCTTTTTAGAGGCAAACATGTGGAGTTTATACGTTTGAAAATCACCTATAAGTTACTCGAATTTTGTAGAGTATAAAGTGCCCAAAGAGTTTAACATCGTTACCTTATGACAAAATCTGTCAGGGAAGGACCTTAAGATTTTCTTGATAACATAGTTTTTAGTTATTTTATCTCTCAAGTTAAAAGACGAGTTCACAATATTGAACAAATTAGCATAGAACTCATCGAAGGATTCACTTTCCTCCATTTTAATGGTTTCAAACTAAGTGGTGAGGTTTTGAATTTTGGAAGCCTTAACAACACTTGTACCTTCACGGGTGAGTTGTAGTAAGTCCCAAGCCTCTTTAGACGTTTCACATGTCATAATACGACGAAAATCCTCCGGTATGACCGCACTAAAAAGAGCATCCAAACAACGTGAATTATAATTTTCCAACCTATGCTCATCCTTACTCCATATTCTAATCGGTTGAGATGCACAAACTTCACCTACTAGACAATTGGGTGGGGACCACCCTCTACCAATCGCTTGCCAAACTAGCTCATCTAATGACTAAAGTACTGAAATCATACGCACTTTCTAGTATGCGTAGTTAGAAGCATAGAAAACTGAAAACCTCAAAACTGATCAATTTTCCATATTCAAGCCTAAAAAGATCTAACATGATAATTTAGTGCACCCATTATGATACCAATCTGAGGCAACTATATTTTAATGGGATGGTTCCGAAAATTGTACAAACCAATTTTTTTAATTAATTTTCAAATTTACTTAATTCAAATTAATTAAACACCAATTAAACAATTTTGTGATACCGATTTGAGAACATGAGTTTTTAATGCTTAAAGTTCTGATACCACTTATTGGAATATATGGCACCTAATCTTAAAATTCTTTTAAAATGAATTTCCTTTAAATGTGAGATATGATGGTTCAACACAACACATACAAACTTTAAAATTTAATTTCTTTCAAATAGAAATTAAACTAAACTAAAAGTGACATAAAATTAAGCAACAAATAAATTTTCACTTAAACCCAATTAATTTAACCCAAGTCATAAATTTTGCCTAACAAGATTAATTCAGTTTTTTACTTAGGCCTAACCAAATTTTATTAAATTAAAATTGTGTTGGCATGAATTAAATTAACTTAAACTTCACCCAAACTAATTTTAAGCACCAAATTATACTAGTGTGATAATTAAACCAAATTTATCTTTAATTATCCTAAGCATGCGTTCTAAGTGATTTTTGCAAGATAAAGATAAACCAATCACACTACACGGTGATGTACGAGAAAAACCCAAATGGAAAAAATCTCGGATGGTCCCTAGCCTTAAGTTCACTAAGTATGGATTTATTATTACAAGACATATGACTTACTTCCTCAACTCGATTCCGTCCAAGCCTTGACGCATCTTCTTGTAACTACCTCTACCTAGTCAACAGCCATGAACTCCTCCACAATCTCGAAATCCATCGATGAGGCTTTTGGTCTCCGTCACCCTCACACGAAGCCTTTCTTCGGGTGGGAACATCGGAGCACACAAACCAACTCCTTTTGGGGGGAGAAAAATCCAAACTCTCTTATTTGATGGTGTAGAGATGACCCAATGGTGCCAAACATTCCAAGCAACAAATATATATATGAAGAACTTGGAATCAAACAGAACAATGGGTGTATGGATTTTAAGAATTTATTCCATGAAAAATTAAACACACAAACGTGAACTTTTGATTGAAGTATATATCTCTCAATTTATCTCACTCTAAAAGTCTCAAAAGTTGTCTTCAAAAGACTAGTTCCCACACTATGTAAAGGTGGCAAAAAGTAGTGGGGAAAAAGTAGTGGAACAGTGGTTAAAAAAGAAAACTGCCCGATTTTTAGCTTTCATGCCAAGTCATTCGAACGACTTTCCTAGATCTTTCGTACGACATAATTCGAACGACTTTACTAACGATAAAACAAGGGTTAAAAGGTAAAGTCATTGAAAAACTCGTTCAAACGACAATCTCGGTCGAACGACACTTTAAACAAAAATTCAGAAATTCCAGTTTTTCATTTTAAGTCCAAAAACTTTTATAAAAAGTTCTAAAATCAATTTCTGAACATTAAAGGTCAATTTAAACAAAATTACAGCCATAAAACATTCCAAGTCTCCTATATATATAAAAGTGCATTCATACCTTTTGGAGACAATGGTATCCTCAAGTTGATGACGTAGAAACGAGGCACTAGAAACTCGGTAATGATGAAGCTTTAAAAACTGGGTTGCTACGTCTTCAACACAAACTCGTCATAGGTTTGGATGGATACACTTTACACTCTATCCTATGACTCAAAATGTTTTATCCGTAATTGAGCGAATACTACAAATTGACTCCATTGAAAATTTGTCCTTACAATTCTCCCCCTTTGGCTATTTTTGACCAAACCAAACCAAAAATCCTAAAGGGCTGTCAAGCTCGTCTAGACACAATTTCCAACCCAAATAAAATAAAAAATACAGATGCTATTGACACGATCCAAGGATGTGCTTTGCCGCTTTAAAATAAATGCTGCTAAAAGAAATTCTTGCACACTTAAGCAAACCATTAAACGCATAGGGAATATCAAATAATAAATACAATTTAAATAAATACTCACCCTTACTTAATTCTCCTAAACTAAAGGTTTAGATACCATTTCTCCCCCTTTTTGTTTAGGAATAGACAAAGGATAAAGAATAAAAACATTACTTATATCTCCCCCAATTAAAGCATATACTATTTCTCCCCCTTAAAAAACTACACAAGGGATATAAAATAGAGAAAACAAGTAAAACTTGATGGCGCATAAAGTGATAAGAGCATTAAAGCATATGGGCAATGATAAAAAGTAAATAATCAACAACAAGGGTAAATAGATACCAACTTATGATGCGATAAAAAATGATAGCAACATAAGCATGGGATATCAACTAAAATTCGCAACAAGATAGATACCAATTATGAATTAAAAACATAAGTGGATTAGCTAACATGGCATAGACTCAAAACAACATATCATATATATATGAATACACAATAGATACAAAATAATCATAAACACACATATATAGATATAAACACACAAATGACACAAAATAAAATAACATGAGTTTTCCACACTCTTATAGCATAGATGTGTCATATGAAAACTAAACTGAATGGGTGTGAATAAGATACCAATGAATTAAACCCCAATCACTTAAACATGTTCACGGAGTTCTCATTTGATTGCAAAAATTTATCAACTATGATTTACTCTTTTGTGATAAGATAAGTTTAACTCTATGAACAAACAAGCACAATGTATACAAGCCTAGCATATTGATAATTCTACAAACCAATAGAGTCATGGAAATGATAGCGCAACTAGAAAATAAAGACATTGTGCAAAACCATTGATATACCATCCAAACTCCTCAAAATATGCATATAATACTTTTGAATGAATATACCAAACTAAATAAAATAGGACTTGGCAAATATTTTTCTTTTAATGCCAATGTTTTTCTTTTAGGCCTTTGGATCACGTATTTCTTTTAGGTCCATTCCAAATGGTGGCTTACTCACAAAGGATAATTTCTCCTTTCGGAGCCCTTCCCCACGCACATTCATATATCAATTTCTTTTCTCACACAAATTTCACGTGCAACAAATTTAACATGCACAAATCCTCCGAGGTCACAAGATATGTAGATGACTAGATTGATAGGAGAACACCTCACAAAGCTCAAATATACATGTGAAGTTAAAATTTCAAAAGAGCTCGTGCATGTGTGTGAAAAGGCATATAAAAGTGAATCCATTAAGCAAGTCAAACTTAAACTACTCTATGTAACCATGACAAAGAACATTTTAAGGATTTAAAATTTTAACCAAAAGTTCTAGCCACATGGGAGCAAAACGATAGGATTCAAACACAAACATATGCCACAAAAGGTGTGTCAAACAAAAATACACAAAACAAATCTTTTTGAATTTTTGAAAATTTTAACCAAACAAAAATAATTTACTCAAAAGACAAACAAAAATCATTTGTATTTTTCATTAAGCTCAGATAACTCATAAAAATAAAATACCAATGATAAACAAAATCTTTTTGTATTTTTCATTTAACGAAAACTAAAATGAAAAGAATATAATACAAAAGATATACACAAATCATAATTCTAGCATGTGACTAATCATGGAGCATAGACTAGAAAAATGACAAACAAGCATACAACTAGCATGAAAATATAGCATGAAAACCAAAAGCCAGAGTATGCAAACCAAAGCTAACACATTTAACCTTTTGATTTAGCATGGGAGGTTTCATGTGAAAGCAAAAGAGAATCACAAACCCTATTTTATAAAAGTCGAATCTCCTAACCTATACAAGTGAAGAGTGACAATCTCGAAATTTGAGGATCTTGACTACCTTGGTTACCTTACTTTTGGATTTCCTAGAAATTCTTATAAGATCAAAACAAAACTTTCTAAGATGACCTTTTCAACCACAATATGAGCAAGTAAAGACACGTAGAAAAGTAGTACCTAACGATTGACCTTTAGAAGCTTTCCTAGGTGATTCTCTCAAAACATGGGTTTTGACTTTACTAGTGGAATCTTTACAAGAATCGAAGCCTAAACCAAAAATGTCATTTTTTACTTGGACGGTTCCTAATATTTTATCTAATTTAGCGGACCTACATTCCAAATCAAATTTGACCCTCTCAAATTTTCTACTAATTCTAAAATTCTAGACTCTAGCAAAACCTCTCTTAAAACACAAGAAGCTCCTTTTTCATTGACTCCATCAAACCTCTAAGGCTATCTCCCTCGCCTTCTACATATTCAGGCGTCTCTCGAAGTGATCTCTCACGTGTCCTAAGGTCCTCCACTAACGCACTCTCATCAATGACCTTGGCACGCTCTCTTAAACTAGCTTCTAACTTCAAATTAGTCCTTTTTAATTTAATAGATTCTGCATATAATTCTCTACATGCAATTTGAAGTTCACTCTCATCAACCTCTTCATCAATTTCACTTTCTTTCTCTTCTCCACTCTCAATACCATCATCTTTTTGGGATTCACAAAAAAAGTCCTCGAAAGAGTCATGCAAATGCATATCTTCATGGGAAGATTCATTATCGGTGCTCACACGACATGCCATGAACGCGATAAAGTTGCGCTCAATCGGGGAATCAGTTCCCTCTTCCTTTTCACTATCATCACTAAGGGTGGCATTATAGGAAATTGGTTATTTGGCTTCTCTCCTTAGTTTAGTGGGGCACTCTCTCACCCTATGGCCATAACCCTCACAACCATAGCACCTATTTGACTCGTCCCTATTAAGATTTTCATTATATGTTTTAAGGATATTTTTGGCTTTGTCATGCTTAGATTTTTCAAATCTCTTATAATCATTTTTAAACTTGTCTTTGTTAAATTTAAGAAATTTTCAAAATTTCTTAGCAAACATAGCCATTCCCTCTGAGTCACTATCACTCTCACAACTTGTTTCTCCTCCTTTCGGGCTTTCAAAGCGATGCCCGTATCTATTTTATTTTCATTTTTGGAGGGGAACATATCTAGTTCATAGGTTTTAAAATCACCTACTATCTCCTTAAGTTTGGTAGAGTGCAAGGTGGGTAAAGAATTTAAAACGGTAAGTTTAGGGATAAACCTATCAGGTAGGGACCCTAAGATTTTGTTTACTACACGGTCGTCGGGTATTTTCTCACCCAAATTAAATGATGAATTAACTATATCAAAAAGTCTAGCATAAAATTCATCAAAGTCTTAATTTTCAAGCATTTTGATGGTTTCAAATTGTGTGGTGAGGTTTTGGAGTTTTAAAGCCTTAACGACATTAGTTCCCTTGTGAGTGAGTTTTAATATATCCCAAGCTTCTTTAGAGGTTTCACAAGTCATGATACGATATAATTCATCCGGTGTAACCTCACTAAACAAAGCATTTAGCCTCGAGAATTAAAGTTAACTAGTTTTAATTCATTCTCACTCCAACGCTCGACCGATCTGGGACACGTTCATTTTTTACCAAGCATGCGGGTGGGGACCACCCGTTAACATCTGACTATCAAATCCTCTCGTCTATGGACTTAAGTGCCAATTTCATACGCGCTTTTCAATACGCGTAATTGGAACCATCGAAAACAGAAAATTTTAAAAACGGGAAAAATTCCATTTGTAATAACAACACAATAAAGGACCTTAACGCAATAAACTAGCACTCTGGCTCTGATATTAATCTGAAAACATGAGTTTTTAATACTTAAAGTTCTGATACCACTTGTTGGAATATATGGCCCCCAATCTTAAAATTCTTTTAAAACTAATTTCCTTTAAATGCGAGATAGGATGGTTCAACACAATACACACAAAATTCAAAATTTAATTTCTTTCAAATCAAAATTAAACTAAACTAAAAGTGACATAAAATTAAGCAAAAAAATAAATTTTCACTTAAACCTAATTAATTTAACCCAAGTCCTAAAATTTGCCTAACAAGATTAAATCATTTTTCTAGTTAGGCCAAACCAAATTTTATTAAATTAAAATCGTGCCAACTTGAATTAAATTAACTTAAACTTTACCCAAACTAATTTTAAGCACCAAATTATACTAGTGTGATAATTAAACCAATTTTATCTTTAATTATCCTAAGCATGCATTCTAAGTGATGTTTGCAAGATAAAGATAAACAAATCATACTACACGGAGATGTACGAGAAACATCTAAATGGGAAAATTTTCGGACGGCCCTAGCCTTAAGTCCACTAAGTATGGATTTATTATTACGAGACCGATGACTTACTTCCTCGACTCGATTTCGTCCAAGCATTGACGCATCTTCTTGTAACTACCTATACCTAGTCAACAACCATGAACTCCTCCACGGTCTCGGGATCCACCGTTGAGGCTTTTGGTCTCCGTCTCCCTCACGCGAAGCCTTTCTTCGAGTGGGAACACCGCATCACACAAACCAGCTCCTTTTGGGTGGAAAAAAACCCAAACTCTCTTCTTTGATGGTATAGAGATGAACCAATGGTTCCAAACACTCCAAGAAATAAATATATATATGAAGAACTTAGAATCAAATAAAACAATGGAAGTATGTGTTTTAAGAATTTATTCCATGAAAAATTAAACACACAACATGAACTTTTGATTTAAGTATATATCTCTCAATGTGTCTCACTCTAAAAGTCTCAAAAGTTGTCTTCAAAAGACTAGTTCCCGCACTATGTAAAGGTGGCAAAAGGTAGTGGGGGAAAAAGTAGTGGGAAAGTGCTTAAAAAAGAAAATTGCTCGATTTTTAGCTTTCCCACCAAGATCGTTCGAACGACATCGTTTGAATGACTTTACTACGATAAAACAGGGATTAAAAGGTAAAGTAATTGAAAAACTCGTTCGGACGACAATCTTGTTCGAATGACACTTCGAACGAAAATTCAGTTTTTCATTTTGAGTCCAAAAACTTTTTTACAAAGATCTAAAATCAATTTCTAAACATTAAAGGTCATTTTAAACAAAATTACACCCATAAATTATTCCAGGTCTCCTACATATATAAACGTGCATTCATACCTTTTGGAGACAATCGAATTCTCAACTTGATGATGTAGAAATGAGGCACTAGAAACTCGGTAATGATGAAGCTTTAAAAACTGGGCCGCTACGTCTTCAACACAAACTCTCATAGGCTTGGATGGATACACTTTACACTCTATCCTATGAATCAAAATGTTTTGTCCGTAATTAAGCCAATACTACAAATTGACTCGATTGGAAATTTGTCCTTACACTATTTTACCTTAAAACTAAGCATGCATCTAGGTGAGCATAGCAAGATACAATAATTCAACCAAAATGACTGATGTACGAGGAATATACAAATGGAAAGAACCTTGGATTATTCTGCCCCACAAATTCCACTAATTACATAATTACAAAGGGACACGACAAAATGCTTACAATAAAGACTCGACTTCCTCGCAAGCCTTGATGCTCTTCGTTCCTTCAATCTCTGCTCACTGACATGCAGGAGTCCACCCGTGGAGATACAACAACATTTGAGTCTACACACAACTCAAAATCCATCGATAAGTCTCAGCAACCTTCACGCACATAGAGCCCATCGTATGTAAACCAACGAACACGGAATCCTCCGTAAGAAAAATTATCGTCAAGATGCAGAGAATAAACTATGGTCCCAAAAACATGATCTCAAAAAAAATATATATATATATAGAATAATCTTCGATCTTAAACTAGTTGGGTGTAAACAAGGGTATGTGTTTGGAAAAATTAATCATTAATGACTAACAAAACATTAAAGGAATTTTTGGAAGATTTTTTAATCTCAAAAGGGTGGAAAAAGTCAGTTTTGAAACTGTTGCTCCGCACTACTTAAAATGGATGGAAAAGAAAGTACTGGGACAAAGAAAACTGGCATTTTTTTAAAAACGTGTCTTGTCGTTTGAACGATATGGGACCTCATTCGAACGATGTACCCTTTCTTGTTCGAATATAAATTGAACGAGTTATAAAACGTGTCTAAAAAGACGTTAGATGTACCTCGTTTGAAATTCATTTAAAGGGTACTAATCTCATTGGAATGAGTTATCCAACAAGATTATAGAGAGGCCAAAGCTTTCAAAAATTAACCTCATTGGATATCTAGTTGGAACAAGATAGGAACCTTACTTGAACTACATAGAGAAAATCATTCTAACGACTTACAAAATCAAAGTATTTTTCTCTAAAAAATATAATGTCATTTTAAAATAATCCCAACACTCAATTATAAAATATTCAGGGCTCAATATAAAATATGCACTCATACCTGAGAGATCCTTAAAATGTTGATGACAAAACATTGCACGAAACATGGCATGGTGATGTGTTCTCTTTAGCTTGGCCGCAAAGTCTTCAACAAATATTTCATAGGCTTGAAAGGTCGCTAACTCAAGTCCTAACCTACGACTTAAAAGTTTTATCCAGAATTATGCCAATATATATAAATTGACTATATTGGAACTTTGTCCTTACAGACATATTGTGACACCCCGACTAATTAAATACTGGGTAGTTACTCCTATATTCAAATTAATACAAAATGTCAAGTTGGTTCAGTTCATAGCATCACTGTCGAAAACATTATTAAACAATTACTAGCCATCTAATATTTAAAAAGTGAGTTGCAAAATTATATTAAATTAAATTAACATGCAACCAATTAAATTATAAGCTAACTGTACCACATCCACATCACAATCACAATGGAAATAATAATGGAATAATAAAAGTCTGGAGTAACACTCCCCTGAATAATCCAAATACTGAATGAAACCCAATACAAAGTCTAAATAAATAAATAACTCCAAAACTGAAATGAAACTAAAAGTATGACAAAGATGTATCTAAATGGAAAGGGGCGATATTCCCTAACAGATAATGACCCAGAATAGAATCAAATGCAGAATGTGGAGGCGTCTACTACCAAGATCCTGTAACTTCCATAGCAGCTACAACACGTCAATGGAATGGAACTCCTATGCTTGGCATGCCTGTGGCTGGGCACCTAAAAGATTTTACAAGAAAATTAAATTTGAAAGCAAACGGGTCAGAGCCCGAGGTGAAAACAGTTTAAAAAATATAGCAAGTGTTTATTGCATTAAATAGTAAATATTATATACATGTTAGTTAAGTGCTCTCACATGAGTTCCTCACCCCTCAACTAATGTGCACGCCTAACGTATGTCCTTAACCCGTCCTAGTTATGTCATTAACTAACTAGTCTGCACTTCCTGTCCTCACATTATGATATAGGTGTTTATTCACAACATTCTATTATATTATGCGTGTATCTCACCTCTTCATTGATCAGATTGATTCATAACAATTACGATAGGAAATTCTCATTTTTAATCCCATTCAAAATGTCTCAATTATTTATGCACATTTTAACAAAGAGTCCTTTATAATCACAAGTATATTATTCTTAGTACAAATCTACAAATAGGGCACCCCTAGGCTAAGCTGCGGTGCACACATACTCTGCTATGGAATCCCGGTACATTCGTACATATGGACTACGTGTTTCGAATCTCTCAGGAACTGTTTTAATAAGCAAAATCACACATATTGGAGGCGAACATAGTTCACATACTCATGGGTCATGCACATACCTATGCTCCCATGGTCAGTTGACTTATTAACTCATAAATAAGCCATTCACAACCCTATGTCCTTAAGATACCAATCTAAATCCCCCCGTAGGCACACAAAGATTAGATAACCCTGTTTCGAAAGCCGACCTCCCTTGATAGCAAGTATGGTAGGTATGTCATACATATAATAATCCATATACTAAGAATTCACACAATTTAGATAACTTATTATATTATTAAAGGTATGTTCTCAACCCTATACCATTAATTCAATTCGTACAGCATTATAATTTCGGATGATATATAATATGTTTTGCCGATACATCTCACGTCGTATAGTTTCGAGTACTTAAAACCTAACCGAAGGGGTTACTAAGTCTCCTAATTTTCCCACATATTAATTCAGTACTCTTAACTCCTTATTTATGTCCCAAATCCTAACTATCACTCCTAAGAATTTAAATCATGTTCTCGCATCATAAAATAGGAAATTACTTGTCATACACTCATAAATTCAATGCTACATTCCAACCCAATTCTAATATGTTTCGGGTTTCAAATATATCCATACTGGTCTCCCTCAAGTCCCAATGTATTCACATAATCTCCAACTATAACGTTCGATGGCCGACAACACTTAAATTCAAAAAGGGGGAAAAGGTCATAATTTCTAGGGGGATCGATCGATCGACCTATGAATGTCGATCGATCGATCAAGCAGGTGAGGCTACGGGTTTCTTAATTTTTCAATCCCAGATTCATCCCAAAACTTCATTACATGATGTGAAATCCTAATGTAAGTATATGGGGTCATTATACAACCTGATTACATGATTCTTAACATTCAAAAACTTTTAAATCATCAACAATTAGTCTTTTCTTGGATCAGCTCATCATACTATCATAAAAACCCTATTTTCTCTATTTTCTTCCTAAATCCAATTTTAATTCTCCTAGGGTTATGATTTTGTTACTGAATTACTGCGGTATTAAACTACACACAAATCATATCCAAAATTTATGTTTCTTCTCCAAATTCCATGAGTTTCCATCATTGTTCATGGCTATCATCAAATCCTACACTATCATGGATAATATATTCGCTGAAACTTAATGAAATCAAATCACTTGCCTTAGAATTGATGTTCTGATCCGCTGGTGATGTTAAAGGCTACTTCTCTCCCTCTCTCCGGTCACAATTTCGGTGAAAAGTGGTGGTGGATGGTGGTTATGGCTTTGTAACCCTCTTGTAACTTCTCCTCTTTCTCAGGTTGCCCACTTCTTACTTTTTGACAGATAATGGCCCTAATGGCCCTCATATTGGCTAATAAATAAGGCCTAAAATTCGTGGGTCAAAATTTCTTAAAAATTAAAATGACTAAAATACCCTCCCGGGTTGTTGGTTTGGCCTAAAAATGTCCTGGGACCCAAACTAAACCCCCCGACTAGTGTTTTCTGACTATTTTGACCTCTCCGAACACGTTGGCGCACTCAAAATGACCATACGGATGATAAAATTTTAATTTACTTTTAAATCTAATTAAATTTATTCCTGACGCGACCGACACACGCGTCCCAACTTAATTTTCCCAATTATCGTATTTATGACTCGCGATAATTTTAATAAATTCAATAATCATATATTATCATATTTACGCAGTAATATTCAACATTATCATCATAATAAAATACCAAATCACATCTCGCTAGTATTTAAATCCGGATTAATTTCTAATTAATTCCCATTTAATTTAATGAATCCCATTAAATAAAATTAATAAAATTACGGGGTATTACACATATATACTCAAGTATGACAGTGTTAAGGTCAAGGATGAAAATACCATTCTCTTTGGTGAAAAGTTTGTCACTATTTTTAGCATCAAGTATAATCCAATACAATAGTTTTCTATCTAAGTATTAGTCTTTTACTGAGGATGGTGAATTCAATTTTCAGTTAGTATATAATACTATCAAGGATAGCAGATCTAAATCAGTTAATCAGTTCCAATCCTTATTATAAGTTTGTTTCCTAAAAGAAGCCAAGTCAACATAGTGTTAACCTGAACACTCATGGTGCATCAAAAGGCAAGTTTGAAGATAGTGAATATGAGGGTTATTCAATTTGTAAATAGATCTTTCGTATGTGATTATACTCATTTTTAGGTATTTAAAACCAATAATTTTATGGAAGCTAAAATAGTCGCGGTTAGATTAAAAAGTTGTCAAGAAAATAACATTTACAATGATGAAGTAGAATCAAACTCTAAACTAATTGTAAAAATCCTACGTAATAAGTTCCTTCAAATTCCTTTAACCTACATGGGAGAACATGTTGGAAATTAATGTTAAGTGACGAAATTAATTATTTAATTTCAATTGTATTAAATTCCGAATTTCCCATTTATGTGGTTTTAATAAATGTCAGATAATTAATTAGGAATGTGATAAATAAAGATATTAAAAGATTTGGGTAAACCTTATCCGTTAGTCACATGATGGTTAGTGGCATTAGTGGGAGACTTGAAAGAGTCCCACCTTGACTAGGATTCCGGCCCTCTTCCCCTTATAAATAGAGACCTCTACACCATCTAGAGTCATCTCAACACACACTGTTTCTAAGGAGGGAGAGAAAATCCGAAATCCGTTTTTCTCATTCCGGGCTGTTCAAGAAAGGAATTAAAGGAGCATTCAAGTCACTTTAATCCGTTCAACAACAATGGACAAAGGTCAGTTTTTAAATCGTATTCATTAAGGAATTTTCAATTATGTGAAAACATGAAGATCTAAGATCCTTTTATTAAGAACAATTGTATGTTAAACTTTAATCATATTAATGTGTTCATGATTAATATTAGGGTGTTCTTAAGAATGATTTTACATGTGGTATCAGAGCTAAAGTTTAAGATCTCATGATTTTCCTTATTGATGTTCGTCTATAATGAAATATGTGCCTGAGACTTTCTGCGACATTTTTATTTATGTCATTAAATTGTTTTTGTGCCTGAGACCTTCTGCGACGTCTTATTTCTGTCATTAAATCTGCTCTTAAAGTGTGTCTGAGATTTTCTGTGACGTTTTTTCTTCTGTCGCCAATACTCACTGGTGAGAATGAAAGGCCAAAACTTGCTCGGAATTTTACAAAACTGACGTGGTCGACTGGAAACGTCAAAATAAACAAAACCCATTGTAAACAATGGGCACCACCTTACTTTTGCGTTTTGACGTCGTTAAGGCCCTCAAAACCCCGTTTTTGCCATTTTAGGAAATAATCTCGGGGCTTATAACTCTTTACAGAAAATTGATATTAACGTTCCGCAAAAAGTTTTGATTTTCTGGCATGTTTTACTTCAATTCCATGGTGAAAACTCATTTTTGCCATTTTTGGCAAAATTCATGTATTACGTGTTTTTTATACCTGGGCAATTATGTTTTTGAGGCATTCGAGCTACTATTGGTATCTTTGTGATTACTGATAGATTACATATTATAGTTAATATTAATGCATGATTAACTATATTTAAGTTGAGACATGTAAACAATTATTCATTTGAGTTAAGTCAAAGGCCAAACACAGGCTGAGACTGCATGTACGAATAATATACTTACATTCATTAAAGACTTATTCTAATGTTAGTTATAAAATTGGATTGAGGCGCAACACATGCTAATATCTGAATTAAACAACATTAGAACTAGTTTTGTAAAAACAGAATAGTTGACATTAAGTCCATTAATCATGGTATTAAATGAATTAGGCAACAAACACAGATGCCAAAATTATGGGACCATGATAAATGAATTATAGGGTAATATATCTTTACAATCTGAATATTATGTGATGATTAACACAGATTCCGTGATATTCAGAATGTGGATGAAATATGCCAAAATTTTAGTCAACAATTCAATATTCGACCCTTGCAATTTTTGTTGTGTGTGAAAATTTAATCTGTGAACATTGTTATTAATTGCAGTTCCCCTTAACCTGTATTCGCAAGCTCAGTCCTATTCCAAATTTGATGGAACTAATTTTTCTGAATGGAATGAGCAAATTGAGTTCAGCCTAGGGGTTCTTGACCTGGACATGGCAATTATGTGTGATGAACCCGCTGCTATTACTGATATCAGTAGCGAGGATGAAATTGTTGTCCATGAAGCATGGTCTCGATCCAATAGGTTGGCCCTAATATTTATGAGAATGTGTGCTGCTAACATTAAGACCTCCCTACCTGAAACTAAGAAAGCGAAAGAGTATTTGAACAACATTAAGGAACACTTTCGCACTGCTGATAAATCCCTTGCTGGGAAACTGATGGCTGACCTGACCACTATGAGGTTCGATGGTACTCGAACCATGAATGAGCACATTATAGAAATGACCAATCTGGCTGCTAGACTTAGAGTTTTGGGCATGACAGTGGACGAGTCTTTTCTCGTCCAATTCTTCCTAAACTCCCTACCTCCTGAGTATGGGCCTTTCCAAATCAATTACAACACTATAAAAGATAAGTGGAATGTAAATGATTTGCAAAGCATGTTGGTACAGGAGGAAGGAAGGCTTAAGCAACAGAATGGCCATGTGACTAAAGGACAGGTGGCAAATCTTACAGTCAAAGGAGCTGGTTTTAAGAAGAAGTTCGGCAAAGGCATTAAGAAAGGTCCTGGGCCGTCTCATCAAGCTGAACCATCAACTGCTGTTGTGAAGAAGGAAAAGAACGACAAGTGTCACTTCTGTAAAAAGAAGGGCCATTTCCAGAGGGATTGTCATAAACGAAAGGCTTGGTTCGAGAAAAAGGGTAAACCCTTTATTTATGTTTGTTTCGAATCAAACTTTATTAATGTTCCTTCTAACACTTGGTGGATTGATTCTGGTTCTATGTGTCATGTTTCTAATTCGATGCAGGGCTTCATTTCGATCCACAAAACAAATCCAAATGAGCATTTTCTCTACATGGGCAATAAGGCAAAGGCTAAAATAGAAGCTGTTGGAGTCTTTCGCCTGATTTTAAGCACTGGATTTATTTTAGATTTACAAGAAACCTTTTATGTTCCCACAGTTTCTAGGAATTTAATTTCTGTTTCTAAACTCGCTTTAGATGGTTTTGCAATTGAATTTAAGAACAATGGTTTTGGTTTGATTAAAAATTCTAATAATGTTGGTTCTGGATTTTTATTAGATGGTTTATATCAATTGAATCTTGAAATGAATTTTTCTGAAACTCTTGTGGCCCTGCATCCTAATGTTGGTACGAAACGTACACTTGATGATGAAAAATCTGCTTATTTGTGGCATAAAAGATTAGGGCACATATCCAGGCCGAGAATTAAAAGGCTCATTAAAGATGGAATACTCCATAACCTGGATTGGGCCAATTATGATGTATGTGTGGACTGTATTAAAGGAAAACAGACCAAACATACAAAGAAAGGAGCTACAAGAAGCACCCAGCTACTTGAAATAATACATACAGACATATGTGGACCTTTTGATATTCCATCCATTGGTGGAGAGAAATACTTCATCACCTTTATAGATGATTTTTCACGTTATTGCATTTTGTACATATTGCATGATAAATCTCAGTCTGTGAACGTCGTTGAAATATACATTAATGAGGTTGAGAGGCAACTAGGCAAAAAGGTGAAAATTATTAGATCAGACAGAGGTGGTGAATATTATGGTAGATATGATGAGTCAGGGCAACGCCCAGGCCCATTTGCTAAACTCCTTGAGAAATTAGGTATTTGCGCCCAATACACAATGCCAGGATCACCTTGGCAGAATGGTGTAGCTGAAAGGCGTAATCGTACCCTTATAGAAATGGTTAGGAGTATGATAAGTAGGACACAATTGCCTACATTTTTGTGGACACATGCATTAAGGACCGTTGTACACATCTTAAATAGGGTTCCTAGTAAGTCAGTTTCAAAAACCCCTTTTGAACTGTGGAAAGGATGGAAACCCAATTTAAGGTATTTACGTGTGTGGGGCTGCCCAGCGGAAGCTAGAATCTATAACCCTCATGAAAAGAAATTGGATCCTCGGACATTATCTTGTCATTTCATCGGGTATCCAGAAAAGTCGAAGGGATATAGATTCTACTGTCCAAATCATACAACTAGAATCATAGAAACTGGAAATGCTAAATTCATTGAAGAAGGTGAAGTAAGTGGGAGTATAAAAGAGAGGGAGGTAATCATTCAAGAAGTCAGGGTACAAATTCCTATACCCAGAGTTCATAACATACCTGTTGTTCCTAATGAAGTTATTGCACCGGTCTTTGACCCAATCAATAACAATGAACAACAAGTGAATGATCAACCGACTGAACAACCACATAATGAGATTGTAACCGATGAAACTTTTGAAGCACCACAGGAAATGCCATTAAGAAGATCTCAAAGAGAAAGGAGATCGGAAATTCCAGATGATTATGTGGTATACCTTCAAGAGACCAAATTTAACATAGGAGATATTAATGATCCAGTTTCTTATGAACAGGCTGTAGCTAGTGATGATTCAGATAAATGGGTCAATGCCATGAATGAAGAAATAAAATCTATGAATGACAATAAAGTTTGGGAGTTGGTCGAATTGCCAGAAGGACAAAAACGAGTTGGGTGCAAGTGGATCTTTAAGACCAAACTTGACTCACAAGGCAATATCGAACGACATAAAGCTAGACTTGTTGCCAAAGGTTTTAATCAACGAGAAGGCATTGATTATAATGAGACCTTCTCTCCAGTTTCAAAGAAGGACTCACTAAGAATCATATTAGCGTTGGTGGCTCATTATGATTTGGAGTTACACCAAATGGACGTAAAAATAGCTTTTCTAAATGGGAGTTTAGAAGAAGAAGTCTACATGGCACAACCACAAGGCTTCATAAAGGAAGGAAAAGAAAACATGGTCTGTATGTTAAAGAAGTCAATATATGGCCTAAAGCAAGCTTCTCGCCAATGGTACATTAAGTTTCACGATACCATTACATCCTTTGGGTTTAAGGAGAACACTGTTGATCGGTGTATATACCTGAAGATCTGTGAGAGTAAGTTTGTGTTTTTAGTACTATATGTTGATGACTTACTTATCGCCAGCAGTGATTTTGGTTTATTAAGTGAAACCAAGAAGTACCTTTCTAAAAACTTTGAAATGAAAGATTTAGGTGAGGCATCCTTCGTGATCGGGATAGAAATATCTCGGGATAGATCACAAGGAACGTTGGGACTGTCTCAGAAAGCTTACATTAACAAAGTTTTAGAAAGATTTAGCATGCAAAGTTGCAATCCCGTTAATGTTCCACTTCAAAAAGGGGATAAGTTCAGCTTAAGTCAATGCCCTGGAAGTGATTTAGAAAGGGAGCACATGAAAGGCATGCCTTATGCTTCGCTCGTAGGGAGCTTGTTATATGCACAGGTCTGCACTAGACCGGACATCAGTTTTGCTGTTGGGATGCTAGGCAGATATCAAAGTAATCCGTGGATTTACCATTGGAAAGCTGCAAAGAAAGTGCTGAGGTACCTGCAAGGGACCAAGGATTACATGCTCACATATCGGAAGACTGATCACCTTGAGGTGATTGGTTATTCAGACTCAGATTTTGGGGGATGCCTTGACAGTAGAAAGAGCACTTCGGGTTATGTCTTCCTTATGGCTGGAGGAGCCGTTTCATGGAAAAGTGCTAAGCAAAGTGTCATTGCATCATCTACTATGGAGGCTGAATACGTAGCTTGCTTCGAAGCTACAAATCATGGATTATGGCTGCGAAACTTTATTTCAGGACTTAGAATTATGGAGTCAATATCTAAGCCGCTGAAAATTCATTGTGATAATGTCGCAGCAGTCTTCTTCTCGAAGAACGATAGGTATACTAAGGCTGCTAAGCATATTGAGATGAAATACCTATCAGTTAAAGAAGAAGTTCAGAAACAAAGAGTGTCAATTGATCACATCAGTACGCGTGATAACATAGCAGATCCTCTTACGAAAGGACTATCTCCGAAGACCTTTATGGAACATGTCAAAGAGATGGGTCTCGATTAGTTAGACTATGATTGCTATTTTGGCTTAGTTGTTTGACACCATTACTTGAATTCAATAAAAGTGTTTCTGATTTCTATTATTTCTGTCTTTTGAGAAAGCATGCATAAAATTATGAATTATTGTTGACAGAAATAGTCCTTATTCCAAAGGACATTATGAGGCCATTATGATACCCAATATTAAAGGCTTAGTTGAATGAAACATTGGTGTTGTGGTACATGGAAGGAATCATGCTCTTGAATAGTATGGAACCGCCATGACTCGCATCCGTGAATCATTTGATTCAGCAAAATAAATTTATCAATGATTGTGCACCTTATGATACCTAATCTAATTATGCGAATTATTAAGACCAAGTGGGAGACTGTTGGAAATTAATGTTAAGTGACGAAATTAATTATTTAATTTCAATTGTATTAAATTTCGAATTTCCCATTTATGTGGGTTTAATAAATGTCAGATAATTAATTAGGAATGTGATAAATAAAGATATTAAAAGATTTGGGTAAACCTTATCCGTTAGTCACATGATGGTTAGTGGAATTAGTGGGAGACTTGAAAGAGTCCCACCTTGACTAGGATTCCGTCCCTCTTCCCCTTATAAATAGAGACCTCTACACCATCTAGAGTCATCTCAACACACACTGTTTCTAAGGAGGGAGAGAAAATCCGAAATCCGTTTTTCTCATTCCGGGTTGTTCAAGAAAGGAATTAAAGGAGCATTCAAGTCACTTTAATCCGTTCAACAACAATGGACAAAGGTCGGTTTTTAAATCGTATTCATTAAGGAATTTTCAATTATGTGAAAACATGAAGATCTAAGATCCTTTTATTAAGAACAATTGTATGTTAAACTTTAATCATATTAATGTGTTCATGATTAATATTAGGGTGTTATTAAGAATGATTTTACAGAACATAGTACCCAATTGTAGGTTGAAGGATTACCTGCATTGATTCATCAATCATCCTTGTTTGAGGAATCAAATTTTTCCCATAAATTCACCGATTGCATTGATTCACCAAACACATTACTACCCTAGAAGAATTAAAATAATGAGCTAACATGAAAGTATCGTACCACATCAATTCATATACATGGGTATCACTTTCAAATCACCTCATATTGTGGCGACACCTATAGCGAAGGCAATCATAGGAGCCTAACTCATCGGGAGGAGAATTTGGCATTCAATTATATATGTGATTCTTTTCATGCAATTGAGAGAATTTGAACTAAGGTATATTACAATACCATTGCATTTACATAAAGTAGATCTGTCCCTATTGAATGACATTGAATTTGACGTAATATATTTTGGCGCTTATTTATTCAATTATTGTCGTATCTCAATGTGTTCAATAAGTCCTTAGAAGTTCCACTTTATTCTAATGGCATGCTTTACTTAACATATGACTTTTGCTTGACCCATAAATGTATGGACTCAAAACTTATTTAGGATGTATTAGATACGTTGAACTGTAGGTTGTGCTGTAGAGGTAAGTGAGTTTATTAGGGCCATATACTAAGGATATACCCTATCTCAATTTAAGTCTCTTGTCAAAACCAATATTTGAGTTCTAAGTGGACACTATGAATTCATTCGGACATTAAGTCGATATCATCAGTTATCTCATATCCTACAATAAATTAAAAGAACTTATGTCCTTAAAATATGCCTTTAAACCATGACTTAATAAGTAGTTGATACAATATGATCTTTTATAGGAAAATAATGAAAACTCTATTTCCCCCTTCTTTTTGTAAAAGATAGCCTATGCGTAATGTTGTTAACCTGAAGCTTTTTACTTCATGAGAACCATTTTGTAAATGTTAGTAAAATATTTACTTATAATACTTCTTACATATGTAGTTTGTAGTTTGTTTTAGAACATGTTATAGATCTTATGGGTATTTGAATTTAATTATTTGATTTATAGAGTGGACATAGTCAGCTTCTAAAGGATGTAGTTTCTCCATAGGTCTTGTTTAGCCCAGCTTGTATGTTGAGCCAGTGATGGAATTATTAATAAATTGTGATTCTTTTTATGAATACTGGAGACTTGAAAATCATATTTTTCTATAATTCAATCTTGGTACATTGGGAAACCTGGATCTTTTGGCCCTCAAAGGTAAACACGGACTAATATTGGTACACATTAGCTATATTAGTTATGTTGGAATCAAAGGTGGAGAATAGTTGGAATCTCTTTATATAAGGTAATGTTTTATTTTGTATTGTTTATGATAGATGAGGAAGAATAAAGAGCAGTTGATTGCAAAATATAGTAAATTATTAGATAAAATTGAAACTTTGTTATGGCATTCAACATGTGTCGTGTCTCAATAATACGAGCTCTAAAAATGGTACACCTTGCTTGCCTAATTATGTGTGATCCTGTTATTCTATCCATTTAAGCAACTTTAGAGGGAACTACACATGATTATATATTTTTAAGGGACATTAAATTTTAATGTTAAGAAAAATAATATTACGTCTACTGTATTTTAAAGCCTAACATTTAGTCATCAAGGCAAAATAGTACACACACACCTAAAGTAGATTGAGAGATTAATACAAGGGTAGTGTTTTCATTTATGAAAATGTCTTATACGATATGATATACATTTGTTCGTTTCTCATGATGAGGGTTACACTCCATATTTATATTTTTTAACTCTATTAGACCATATTATATTCCACTTTGATTCAAACTGGTTATTTTTAGCCATTTTAATTATTTGTTATATATGAGGGAGGTGGCATGTGGTGGATAATTTTTATTTTTATAATATTTTAATTTATGTAACGGTTCGTAACACTTAAAAACTAAATCTTTTTTTCTTACATATTAATATTTGTTATTGTTGTGAACCATTATAAAAAATACATTTTGATCATTTGCAAGTGTTTAAAACTGTTGCAAAACAAAATTCTTAATGAATTTTGCAAAGGTTTTGAATAATTGCAAATAAATATTTTGTAGGTGTTTAAAACACTTGCAAAATTTTCATTTACAAATGTTCAAAACCATTATAATTTTTTGTTACGATTATTCAGAATAGACGTTCATTCTTAATAAACCATTGCAAATAGCATTTACAACAGTTTTGAACACTTGCAAAAAATTTCAACGTGCCAATTCGCAAGAGTTTTGAACCGTTGCAAATTCCATTTTCAAGTATTTAAAACACTTGCAATTTTCCTGTTTTGGCATAGTGTGAAGTTAGTTTCTCTTTACCTATGTTTTAGGTTCGGTCGAGTTTGGCCACAATCTCCTCAAATTGCACTTTTGATAATTTCTTTTATGTCTTCCTTAAGGTAGAAACATCATTAGTATAGTTGTCATTTTCTTTATGGAACCAATAATATTTTAAATTGTCTTTGTTATCTTCTGGTTACTTTTTTGGTATGGGTTCATGTGAGATATTTTGTAATTCTATCGCTAAGATTTTATTTTGGGGATATTCATGAGAGGAATGAAGTGGTTGTCTTCTCGGACCCCAATCTTCTTTCCTTTTTTACCATTGGTTTCTACTAAGATCCCACCAAGGTGAGAAAACACATACTTCCTCTTCCCCTATTGAGGTTAAGAGGGATGAGGGTGGTCATGTACTGATATGGAATCCTCACCATTTATATAATTCTAAGATCTTTACAGTACCTAGATCATGGTTGGAGGTGGCCTCTTGCTAAAAGACCTCATAAAGGCTTCAGAAGTAAACCTGTAGTGAAAGAATCTACACATATAGTCTTATTAGATTAGTGAACCTGTAATACTTCTGTGTTAAATCTTTTTGCATACTCTCCCAGAGTCTTCCCATGATGTGTGGATTATGCATCGCCAAACTCCTATAAATTAGAACATAAATGATCCATCTAGTTTTAATAAACCTTCGATAGTTTCAGGCTTGACTTGTCAAATTAATGTCTAGATTTACTTATTAGAGTTGGTGAGGAAATAATTACATAACACCTCATTTAGTGTGCCTTCTAACATCATGAGTGGCTATAAAGTGGTCGATGGGATATTTTATCCCATCATAAGGTTTCATTCTGTAGGGAGAGGATAGTGTTATAGTTTGTTAGAGAAAGAAAATGTGATATTTTTCAATACTAATTTGAGAGTATTAGGAATTTGTGAATGGTACTAATTAGGAAAGTTATTTAATCATTCCTACATCCATTTAATCTCATCCTTAGATGGATTGACAACCCGATAACCCCCATTAGAGTGACCTTACAAAATGGATAACCTATTATTTATTGGGGATGTGGGAGAACCTCATGGTTTTCCTTAACATGAATGCCCTTGTCTCCATCTTCTTTGAAGAATTTAGCCTTAGTTTCCCCCTTGGTAAGTTAAGGTAATGGCACAAGTACAATTGGAGTCGGAGAAAGAGGATGGATCGATTCCACTATGGATGTTAGTTTCTACTGGAGATCATTTTGTCAAGTCTCCCTCTCCTTAATTCTCTTAGCTAGCTTCGCATTGGTGGTTATGATGATAATAATTTCTTGGTAGGGATGACTGTATAGAACAATCATTCCCACAGACGCACCAAATTAATGGCGATGAAATCGTTAAGGACCATCGCCACATTATATATGCCTCCTTACATTAAAAGTAGGTGCTCTTAAGTAGAAATTATAAGGAAAAAGTATGTATAATGGTTCACTACCTCTATTGAGGCGTCCATGTCCACTTTTCAAGTTTTATTTCAGTTATATTTAGTATAAAAGGGGTTGATCTTTGTAGTTAGTAGATATATCTTAGGAAATAACTAATTAACTCTTTAAGTAATTCTATTCACTTCTGACTCATGAGACTAAAATAAAGCTAGAACACCTAGGTGGTGTTTATAGTACAATTTTAAGGATAATAGTTGTTTAAATTCCTTAAGAAATTTTATATATAATTCATAAACTTTCATCGATGAAAAATATATTTACACCGATCCTTGTAACCTTCCATAAGTTTTCTTTATATAGTCCACTACTGGGAGTATCTAAAAGTGATGTTTGAAGCATGGGCTAGCTGTCAGAGCTAAACTCTACTATTTGCAGTGAGGAGGTGGAATGTTGGTGGGAGGAGTTATTGGTAGTGGTGATGGTTTTTTAGGAAACTAAATTCCATTTAATAATTTAGGATAAAGTGCACTGGGTGAGTGGAGCTCGATAAAAAAGTGTCAGTACTTTTGGTCAACCCTCCAAATTGGTCTAAGAGGCTTTGCGTGGTTCTAAATGTTACTCTATAGTCCTAGAGTTAATAATATGAGTCATTGATGATGTTTATATAATATATGAGTGAGCCAAACCCATATTGTGTTCTTATAGTAATGGCTTAGGTGGATTATGTCTTACAAAAGCTTCATTGGGTCTCTTTAGTCACCACCTTCAAGATGTGGGTCCTTTATATTGGACTAAGACCCCTTTGACAATCCTTCTCACATAAACACATGTTATGGGGGAATAATGAGTTCATTGCTTTGCTTTATAGGTTCCTCCATTATGAAACGAAGTCTAATAAAGTTCTAAGTTTCTTAGTGTGATTATAGAAGAGTCCTTGACGGGATCTAGATAAAGTTACGACAACTGACCATCTACAGGAGTTATTGAGTCGAAGGCTAAGCCCTTCTCCCTTATGTTTTGACCTCAACTTAAAACTTAGGACTTGTTCCCGAAGGTTTGGAGTTGATGATCATATTAAATATCATCAGTTAAGTCTTATTAATTTAAATAAGAGAAGTAAACAAATCTTTTTCCTTATATGGGAGTCAGTGAAATTTGATCTTCAATCATTGATCTCCTCCCACATCTTAATCCAAATATCCTTTTTTTATCTCTCTTTCAAGCTTCGAGAGTTCCTAAAGGTTTGAGGGAGATGATTTGGGCTTATGGTGTGTTTTGAAATTATAATTGGTAGTTGAACTCATTAATATACGCGTAAAAACATTACCCTTGTCAAAACCCTAATGGAAGAGCCCGATAGCTTGGCCGCCAAAAACAGCCCCATTAACGAGCATATGTCAATATATTTGTCTAAAATCCTAAGATATCAACATTTCCTCCTCTAGGAGCCTAAATCGAGCGCCATTTTTCTTATCTTTTTCTCCACTTAATATCAAGTGTAAATGTCCCCCTTTGAGTCTCTAACTTAACCCTCCCTCGCTAACTTAACCACTAACTCAACCCACTCTCCCACACTTATAAAAATGCTCTCACATTCACAACAACCATATCTCAACTCTAAACATGAATTCAAACACACACACACACAAACATACATATAAAAATCTTCAAAATTTCGTGTAAGAAATTTAACAACTCCATTTATTTAACATTCTCTAGTTAAATAATTCCTTAAAAATATGGTTGATTATATTATTCCCCTTAATAAGGAGAGTTCCATCATCGAAATTCGCTACATCACTAACACAAAGGTTAATAATATTTCAACAACCATCAACAAAACTATAATAATTATGTAATCCCCTACACACTTGGGTCCAGCGTACGCCAACCATGTGAATCACAAAGTGAAAAAATAAATATAAATATTGGTTACCAACCAAAATAAGACCCAATACATCAAATGATTGTCTAAAAAAAGATATATATATATATATGTGTGTGTGTGTGTGTGTGTGTGTGTGTGTGTGTGTGTGTACTAATAGCCTTATATGGCAAAGCACACGCCAACAATGAGAAACCATGAGCTAGAGGAACTGCCCACCAAAATTATTATAACCTAGTTCACCGAGCAAAAAAAAATTAAAAAAAGTAACTATTATATGTATTGTTAGTCCTATGTAGTTAATTTTCAAATCCACTACCTACTAAATTTTAAAAACAAATATAATTATATGCAAAAACTACCACTACTGATAAAAGTTGAGTTGTTGGATCTAGTTATCAACTATGTCAAACAAATAATCCAGATAAGAAAACCCTCATATATATTGCTATCCCACTTTGGTTGATAGTTATACCCATTAAATTATGGGTTGTCAATGCACAAATACTAAGAGTCGTATGCTATGAGGCCAAATGGTATTTGATTACCAAACTGATTTGGAGATATTCAGTAGGCATTGATCGAACGTGAACTTGATTTTATATGTATGATATAATGTGTTCAATATGGTTTTACATATATATCATGGTACACACACAATGGAGCATTTATGATTGAAGAAAATATTATATAGTCGAACATTGTCCCTCCTCGGGTTTTATTTTTATTTTTATTTTCGTCAATGAATGGTTGATCCTCTTCTTAAGATATATATAGTTGGTTGGGCTTTGAATCGAAACATTTGAATGTTTAGAATTGTCATGTTTATTTGGCTCTATAAATGGAGGGTAGTTTCTTAACAAAATCTAATTTAAAATTTATTGAGGCTTAAAATTTATATACACGCTAATCGGTGGGTTGGGTAAAAGTAATTTTATGTCATTTATTTGGGATTAATAAAGTTGCCTTATTATCATGAATTTCACAATGTTTTCATTGGAATAATATGAAAAATATTTTGATTTGATTACATTTTCACTATCTTTATATTTTTCCTTCAATAGACTTTTTCCTAATGTTTATTCTCAGAGATTTTTACTTTCCTTAGGGGGTTTATTTTTTTATCACACCCCCTAAAAAATTATGACATTGCATAAGTTTTAATACAATAAAATTTCATTGGTATTTTTTTGTAATTTACATGATTTATATGTTCTAATTGTAAGACCCCACTGAATATATTCTTAATGTAAAACTCACATGTTCATTTAAAAGACATTTTATTTTAAAAATAATATAAATGAGTAGAATAAAAAAAACCATTGTCGTATTTTTTACTCAACTCCCAATTATAATGTGTTATTTAATATAACCCATTATATTTCTAAACCTTTGACTTACTCCATGATTTTTTTACACTGGTAACCCTATGTCGAAAAAGTCATATTTTGATATAAATTGAATCCACTAAGTAATAGTTTGACCAAATACCCTGTAAATTTGATTACCAAACCTGTTATATAAATCACAAATATATTGATTTTTTTATCAAACAATCCTAATTATCAACCACCCTCTTCTTCACATTCACATAAGTAAAACCCTAAATTATCACTAAAGCTTCAAACTTTAAAACTATAGATGGGTACATATGCAGACACACACACACACACACACCTATTTGATCCTTATATATATATATATATATATATATATATATATATATATATATATATATATATATATATATAGAGAGAGAGAGAGAGAGAGAGAGAGAGGGTGGGGAGAGTTCCAAACAAGTTTATTCAAAACGGTTAAATTTTCATATTTCAATTCATTCAATTGTGTTATAAAATATGAAGAACAATGGCGTTTATGACATTTTATGTATATGATGCATATGGTAATAAAGGAGGATAAACTAGCGAATAATCGAAAGATTACCCGTTTCCAAGGCATGCCATATTTAGTTAAATAAATTAGAGGATTACTTTAATAATTATCTATGACCTCAAAACTGGAGGATTCCCCGATCTGAGATGACAACGATCCAACTATTATCCTTATAAAATACCATCTTTATTATTAAAGAAACAACTATATAGCAAAACCCATCCAAAGAGAGAGTACAAAAAGAGCATTCATCATATTAAAATTAAATGCAAACCACCAAATAATTACATACATACTCATAGAAACAGAGACTCTCCTTATAAGGAGAATTTTTTATATCCCATTTGGCTTTGGATTTACTCCAAAATTTGACAAATGTAGGAGGCTTTTTTTATTTTTGAGTTTATATTAAAGTCTTGAAGATCAAGACATAAATGAAGACTTCAAGTTATCGGAATCACAATAATTATTGGCACTTAATGTGTGGCGTATGTAAAATAAGATTTTTTTTTTTTATTAAATAAGTTATATTTTGAGTTACAAATTGACACGAAAAATAATTTTTAAAAAGAAAATATTTCTTATGATTTTTGTAAAGTTTTTAAAATCTTGTACAAAACCTTGCTTTGTACGAGAATTCTTATACAAAGAATGCTTGATACGAGGGCATTACCTTTGACCCCCGAGTTTCACGGAGGGTGTAATTAGTCATAGAGAAGGGAAGAAACTTCCCATAATTAGTTAAGGTGACAATCTTATCCATAATTGTTGGAACAACTGTCTTTGGCAGCTGTTATAAGAGATGCAAAACTTTGAAATAGCCTTAAGGCAGTGTCCCACATCGGTGGGAGAGTTAAATTGTGTTGTGTATATTTACAATTTTTTGGGAACAAAGGTTCAGCCCTTTGGGCATTCAATGTTTTGTGGGTATGTGGGGCAGACCCAATGGGCCAAGTCACACACGCGCGCGCGCGCCGCCGCCGTCCGTCCGGCCAGGCCCGTGTCCGGGTCCAGGGTCCGGGGTCTTGGGCTCAATAAGAAATAATTTTTTGGACAAATAAATTAACGATTTTGTGCTTTAAAAATTAATTTTTCAACGGTAATTAATTTCGGAAAATTAAAACGTGTTTTGTTCCGTGTTGATTTCTTCAACCGAGTTGCCCACTATTTCCAGATTTTTCTCCACGTTGTTTACCAACGTATCTTTTCTTTTTGTCCCATAAAAGAGGTTGTAGCCTCCGTTTTTAACATAGAGTTATCTCCCAAAAAATTTCTGCAAACAGTTCTCATTTTCCAACCTCCGAATTTTTTACAGAAATAATTATTCATTCCCTGAATAATCATAACGACACAGAAATATATAATCTTTCCCAGATTATTTATATTTATCTTGATCGAGCAGTACATGTATTATAGAATGGGTGTTTGTTGAGCGAATCAGATTCGTGCTGCTGATTCGTATTATTTTCGAGGCTGTTTTATCCTGGGGGTGACGGGGCTGTACACTGTCAGCACAAATTGGAGGCAGAGCCGCGAAACACCTTAAAGAGAGCGACATTGTCCGCGACTTAGCCGTGTTCTTGACTGTCCAGTTCCGTAATTCTTATATTTTTCTGCCCCAGATTTATTTGCTCCAAAAATTGGGTAATTTCGTTCCTGATTTTAATTCTGCATTTAATTGTTTATTACTGCAACAACAATTTTAAGGTGTTCTTAATTCTGCCATGGACGAAATTAACTCTAGTAACCTAAATAAGCCTTTCAAATATGAAGGCACCCATTTTAAACGTTGGAGCAAAAAATTGCTATTTTATTTAACTACGAAAAAAGTCGCATCATGTGTTCAATTTGACAAACCCGTAGTAAATAATCCACCTACTGTTGAGGAAAGCAAATCAATTAGAAATTGGGAGGAAAATGATTTTTTGTGCAAGAACTATATTCTGAATGCTCTAAGTGACGAACTTTATGACTATTATGCCAATTATAAAACTGCGAAAGATGTTTGGGACGCACTTTTTAAAAAATATGACACGGAGGAGGCGGGTGCTAAAAAATATGCCGTCAGCTGTTATTTGAAATTTCAAATGACGGATGATGACAAATTTGTTGTTGCTCAGACCCATGATTTGCAAATGATTGCCCATGAAATTATTTCCGAGGGCATGGCTTTAGATGAGCAATTTCAGGTGGCTGTAATTATTGATAAATTGCCTCCACTGTTCAAAGAGTTTAAAAATATTTTGAGGCATAAGTCTAAAGAATTTTCACTAGAGTCATTAATTACTAAATTGAGAATTGAGGAGGAATCCAGAAAACAGGAATATAAAGATGAAATTCTTGTTGTGTCTAATAACAAAAATCAGAAAAAGAACCACACTCCAGTTGTTTTAAAAGCAAACGGAAAAAATATGAAAAATCAGAAAATGAGACACAACCAGAATTTTAAAAATCAGACTCAGACTCAGAATAAGTATAAGAACCCTGGAAATGGACAGTCTAGCAACTCGGGACAGTTTCTCTGTTTCAAGTGTGGCAAGCCTGGCCATATGGCTCGCAAATGTCGCAATGTGCCACAAGCACAAGCGAATTTGACCGAAGAGGACCTATGTGCTATGATTTCAGAAATCAACATGGTTAGCGATGCCGAAGGGTGGTGGTTGGATACTGGCGCTTCCCGCCATATCTGTTATGACCGTAGTCTGTTTAAGACTTATTCTGAGACTGCAGATAAGAAGGTGTTGTTGGGTGATTCTCACTCCACTGAGGTTGCTGGTACTGGAAATGTGGAATTGAAGTTCACTTCGGGAAAGACTGTTATCCTCAAAGATGTTCTTCACACTCCCGAGATAAGGAAAAATTTGGTTTCGGGCTATCTTCTCAACAAAGCTGGCTTTACTCAAACTATTGGTGCTGATTTATTTACTTTGACCAAAAATGGAATTTTTGTAGGCAAGGGTTATGCCACTGATGGGATGTTTAAATTGAATGTTGATGCAATGAATAAAATTTCTCCTTCTGCTTATATTGCTTGTTCATTTAATATTTGGCATGCTAGGCTTTGTCATGTTAATAAACGACTTGTTAAAAATATGAGCACTTTAGGATTAATTCCCGAATTATCATTAAATGATTTTGAAAAATGTGAATGGTGTAGTCAAGCAAAAATCACTAAGACACCACATAAATCTATTTTTAGAGAATCTGAACCACTTGATTTAATTCATTCGGATAGTTGTGAATTGGATGGTGTCACAACTAGAAATGGCAAACGTTATTTTATAACTTTTATTGATGATTGTTCCGATTATTCATTTGTGTATTTAATGAAAAATAAAAGTGAAGCGTTTGACATGTTTAAATTTTTCCTTAATGAAATTGAAAATCAATTTAATCGGAAAATAAAAAGGTTACGTAGTGATAGAGGCACCGAATATGATTCTGGACCATTTATTGAATTTTATAAAACCTACGGTATTATTCACGAAAAAACTGCCCCTTATTCGCCCGAAATAAACGGTAAAGCCGAAAGAAAAAATAGGACATTAACTGAATTAGTTGTTGCTATTTTATTAAATTCGGGGGCTGCCTCACATTGGTGGGGTGAAATTATTTTGACTGTGTGTCACGTGCTTAATAGAATTCCTAAGACTAAAATGAAAATATCTCCTTATGAAATTTGGAAAAATATTAAGCCCAACGTGTCATACTTTAGAACGTGGGGGTGCTTAGCCTATGTACGTATACCCGACCCTAAAAGGTCTAAATTGGCGAGTAGAGCATATGAGTGCGTTTTTATAGGCTATGCTATTAATAGCAAAGCATACCGATTTTATGACTTGAAAAATCAAGTAATTATTGAATCAAATGACGCCGATTTTTATGAAGATAAATTTCCTTTTAAATTAAGGAATAGTGGGGGCGAGTCATCCACTAATATTTCTTTAAATAAAAATAAAGAAAATAATGAATCCATTTTAGAAATTCGAAAAAGTAAAAGGGCTCGTGTAGAAAAAGATTTTGGTCCCGACTTTTATGCTTACACTTTAGAGGAGGATCCTAACACTATTCAAGAAGCCTTCTCTTTTTTAGATGCCGATTTATGGCAAGAGGCTATTAATGATGAAATGGATTCTTTGGAAACAAATAAAACTTGGCATTTAGTGGACCTTCCTCATGGATGTAAAATAATTGGGTGTAAATGGATTCTTAAAAAGAAATTAAAACCTGATGGCACTGTTGAAAAATATAAGGCACGCCTTGTTGCTAAAGGTTTTAGACAAAGAGAAAATGTAGACTTTTTTGATACATTTTCACCCGTGACTAGAATAACGTCTATACATGTACTATTTGCTATAGCTGCCTTAAATGATTTAATTGTACACGAAATGGATGTTAAAACTGCATTTTTAAATGGAGAATTAGAAGAAGAGATTTATATGGATCAACCTGAAGGTTTTATTGTACATGGTCAAGAAAATAAAGTGTGTAAATTAGATAAATCTATTTATGGACTCAAACAGGCACCTAAACAATGGCATGATAAATTTGATAGCCTAGTCATCTCTAATGGGTTTAAAATTAATGAAAGTGACAAATGCATTTATTATAAATATGTTGAGAACATTTGCACTATCATATGTCTTTATGTTGATGACTTGCTTATATTTGATTCCAATATTCATGCCGTAGAAAATGTTAAATCATTATTATGTGCCAACTTTGATATGAAGGATTTGGGTGAATCTAGTGTAATATTGGGAAGTAATATTACTAGGTCAGAAAAGGGACTTTCTTTGGATCAATCTCATTACATTGAGAAAGTTCTAAAGAAATATAATTACTTTGACTGTAAACCTGCTAGTACTCCATTTGACCCTAGTGTAAAGTTATTTAAGAACACTGGCGACAGTGTAAACCAAAATGCTTATGCAAGCATTATTGGTAGCTTACGTTATGCTACATATTGCACTAGACCTGACATAGCTTATGCTGTGGGAGTACTATGTAGATTTACTAGTAAACCTAGTATGGAGCATTGGCATGCTATTGAGAGGGTCATGCGGTACTTTAAAAGGACGATGAACCTCGGATTACACTATAATAAGCATCCCATTGTCCTTGAAGGATTTAGTGATGCAGATTGGAACACCCTATCTGATGATTCTAAGACTACTAGTGGATATATATTTAACATCGTTGGTGGTGCAGTTTCTTGGAAATCTAAGAAACAAACTATTTTGGCTCAATCCACTATGGAGTCTGAGATGATAGCGCTAGCTACTGCTAGTGAAGAGGCAGGTTGGTTAAGAAACCTCCTGTCAGATATCCCATTATGGGAAAGACCGATTCCAGCCGTTTTGATTCATTGTGATAGTACCGCGGCTATTGTAAAAGTTGAGAACCGTTATTATAATGGTAAGAAATGACAAATACGTCGTAAGCATAGTACTGCTAGAGAATTTATCTCTATGGGTGCTGTGAGGGTGGATCATATACGGTCTGAACAGAACTTAGCTGACCCTTTGACGAAAGGACTAGCTAGGGAGAAGGTGTGGAACACCACGAAATATGTTCATTTGTGATGGTAACCCAACATATAGACTGGAGATCCCAAGAAATATGTTCAAAGGGTAATAACAAGTCACAAGTGATATGGGTTGAATCATGCGATTATTAATTAATATAGAACGGGGTTTTACTCCGAGTCCATCCCTATGGAGCATGATATCCTGAAGCGAGTTGAGGATGAGTTATTATAACTCTTAATGAGATCTATAGCTCTATTTTGAGTGGGGTACTTAGCTACAGGAGTATTCTTGATAGACTCACCTATGTGAATGTGGAAGTGTGGCCGCTTCCTATGGATATTTTGGGCAAATTCCTAGAGCGTTCACTAAACTGGGATAGAAGCACATGGCCGTAACGTGCTAGCTATTAGACTTACACCCAAGTAGGGTTGTGTGTGGGATGTTGTCAGAGATAGAGTTCAAAACTGCGATTACTCTAGTATATTCTGAATCATCTTTACTACGTAAAGGTTCAAGTCGAAAGACACCTTTGCTTATGCACAATTCTATGAATTATTGCTCGATAAAATGTTTTCAAGTTTTGCAAGTGGGGGATTGTTGGAACAGCTGTCTTTGGCAGCTGTTATAAGAGATGCAAAACTTTGAAATAGCCTTAAGGCAGTATCCCAGATCGGTGGGAGAGTTAAATTGTGTTGTGTATATTTACAATTTTTTGGGAACAAAGGTTCATCCCTTTGGGCATTCAATGTTTTGTGGGTATGTGGGGTAGACCCAATGGGCCAAGTCACACACGCGCGCGCGCGCCGCCGCCGTCCGTCCGGCCCGGCTCGTGCCCGTGTCCTGGTCCGGGTCCTGGGTCTTGGGCTTGGGATCAATAAGAAATAATTTTTTGGACAAATAAATTAACGATTTTGGACTTTAAAAATTAATTTTTCAACGGTAATTAATTCCGAAAAATTAAAACGTGTTTTGTTCCTTGTTGATTTCTTCAACCGAGTTGCCCACTATTTCTAGATTTTTCTCCACGTTGTTTACCAACGTCTCTTTTCTTTTTGCCCCATAAAAGAGGTTGTAGCCTCCGTTTTTAACATAGAGTTATCTCCCAAAAAAATTCTGCAAACAGTTCTCATTTTCCAGCCTCCGAATTTTTTACAGAAATAATTATTCATTCCCTGAATAATTATAACGACACAGAAATATATAATCTTTTCCAGATTATTTATATTTATCTTGATCGAGCAGTACATGTATTATAGAATGGGTGTTTGTTGAGCGAATCAGATTCGTGCTGCTGATTCGTATTATTTTCGAGGCAGTTTTATCCTGGGGGTGACGGGGCTGTACACTGTCGGCACAAATTGGAGGCAGAGCCGCGAAACACCTTAAAGAGAGCGACATTGTCCGCGACTCAGCCGTGTTCTTGACTGTCCAGTTCCGGAATTCATATATTTTTCTGCCCCAGATTTATTTGCTCCAAAAATTGGGTAATTTCGTTCCTGATTTTAATTCTGCATTTAATTGTTTATTACTGCAACAACAATAATCCTATAGAGAGATAAGGTGATGAAGAGAAAATATTGTGTATTGTTAACTATAGTGGTTTGAATACTTTTTTATTAGACTCGTAGTGGAAGATTTACACTGAATTATGACAAGCCAAATTTATAAGGAGTCATAAGTAATACTCCAAATTACCCATGAGGATACCGATACATCCAGGTATCAAAGATCCAAAATTTGAAATGAGTTTGAGATGTTCACTGTGTCAGGGAATGAGACATTCGACGAGTTTTATATATATGTGGGTGAGAAAATTCTGGACTCAAGGGTATTTGAAAATATCTTAAGATCATTATTACCTTGGTTTCTCCCAAACATCACTGCCCTTAACGTGTTATGAAACATATACTAGTTTTTAATCCCGCGCGATGCGCGGGTGCTTTGCATTTATTGTTAAAAAATACAATGCGGATATACTTACAAAAACATAGAAAAAATCTACAACGTTAAAAAGACCTATTTTATATTTTTATGATATATGTCGTTAATGCAGAAAAATTATATAAGGATAACGAATATATGTATTTAATTTATAGAATATATGATGCCAACTAAATACTTGGATGTAAAATTGAAATGCAGAAAGGGAAACATTTACTGATGAAGTAAGTAAAATTAAAAAAACAAAAAGAATAGAACATACACACACACACACACACACACACACACACACACTATATATATATATATATTAAAAAACTATTTTATAAGTAAAAATAATTTTTTTAAACAATACTATTTTTACAAAAATATAAATATATTATCATTTTTTTTAATAACACTACGGTGCTAAAGCTTTTTTATAATTTTTTTTGCAAAACTTGATTTTATAAAGATAAGTATAAATATTTTATTATAAAAATTGTATTTTTATAAAGTAATTTTCTAAAAATATAGTTTTTAACTTCATTTCTTCATATAAATTGTGGTTTAAAAGACTGTTTTATAAATATAAGTATAAATTTAATTTTTATTTATAATCTAATGAAATAACGTTGCCAAAGCCGTTTATGAAAATAAACTATTTAAGCAACTCCGAAAGTTTGTTGAAGAAACTCTTTACTAAAATCAAAAAGATTTTGAACACAAGATGTGTTAACAAAAATTATGTACGAGATATGGACAAGATTTTATAACAAGTTTTAGTAAACAGTTTAAAATATTTTAAACTCAGCACACAACAGAATGAGATGAGAAGATGTAGAAATATTAATACTCAGGATTTTTAACGTGGTAAAACCTCAACCTTGAGGAAACATCCACGACTCCCTCTACGGAGTAAAACAAAAACAATCACTAAAACAAATATGTGAGTTACAACCTATTTAACTAACATGCACACAAAAACAAATCTATACAAGTTCAGGATTGTACCCTCTGGCGTCCTTAACTTTTCTGCAGATCTTGTTTGTTGATGTAGTCCTCTCAGTTTGTCAACTCTTCTTTTGTTTCAGCACTTTACGTCGACTTATTGTTCACCAAATCTTATAGCCAACACTTTCAGTGTTTGTAGTGTGAAGATGTTTGTGAAAAGTGTTCTAAAACACATGCATGCACACACACACACTTATTAGTTACAGACAATCCTAACAAATCACATATAAAGTCTATATGCAGTGAGTTTGTTATATTTCTTTCTTACAAAACCAAAAGCCTTTTTGACCTTTCAAAATAACCCAGATTCCACGGAGATCTTGCTTAAGAAATCGGTCAAGACCTTTCTCAATCTATTTTGAAAATATTTAGGAGATTGAGAACCCTCCAAGTGCGAATCCAACTAGGTCATGCTAGGTTTTGTAAAAACAGAAACTAGAAAACATTTATATGTTGATTCTGAAGTAAGAAAATGTTTTAATCAGAAAACAATCAACAACGAAATTCTCAAGATGAGAAATAAATGAAACTAAGTGTATTATGACATGCAAAACTTCAGATCTATGATTTCTATTGAATCAGAAACAAGATCTGAGTATGTGTCTAAGTTGGAAATAAGATTTTATGAACAAAAGGATTCAGCAACCCAGAAATCACTCAACTCGAACTCTCATAACTCAAGAAACACTAAGGATGGTGTTTATTTGGCTATGGTGTTTATGGAGAGGTAAGTGGTTTAGATTTGGAGAAGAATTTGACGAAGTTAGGGTTTCTAACTTGGCTCTCTAGTTTCTCTCTCTAACTTCTCTCTTCTCTCTCTTCTCTCTCTCTCTCTCTCTATTCTTTTTCTGAGAAAACTCAAAGTGGCAAAAAGATTTCGAAGGCTGAGATGAGAGGCCTTTAAATAGCAAGAGAAGAAGATTCCAGACCATCGTTCAAAAACAATGGTTGAGATTGAGTCAAGCTCCTTTGACTGCAATCCAAGGGCTCACAATAGGCGGTGGATTAAACAGGCTGTGATTGGCTTAAGGGTTTACACGGGGATTCACTCAGGCGACATGCAGGCCATCGATAAGGGTTGATCCAAGGGCTGAAAACATGCGATGGTTTGTCTCAGTAAAGAAACACAGCTCTGGCCAATCAGAGGACAGCAAGTGTTGGCCATAGGACGAATGCAAACGCGCGTCCCAAACTAATTACAAAGCCAACCCTGGAGTCTCTAGCGCTTTCGGTTCCTATCCAAAGTAACTTTATGCCAAAAATCACAACATAACATATTTAGATATTAACCCCAAAACTTTTTAAATCAAGTTTTAATTAAATAAAACCTTGTTTAAAATATGTTTAAAATTCCCAAAAAATTAATAAAAATCAAATTGAGGGATTAGAACACACTCACCACATTAATACACATAAGGGTGCAATATGATATGCAAGAATTAAATTCTAAGTGTGTGAGTGATGGCTATAGTCACAGGATCATCACAAGATGAATAAAAGAAGAAGCAACCCAATCTCTGAAGCTCTTTGGTTTCTAGGATGGACACTATTTTGTCACCATTTCCAAACTAGATGAGCTCTTATACAGTCTAGACTCAAATGAGTCAAAAGTATAAGGGCTTCAATCTCCCCCTTTGGAAATATGAGACAAAATCTCCTTTGAGTCATCTAGAACTCGTAGGGTGACAACAAATAAGAAAAACTTATTCCTATAAAAGTTCTATCTACCCAAATCCTAGAAAGCAAAAATTACATAACTCAACTATATACAGTTTAACATCCTATTATTACAGAAGAGAATGACTGTACAAGAAGAATACCTGCAAAGAATTACTAAGATCAAGCTTTTTAGTATATGCAGTAGACTCAAATTTCTCCCCCATTTTGTCTCAAATGGACAAAGGGAAGGAACTTGGAAAATATAACAGGTATTTACACAACACAAATCATACCAATAGATTTACGTAAAGAAATGAATCTATTATAATCAAGAGGTTTGGTAAACAAATCTGCGAGTTGTAGATCAGTTGGAAGATAGTTAATTTCTAATTCCTTGGTTTCCACTAATTCACGAATAAAGTGATGTCTTATCTTAATGTGCTTAGTTCGCGAGTGTTGAACCGGGTTCTTAGAAATATTAATCGCGCTTTGATTATCACAATAGAGATGAAGTGTGGTTTCAAGAATCCCATAATCACTTAGCATTTGTTTAAGCCATAATAATTGGGCACAACAGCTACCGGCGGCTATGTATTCAGATTCAGCAGTCGAGAGAGATGTGCAGTTCTGTTTTTTACTACTCCATCCTACCAAGTTATTACCAATATAACAACATGCGCCTGAAGTGCTTTTACTATCATCAGTACAACCTGCCCAATCAGCATCAGTGTACCCAATAATAGTGCTCGGTGTGTCATTCGTGTACCAAATTCCTAAATTTAGAGTGCCTTTAACATATTTAATTATCCGTTTAACAGAGTTTAAATGGCTCTCTTTGGGGTTGTTTTGATATCGCGCACAAACACACACAGCATACATGATATCAGGACGCGAGGCAGTCAGATAGAGTAATGTGCCAATCATACTACGATATAGAGTAGAGTCTACAGATTTTCCATTTTCATCTTTAGATATTTTCTCTGTAGTACTCATAGGCGTTTTAGCACTTTTAGCACTCTCGAGGCCAAATTTCTTAACTATCTCTAATGCGTACTTAGTTTGCGAGAGAAACAATCCATCTGGTTGTTGTTTGACTTGGAGTCCTAGGAAGAACTGTAACTCCCCCATAAGGGACATCTGAAATTCCTTACTCATAATTTCAGCAAAAGATTTTACTTCTGAGGTAGAAGTGGATCCAAATATGATATCGTCTACATAGATTTGAGCGATAGTAATGTGTTTGCCAAAATGTTTGACAAATAAGGTTTGGTCATTTCCACCTCTTTTGAAACCTTTATCCAGCAGAAAACTGGACAGGCGCTCATACCAAGCTCTAGGAGCTTGTTTAAGACCATATAAAGCCTTTTTCAACCGAAATACATGATTAGGATAATTAGGGTCAATGAACCCTTTAGGTTGTTCTACATAGGTTTCCTCGGCAAGTATTCCATTAAGGAACGCAGATTTTATATCCATTTGATATAATGTAAAATGCATGTGACAAGCTATAGCAAGAAGCAGACGAACTGATTCTAAACGAGTGACAGGAGCAAAGGTCTCGTTAAAATCAATTCCTTCTATTTGGGAATAACCTTGAGCAACTAGTCTAGCTTTATTTCTAATTACTATCCCATTTTCATCAGTTTTATTTTTGAAAATCCAACGAGTACCAATAACCTTTTTGTGATCAGGACGTGGAACAAGATACCATACATCATGAATGACAAATTGTAAAAGTTCATCCTGCATGGCAGAAATCCAGTGAGTGTCATTCAATGCCTCATTTACATTCTTTGGTTCTACAAGAGAAACAAAGCATGCATAAAGAGCATAATTTCTAAGTTGGGATCTTGTGCGTACTGGCTCACTAGGGTTACCAACTACGTTGTTTATGGGATGGTCTTTAGAAACCCAGTTAGGTACTTCAGGTGACTCAATAGGTAATGAATTATCTATTTCAGAAGAGTCATTTTCTAAAACATTTGATGATTCTTCTTCTGTAGTTAATTCACTAGTCTTGCTTTCTATAGTAGTGTCACTAACAATTACATTTATAGATTCCATTATGGTCTTAGTGCGAAGATTGTACACTCGATAAGCTCTACTGTTAGGTGAATATCCTAAGAATATGGCTTTATCTCCCCTACTCTCAAATTTAGATAAGTGTTCCCTATCTTTGCAAACATAACAGGTACTACCAAAAGTTCTAAGGTACTTAAGATTTGGCTTTTTATTGTACCAAAGTTCATAAGGGGTTTGTTTGGAATTCTTTCTAAGATAGACCCTATTAATAAGATGGCAAGCTGTACGAATGGATTCTACCCAAAAATACTTAGGTAAGTTCTTGGCATGGAGCATGACACGTGCCATCTCTTGAAGAGTTCGATTCTTGTTCTCAGCTATACCATTTTGTTGAGGGGTCTTAGGAGCACTGAACTCATGTTTGTAACCATTATAGTCACAATATTCTACAATACCAGTGTCTTTAAATTCACCACCTCTATCACTTCGGATTCTATTCACTTGAGTGTCTTTCTCATTTTCAATCCGTAAAAGAATTTTTAAAAAAGTTTGGAAAGTATCAGATTTTTGTTTTAAGAAAGCTACCCAAGTGAATCTGGTGAAGTCATCAACCATAACTAGAATATAACTGTGTCCACAAAGACTAACAGTTTGAGAAGGACCCATTAGGTCCATATGGATGAGTTTTAATGGATTAGAGGTAAGGATATCTTTAACCTTTTTATGAGGTGCTTTAACAATTTTCCCTTCTTGACAGGGACCACAGACAATGTTATGAATAGGTTTAATTTTTGGTATTCCTCTAACTATTTGTTGACAGGACAATTTACTCAAATTTTCGTAATTAATGTGACCCATTCTGTTATGCCATATCTCATTGTCATCCATTCTAGCAACATTACAGATTTCAGAACTAGACATGACAGTATAGCAATTGTCAGGAGTCCTGAATCCTGTAATTAAGCATTCTCCCTTTTCATTTAAAATCTTGCAATTGTTCTTTGAAAAGGTAACAGTATAGTTTGAGTCACAAAATTGCGAAATGCTAAGTAAATTAGCCTTAAGACCTTTTACTAAGAGAACATTTTCAAGAACAGGAAGTCCTTTTTCTTTAAGAGTTCCTTTGCCTATGATCTGGGATGATACTCCATCACCAAAAACAACTTTTCCACCATCAAAGATGGTTTTATTTAAAAGTTTTGTATCATCACCTGTCATATGCTTGGAACAACCAGAATCCAAATACCAACCAGAAGATGTAAGTTCAGCTTTTAGGGCAGAAATAACAATGTTACACTTCATCTGGGGTACTAGATCATCTTTTCTAACCCAAATTGCTCTGGTTTTTAGTTTGCGCTTGTTTTCTCTCATTTGATAAAATTTGCGAGCATTAGATTTTTGTTGAAAAACATTTTGCGCATGATTTTGAGTAAATTTAAACTCCTGAGCATTTGATTTAGAAAAGTTTCTGGTAATCCTTCTAGTAAATGTCCTTTTAGATTTAGTCTTTCTATTCCTATAGTTGGAGTTTTTGTCTGGTGGCCTGGGAAGGACATAGTTGTTACGACTCCTCCTAGAGTAGTTAAAGTTTTGATACATGGAGGTACTGTAGATAGGATTAATCAGTCTCCTGGTGTAGCAATTGTCGAAGGAATGCCCGTATATATCACAATAGGAGCAATAAAGATTGCTCAGAATTGGGTTTTCCTTAGGAAAGTCTCTAAACAAAGGTTTTGAGAGATTTTGAGGTTGAATTTTATTCCTAGGTAGCACAGGTTTGAAAGCAGATTCACTTTTCCTAATTGGGGGGCAGACATATTTTCCCTTTGGTAAACTTTCATGCTTAGAGCAACTTGCATCTCCAGTGTTAGTGTTTTGATGATCAAACTTAGTTTTTAGAGAATGAAAGTCTGGACATGTTTCAATAGGTCTTTTGCCTCCTGACACAAATTTGATAGGTTCAACATGTTTAGTTTGTGTCTTCAAATTGGGGCAAAACCCTATACCAGTTCTATCATCAGAATTGGTTTTAGATTCAGCAACAAATCCATCAAAACAGTTTGAATTATTTTCAAATTTGGTAAATTTTTTGAAAACAGTTGCCGTCTTTTCTTTGGTTTGTTCCAATTCTAATAATGTCCCTTTGTATTTTTTCTCCATAATTTCATTAGCTTCAGTCAAAGTTTTTAGTTTTTCATCAAACACTTTAACTTCACTGTCATGAGACATGCATTGAGTAGTATACTCTTCAGCATTCAGTTTTACCATTAGGCTTAGATCCTCTAGCTTTTTGGTAAGATCTTTCACTATCTTTTCTAGTCTAGTGCTTTTCTTAAGAGTTTTAGCATATAAAGTGTGAATGTCTGGGAGATCTTCATTGTCTGAGTCACTAAGTGAAGTGTGTGAAGTGACCCTTAAGGTTTCATTTCTTAAACTCACGCACCCATTGACATCAGCAGTATCGATTCCCCTTTGACTCACACACCCCGAGGAGGAAGTATTAATGTTCTCAGTAAGTAAAGCATCTAAACCAGTTAAAGTATGATTCAAAGCAACAGAACTAGAATTACTAAACTCATCCTCACTATCAAGCATAGGCATATCATCATTATATATGATTTTGGCAAAGAAGGATAAACAAGGGTCAAAACCATCAGATGTCTCAGGTTCCTCATTTTCAGAGTCACTTGAGTCATCCCAGGTTTTTCATATGTTGGCTCTAGAGTGTTTGTTTTGGGAATTTAAATTAACTCTACAGTCTTGAGCAATGTGACCTAGTTTACCACATCTATAGCATTCAGTCTTCTTGAGGTCTCTGTGAGGTCTTGCGTTGTCCTTGTTCTGTTTGTCATGAGTTTTCTCATGAGGCTTGTGATTTGAAGGAGCTGAATAATTAGACTTGCCCTGTCTATTTGCAATACTGTTTCTAAATTTAACAATTTTCTTAAATTGTTTTGACATTAGGGCAATCTGATTATCTAGACTTTCTAAGTCATAGTCCTCATCAGACTCATTACTAGGGGTGTTTAACTCAGGCTTAGTCATCTTAGAAGTAAAGCTAAGATTGGAATTGGTATGTTTCCTATGAGTGTGGGTCAATTGTTTCTTAAACTCCAATTCCATTTCCACAGTTCTTAATTTACTACTGAGTAATTCAGGAGTGAGATTAATATCACACATCTCCTCAATAGCATATCTTTTATTGTCAAATTTCTGTGGTAATGATCTCAGAATTTTAGACACAATTTCTTGTCTACCATAAGTTATACCATTAGCATGAAGTTTAGTGACAATATCAGTAAGATTCATATAGAAATCATCAAAGGACTCAGGGTCAGTCATGATTAAGGAATTATACTGTTGGATTAACATCTGAGTCTTAGCAGCTTTTACCCTAGAGTCTCCTTCATGGGCAGTAATCAAGGTATCCCATGCTTCCTTGGAAGTGGTACAAGATGATATTCTCTTGAACTCATGTTCGTTTATAGACATAAATATAGCATTCTTTCCTTTATTATTATTGCGAGAAACTTGTTTCTCTTCTTGAGTAAACTCACTTAATATTTTCTTAACCCTCTCAGTACTTCCTTCAGTGGCTGGTTTAGTAGGATAAAAGTATCCATTTTCAATAATATCCCAGACATCATCTCCCAGGGTTCCTTGAATGAAAGCAATCATTCTTACTTTCCAGTAAGAAAAATTGGTTCCATCAAAGACTGGGGGTCTGGTCAAGTTACCATATCTTTCATTTTTCTCGTCCATTATTGATTTTGAGAAAACAGTTTCAGAAACTCAGGATCTTTTTGAAAAAGTTCACCAAAAGCTCTGATACCAATTGAAATAACGTTGCCAAGGCCGTTTATGAAAATAAACTATTTAAGCAACTCCGAAAGTTTGTTGAAGAAACTCTTTACTAAAATCAAAAATATTTTGAACACAAGATTTGTTAACAAAAATTATGTACGAGATATGGACAAGATTTTATAACAAGTTTTAGTAAACAGTTTAAAATATTTTAAACTCGGCACACAACAGAATGAGATGAGAAGATGTAGAAATATTAATACTCAGGATTTTTAACGTGGTAAAACCTCAACCTTGAGGAAACATCCACGACTCCCTCTACGGAGTAAAACAAAAACAATCACTAAAACAAATATGTGAGTTACAACCTATTTAACTAACATGCACACAAAAACAAATCTATACAAGTTCAGGATTGTACCCTCTGGCGTCCTTAACTTTTCTGCAGATCTTGTTTGTTGATGTAGTCCTCTCAGTTTGTCAACTCTTCTTTTGTTTCAGCACTTTACGTCGACTTATTGTTCACCAAATCTTATAGCCAACACTTTCAGTGTTTGTAGTGTGAAGATGTTTGTGAAAAGTGTTCTAAAACACATGCGTGCACACACACACACTTATTAGTTACAGACAATCCTAACAAATCACATATAAAGTCTATATGCAGTGAGTTTGTTATATTTCTTTCTTACAAAACCAAAAGCCTTTTTGACCTTTCAAAATAACCCAGATTCCACGGAGATCTTGCTTAAGAAATCGGTCAAGACCTTTCTCAATCTATTTTGAAAATATTTAGGAGATTGAGAACCCTCCAAGTGCGAATCCAACTAGGTCAGGCTAGGTTTTGTAAAAACAGAAACTAGAAAACATTTATATGTTGATTCTGAAGTAAGAAAATGTTTTAATCAGAAAACAATCAACAACGAAATTCTCAAGATGAGAAATAAATGAAACTAAGTGTATTATGACATGCAAAACTTCAGATCTATGATTTCTATTGAATCAGAAACAAGATCTGAGTATGTGTCTAAGTTGGAAATAAGATTTTATGAACAAAAGGATTCAGCAACCCAGAAATCACTCAACTCGAACTCTCATAACTCAAGAAACACTAAGGATGGTGTTTATTTGGTTATGGTGTTTATGGAGAGGTAAGTGGTTTAGATTTGGAGAAGAATTTGACGAAGTTAGGGTTTCTAACTTGGCTCTCTAGTTTCTCTCTCTAACTTCTCTCTTCTCTCTTCTCTCTCTCTCTCTCTCTATTCTTTTTCTGAGAAAACTCAAAGTGGCAAAAAGCTTTCGAAGGCTGAGATGAGAGGCCTTTAAATAGCAAGAGAAGAAAATTCCAGACCATCGTTCAAAAACAATGGCTGAGATTGAGTCAAGCTCCTTTGACTGCAATCCAAGGGCTCACAACAGGCGGTGGATTAAACAGGCTGTGATTGGCTTAAGGGTTTACACGGGGATTCACTCAGGCGACATGCAGGCCATCGATAAGGGTTGATCCAAGGGCTGAAAACATGCGATGGTTTGTCTCAGTAAAGAAACACAGCGCTGGCCAATCAGAGGACAGCAAGTGTTGGCCATAGGACGAATGCAAACGCGCATCCCAAACTAATTACAAAGCCAACCCTGGAGTCTCTAGCGCTTTCGGTTCCTACCCAAAGTAACTTTATGCCAAAAATCACAACATAACATATTTAGATATTAACCCCAAAACTTTTTAAATCAAGTTTTAATTAAATAAAACCTCGTTTAAAATATGTTTAAAATTCCCAAAAAATTAATAAAAATCAAATTGAGGGATTAGAACACACTCACCACATTAATACACATAAGGGTGCAATATGATATGCAAGAATTAAATTCTAAGTGTGTGAGTGATGGCTATAGTCACAGGATCATCACAAGATGAATAGAAGAAGAAGCAACCCAATCTCTGAAGCTCTTTGGTTTCTAGGATGGACACTATTTTGTCACCATTTCCAAACTAGATGAGCTCTTATACAGTCTAGACTCAAATGAGTCAAAAGTATAAGGGCTTCATCTAATGTTATTGTTCAGAATTTATAAACTGTATTAGTAAAATTTATATTTTTTATTTAAAAAACATTTTTTAGTTATATAAAAAAACTATTTGTTATATAAATATTAGTATTTACTAATTAAAGAAAAAGATATTTCACATAAAATACTTTCATATGTATAAAAAAAGTTTATATTATATGAAACATTTTTTCTTCAATGAATAAATTCTAATATTTATATAATAAAAAGTTTTTTTTATGTATAACTAAAAAAAAAATGTTTTTTATAAAAAAAATGGATACTTTTGTAAAACATTCTATAAAATTTTCATGTTAACATTACTTTATAAAAATAATTTTTCCTTAAAGAATATAGTATTTAAATTTTAAGAACATTCTCTTAAAACACAATATATGTAAAGAAACGAAATTAAAAACTCCACTTTTTAGAAATTTACTTTATAAAAAATGATTTTTAATAGAAAAAAAGAGTTAAAACTATAAGGTTGGACTTTAATCTTAAAATCATTCTAACCCCTATTTTTAAATCATTGAATCTAAGTTAGAATATCTAACGATCGAAATGTCAATATATATATATATATATATATATATATATATATATATATATATATATATATATATATATATATATATATAAAGAGAGGGAGATAAATTATTGGGTGTATATAATCTTCCTGACTTTGAGGATCATCTCCATACTAATTATTGGAGATCTTAGTTGTTAAAGAGATAAGAGTGAACTTGGCACAGAGATAATAAGAGGATAAGAGACAAAAAATAATTCGGTGAAAGAGAGATAATAGGAGAATAAGAGACAAAAAAATTATTAGGGAGAAAGAAGAAATAAACTTACATTCGAGAGAACCATCTTTTACACGTTGGTTAAGATATATATGGGGAGATACACGTTGATTAAGATATATATGGGGAGAGAGGAGAATGAGAACATCATGTATGTATTTAATAATGGCCATTGGAAGGATTGGGAAATGAAGAGATGTATTTAATAATGGCCATTGTAAGGATTGGGAAATGAAGAGATTTGAGGATTTTAAGAGAAGATATTATAAATGAGGAAAAATTAATTATTGCCATGTTTCTAATACCTATGCAAAGACTAAGATGTGCAATTAATGGCGTTGCCACGTGTCAATTCTCTATAAAGAGACATTAAAATTATAATGAAGTGATGTGCCACGTGGACAGGCTAATTGCAAAGCATAATAAATGCCTTGTTTTGCATTTTATAGTATTAAGAGATGGGATGGAGGTTTAAGATTTTATATGATCTTTTCAAACTTTTGAATTGGGAAATTGGCCACCGCCATGAAAAAGAAGGTTATCTCATTGAAGGCAGGAAAGAGTTTTTATTTTATTTTCGATTGAAATTCCAAAAGAGACGAGGTTAATATATTCTTATTGATGAAATATTTTAAAAAGTTTATTAACTGAAATACTTTAAAGGATAAACCTAACAAGATGATATTTAAGAACACTAAGGAAAATATTATAGATAATGATATTTGAGAACAATGAGGAAAATATAGTAGATACATATTCTAGTAGGCATGAGTGTAAGTCCCAGGGTGGTGCAAAAAGGAAGACAACTCAAGGAAGTACTTCAAATGCCAAGCATTTGGAAATTTGGCATTTGAGTGTCCCACTAGGATAATGATGAATATTAGTGAAAATAAGGCAACGAATTCCACCCTTAGCGATAGGGGTTCAAACTATAATGGTAGGGAGTATCCTACTGAATGCTTACCACCTTCATCGCCATTTAAAATGTGATTAAATCCTACTCCCCTCCTTACTACAAATATGGTCCATGATGAGGATGTGAAGTTTGAACCCAAAATATACTTAGAGAAGGAGTAATCATGTGTTGTAAGAGTGGAGTGTAACTTCAATAGACTTATCATGATCTTTACAATATGTACCTCAAGATGGAAATAGTAAACCTTGAGCTTACACTAACATTAAGAAGTGTGAAATAAGATATTAGTGTCATGCAGGCTAATACTTCACTTATACCTCATTAGCATTCATAGTACCTTGTGCCGGAGCTGCTGGCTGCTCGGCTTGGGCACGCCTTTCCTTTGGTGCACGTCTCGGAGGCATCTGAAACGTGAAGAAATTTATTAGTCTACAGTTATTATCAAATCTCAAATAGCTGAAGACGTAACGTAAAAGCAAGGATACAACAATCCTAAAATAGGGCTCTATAGCAAAAATGTTAAGCTAGAAGCGAAATAAGCCGTACAGATCCTATGGACACTAGAACCTGATGCTCTGATACCACCTGTGACACTCCGCCTAATTAAACACTGAGCGATCACTCCTTTATTAAATTAAAATCAAGGTGAACAGTTGGTTCATTCTTAGCATCACTGTCGTAAAAATAACTATTCCAATTTAAACACCCTAATTAATTAAGCTAAGGGTCAAAACCATTTTTAAACATTACTTTCCAAATTTTATTTTAAAAACAAAGATTTAATTACTTACAACAATTCAAAATTTAAGAATCACACCACAATAATCCTGGAACATATAATCCAAACAATTTAAACATTCAACAACTAAATCCCAACATTAAAACTTAAAGTAAAGCATCCAGATAGTAATAAATCCCAAAGTGACAGCACTAGAAATAGCTGAACCGCAATGTCCAAATAAATAACTGAATAATGGAAAGGGCGACACATGCCCCACTAAATGAGTATGCTAGGAGTGGAATCAAATAAATGAAGTCGTCTAAGCAAGAGGCCTGCAACTCCCACCTAAGCTGCAGCGCGTTCCTTCCAAGGGATCCTATGCAAGACGCCCCTGTGGCTGGGCACCTGTAATATATACATATATATACAAGAGAGAAAGAAAAATAGAAACGGGTCAGAGCCCGATAGTGTAGAAGATTTAAAATTCGTTTAGCAAGTATTTAAATTGTTTACAGGCCAATGCAACAACATATTAGTGCGACACTCTCTTGAGAAATTCTCACCTCTCTTCTAATGTGCACGCCTATCGTACTAATCTTCCCACGAATTATCCTATCTTATATCGCAATAAACTTACTAATGGTTTAACTTATCTTAGGTTACTCGTAAGATTTAAAACTGAACAACGTAATTATTTAAGAGGATAATTTCATTTAGTAACAAAGCTCTCAATTTTAACTTTATTTATTAATAAAGTTTCCCAGTATCATATTATACTTTTCAAAATAAGTATTTCCAATTTGAGTCATTATACATGTCTTACTTACCATAACACAGTAGGCAGTTCCAAATTTTAGAATTTCATATATATATTAAATGCTCGTATAATATATATATTCTAACGGCACCCCGCATAAAAATTATGGTGCGGGCATACTCTGCTATCCAATCCCCGTATCACTCGTACTAAGGGAATACAAGTTCGGAATCACTCTCAAACTGTATTAACACATACACAAACAATATTGAGGCGAAGCATAGTTTCCAAGTCCAAGAGGTCAGTACATAACCTCACGTCTCTTAGGACCGTTCGACTATCGATCCGATAGCCCGTACCTAGGATTCCTATCTTCTAGGGAACGAGTCAATATCCCCCATGAAGGCCCATTTGAGATAAGACTGTCCCAGCGCGATAACCTCAAGGATAGCAAGTAGCGCGGGCATGATTTTCACATGTATATAATATATGCATACACACAGTCATATAAATATACTACTTATATTATATCAATTTAGGTTCATCCCATAACCCAAAATTTCGACATTTAACCTGATTTTCCCATTATTAGTTGTTACGTACAACGGTTCATCTTTAACTTTAAATTCGAGGAATTATTCCAACTTACTACGTAATGCTCATGGACTCTATCCTCGCAAGTGAAAATTCAGTAGGTATTCATTTATGTTCCATCGTACCCATTTTTTGTATCTCTCCCTTTAATACAAAATTCCACCGTCCCTTTATATATAAACACCCCAAAATATGGATTTCGTCTCAAATTAAAGGTCTCTTAATCATTAATGAATCCTACTGGTCATCATCATCTCCCAAATTATTTTAATAAGGATGTCTAAGGTGTATCTTTCATTCCGAATCAATTTAACGATTTAAAGGGGAATTTAAGTCTACCAGGAGGGGTCGATCGATCGAGGTCAGGGGCTCGATCGATCGATCGAAGCTCTTGGCTCGATCGATCGATCAAGCAGGTATGGCGAATTCTGCAGTTATCCAGTTACGGGTTCTAACACACAACTTCATCCAAATTCAGATTTTGCATTCCCAATTGCCCAAAAATTTGTACTACTAAGTGTATAAACCCATATCATACATATCCTACGTAAAGCATGAGAATTTCCATTAATAACCATGGATTAACAGGCCAAAATTCATGTAAATCTCAAGAACCCTAGAAATCTCTTTAACACGATTCTAATCTGTCTTTCCCAGAATTTTCTTCTCTTAAAACATCAAAATTTCGTGGTTTAATCCTCTACATGTGAAAGGGTTTCCAGAATAACATATAAATCAATACTACATGTGAATTTCTATCTCAATTTTTGGGTTTTCTTCCATAAAACTCATCCTAATCATTCCTAGACTAACATGAGTGATGCATTAACGAAAATAAGCAAGATAAACACTTGCCTGGGATTTTTGACATTCTGGTTTGATGACGAATTTGGTGTGGTTGCGTTCTCCATCGCGCGATCTACGCGTTGGTGGTGGTGGCGGTGCAACAGGGTGAATCGTTGGCCTTGGATTGCTTGGAAAAGCCTCTCCTTCCCTCTCCTATGGCCGTCACTTGTCTTTGGTTGTTCTAACCCTAGAAGCCAACCTTAGACATCTGATATATGCCTTGAATTTTCGTGAGTTTAATTACCTAAAAATGTAAAATGTCCAAAATGCCCTCCCGGGGTACTAATTAAGCCTAAAAACGCCCCGAGACCCAAACTAAACCCCCGGGTACACTTTTCTGACTATCTCGACCCTTCTGGATACTTTGGCGCACTCAAAACGACCATACGAGTGACTTATAATGTAATTACTTTTATTCATCAATATTTAGTCCCGACGCGACACGGGCGCGTCCCGACTCAAATTTCCAAAATTATCATTTTATTCACTAGTGACATTTAATATATTCAATATTATATATTACTTTGCTCATTAGTAATATTCAATAAATTTCCCATAATTACTAACTCTCATCACGGTAATAATTATAACATAATTAATTTTCGGATTTATATTAAAAAATTAATTCACATTAAATTTAATAAATCCTCAAATTAATATAGCATAAAAATACGGGGTATTACAGAGATCTCGTGTTTCTTGCACCAAAATTGTTTACTCTTAATTGGGTGTTACACTTGGCATAGTTAAATCCATGTTATCATAGTGATAGTTTGTTAGCCAAGATCGGTGGACATCAAGACATGTGAGACTCACGTGTTGTGGCGATCGTGGGTAGATTCTTGCTATCTTGTGTAGTCACTGCTAAAGAGTTCAGATGTATTACGACACGTGAGAGCGTGAGAGATGCTTGGAAAATTTTGAAATCTGCACACGTGGTTACCAATATAGTTTGGGTTTCTTAGTTACAAAACTTGACAGTGAATTTGAAACGACTAAAATGTTAGAGCATGGGTCGCTTCATGAGTTTTATCCAAAATTATCGAATATCGTCACTTCCTAATTTTACTTAGGTGAACCTTTCCCTGAGCTTATAGTGGTTAGAAAAATGTTAAGGTCGTTTCATGAAAGATTTAATGCTAAAGTCAAGATCCTATTTTTTTAGCAGTATTGACAGTATGAATATCCAGGAAATTATAAGTTATCTCCAAACCAATTATATGAATATGTGTCCTCCTAGGAAGAAAGATGAAAAGGAGAGTGTTACTTTGAAACTTCATAAGGAGGATGTCTCAGATTTGGATAGTGAGAATGATTTCGATCTCGAAGAGATTCCTAGGTTTTCTTGGAAGTTCATAAAGTTTCTTAAGCCTGGAGAAGATAATAACTTTGGAAATAAATCTATAAACGGCAACACTGAACGGTGATATACCAAGTATAGGCCCATCCTAAAGTTGTATTACCTTTGCTAAAGCTGACCATTGCCAACAAAGATTTATGACTCGGCCTAGAGCTCAACCCGAGCTGACTTATTCTCGACCAATGGTCCTTCTTAAGGTGTCTCAGACTCGTCTTGGAAGACTAGTCGATATGCCCCTTACCATTACTCCTATGATCAACTATCGTCATACTCAGCTAGGAACCAAACGACGGGGACAGGAAGGGACAACTCGACATGACAGGTGTCATTCTATCAGTGGACTATAATTTGACAACTCGGTCGAGGCCTGGATAGACGGTCGACGGTGGACAGCTGGCAAAACGCGTGGATTGGATAATGCATGGGAGTATACATATGGGTTGTAGACCCCATGTGGACACGACAATTATAACAACGTCTCCCTCATAAATGAGGGAATATTTAATCATCATGACCTACATGTGATAGTGACATATGTCTCCTCCTCATTGGCTAGGAATATTCCACACATGCGTATTACATGATTTGGGAGGTACATTAAAATCTCCATGCACTATAAATACTTGTCTTTTGCATCTTTGTAAAGGATCGATTATCATAAACACTAGATAAGAGAGAGAAACCTTGAGTATTCTGTACCCCAAAGCCAATAGTGACCATTCTTAGTGGATTTCACATACACTTATATAGTGGAGTAAGCCTAGATAGGTTGAACCACTTATATTCTGTGTTATCTTTTTCTTTGCCTCATCTCCTTCTACATATATATTTGTTTATACTCCATTAATATATTGGTTTGATCTTGCGTACTTACATTAATTTGGTGATCCCATTTTGGTATCATCAATCTGGCATCATTTATGGGAACGAAGTATATCTTCTTCCTCTTCTTTGTTTAGCTTGTACTCATTGGATTCTCTGATGGTGATCTAACTCCACTCAGGTGAGCCTATATAACCATTGAAAGAGATCCAGTTGAGCTTATCAAGCCTTTTTTTAGATTTTTGCTCTTCCAGTTCGCTGGAGATATCGCATCCGATCTGCCTCTGGGCGTTGGCCCAAGCTCCATCCAAGCTCCACCCTAATCAGATATGTCTGAGGTGGAGGCAACACTATGCTCATTAGCGGATAGCCAATGGAAGATCCAAGATCAACTCGTTGCATTCAGCCAAAATATGGTGGTTAGACCTATCGGCACTGTAGATGAGATGATACCTCTGGCTGCTATGGAAGTCCACCTAGATCCAGTGACCAGGGGACCACCCCAAGCCTCGAATAAATAGGTGCCTTCAAAGCAAAGGCATAGAAATGTGGACGGCCCTAGGCATTTATGCTTAGGGATTTCGGGTCAGGAACGCCATGATGAGGAGGAGGACAGAGAATGTTAGGAGCCTTATCAAATCTCTGGAGACAATGTGCGTCCAATTCAACCCAGCAGAGGATATAGCGGTAGGTCAAGCTGAGAATGTACGCCACGGGCATCATCTTTAGATAAATTAAGCAGAGATTCGGCCTTTGATAGGCTCAGCCCAACAGCAGATGACTTGAGGAATCGCCTCTTCAGATTTTGAAGCATCGCTGGTTACAGAAGGAATGATATATATGGAGATAGTACACCTCCTCGAGGCCGAGATGAGGAACAGCGATAGGTGAATAGTCGACAGATAATGGTTGCTAGAGAGCCTTCACTTCGTCCAGCTGATAGAGGGGGGCTGAAGATAATATTATTCAGGCAGAGAGAGAGGTTATATGAGCGATTGAGAGGCCTTATAATGAATCAATACAGCGATCGGAGGATAAGATAGGGGATATACTGAAGATTCGAGACCCTTCCCCCTTTGTGGAAAAGATTGAGAGTTATCCAACCCCGACTAACTTCAAGTCGCCGGTAATCACATCTAAATATGACGAGAGCACTAATCCCGTCCATCATGTATAGATGTATCAATCCGTTGTTGATATCTACTCGATCTTAGATGAGATGAGGTGTCAAGCCGTCTCTATCACACTTATCGATACTACTCATGTGTGGTTCACCTCTCTCCTAAAAAACTCAAGCAGTTGGCAGGGAGGTTCATACAAAATTTTTACTTCAAAGTGAAGCCCCAAAATAAGATAACACAACTAATGTATGTTAAGCTAAGAAAGAATAAAAGTCATGGGGAGTACATAGCTCGCTTTAGCAAGGAGAAATTAGAAGTTAAAGACTATAAAGAGAGCACTGATATGACCGCCTTGATGGGAGGATTGTAAAAAGAAGAGGTCCTCTGGAAGCTAGCCAAAGTTCCTCCAAAATCCATGGCCTAACTCCTGGATAGGATCGGGAAGGTTATGAATGCGGAAGAGGCAATGGCTGCCACGGGATACTATGAGAAAGGAGCAAGCAGTGGAAGTAAATTCTAAAAAAGGGTAAATATGGAAATAATAGGTTGGCGGATGATAAGTTCATTGACAATACCCCATTGATAGTTAGCTGTGAGAATATTCTGAATGAGATAAAGAAGGAACGGTCTCTGAGAAAGACGAAGAAGTTAAGAGATCCTCCTCACAAGAGGAATAAGAACCTTTGGTGTGAATTAGGGGTGGAAGCGGTACGGGTTTTTACCGTACCGTACCGTTTTGGTCCGAAAAAAATGGTTTTGGTTTCATATATTAAAATACCAAAAACCAGTCTTACCGAAACCGAAATTACCGCAAAAAAGTTGGTTGGTTTTGGTTTTAATATTTAAAAAACCGATTTACCGAAATTACCGTACCGAAATTACAAGAACCAGAAAAAACCGTATCGAAATTACCATATTGTACCGAATTTACCGAAACTAGAAAAAACTGTACTGAAATTACCGTAATGTACCGAATTTACCAAAATTACCGTACCAGATTTACCAAAACCAGAAAAAAGTTGGTTTTGGTTTTAATATTTAAAAAAGTTGGTTGGTTTTGTTTTTGATTTTTTGGGACTTTTAGTGTTGTTTACCGAAACCAGAAAAAATCGAAACTAGAAACCAGAAAAAATCAGAATTTACCGAAACCAGAAAAAACCATAAAAAACCAGAATTTACCGAAACCAGAAAAAAATCGAAATTACTGAAAAAATCGAAATACCAGCCGGTTTGGTTTTGGTATTGATTTTGGTGTACCGGGTGGTAAACTGGTATGGTTTGGTTTTACCATCTAGAGTTTGGTTTTGGTATTGGTATCTACTATTTACCGACCAAACCGTACCGCTTACACCCCTAGTGTGAATTTCAACAAGATCATGGTCGTACAACCAACATATATTTCGCTCTCAAAGATGAGATTGAAAAAATATTGAAAGCTGACAAGTTGAGGAAGTACATGGATAAGATCAGTTCAAAGGGTAGCCGAGATGACACTCAAAAGAAAAGGAACGATAAATATAACCTTGATGCTCTAGATAGTCGAGAGAATAATGCCTCGAATGATGATGATGAGACCGACCCATACCTGCCACCTCCAATCACCGATCCAAAGGATTGGCTTCACATAATTTCTCTCGAAGTTAAGATGATTTGTGGAGGACTTGCAGGCGGTGGAACGGAAATTGCTGATAAAAAAGCTCATGTGGATGAAGCCAAAGCTCTTCCTTCAAAACCTAAAGAAGTGCACTCGGTAGCCGTAATATAACAAAACTTGATATTAATACCCTGATTGTTGGTTTCTCGAGGTCGAATTTTATTGGATTTTATCCCCACATAATGACCCTTTGGTGATCACCACCTTGGTGCATGGGTATGAAGTTTATATATTAGTCGATGATGGAAGATCGATCGATTTGATATTTTGGGATTGCTACAAGGTCTTGGGGTTGAGCAAGAAGAGGCTAATTGGTTTCAATGGAGAGAAGGTGCAGCCTTTGGGAATCTACGAGATGGAAGTTAAAATGGGGAACAGTTAGCCAAAGTGTCTCACAAAGAAAATCACTTTCTTTGTTATGGATGAGAACATCTACTTAACTTATAATATAATTTTGGGGAGAGTAGCCCTCAAGGAGTTTGAGGTCGTGCCCTTAACTGTTTACTAGATGATAAAATTCTCGACTCCTTATGGAGTAAGGGAAGTTCAGGGTGACCAAGTTGAGTCATGTGAATGCCACTTCAACTTGGCTGAGGAGAGAGAACTGTATAAGAGAGCCACTACAACTTACAACATAGACACTCTTGACCCCAGAGATGAGACCAAGTTGAAAGGGGGAGATGCCACCGAGGCCGTAGAATCCATTGTCCTTGGTTAGGAGGAGTCAAAAAAATTATCCAAATCGGTAAGGACCTGAAGAAAGAGATTAAAGAGGAGTTAATCAAATTACTGAGGAAGAGGTAAATAATTTTTTCTTAGCACCATAAGGATATGCCTGGCATCAATCCTAAGGTCTTCTTCCATAAGCTCAATGTGGTCGAGGATGCAAAGTCGATCAGACAAAGAAAAAGAGTGTACTCCAGAGAGAAGTACGATGTTATCAGGGAATAAATGAAGATGTTAGATAAAGACGACTTCATTAGGGAAGTCCTCTACCCTGAATGGTTAGAAAATGTCATCATTGAACCTAAGGCCAAAGGCAAGTGGAGAATGTGCGTTAAATTCATAAACTTAAATAAGGCATGTCCCAAAGATAAATTTCCCCTGTCGAGGATAGACTATATGGTTGATGCCACGGTCGGCCATAAATTAATGGGCTTTATGGATTCCTATTTAGGCTATAATCAGATATGCATGGACCCGACTGATGCTGAGAAAACATCATTCATTACCGATAAAGGGACCTACTATTACAAGGTCATACCTTTCGGCCTGAAGAACGTCGGGGTGACATATTAGAGATTGGTAAACAAGATATTTGAAGACCAGGTAGGTAAAACCATGGAGGAATATGTTGACGAAATGCTGACAAAGAGTCTCAAGGCCAACACTCATGTGACTAGCCTAGACCAAACTTTTGATACCATGGACGAGTATCGAATGAAACTTAACCCCTCCAAGTGTGTTTTCGACGTATGGATAGGTAAATTCTTGGGCTTTATTGTGAATCAATGGGAGATTGAGGCCAACCATGAGAAAATTAAAGCTATGATGGAGATAAAGAATCGAAGGACGATAAAAGATGTTCAGAGGTTGACTGGACGTGTAGCGACTTTGAAAATATTTGTGTCGAGGTAAGTGTCTCCCATTTTTTAAGGTGTTGAGGAAGGACTTCGAATGGAATGAAGATTGTAAGAGATCCTTACAGGAGTTAAAGGCATATCTCAGCTTACCACTTCTGTTATCTCGGCCTATTCAAGGTGACAGGTTATATCTATATCTGGTCTTGTCAGAGTTGTCCGTCAGTGCTGCAATCGTCAGAGATGAGGATGGTGTGAAAAAGCCAGTATACTTAAACAATAAATACCTCCAGGGGGCCGAGCAGAGATATCCAAATATGGGCAAGATTGCTTGTGCTTTAATTCATGCCTCAAAGAAAATGAAACTTTATTTTCAAGTGAACATTATGGTCATCCTCACCGACTCTCCTCTCAGATAGGTCATCCATAAACCTGAGAAATCAAGTAGGTTGATGGCCAGGGCGATAGAGTTAGGATAATTTGAAATTATTTATCAGCCGAGGACGATCATCAAAGGGAAGGCTTTGGCAAATTTCTTTGTCGAGTTCACCTGGGGTGAGGACGATAGTGAATAATTGACAAACCCAACACCAGAGCCAGAAAAAGTAAGTGAAATCCCTACCGAGGCCGAGACGAGCACGGGCATTATGCTTTGAGAATTATGATCAAGAGAGACAACCCTAAAAAGTTGGATGACCATGATAAGTCTTATGACTAACAATACTTTGGGCATTATGCTCAAGATTGTTCCACTAGACAAAGGAAATATGGTAAGAAGACCAAAGCTTACAGCGCAACCCTTAGTGACAATGAGTCGGAAGAGGAACCCAATTCTCCCATATAGCGTAACCTCACCGCTTTCGTGGCTAGTCATGTGAGTTTAAATAAAAATTCTTACAATATTGAAGATAATTATATGCATGATAGTTCCAAGGTCTGATCTTATGATTCTCAAGCTAGTGATGAAGATGAACAATGAAAGGATTTTGATGAGGAAGAAAGTGAGCTTAAATCTGCCTTTCTTAAGTTATATAAGGAATTGTTGAAATTAAAAAAGTTTAACTTTAAGTTAGAGGCTAAGTTTAAATAGCATATCATATAAAATGATAATGATAAATTGATTAGAGATTTAATGGCTTGTGAGAAGACTCTTAGGGAGAAGCTCCCATACGTTAAGGAAGAGGGGATAACCTTCTTTGATTGTTTAAAAATTTGAAGGAGTCTCCAAAAGGTTAAATGGTCTAAGATTTTGATTTATCTTAGAATTGTGGAGTTGGAAGAGAAATTTGGAGACTCAAATTGTATCAAATTTTATTTGGAATCAAGGTCAGAAAAGTTGGATAAGATTTTACGCACCATCCAAATCAAAATGACAAAATAGGTATTGGATAGGATGATCTAAATGCGTCACTCACAAAGACAAGACTGATATTTTAAGAGACTTAGGCGTTGCTATTGACGTTAAAAAAGGTCAACCCAAAGGTAACATTCCTCATCGTGTCTACACGTGCACACATTGTGGTAGGAGGTTTTATTTTGATCTCATAAGAGGTCATGGGAAGTCTAAATCCTGTGTCACCATGGTTTCCAAAACTCGAGGCATTAAATTTTTATATATTTGGGTTAAGAAATCCAATTTTAAGTCATTGAATATTAGACTTGTTTATTCTCGCATACTTTCACATAATTTTTCACATGTTATATCTTATGAGTGATTGTTCTTGCAAGTTTTTCATATGGTATTTTTATGCACCATAATATATGTTATGACTAGTTGTATGATGTTTAGCCTTTGTATTTTGATTCTTTATTTTTGGGGTCTATATGAAAAATACAAAAAGATTTTGTTTGTCTTTTGAGGCATTTTTTAAATTTTTTTGGAAAAACTCTAAAAGATTTTTGTTTCGTTTATTTAATAGTTGTACACATTTTTGAGGTATATTTGTGTGTTTGAATCTCATTCATTCTATATTTTCCATGTGTTTAGGACATTAAGTTATGGTTTAGAATGCTTTGTATTGTTTCTTAATTATTCCTTGCATGGAGTTATAAGAATTTGGTTTTCTTATGTAATGCCATGCTTATTAAAATAACAGGTGGCCATCCCTCAACTAAAATAAAACAGGAATCTCATTTGGTTCATTCTTAGCATCACTGTCCAAAACTAATTAATTACAAAGTACTTATTATTTAATTAAGACAAGTATCAATTTTAACTTTATTAAAAAGCCATAAACAACACTAAAATTAAAACCATGCATGAAAACCCATTTAGATAATTAAATAAATCTATAATCACATAAATAAATCTGAATACAATAAAATTCATTAACCGAACAATTTATCGGTTTATAATCCCATATAACATTCATCAACTGAAATGAATAAAATCGAAATAAAAACCGACACCTGGTGACATTCCCGGATAATAACTAACTAATCTCAAAGATAAAAACCAACTAAACAATGCTTGAAACACTCCACAGTGGCTGCATCTTCGATGGCTTAGAAATGATATCATGTTTGGCGTCCCTGTGGCTGGACACTTGAAAGGTATTGAAATTCAATTTGATGCGAGTAATTAAAATACATAATAATTATGAATGCATTGTTACATGTTTAATTTGGTGTTGCACTCATATGATATAATCATCATCCCTCAATCCGTTAGTAATCTTCCAGAGTATAATTTTTCCCCAAATACTCAATTTCCTAGCCGAATATATTCCAACTCATCCTAAGGTATCTATACTATTGTTAACAATTTTTCTAAGAGTCCCAAGCTATTCACGAATATCATAATTTATCCCAAAATTAAATTCATTAACAAAGAAAAAACAACTTGGGCGTAACTTGGATGACGAACCGATTTGTCTTGAGGGCGAACCGCTTTGCCCCTCCAAAACTGCCCAGATTTGCAATTTGCAAATTTCAACAATTTCCAACAATTCCATTCTCTTAACAAATCCAAATCTAAATCCATTAATAATTCCCATTATCCAATGGTCCTAACTAAGAAAATAATCCATTTTCATATTCAATTCATCTATTCATTTTCAACTATATGGAATTCATCATTATCTTTCCATAATTGAGAAATTTTCACATCAACTAAATAGTTCCAAATTTCCAAAACTTTTCACATCAGAATCATTCTTTCTACACAAGTTCCTACTTTTAGGTTTCAGTTCATAGCTCAATACTATGAATTCATATTCGAAAAATCCATTCTCATATGAATCCCAACAAATCAATTTTTTACATGATATGAATTGAATTACAAACATAAATTACGAAGAAAATTAATCACTTGTAGAGTATGAATGTGTAGAAGGAATCCTTTTAGTGATGATCCTAGCCTAGAATTCTCCCATAATCTTCTCCCAATCAATCTTCTCTTGAGTCCCTTTAGTCTCCTTTTGGAACTCCTTTGAATTTTTTTCTCTTTTCTGTCTAAACTCTCTCTTAGGATTTTGGTGTGGCAAAGAAGTCTCTTGATATGATAAATTGGTTATTCACTTAACCCTAACATTTCATTATAAAAGCCAAATCCCCTTTTTGCCTTTTCACCTCCAATTAAAAAGACCAAAACATCCATATACTAGTCCCCCCCGAGATCCAAACATTACCCCATAGTACTTAATTTTGATTATTTTGACCCATTCCGGATCAATCGTGCAATCGATAATCATCACCCAAGTCACTAATTATAATTATACTATCTCGTTCCCGACACGAACTCAAACACGCGTCCCGAATCAGATACCATCAACCCGTCGCTTTTACTCACTTACAACGTAATATAAAATAAGGCAATTTCATTTATTCATTACACAAGTAAATATACTAACACGAGAATATTAATCCATTTCTTGTTAATTAATACTTATTTAAATTAACTTTATTGTTTAATCAAATTACTGTGCCATATGTAATTTAGATACTCTAAAAAATACGGGGTGTTACATACTTTCCCCCTTAGAAAGGAATTTCATCACCAAAATTCAGATATGCCTGGCACCAAAAACTTTGGATACTTACTCTCACGACATCCGAACATACTTAAAATCAACTCATGATAACATTTCTATGCCTCCGCTATCCACTCGTTAGTGGTACCGTCCCGATTGAAGTCCAACTCATTACAGCCCAAGATAATCAATGAGTCTACTCAAATCATTTCATACCGACATACTTCATCAATATTAAGGTCTCGCTTATATAATGAAATGCAAAACTATCGCGAATACGTTGACAATGCTTCAAAAAATTGAGCCTAAGCTCCCTTAGCTCAGTCATCTCAATGTTGGAAATGACCCTACTTCCCTAGGTGCCAACTTCCCTTCTTACCCAAATCATATGAATCCCTTCCTAGGAGACACACATAAAAATTTCTTACCACTCACGTCTGTCTTTAACTATTCTGTTCGTGATGACGAAACTCTTACTACGTTCCTAAACTATATGAATATAACTTTGATTATCTCAATCCCTATTATCTGACTTTAAATCACGTTCGGCCCGTAGAATGTATTATTTCCCCAACCCTAACCAACCATAGGGCGGATGACAAGGCCTCTTGCCTCAAATCTCAAAAGGCGTCTTTATAATAATAGCTAGTACGAGTTATTACACGCAGTTCTATCAATGGTAATTTCTCATCTCAATTACCTTAAAGTGTAAAATACGCTTTTCTCGCATTCTTCAACATCCTAATCATTTTTCCCGTGTAATCCTCAATCTACGGGTAATATGTCTTATTCAAGATGCACTTCATCCATTGTATTATTCTAACTCTATTTTTAACTGGCTTATAGGCATATGTCTCACACTTTTACTACCACTTCATCTTATCCCGAATGATTATGAAAATCCAACCAACCAGGGCTCCCATACACCCAATCATCCGTGCATAATTGCACAAACATTACTGACGTAACATACTTATATTAAGCTAGGCCTTGCATACTCAACATGGCTATACCGTAAGGTTTTACTCTGTTACCCTACTAATCGCGACTTAATTATCCTCAAGATTATCCCACCTATACACTAATGCCGAAAAAATTTCCCCAATGCCTCCTATAAAGCACTACCCGGCTCTACTGGCCTTATTTATAATAGTTCTTAGCTCAAAGAGTTTTCTCCACATGTAAAATGATCATCATTCAAAATCGATACTCTAGTATCTAACAACATATCCCAATTCTTGACTTATATTAAGGTTCTTGTATGGAACGTTATGCAATTGAAATCGCAGTTAGGAATTTCCCTAATGCCCTATCACCTGGCATTGTCATTTATCAAGGTCCCTTGACCTAAAGCACATAATTGGGACACTCAAAATCTAGTCCTGAGACGTATAAGTCTAATTCTTAACTCTCACATCTCTAAAGGAGTCCTATAATATGACGATCGCACTATCAACAAGTCCCCAGTGCTAAATTAATAGCGAGCTAAATCTCTTTGCTCGGAGGTAAACTCGGCATATCCTGAATCACATAAGTACCATCTTTATGAACTAGAATCGAATGATACAAGACAACTATACTCTCAAAATTATCCACTAAAATATAGTATATACGAGGGCTCTACCCTCGTTCAAGTGAGACACCATAAAAATAACACATCCTGCCCTTGAACATCGAATACGATAGTTTTATTGTAACACTCCATCATCGCTCAAGTCGTTGCTAACCAGTCCATACCCAAGATAATATCATATCTCTGAAATCCACTAAAATATATCCTCTCGGTGTCCATAACAATCCCCTTCATATGTAACTAAATATATCCTTGCTACTCAACAATAAATATAAACACATAGTTGTGATACTAATGAGACATCAACTAAACCCATCTCACGCGCGAATTTTATGCTAACAAAATACTGTCATGCACTCATGTTACATAAAATTTACCCCATTTACCCAAGTGTAAAAATCGTACCTACCATTGCCAATGGCACGTGATATTCAGATGGTTCCTTGACATAGTAATCACATTTAATATAAACCAAAACTGCTCTAACTGTGGCCCTTGTTGGGCACCCTGCTCTTGTCCACTATCTCTCTGCAGAAAATATAGACACGGGTGGTCCTGCTCTCCACATATAAAATACCTTCATGTATAATCCCCCTATCTCTCACCCCACTGTCTATGTTTGGGCTTCCTTACTCTCTAGATCTTGTAACCTCGGTCTTAATGGCTACCCCAGTTATTCTTTTGTCTTCACTGGACCTATGGAAAACTTTGTTGGATTTGATAGCCATGTCTGAATCCACATTCACTCGATAAAAATTCCCTTTATTAGAATCTTTTAAATGGGTCCCCTTGCTAGGTATCCCTTCTAAGGTGTCCCACTAGCACAAATTATATTCAGTCTTCCCCTCCTGACTAGACTCTCCGATTTCTTGGCTCCCTTCACATAAAGGCATTGATATTGACACGGTAGTAGTAAAACAATTAATGATATCTTCATAAGTCGTCGAAGCCGAATTTCCCCATTAGTGCTGGAGAAATCTACTCGTGAATCCATCATCAAGCTTAAGCACCCTATTTGCCTTCATATCCACCTCGTCGGGCACAAAATTTACTTTACAAGAAAATTCTTCCTCATACTCGACCCTTGTTCGGCCCTCGTGTGATAAGTGCTAAAACTTACTTCGCATCTCTGCTTGAGCAGCAGTTGAAGCAACTTAAGGTCAAATCGCACCCCAAAATTTCATGATATATATAATATATCTTTTCTCAGATATGGTGACTAACTCCCACCATGACAACGTTGTTCCTACGAGCTAAAAATTTCCAAAATTTATTTCTAAGTGTCACTGCACTCCACCTTACTCAAATTACTCTGGTGAATTACCCTTCTGAATGGTCCCTGACTCTCTCCCATACGGAATGAACATGGTGAGTCTGTGGTGGTGGTTGGGAAACAATGGTGCCGCGACAGTCTTCACAACACTAAGTGGATGAGACACAGTAGGGGCAGCGTCCTCTGCTGCAGTCACCGTTCCTCGAATAATCTGCGGCTTCAATCGAGACTCTCCTCACTGGTTGACCTCCATTATTCGACATACACGATCCAACCGAACTCGTATAAGATTCACTTCAATTATACATAATAGTAGGAGAACGCAAATCTCAATAGGGATTAAGATTCCTTAACATAGGGCTCTATATCAAATAAAATCAATGTTGAAGATGTAGTAAGTTCATATAGATCCTAAGGACACAGTAATCAGATGCTCTGATACCATCTATGAAACCTCGCTTATTGAAATAACGGGTTGGCAACCCTCTTCTAAAATAAAATAGGAATCTCATGTGGTTCATTCTTATCGTCACTGTACAAAACTAATCAATTAATAAATACCTAATATTTAATTAAGCAAAGTGTTAATTTTTACTTTATTAAAATGCCATAAACAACACTAAAATTAAAACCATGCATCACAACTCATTCGGATAATTAAATAAATCTACAATCACATAAATAATTTTGAATACAATAAAATTCATCAACTGAACAACTCGTCAGTTTACAATCTAATACAATATTCATTCAAACTGAAATGACTAAAATCGAAATAAAAACAGACACGGAATGACATGCCCAGATAACTGACTGAGTTCTATCTAGAATCTCAAAGATAGAAATCGACTAAACAATTCATGCAACACTCCAAAGTAGCTACAGGATCGATGACTTGGAAATGATATCATGCTTGGCATTCCTGTGGCTGGAATCCTAAAAGATTTTTAAAGGAAATTTGCTATGGGTTAGAGCCCTAATCCTTTTGAAAATATTTTGCAAGTAATTAAAATTCATAATAATTATGAGCTCATTCTTCCATATTTAAATTGTTGTCGCACTCATATGAGATAATCCTCGCCCCTGAACAATAGTGCGCACCTAACGTATTCATTTTAACCCCTAGTTATGCTACCCAACCTAACTAGTCTCAATCGACCCTTAATTCCATACACTACCCTCTGTCACGTGTATATAATTCGCGTTCTTTTCTGCTTAACAATTATAATTCTCAATTATAATTAACCAATTAATTTCAAATATCTTTTAACTATTATAATTTATCGATTCATTCCAAATAGCTTTCACTAGTTATTAATTCAATGTTCACACATTAGTGGCATATCCCCGTATAGATTTTTCTTCACACACACACACACACACAGATATATATATATATATATATATATGTACACGTACAACCGCAATCCCTAGAGCATTACCTCACGGATCCAAATCTCTAAAATGCTATCATGCTTCAGGGCATACACATATTATCCTCGGCAACCAGGTCAGAATCTCACCACCAAAACCAAAAAATGTAAACATACTATAGGTGGTCATAGTTTTGAGAGAGTGAGTCATGATCATACCATCAATCACCTCACTACGGCTCCAACCTCACATAGGGTGGGCATGCATGCCCCTATGACCCAAGGGCTGATACTACACTTGTTGGTATTCTCCTAGAGAGATCACCCATGGCATACAACCTCCCTGATAGCACTAGAGTAGTATGTTCACATAATTATATCATACACACAAATCGAATAATATATATATTGTATTTATACATGTATATATTTTCCTAATAATTCTTACTAATCCTGCTTATCACTCGTATCACTTTGTTTAATAATTCTGAAGATCGTTTCCATTCTTAATTATTTAATTATTCATTTAGTTATTTAATTGATTATTAAAATATTAATTCTAGATATGTGCATTTATCCAATAACCCATATCCCCATTTACCCTAATTTTCATTATCAATCCATTAAAAAAAATCGAGTATAATTTTTTCGCAAATACTTAATTTCCTACTCCGGATATATTCAACCTCATCCTAAGGTATTTATACCACTGTAAACCATTTTTTCAGGAGTCCCAACTTATTCCCGAATATTATAATTTATCCCAAAATTAAATTCATTAACAAAATCTAAAAAGACAACTTGGGCATAACAGGAATGCCGAACCGGTTTGGCTTGAGGGCGATTTGGTTTGCACCTTCAGAAATGTCCGATTTTTCATTTGCGAATTTCAGTAATTTCCAACAATTCCATTCCCTCAACAAATCTAAATCCATCACGAATTGTTATTTACGAATAGTCCTAACTAAGAAACTAATCCATTTTCATATTCAATTCATTTCTTCATTTTCAACTACATGGGATTCATCATTATCTTTCCAAAATTGAGTAATTTTCACATTAGCCCAATAGTTCGTAATTTCGAAACCTTTTTACATAAAATTATTCTTTCTACATGAGTTACTACTTTCAGATTTCAATTCATACAATTCACATCTCAATACTATGAATTTATGTCCAAAAAACCCATTCTCATTTGAATCCGGCCCAAATTAATTTTTCACCAACAATGATATGAATTGAATTACAAACATAAATTACTAAGCAAGTTAATCACTTGACTTGATCACTTGTAGAGTTCGAATTTGTATGAAGGAATCCTCTTGGTGATGATGCTAGCCTGGAATTCTCCCATAATCCTCTCCTAATCAATCTTCTCTTAAATCCCTTTAGTGTGCTCTTAAAACTCCTTTGAATTTTTTTCTCTTTTATGTCTAAATCCTATATTAGGCTTTTGGTATGACAAAGAAGTCTCTTGATATGATAAAGTGGCTATTCACTTCACCTTAAACTTTCATTATAAAAGCCAAATCCCATTTTTGCCTTTTCACCTCCCATTAAAAAGACCAAACACCCATATACTTGTCCCTAATAGTCTAAAAAGTCCCGAGACCCAGACATTCTGCCTCGGTATTTACTTTTGACTATTTTGATCCAATTCGGATCAATCGTGCACTCGAACTCATCACCCGAGTCACTTATCATAATTATAACATCTTATTCTCGACACGACCGCACACGCGCGTCCCGAATAAGATACCATCAACCCTTCGCTTTTACTCACTTACGATGTAATATAAAATAATGCAATTTCATTTACTTATCACACAAGTATTTATAATAATGCATAAATATTAATCCATTTTTTGCTAACTAATATTTATTTAAATTCACCTTATTATTTAATTAAATTACTATGAAATATTTAATTTAAATATTGTCTAAAATACGGAGTGTTACAGATTAATTGAGTCATCTAAGTATATTCTTTCGCACAGACTTTCAAGAGCTCTTTTGGATTTTAACTACTTATGTTGCATAAGCTAAGTGAGGTGTTCTCCTATCAATATTTACATATACATATCTATATATCTCGAGAGATTTTTCCATGTATGAACCATTGTGATGAGTTTTCAATTAGGTTTGAAAATAAGAATGTGCAATGGAAATGGATATGAAGGGAGTAAATCTCTTTGACATGAAAGGTCACCACTCACAAGAACCTTTGAAAAGAAGAGGGGAAAAAAGAAAAGAAAGACTTGCCAAGGACAATGTGTATAATTGATCATCAAAAGTGATATATGCAAAGAGAAAAAAGTCATAAAATTGAATATCAATATTTTTTAGGGTGTTATAAGTTGAAGATCAATGGGTTTGCACAATGAGACCTAGTTGATTTATAATATTTGACGTTATTGATTTGAGAATCATTAATGTTTTTTAGGCTTATGTGTATTTATTTCATTTGTCCATTTGAGTTCACCTTTTTGTTCTCTGGTTCACAATCCTTCACTTCATAGCACTACATGTATGCCATACGAGGGTGGAAAGCTGTGTTTTTGTATGACTTTTTGTTGTTATACCTATATGTTCATGTACATTCTTGTTATGTGTGCATTATATATGGTATCTTTGTTTTGCATTTTTGTATGCCTTTACTCCATGTATGTCATATATGATTAAATTGATTGCATATGCTTCAAATTTATAACAAATTGATATTATATGTTTCATTATTTTGATGATTTATGCTTGTGTTTTCGTGTATTTATTGTTGTCGTTTCACTTTTCATTCGCATAATATGATTGTTTCCTTTGTGATCATATATGCCACATTGTGGGGGAGAAGTTATTTCATGCTATGAACCTTTGCCCTTGTCTATTCCTGGACAAAAGAGGGAGAAGTCCACTCTAAAGGGGAGAAATATTCTCAATAGGGAGATGTTTAACAAAGGGGGGGCATTGGTTTTTGATATACAGTTTATATATTTCATATTCTCTTGAATTTGAAAGGTGTGTTAAGTGTAAAGGTTTGATTGATGATGCAAAAAAGTTTTACAAGAGCAAATATACTTAGATTTAAAGTCGGTCACGTGTCATTTTGTACATTTTCTTTTGGGTTAGGGATTTGGTATTATGCGGTTTATATATTTCATACTATCTCTGCATTTGAAAGATGTATTAAGTATGCAGGTTTGGGCAGCGATGCATTTTATAAGAGCAAAGCCACTCAAGAGTTAAAATCATTCAAGTGTTAGTTTGTAATTTTTACTTTTGGGGTTGGGGATTTGGCATTAAAGATCTTGATGGCCTAGTAGTTTTTTATTTTTGGTTTATACCCGAAATATCCAAATGGGATATTTGCAAGGGAAATTATCACAATGTGTCAAGTTTGTAATATGTTTATTATAAATTTTTAAGATTTTTCCATTTGGACAAAACCACTTGTGTCATAGATTATGATTATGTTTAAATTTTGTCTTCAAGCCTATGAATTTTGAAGACACTTAGCAGACCGAGTTAAAGCGATACCAACTTATGTGCCGAGTTTAGTCTTCATCCATGGGATCTCAAGAAATATATGAATAGTGTATTTATGTTGATCCACGGATTTTGTTTTGAGTGTTTATATTTTAAAATTTAATTTAGGCATTTTCCCTAAAGGATTTTAAAGAAAAATAATTTTTATCTTTTACAGTTGTTCGAACAAAGTCTCATTGTCATTCAAATGAGTTTTGTATTATATCTGAAGGAGTTGTATATTTCACTAAAATAAAGTGTGCATTTTCATTCAAACATGGTTTAGATGAGCTTCCATCGAGATGTTTCTATTCAGGCAGAATGTAGTCATTGAAAGGTCGTTAGAAGCTCGTTCTAATGAGACTTAGGGTCTCATTCGAATGATCTTGAGTTCTATTCGAACGAGATGCCTCGAGTTGTGTGCTACCATTTTTATTATTTTTAAACAGTGACAGCCTACCTATTTTAATATCGAGTGGACAATCCTCAACTAAAATAAAACAGGAATCTCAGGATGGTTCATTCTCAGCATCACTTTCCCAACAACAATGAAATTTAAACAACATGAATAAAACCATACAACACTATGAATAAAATAATCCTCCTGCATAGATAAATAATAAGTGTGAACCAAATAAACCACCGATCACCTAATACTGGCATCCACTGTATAAAAGTGAATAAATAAATATTTATTGAAGTAAAATTTTTGATATAAAAATATAAAAGCCTATTATTCTATGGGCAACACGCCAAAATATTAACAAAACCGAACTGAAATCATCCTACCTAGATAAAATAAGCTGAGGCATATAAACAATGATGTAGCATCCCCAGCTACTGTAACAGCAAGAATTAAGCTATCCATGCGGTCATGGTTATTGCTGCTGCACACCTAGGGTGTAAAAAGAATTAAAGGAAAAACAAAAGCTTGACGGTCAAAGCCCAAAAAGTATAAAATATTTTGCAGGTAAATAATTATTTTTAATCGATTAAAACAGTAGTGTATTACTTTCATCATTAATCGGTCGTAATAACTTGAGATAAAATCCCACCTCTCAACTACAGTGGGCACCTAACGTGTTCCTTTTACTATCGTAATTAAACTAACTGATCTAACTATGATACATAACTGCTATCTAAGCCCAAACCCCGCTAATACTCTCTATTAGATAAGTATAACTACCTTCACTAGGTATACATTTATAAATAATATTGTAGCCACACACTTGCTATTAATAATTATTCATGCCGTAAGTATAACATAGCTACACTCGTCCTATAAGCAGACAACCACACAGTATAATAACATAGCTAAGTTCATTTTTTAATTAGATATACCTATCACACCTCATACACATACATTTATATCACTCGGTATATATGTATAATTGTATCCCTAGAGCTAAGACCTCGCGGATGCATTCCTCATGTGCCATTAGGCTCAAAGCACCATGCATCATACTGAGTCACTGGGTTAGAATCTCACCACTGAAACCAAAACTTATACACAAATAATAAAGGCAGTAATAAACATACGCCCGAGGGATTGAAATCATACCACATTGTATCCCACCAATATCCAAAACAATATATCTCCTCACACACAGATAGTGGCCATGAAATAGTACTATGACCAAGGGAACCCATCCAACACTTGGGGGACTGCCCACTAGGCGCAACCTCCTAACGATAGCACCACTGAGTAGGAATGTTCAATATAAAGAAGTAGCATACACACATACATATATATACACATCCCTTTAATATGCATATATATATATATATACACACACACCAAATCAGTCCGATCCAAAAAAAACTTTAAAATCGAACCGGACTGGACCACGAACACCCCTAGTCCTGAGCTACCCAAATTCAGCCCCTGATCAACTCAATCTTCGTCAACATTTCTTGAATCACGTCCTGCTCGAGAAGCTTGTTGTTCTCCACCTTTAACTAACAAGAGGGCAAAAGTATTATATACAAAGCCTCGAAAGGCACCACAATAATAGTAAACCAGTACGAGTTATTATACACAAACTCTTCTAAAGGCAAATACTTCTACCAGCTACCCTTAAAGTCCAAAATATTCATCCTTAACATATTATCCACAACTGTTTCACCATCTATGTTTTTCCATCGATCTACGGTGATATGCTATGACCAAATGCAACTTCATCCCCATCGCCTTCTTAAAAACCCTACTATAAGTGGAACACAAAGATCGTATCTCAATCCAAACAATATTGAGTGTCATCTCGTGTTGGATCACTCTCTTTTTGTAATGAAAAGTTAGTCACACTGCCCGATCATATAATTCACCTGAACTGGCCCACACCAGTAGACAAATACTTCCTCGCCTCCTAGCACATTTTATTCCCCCAGGGATGCATAAAAAATCTTGACCCATGTGCCTTTTCCATACTGTGTGTCATAGTTCCTCATCATCTCGGATAATCAACCTCCCATTGATACGCAAGCCACCATCAGAACTGACTGAGTAAGACTCCGCTCCACCTACCAATAATTACTGAACCTTTTCCTGATAAGATGGATCCCTTGTATGTTCCTTCACAACCCTCAAACGATCTCAAGTGTGATGGTCATCACTGTTATAAATTTTCGCACTATCTCCTCCTCTTAACAAAGCTTAGTCTACTTCACCTTCCACAATTTTTGCCAACTACCCTACAGGCGTACGACTTAGTGCATCTACCACTAAGTTATATTTTGCTAGCATGGACATACACCATATACAACGTGCTCACAAGCACAAATACCACATACGCAACCCACAGACATCAAAATCAACTACACATGCCCTGTACGACCATACAGTAAAGGTATACTTAATTACCCTACTAATCGCGACTTAATTTTTCTTGATATTGCCCCACTTATTCAACTAGCGGTGCAAATATCCCACCAATGCTCTCTACATACCACTACTTGGCTCTGCTGACCTTAAATCATATAATAGCTCTCTGCTCAAAGTGCTATATCTTCACACATGTAATTCCTAACGTACTAAACCAATATCCTAGGGCCCAATTATCTCTTAGCTTTCAACACTTACTAAGCTTGTGTGGGGCGTCTCGTAAGAGAATCCAAATAAAGATGTCTCTCAAGACACTATTGCCTAGGTCTGTCGATTATTGAGATCCGTTGGCTCGACACAGTACTGGGAGACTCAAAAATCCTACCCTGAAAGCTTCTAAACCTGATCTGTCAACTCCTAACACTCTTAAGGAGTCATACGATACAACACTCAGACTATTGCCTAGTCCCCGGCCTTAAGTCAATCATAATTCGACCTCTCGACTCGGTTGTCACCCCAGTATTCCCTGAATCACTTCAGTAAAGTCCCTAAACACAAGAATCAAATCTAACGAGATAAATACCCTCTTCGAAGTCTCATCACCAACATAATATACATGCATGTTGGACCATGAGGCATTGTAACAAGAGCCATATCCTTCCCTAGAATAGTGATCACGATAGCCTTACTATAATAGTCCACTATATCTCTATGCGTCGCTAAATAGTCTAGACCCAGGATAACATCATACTCATACATCACTAACATGAGAAGATTCACTACTAAGCATAACCTCCCAATGTCCACACCTACTCCCTTGTAGATGGAACGAATTGAAGCCCTACCACACACAATAAATCTACGATCATAATAATAATTGACATTATATCCACTAAACTCATCTCACATGTGAATCTAAATAAAACAACAGAATGTGACTCACCCGTTCACAAAAAAACCTCCCCATGTGCCCCTGGGTAAAAAACATACCCTTAATCGCTAACGGAACTGGCCATAAAACTGGTCCAAAGACGAGGCACACATGCCCAAGCTGCCCCTACCTGTGTGGAGGCGATAAAGCTAGGATTTCTGGTGGGATGGAAGTTATTGTTACTACTGCCTAGATTGGGCATCATATTATTGAACCCTATCCCTATTTGGGTAAAAGTACTGCATGCGACCCTGCTCCTCACATAAGAAACACCTCCGAGAGAAATCGATTTGCCTCTGGCCTCGCTAGACATAACGAGGTTATCCCTGCCCTTGGTCCTACTAGTCCTGATAACCCCAACCCTGTTGACCTCTGGTCTGGTTCCCCTGCCCCTGCTAGCCTGGATGAGTATGCCTCTAACCCTGATGCTCTTGACTATAATTATCATTGCCCAACTTAAACCTCTTAGCCGAGTCTCCCTACTGGGAATCCCAAACCTTCTACTATGGTATCTCACTAGCACCATTACCCCTAGACTTACCTTACTGGATCGACTCTTAGATCTAATTTACTCACCTCTAATAAAAGCAACGATCCTGGCAGTGAAGCAACACAACATTAACATCATTAGTATAAGTCGTTAATTCAGGATTCCCCAATAAATGATAGGGAATCCTCCAAGTCAGACATCTATAAACTTGGGACTCTTCTTTTTATCAATGTTCACCTTATCTGGCATAAAGTTTACCATGCAAGTGAACACTCTGGGACATAATTCGTCCTTCCTGTGAAAGACCTAAAAATCTCCTCCTCATCTTCGTCTGCACTGCGAATGGAAAGAACTTGCGGTCAAATTGCACCAAAAACTTATGGATAGTCATTGAATCCCTCTCCTTTAATGTGGTAACCGACTCCCACCACTATAGAGCTACCTTAACTAGCTTGAATGTAGCTACTACCTGCTTTTGATTATCACTACACTCAACCATACACAAAAGCCTCTCGATGTTCTTTTTCCATTGTCTTGCTGCTACAACCTCCACGCTCCCTTGAAACTCCGATAGATGGACCTTTTGGAAGGCCTCTCTGGCTTGCTCCCAAATTGATGGCATTGGGTGAGTCACTGCTGTCACTAGTGGACATGGTTGTGTCTGCGGAAAATGTTGTGTTAAGGTGATCATAGAGGTATTAACCACTCGTGCTACACAGTTGTTAGCTCTGCTGCGATCATAGTCCCCTACGTGGCTGGTGGATCCAGTTGAGCCTCCTCTTCTTCAACCCTCCTCACGGCAGGTGATGGCCTACCTATATTTGGCATCTTGAGACCAACCCAAAATTGTATGAGATTCACTTCGATCATAAATAATAGCAGAACAATGTAAATGCACAATATGAATTAGCAATCCTAATAATACAACTCTATATCAAAGAAAACACAATGCTGAAAATGTCACGAGTTTGCACAAATCCTAGGGACACTAGAACCTAATGCTCTGATACCAATTGTGATGGCCTATTTTAATATCGGGTGTTCAATTCTCTACCAAAATAAAATTAGAATCTCAGAATGGTTCATTCTTAGCATGATTGTCTCAATAACAATATAATATAAACTGAGAAAGGTGGTGTGTGATACCGATTTAAATTAATTCGTACATTTCTAATTTAGCACACTTATTTAAATAGAGTCTATTTTTAAACCAAATTAATTCAGCCCCTAAACATGCAACTACGAGTCAAACCAAATAAGATATAGCATGCGACACAATAATTTAGAAAAAAATCCCCGAAGGGTAAAACCTTTTTATTTCTAGAACTTTGACAAGTTTACAAGATCATTGACTTACATACACCTTGATATCGCCCACAAGAGTAACGCATGGTGCCTTCGTTAAACCATTAAAGGTCGGTTAGAAATCAGCAATGGTTCGCACGCAGCTATACCACAAGGACTCACAGTCCAGACATGCAGTCTTAAATCTTCACAGAGACTCCCTCCACAATATCACGCAGCTTTTCAGTTGTAGAGCTTTCCCCACAAAGAATGAAAAAAATGTTCTTGGGTTTCAAAAGGATTCACAAAGGTATGGGAATGATGTGTGTATCAAAACATGAGTTTTGGGACGCAAAAATATGAAGACTTGAGCTAATATAACTCTTAAAAACGTCTCTCTAAGTCTTAAACAAATACACCACCGAAATAGGTATTTATAGGCATAAAAAAAACCAGATGCGATCTTTGAGAATATTCGAAGCGGTCCATACCGGGTTCCCAGGGCGGTCCGGATCTCTTCCTTATTTCGAACAGATCCTTATTTTCATAGGCGGTCCAAATCCTTTAAAATTAAAAGGTTCGGATCCCCCTATATTCCATGTAGGGACCTTTTTTTCCTCTTCTTCAAACGCGCATAACTTCTTCACCGTAACTCAGATTGAGGTGTCGTTTTCTCCAGTATCTTCATGGCATCGAGATATTCAACATTCCAGTTGACCAAACCTCCAAACTATGGCTGTAAAATTACCAAAATACCCTTGAACTTTCTATCTTGCCTTTCTTTCATTGTTTTGACATTTTTAGCATAGTACTTGCATAAAATCCATAAAATCGTGGAACGTGAAGTCGTTGAGGAAGATGTGGGATACTTGATGAAGATATTGAATGCTTGATTCTTGGAATTCGAATAGAAGCTATCATATGAGATCGTGAAGTGACGAGCCAAATGTAGCGGCGTACGACATACACAAATGTAACATATTGGACATGAGAAAAATGTCCTTACATAAACAACATGAATAAAACCATACAACACTAGAAATATAATAATCCTCATGCATAGATAAATAATAAGTGTGAATTGAATAAACCATTAGTCACCAAATACTAACATCCACTGTATAAAATTGAATAAATAATTGAGTGTTGAAATAAAATCTCTTACAGAAATATCCATCTACGATACACCTAAAATTGAAATGAATATAAATGATCCTAACAAAATAGAATATGCTGAGGTATTTAAACAAAAATGTAGCATCCACAGCTATTGTAATGGAAATAATGGATCTATCCCTGCGAACATACACGCTTCAGCTATACAATTGGATTGTATAATGATAAACAAGGAAAAATAAAAGCTTGCTGGTTAAAGCCCCAAAAGTAAAAAATATTTTACAAGTAGATAATTATTTTAAATCGATTAAAACAATAGTGTATTACTTTCACAATCAATAGGTCGCACTTACTTGAGATACAACCTCACGTCTCAACTACAACGTGAACCTAACATGTTCGTTTTATTATCCTAATTAAACTACCCGATCTAAGTAGTACACATAACTGTTATCCAAGCCCAAACCCCATTAATACTCTATATTAGATAAGTATAACTACCTTCGCTAGGTATATATTCATAAATAATATTGTAGCGACACACTTGCTATCAATAAATATTCAGACCATAATTATAACATATTTACACTCGTGCTATAAGTAAACAACCACACAATATAATAATATAGCTACAATCGTGCTATAATTAAATATACCTATAACATCTCGTGCACATACATATATATCGATCACTATATATGTATAATAGCATCCCCAGAGCACAGACCTCACGAATGCATCCATTGTGTACTATCAAGCTCCAGGTATCACGCATCACACTGAGCCACCGGGTTGAAATCTCAACACCGAACAACAAAGGTATACACAAACAACGGGGCAGTCATAAACATACATCTTGGGGATCGTGACCATATCACATCGCACCCCATCAGTCGCTAAACCAATAGCTATCCTCACATAGAGATAATGTCCATGAAACAGTTTTATGACTTGGAAAACTAATCCAACACCCGTTAGTCAACGCCATGGTGGACTGCCCACTATGCGCAACATCCTAATAATAGAACTACCGAGTAGTAATGTTCATTATAAACAAGAAGCATACACACATACATATATATACACGTCACTCAAATATATATATATATATATACCAAGCTCTTACGCATATCCCACAACACAGTAGTCTCCCAATTTAAACTTATGTATCACACATTTTGTAGAAAATTCATACTAAATTAAAAAAAAAATAGAAAAATACGAAACTAGTGCCCGCCTTCATAATTTGATTATGCACAACCTTATCCAACTTTCAATTTCATCGATCGATTGACACCTGTTCGAATCATCTTCTCCAAAAATCATATTTTCTCCACCTGAACCCTCCAATGGAGGTCCTAAACCACCCTTGAATAGACCCTGTATATCACTATACTAATATTCCAAGAGAATGTAAACATATTTCTAATCATAAATCCTGCATCAAAAGCTTAGGATTACGAATCGAACACCAACTTAATCCCAAACATAATTTTCCCCAAATCGATTTTTATAGATTCGACCTTTTATTCAAGTTCTTCTTGTTCATCCTTTAAATCCCAGAATTTATTTTAAAATTCAAGTATGATTAATCTTAATTAGTTATTAATTTAAAATCATACATCCCTTATCATTTAGATCTCTACATCAATTAAGCAAGTTTCAATCTTTAACATCTTAAATCTCAGTTTTCTACCTCTAATCACAAAAACAAATAATTAGTCTTAATCTGTGATATAAAGCAAATAACTACTTGCCTTGGTGCATTAAATATGATGTTTTCTACACGTTTGATGACGGGTTGAATCTGGAGATAGCTTTTCTCACTTTTCTCCAAGCCTTTTCTCTTCTTTCTTCCTCCTTTTTCTCTTCTCTTGAATTCTCTCTCAATATCTTGTGTAAAATATCAAAGGTGGGCTACCATCCACCTTCCCAACCTCTTAAATATCTTGTTAAATACTCTAATCCCATTTTCCCACTTAATCCTAAGTGTAAAATGACCCTTTTACTCTCATACAGGTCTTGTTGTGTCTAAAAAGTTCTAAAAATCCAATCATAACACTAGAGTACCTATTTTGGACTATTTCGACACTTTTTGGATCACCGATGCACTCAAAACGGTTATCCAAGTCACCTAACTCCAAATATGCTAACATCTCATTGACCGAGCCCGACAGGCGTGTACCTTATGTATCCCCTATAAATTATATCGATCCATCGATCTAACACTCTATTGACATGTGATAATAAACCGTCGCTTTCACTCTTGGGCGATGTATAATAAATCACTTTACCATTTACTTATCACACAAAAATAAATAGTAATAATAATAATAATAATAATAATAAATATTAATTATTTATCTTTCTAATTAAAATTTACTAAAATCTAATTTAATTTCCCCCAACTAAATTGTTATTAATATTATTAATAATAATAATAATAATAATAATAATAATAATAATAATAATAATAATAATAATAATAATAATAATAATAATAATAATAATAATAATAATAATAAGCATACAAAAATTAAATAATAATAAAAGTACGGGGTATTAAGTAAATACAAGGGACAACAAAGTTATTTTAAATGAGAAGAGTTTTGAAAACAGATTTCTATATCAAACCAAAAGCTTATTGTAACCCTAGTTTACACCCTATGTTTGAGATCCAAGAATCATGATAATATTCATTTTCGAGATCTCGAGTTTCTTGCCCCAAAATTATTTACTCTTCATTGAGTGTTGCATTTGTCACTATAGATTCCTTGTTGTTGGGGTGATGGTTTACTAGCCAAGATTGATGGATATCGAGACGTGTATGGCTTATTCGTTGTAGCTATCATGGCTGGAATTTTATGGTGTTATTGTGAAGAAGGTGCAAGTAGTGAATACTAAACCAAGGCTTGAAGGCATCGAATCAAGTGGAGTGATTATGTCTATAACTATTGTATAAATCCTATATCATAGTGAATTTACATAGGATAGGCCATCCATGTTTTTTCTCATTGTGGGTTTTCATCATACATTGCAATGTTGTGTGATTGACTTACTTTATTCTTGCAAACCACCTAGTTGAATGATTAGGAAAAGATAAAATTAGTTAATAGTATACACGATGTAAATTTAATCAGTGAATGAATTGAAATTTCATTAATTACTCACTCGGCTAATTGATTAAAAATTAAAAATTTGGTGTATTTAATAATCCATCCCTATTAGCACTTCGGCGTTTATCAATATTGTATTATTGCATGATTTTATGTAATCATTTTAATTGTTAAATTTATGTGTTATCTTTATAAGGTAAACTATGTTTTGGTATATTAAAAATTCATGTGTTAAATAAATTGAGTATATGATAACTAATTCAAAATAAATATTAATATACTTTTTATACAATTTATGTGTGTGTGTGTGTGTGTGTGTGTGTAATTTTAGCTTTGACACCAATTTAGTTGATTTTAGTTTTGGGTTGGACTCTTAAGATTATTAAAGTGCCTAAATAACGTCAAAAGTATATGGGAATTGACTTATGGGTTAGGTCTAATAGCCTGTATTTTTTAGAAACTAATTAAATGTCTTAGTTAACAATTAAAATGGAAATGAGGATTTTAAATGAATTTAAAATGAAATTAGGAATTTAAACAAAATAATAAATATTAAAATTGGATTTTCTTTAATTGCATTTATTTTGAAGTTTTTTAATTAAAATTAGCAGCAAAATGAGTTAATTTGGGTTTTTAATGAATAATGAACTAATTTGGCTTAGTGGGCTTACCTCTTAAGATAGAGTTTTAGGCAAAGGTTATATGGGAGAATAGGGTTGAAACTCCAAGGGTAAGATATGTTCGGAAAAAAACTTGGGATTGATAATTAAAATGCGAAAAAAAATTCTCCCTAAATATCTTTGATTAATTATGCATTAAAAGAAATCAAGAACTAGGTTTAGAGACTAAATTGGGAATTTTAAGAATACAATACCTTTGAAGATTCAGTTGCAATCTGATGGGGAGAAAAGTATTTGTTGATGATAAAGTGATGCCTTCTTTTGGATGTCCAAAATCTTTCTTAACCTTATATAAGGCTTCCATCTTTTAGTGTATGATACTTACCATAGTTACGTAGGTGTGTGGGAACCATTTGAGAATAAAACCCTTGATTTAATTGAGATATGTTGGTCTATCTCTAGGTATCTTCATAAAAAATATGAATAGTATTTTCTCTCACCCCTCTCAAAATTTAATGATAAATCATTATCTTTAAAACACCCTCTCACGTTTTTATATACAAGTACAAAAGGTGGACCTGGGCCAAACTGGGTTTCTTGAGGGTGTGGGATTAAAAACTTGGGTATTTGGACTACATTAGGGACCCAAGACAAATAATTAAACTAGATTTTAAATAAAAATCAACAAATCTCAAATTATAATTACCATAAGATATTTTCTTCATTTATTGAATCATAACTAATTTCACGAAATGATTATTACTACACTCCAATTTAATTATCTAAGAAATCTCTTGGATATAAAGAGGTCTTATTTGAAAAGTTGATATGATGCATATTATGATTCCCCAAGTTAAGAGTCTGATACTCATCTGATCAAATCAATTTACTGTTAATTGAATTTAACTAACATCTAATAATTCCTTGATTCTTAGACTCGACTTATTTCCTACTCTGCCAAGATGATAAAATAATACGTTGACCGAGTTTTACTTGGTGGAAACAAAATATATGAGTCTATCATATGGTTATCATAATCTACAATATCCCCTAGATGTGGAGTTCTTTGAATTATGATCTCCGGCCTACTTACACAACTTTAACCCCAATGTGGGGTTCATTTGACACGATAAAATCAGATTGCGCCCATACCAATTAAAGTGACATTGGCTCAATCATTCCAATAAACATAATTATTAAGATTAAGAATCTATGCACCCTTTACAGATTTTGTGAGATTTATTCAGTATAATTAAGACAACCATTGGACTTAAATATCGTGGGTGGTCCTATTCATTACATTCTTAGGATGTAGAAAACAGAATCCTATGTCAAACAATCATACAAGTTCTCAAATCATCATACAAGTTCTCGTAGTTTGAGATAAACTACTTGGATTGCATCACAAACGTTTTGATAAGATGTCATCTCCCTATCTAATTTGTGAACATTTTAATCGTGTTAGAATTGACATTATGATATCCTAGTGATCGATCTGAAGCCGACCCGTCAAAATTCTTAGTGAGCTCTATTTACCAACATGTTTGTATATTTAAGCCAAATATAAGGCATTCTCTCAACCATGTTTCTTATTTTAAAATGAATTAACACAAATTTACTAAATGTAAACCTCATATATGGTGTTACGAAAAAAACCCTAATAAAATAGTCATTGGTGCATATCTCGGGGAAAATGATGTGACACCCCGCCTAATTAAACCCCGGGTGATCAGTCCTAAATTAAATTAGAACAGGTTTCTCAGTTGGTTCATTCTTAGCAACATTGTCAAAAACTTTTTAATTACTAACCACCTAAGTGAAAATAGATTGGTGCCAAGTTTTATCTTTCATTAATTCAATGAAATACCCTTGCGGGAATAAAGAATTAACAATCACAAGTTAATTGAATACAACCATTAGATATATATAAGAATATGGACGAATAAACCATCTGCTAACATCCAACACAAATGTAAAGACAGATAATAATGGATCTCAAGTATCTGAAATAAATACTAAATAAAACTGTGAGAAACGTGCTCGAATATCTGATAAAAAATCCCTATACTAGGAATATAAGGAATAGAGGCGCCTATCCAAATCCTGCAACATCCACATATACTATAACAGCGAATCCCTAGAATAAATCAAGCCTGACGTCCCTATGGCTGGACACCTAAAAGGTTTTGAAAATATTATATAGCAAGGGTTAGAACCCAAAACATTTTAAAAACATTTGCAAATGATTAACTTGCAGTAATAAAATATGCACGAATGCGCTTCATATTTTAGTTAGTGTCGCACTCCATTGAGGACAGACTCACCCCTCAACTAATGTGCACACCTAACACCTTCTTTATATCCCACCTAGTCCTCTACCCCGGAACTAGATACTTGATATAACTCTTGTCAACTGCCCTACTCAATTCCGAGTATTTTTAATGTATGACTTATAAGTTATTCATCGCCTAACTTAGTTAATCATATTTCCTTGAAAGTCATATAACATTCACTAGTTATACAAATAATACAATTTTCCCCATGTATTTAAATTTTTCGTATATAATTATTCACCCCATAATATACGTACAGTTAACTTACAACAATCACGCATGTTGAATATGAATATAACCCATATATAAATAATACAATTCACTTCATATATTTAATGACCCGTATATAACTATTTATCCCATTATATACGTAGAACCATATTACAACATTCACACATATGTTGAATATAATTATAACCCATCCTCCCAAGTAATAACTCACTGGATGTATTCTCTAAAGTTCTATCACACTAGGTGTACTAGCATAACCTAGTTACCTCAAGTCAGAATCGCTCACTAACTTGGACAAAAATATAAACATAATGGAGGCAGTCATATTCCTTCCCTGAAAGTGAGATAAGCCCCTCACCCATGTAACGGACGCTATGACCTAGGGATATACTCTCCCTACTCCTCAAGCTAGGGGATTCACCCACATCGCGCAACCTCCTCCGGTAGCACTAGAGTATATATATTAATATTATCGAATCACTGATATTTATATGCACACACCATATATATACTATCGCACACCGTATATATATAAATATAAAATATCCCGGCTTTACCGTGTACTGAGTCCGTAACACTAGCCTATACTTAGTATCTCGAGTTTATGGTCCAACTCTGATTATTAATTAATTTTCACCTTAATTAATTAAATTACTTCTGGTGTCGCCCAACCAATATACTCGGACTCGCTCTCGTGGTCCGAAATAAATATAATACCCAAGTCTAATCCCCGACTCCGAATTAATTATTTTTTTATCCATAATTAATTTAAGTGAGTAGTGTTGCCCCATTACTATACCCAAACTTATTCACCCAGTTCGTTATTTTATTTCTCAGGACTTATTCTCAAAATTCATACGGAAGTGTTACACTTAATTACCCCACCACTCCCAATTATATGCCCCTATAATTGTGAGTATATTAACCACCCTAATTAAATTTTCTCCCTTAATTAAACTTGGTGGTAATTAAACTAAAATGAAATCCCTCTAAAACTCCCAAGGCTAAACTGTCAAAAATTCCCAACCATCGATCGATCGAGCAGGTCCTTATCTTCTCCGACTTCCTGTTTCTGCCATTAACGGATTTCTCTAATCTCTAAGTTTGTCCTTGGTTCATTTCAGGCATACAAAACATTATAACTATACGGGAACGTGGTCAGGACCTCCCCTAGAACCTTAAACACAAATTAAATTTCACAAATTTCTACTTTTCCGAATTTGGGAAATTTCTGGGTCTTTACTCATTCAGTCCCAATTTCATCTGTTTGTCCCAAATTCGTTCATAAATTTCTACTGAGTTTTCACATCTGAATAAATCATTATATAAGAACCATGTAACACAATGAATTCCCACATTAATTTCCCATTAATTTCATTCAAGTATTCTATATACAAAAAACCCCATTTTTGTACCCTTTTGTATTTCAGATTTCCACATCACAAAAATATGAATTGAAAACATCAATTAATGTTACAACAAGTTAACCACTTGCCTTTAGGATTCGTAGGGTCTGATCCGAGGTGAACTTTGCAAGGTTGATGATGAACTTCCAATAGGTTCCTTGCCTTGTTTCCAAAAGACTCCAATTTGGCTCTAACTGCTCCCTCTCACTTTCTCCCCAAATTCTTAGATTTAGGTTTTTGTTTCTCTATCGTTAACCACTCTTAGATTTAGGTTTTAAAACACTAATCCCATTTTTAGCCTAATGGTCCAAGCCCAAGTGACCCAAATAACCCCGTGTGGGCCCGGTTATGCCTAAAAATGCCCCGTGACCCGTTTACTACCATCTTTTCTGACTATCTCGGCCCATCCAGACTCAATCGTGCACTCAAAATTGACATCCGAATTAATTTATACAAATACTTATCTCACACCCAAATTAGTCTATACCGACTCCCGGATGAGATAAATAAATGCCACGTCACTAATACACGTTATGACGTAAATAAATTATTACTATTCACTTAATAATTAAATTTCCCTAAATATTAACCATTCACTCTCCAATTAATATTTAAATAAATATTACCATAATTAATTCAATTAAATTACGACACACAAGTAATTTAAAATTTCTCGAATTAACTAAACATTACATGCACAGAAATAAGGGGTGTTACAAATGAGTAGGGTTTAATAGTTTTAATCATGTGTGGAAATAATTGAATAATATAAATTTGAATCAAAATTTAGGCCACAACCGTGATTAGAGGAAATTTATCCCCCGATCGCAGGTGTGTCAAGTTGTGGGTTGCTCTCGATATAAGTACGAGTTAGTCTGATCGGATCATTTTTTTAGGGAAGATGGACGGAACCCCCACAAGTTTTATTGATTACTAAATATGAAAAAGTCCCATCTAAGTAGATTACATGATGAGGAAAATAACTTAAACAATTAAATAAGGCTTTTTATAATAAAGCCCTTACAAAAATCAACTAAACAATAAAAGACTTAAAAATTACACTAAACATGATTTTCAATTTAGTCAAAGAATCCTAATTGAAGGGAGCCTCCACTTGTTCACCTTAATCATACATTTTATCTTGTTTGGGAAAGCACCAATATCAAGAAAAAATGTTAAAACTTGCGTCTCAACACCATAACTAGCTAACAAATCAACAGAGCAATTTCCTTCTCCGTATACATGAACAAATGAAATTAGAAATAACTTGACTTATACTCAAAATATCCTCAAACACATATCTAATACTCCAAGGGAAACTTGTTCGCTTATTTAGAATATTTATCAGGACGTTAGAATCATACTCAACAATTAAAGTATAAAGATTAAGATTAGCATAATGAATTAGACCTTAAAGTATAGCTAGAGTTTCTGCTTCCACATTTGAATTCTCTCCAAACAAGGAGATATAAGCCTAAATAAAATAACCTTTATATTTCCTTAGAATACCTCCCCCACCACTTAAACTTGGATTTCCTATAGACGAGCCATCTGTATTCAATTTCAACACTTCTTTCGGGGGGATGTAACCAATGGAAAAAAATTAATCTAGAAGATGGATGGGGAAAATCATGAACATTATAAATGATACATCCTCTAGGAACATTTGGAAGAGTTTCAAAATAGAGTTGCATAAGTTATTAATTCTATCAATCATCATATGACTATTTGGAGAGGTGCCATTAAATTGACTATCATTTCTTTGAATCCATAATAACTGTTGATGTAAAAAATTAGATTACTCCAATAATTCAATCACAGATAAATAAATGAGACAAAGAATTTTAAAGTGGTTCAGCCTTATATGAATGGCCTACGTCCACTGTTATGTTATTGCTGAGTGTTTGGGAATTCTCGATTACAAGTACTATCAAGAAATTCCGGTCCCTTTGAATGAGGGTAATACAATGTATTTATAGCCTTGAGGCTATAATCTGAAAGAGTGATACATTAAATGATGTACATATGAAAGGGTAATTCATTTAATGCTCTTCAAGCGTGTGCGTCAAGATGATAAGCATTCAATGAATAGTTTAACTGTTGATTATCTGGCAATCAATGCTGTGGTCTAGATGCAGCTCGAACCGCCTTAGTTGCTCGTCGTTCAAGAGTTCCTCGGAGCGCTGGAGTTCCTCGGAGCGTTGGAGTTCCTCGGAGAGCTGGAGTTCCTCGGAGTATACTTGTTTCTCGGAGTGAGTCTGACTTGGTCGGGGGAATAGACTTCCTCGTTGCTATTGTGCCACGTAGATCGACACGTGTCTTCTTGTGATTCGTCTATAGCAGCATACTAATTTTGGTATCAACAGAAGCCCCCAATGTTTCATATTTTGAACTTTGAGCAGTATGGAACATTCTTTCTCGGTATATGGCAATATTAAATGATCTTCCTGGTTTTTAGGAACATTTCTCCGTATTTTGAGTTTCCTTCCAAATTCGCAGAATCCGCCTTTTTGCATTTTTATAAGAGCTTCGATCTTCGTGTACTTTTTGTCCTTTTAGCCGCCGGTAGCGTAATAGTTTCCTTTTTGTAATCATTTCTTTCGCCATTTCCCAAGGCAAAGTATTTAAACTTCATAGACAATATCACCGTCTTCTACCTTTTCCAATTTCTGCTTTCGAGTTTTCCATAGTCTTTCTTTCTCTTGTGCGTTCATCCTTGTTTTCGTTCGTCGTCAACAGATCTCCCTTTTTCCTATAAGATCTTCTTCCTTCTTCTTCATTTCTTTTATTCACCATGGTTTATATTATTGAATCTCTTGAGAAACTCCGTTCTGATTTCTCTATTCCGTCTTGGGTTACTTTGGAGGATCTTTCCGAGCCTTCAAATTATTTTAATTTGGCTGAGGGACATTGGTTCCCCAGTCTCTTTATTGCTGAATGTGGATTTTCTTTTCCACCAAACCCTCTGTGCTTAGAGTTCTGTCAGTATTTCGATCTTATTCCTGCAAAAATAGCCCCCAACACATGGAGAATAGTTAATGGGGTGCATAGGTTAAATCAAACTCATGGAACTCGTATAGGAATTCCTGAGATTATGTACTGTTATAGATGGGTTGTTCTAGACACTGTTTATTATTTAAAAACTAGATTTTTGAATGGAGCTTTAGTAGTCAATCTCCCTGATGCTAATAGGGATTATTTTGAACATGGGGTAGTTATAAAAAATTAGCAACATGCCCCTTTGGTTGGAGACGAAGTATATGAAGGTCCCAAATGCCCTCCATATGGCAATGGGATAGGTTATTTTCATCTTATTTTATTTCTGAAATTATGATTTCATTATGTTTGATAAAATGTATGACTGATATTTCACTATGTATTTGTTTGCAGTTGACAGTAAGAGAAAAACTCCCAAAGAATCAGAAGTTAATATAAAGCATTTGAAACATATCTGGAGTTTGCATCAGAAAGTTGCAGACGAGCACGTCAGGTCTGCTTCATACTTGTTGCAGTACAGGAGCTATACATCATCCTTTACTGCTCGTCATGTGGTCAGTATTAGTGAACCATTGCCAGCTTCTGAGGATTCTTCACCAGAATCTCATATTCCTCTAAGTCATAAAATGGGCAAAAGAATAGTTCCTGCTCTCTTTGAGGAGACTACCTCTGCTGGAGATGGGAAAAGAAACAAGATTGATGTCCCAAAGGGGACAAAGAAAGTAGATGCTGCCCCTTCTGTTGCTCCTCAGAAGGCTGCCGAGAATCCCCCAGTGGCTCCGAGCAAGAAAAATGCTTCTGTGGAAGTGGTCACCATCTCCCCCACCAAAAGTTCTTTGGTTGAAACTGCTGAAGTGCCACTGAGGAGATTGAATAAATCCTCCTCGGTCAATTTTTCTGAAACCATTCCCCAGCTCCAAGCTAGTGGAGCTGGTGTTCCAACCATTATTCCCCCGAGTTCTGCAATGAGCTCGGTAAAGACTTGGACTATTCCTGAAGTCCAAGGAATTGAAGAAAACATGTCTAGGGATATTCTGACATCCCTAGCTACTCGTCACATTGCTTCAGTAAGTTTCTCTTATCCTGAATTTTTCTTTCTTTCAGTCAATATATGTATCTCGACACTGACTTATCATTACCTTCTTTTTCAGCTGGTGAGTTGTTTTAACACCATAGTGAAGAAAGATGAAGCACTAAAGGCTTCTAGCTCCTCGTCTGGAGTGGAGGATGCTTTTCTGGGTTTGGCCCAGTCTTTGAAGGATTCCCGTCAAAAATATAACGAGGATAGGGGTGAATGGGAGAAGAAGTTGGTTGCATCTGAGGCAGAGAAGGTGCAGTTGGGAAACAAAATAAAATACTTGGAGAGAGAGAATAAGAAATATGCCGAGAAGTTTACAAACTTTGGGGAGCTTTAAAATAAGTTGAAGTCGGCTGAGGAAGAGCTAACCCTTCTGCGAGAAGTAAATCGCCAGAAGGAGGAGGTGGAGGCCAAGTTGAAAGCCTCCGAGGATCTTCTATCCGAGAAGCTCTCCTCGGAGAAAATGAAAAGAAAAGTGGTTGTGAAAAATCTTTCCGTAGCGATTGGGATAAAGGATGGGATAGGGGGGTAGCGGCAATGATGACCCAGGTCAAGTATGGGAGTTTAAAATACTTTCAAGATGGTTGGGTTGCTGCCCTGCAAGAATTGAAAGTTAATGAGGACTCAGAATTGTTTCAACAACATCTGCCTGGTCCTCTCCTAGCTATTGAGGATGAAGAAGAGGATGAAGCTGCCTCCGAAGAATCTTCAATGGTAGTGGGTGATCTCATCCTTACCCATCCTGCTGACGAGGATCTTTCATCTCGGCCTGCTCCTCCTGAACAAGTTCCAGTTCCTGTCGATCAACTCGTTGTTCCCACCGAGCAACCGAGCTCCTCATCCCAGCCTCCCGAGAAAGTCTTGGGAGACAAGGAAAAGGTGTGAAGTTGTTCGGTATTCTCTTTCTATTTTTCTTCTTTTTCAAATGTAACAAGATCTTTGTAACTATGCACTATGATCTAATAAAATTTGAGTTCTTTTCTTCCATATGATTGCCTCTTTTCTCTTCTGTACTCTGTCTTGATCTTCTTTTTTATGGTTACTTTTTCTTTCTCTGCTAGTTTTTGGCCAGGATGAATATGCTATCTGCTAATGATACAAAGCTGATGCAGCAATGTCATAAATATTATAAGGCTGGTCACACAGAATTGAGTGTATCAGAAGTTGCTGACATCCTCGGTCATGATGCTTCAGAGCAGGCAGTAGAAGCTTATCAGTACTTGAAAGACTTACTTGACCGAGCTGTGGCCAACAATGTGGCTTACTACGAGATGATTGAAGACTTGCAAGGTACTCTCGATGAACTTCAGCATCAGTATAAAGAGTCTTCAGCTCTTTTGCACGAAGGATATGGGAAGAAACTCAAACAACTTAGTGATGAAACAAGTTATGACAAGATGCTTGCTGGCTATGCAGTGAGAGAGAGAACCCTAAAGGGTGAAGTCGAAGCATGAAGACAGATCGCCGAGCTGATGGAGCAAGAGAATAACAATTTGCAGAAAGAGTTGGCACAGTATAAGTCTGCAGCTTCATCTTCCACTGCCTTGGTACCGGTCACCGATGAAATATTATCATTTTTAGAGGTTGAGAATGCCAAATTGAGGCAAGAATTAGATACTTTGAGAAGAGTTGGGCCTTCTACTGCTACTCGGGGACGAGGAAGAAGTTCTCGTGGATGAGGAAGAGTTGCTCAGAATGTTGACGAGGAACAAAGTATTCAACCTGCTCGGGGACGATCAAGAGGTCTTCGTCGTACTGTTGAAGAAGCTCGTACTCAATCAACATTGGAAACTCAAGCGTTCCAATTGAATGCAAAAGATCGGGCTTTGTATGAAATGTCCAAGAAAATCCAACCTCTGGAGGATCAGCTTGCTTCGACAAAGTCTGCTCTGAATAAATAGGATATTTTTGGCAGAAGCCTTCACGAGCAGTTACAGAGAATAACTTTCCAATTCCACAAAAAACCTCGTGAGTTCTGGATGGCAGGCTACAATGAGGCCCTTTGTCACTTGGATGCTCGCCTTGAAAATTCCAATAATGAAGGTTATAAACAGGGATGGTTGAACGCCCTGGGTGTATTAAAACTAGAGCAGGGCCATTATTTATGGAATTATTATGCTCCTGGGCTACTAGACTTGCATGTGCCACCTTATAAATTGGACATGGAATGGATCCCAGCTCGTGCCATTCCTCGGAGCTTAATTGCAAAATACCTCGGTGACTACAATCTTCATTCTCAGATCGAGGTATCTCGTCCCGAGCATCTACTGGACACACCTTCAGTAATGAACGTCAGAATGCTTCAAGATATTAACTTCATTAATTCTCCCCTTTGCTTGGAAGATCCTCCTGCTGGCGAGGAGCCTATATCGAAAGCTGAAGGAAAAAAGCCAATAGAATAGGAAATTCTGATGTAATAATTAGTACACAATTTAATATCAATGTAATAAACTTGTGTAATTCATTTCGACTTTAATGAAAGAATTTCATTTTTTTTTGCAAATTTGTATTGCTCTTGTATTTGTCAAACACTTTATATTTGTGCTTGCATAAAAATATTGCGTGGTTCCTCGACCAACTTAGTAATAAAAAATTGCAAGTATTAGTAATGTTGCTCGATCACTTAATAATAAAGTAATGAGTATAAAAATGTTTAAAATTTCTTCCAACCAACCAAGGTTGTTAAATTGTGCTCGTCGACCAATTATAGTTAATGGGTTTTTATCCCCGACCAGCTATACTTGGTACTGTTTAAAATATTTTCTCCTCATCAACCAACTACAGTTAGTGGATTTTTATCTCCGACCAACCATACTTGATTCAGTTTGGAATATTTGTTCTTCGAGGAACTTTTATGTAATAAACTTACTTCCCGACCAACATAAGTTGGCATTTGAGAGCATATCTTGTTTCCTAACCAACCGAGATTGGCCTTTCGTTGATCATCTCGTGTTCTTGCTCTTTTACCAACCGGAGTTGGTATGAGTTCGAGCTATCGTGTTCTTGCTCTTTTACCAACCGGAGTTGGTCTGAGTTCGAACTATCATGTCCACTAACTCTTTTACCAACCGGAGTTGGTCTGAGCTAGTGTACACCTCCTAACCAAAGGAGTATGGGGTGTTCTCGCCCTTTTACCAACCGAAGTTGGTCTGGGTTCGAACTATCGTGTTCTCGCTCTTTTACCAACCGGAGTTGGTCTGAGTTCGAACTATCATGTCCACTAACTCTTTTACCAACCGGAGTTGGTCTGAGCTAGTGTACACCTCCTAACCAAAGGAGTATGGGGTGTTCTCTCCCTTTTACCAGCCGGAGTTGGTCTGGGTTCGAACTATCTTCTTCTTTTTACTGTCGAGCAGCGTAGTGTGCCGAGCAGCGTAGTGTTAAACACTAGTATTCCCCAAAAATCTTTCAATAAAAGGAGAGAAGATTGTGAAATATCATCATTTTATTCATATTGATGGAACTGCTTTACATTTTACATTACTGATAATACTTGCGTAGGTGTTCAGCATTCCATGCATTCTTAAATTCCTCTCCTTCTAGAGTCTCTATTCGGTAAGTTCCTGGTCGGACAACTGCAGTAACTCGGTAAGGTCCATGCCAGTTTGCTTCCAACTTATTGTTCTTATGAATGACTTTCTTTTATACGTAATCTCCTTCTTTTAAGTCGCATTTCTTCACCCTCTTGTTGTAGAACAGGGTTGTTCGTTGTTGATAAGCAGCATTCCTAATGGCTGCCTCTTCTCTAACTTCCTCGAGCATGTCCAAATCTAATCTCCTCATCAAGTCGCTGACTGAGGAATTGAAATTCAGCACTCTGTGTGTTGGAAGACCCAACTCGTCAGGTATTACAACCTCACTTCCAAATGCCAGCATATATGGTGATTTTCCAGTTGCTGCTCGGGGAGTTGTTCGGTAAGCCCACAATACTGACTGTAGCTCATTAATCCAATTAGCTTTAGCCTCACTTAGCCTCTTCTTCAAACCATTTAGTATTGTTCTGTTCATCACTTCAGTTTGTCCATTGATTTGAGGATGGCCTGGTGCTGAATGAACCTTCAAAATGTTTGACTGATGACAATAGGCAGCAAACTCCTCGTTATCAAATTGTGTTCCATGGTCTGTGATGAAGGCATGAGGGTGACCATATCGGTAGATGATGTTTTTCCAAACGAATTGGTATACCTTCTCGTATGTCATATCAATCAGAGGCTCAGCTTCTACCCACTTAGTAAAATAATCCACTGCGACGACGAGGTACTTGAATCTTCCTCGGGTCGTTGGCAGTGGTCCAACCAAATCCATTCCCCACATGGCGAAAGGCCAAGGGGAAATTATGGGTGTCAACAATGCTTGTGGAGTTCATCGGATGGAGGAAAAACGTTGGCATTTATCACATCTCTTAGCATAAGCTATACAATCAGCTCTCATCGTTGGCCAGTAGTATCCCTGCGTCATCACCCTTTGCAAAAGTGTCCGACCTGCTACATGGGCTCCACAGGACCCTTCATGGATCTCTTCAATCAATTCCTTCACCTCGGAGGGATGTACACATCTTGCAAACCTGCCATAATTCCTCGTCTATACAAAACACCATTAGTTAGTACATACCGAGCAGCTTTAAACTTCAATTTCTTGGCAGTGATCTTATCCTCCGGTAATTCTCCTTCCTCAACATATACCCTGACGGGATCCATCCAAGATGGTCCTAAATCAAGATTAATAATATTCATCGTCAGGTCTTCATCTATGCTTCGACTTTCTAACACCTCAATTGGTATCGTTCTTCGCAGCTCAGTACGAGTAGCTGATGCTAGTCGGGCAAGTGTATCTGCTTGTGCATTCTCCATTCTTGGTATTCTGATCAACTGAATGGCCTCAAATTCTGCCAACAACTCCATCGCCTTTGCATGATACTTGACCATTAATTCTCCTTTAACTGCATATGTTCCCATCATTTGATTCACAATTAATTGAGAATCACTGAATACCATTACTTGTTGCGCTTCCATAATCTTTGCTAAATTAAGACCTGCTATCAAGGCTTCATACTCAGCCTCATTATTGGAGGCTTTGAATTGGAATCGCAAGGCATATTCCACGTCAATCTCGTCTGGGGTGTTCAAAATAATCCCTGCTCCACAACCCGTTGTGCAAGATGATCCATCTACATATAATCTCCATGTAGGTAACTCGTCTTCAAATTTATTATCTGACAGAGTTCCTCGGTGAAATATCTGCTGTTTCTTTTCATCCTGCCCTGGTATTTTTTGCTCTACGTCGACCATCTCTTCTCGCCCTTTTACCAACTGGAGTTGGTCTGGGTTTGAATTTGATGATCTTTCTACATCCACAAGCCCTTTTACCAACCGGAGTTGATCTGGACTTATGTCTGTTGATCCTGTAACATCCACAGGTTGGTCAGCGAGCAACTTTTGTTCCTCGGGGGTATCAGGATACGTAAATTCTGCTATAAAGTCTGCTACAGCCTGCCCTTTTAGTGATGATCTGGGTTCATACACAATATCATATTCACCGAGCTCTATTGCCCAATACATCAGTCTCCCTGATTTTTCTGGCTTATGAAGGGCTTGTCTCAATGGCATGTCGGTATACACGACGATGGTATGGGCCTGGAAATATGGCCTCATTCTTCTACTTGCCTCAATTAATGCCAATTCCAATTTTTCCAGCTTTGGGTACCTGATCTCTGCACCTCGGAAAGCCTTACTTGTGTAATAAATTGGCTTCTGGACTCCATTCTCCATTCTGATTAATGCCGAGCTGACTGCATTCTCTGATACTGCTAGGTACAAGTATAACTTTTCTCCCATTACTGGCTTGGACAACAGTGAAGGTTCTCCCAGATATTTCTTCGAGTCTTGAAAGGATTTTTCACATTCATCATTCCACTCGAAAGTTTTTCGAAGTATTTTGAAGAATGGGAGGCATCTATCAGTTGCTCGGGATACAAATCTGTTGAGCGCTGCAACTCGTCCTGTAAGACTCTGCACCTCTTTCTTCGTCGTTGGAGATCGCAACCCTAAAAGAGCTTTGATCTTTGCTGGATTTGCCTCAATGCCTCGCTGGTTGACGATGTACCCGAGGAACATTCCTTCTCGTACTCCAAAGGTGCACTTCGTCGGGTTGAGCTTCATTTGGTATTTATCCAGTTGATCAAAGGTCTGACCTAAGTCAACTAGATGATCCGCAGCTTTCTTGCTCTTTGTCAGTATATCATCGACATAGACTTCCATATTGCAACTGATTTGTTCGGTAAAAACCTTGTTCATCAGCCGTTGGTATGTCGCTCCTGCATTTTTCAAACCAAAAGGCATAACATTATAACAATAAGTTCCCCTAGGGGTAATAAAAGAAGTGCTTTCCCTGTCTTCAGGTTTCATTTTGATCTGGTTGTATCCAGAGTAAGCGTCCATGAAGCTGAGCAGCTCGTGTCACGAGATAGCATCCACTAGTTGGTCAATTCTGGGTAATGGAAAGTGATCCTTTAGGCAGGCCTTGTTGAGATCAGTGAAATCAACACACATTCTCCATTTATTATTTTTCTTCTTTACCATCACCACATTTGCTAACCAGTCTGGATATTTCACATCTTCAATGAATTGGGCTTTATGGAGCTTCTCGACCTCCTCTTGTATGGCTTGATTCTTCTCGGGACTAAACACTCTTCTTATCTACTTTACAGGCTTGATCTCCTTATTCACATTGAGCTCATGACATAAGAAGTTTGGATCTATTCCTGGCATGTCCTCATGACTCCATGCAAAAGTTTTCTTCCTGTTTCTCAAGAAAGTTATCAACTTCTATTTTATTGAAACGTCCAACGACGAACCTATCTGGGTTACTCGTTCAGGGTGCTCGTCGTCCAGAATAACATTTTCTGTAGATTCCATCACCTGTCCTTTTACAAGTTGGGATTCATCTCTGGGATCAAGTGTTTCAATTTCTGTACCTTCATCCACCTGGTAGGTAGTAGTCTTTTTCTTTGACTCTTCAAGCTCCTCTTGCTCGGCAGACGAATAATAGCATTCCCGAGCTACTTTCTGATCACCTTTCATAACTCCTACTCCAAAATTTGTAGGTAATTTCAAACACTGATGTACTGTAGATGGAACTGCTTCGAACTTCTTCAAACCAACTCTTCCCATGATGATGTTGTAAGCTGATTGCACATTTTTATCCATCACAAAGAAGCGTATTCTTTCTGTTCGACAAGCAGGCCAAGTTCCAATAAATATATCCAACTTGATCGTCCCAAGTGGAAAAACCTTCTCGCCAGCAAAACCCAGGAGAGGTCTATGATAAGGCTTTTTTGAAAAGCCAATGACTAGCTTCTCTTTGTTTACCTTCCTCGGGCGATCTTCCTCGGCCAAATTTATCCGTTGAATGTATGAGCAAGCCTGAGCTTCACCGAGGTAAGCTTTTCTTTCTGCAGTAAGGTCTCCTCCTCCTGCATCTCCTCCTGTAAGGACATTACAATCAAATGACCCAAGCGTATTGAAAATACCTCTCGTTCTGGCTGCCTTGGTTTCTTGGGAAGATCGGGGTCATCATCTGGATCATCTTCAGGGTTTCTCTTCTTTTTCTCCTCTGCTCGATGAGGAGATCTAGACCTTTCTTTAGTTCGGTCATTATTTCTTCTTTTGCCTCCCCGATCAACATACTTTGCTAGCTTCCCTCTTCGGATGAGTTTTTCAATCTCGTTCTGAAGAGCTATGCAATTTTTGGTCATATGGCCGTGATCCTTATGGAACTCGCAATATTTCTCCCTATTCCTCATGTCAGGGTCTGATCTCGGTTTCTTTGGCCACTTTACTTCCTCGTTATTCTTGATTTCTTCCAAGACATGATTAATACCCATTTTCAAAGGAGTATAATTATCGAATTTCTTTAGGACTTCCCATGATGATTTATTATTCTTGGAATGCTTATCACCGCCATTGCCCTTATGCTCTTTATTCTTGGATTTGTCGTCTTCCACCTTGGTTTCTTTATCCATATTCTTCTTCGCAGTCATAGCCTCCTCGGCATTCATGATTTTGGCCGCTTTTGCCATCAACTCTGACATAGTTGTAGGTGGATCTTTGGCCAAAGTGTAATACAACTTGTTAGGCAACAACCTACTCATCAAGGCGGTGATTGCTGTCTTTTCTTCATAATCTATAACTTCCAGTTTCTCGTTATTGAAACGAGTTATGTAATCTCTAGTATTCTCACCAGATTTTTGTCTAACACTTAACAAGTGTGCTACTCTTTTTACTGGCCTTTCCCCAAAACAGAAATTGCCGATGAACAAGTCGGCCAACTGAAAGAAAGTTGAAATCTTACCCCGAGGAAGATTGTTGTACCATATCTGGGCAGATCCAGTAAGAGTTCCTGAGAATGATCTACATCTCATCTCGTCGGGGACAGCATAGATGTCAGCGGTAGCTTGATATTGCTCTATGTGAAGAACAGGATCTGTCTTTCTGTCATATTTGGGGGTCACCACAGGTGCTTTAAACTTTGACGGGGTAGGAAAACCCACAATGGCTGGACAAAAGGTGTCCCTTGAACAAAAGTTTATTGTAAAGGATTCTTTGCCTTAGCCATTTCTCCCAATATATCCTCTAACCGCTAAATGGAACCTTTCCACGCATCATTTCCCTCCTCGAGCTTGTTAGTTCGAGCAATTGATTGCTCTGATGTGGCCTCCTGAGATCTATCTTGACGAGCAACTGGTCGTGATTGTGCTGATCCTTCTCTTAGATCTGATGGTCGTCGAAAAATCCTCGACATGGTCTTAGGTGGACTCCTATTCTTCCTAGGGCCTAATCGACTGAAAGGAGACACCCTACTTAGTCTTTCCAAGGCACTGGGTCTTTCTGGAGAGAGAGTGATACGTTGATCAGTATCTGTAGCTCTTATTGACGAAGTTCGCCCAGGTTGATAAGAGAAATCATCAGATTCCTCATTACGATATGACTCAGTACGCCTGGATCGTGAAGAAAGTAAATAGGTTTGCCTATGACCGCTTCGCTGTCCTGAATGTGCAGGTGCACCGCCATGAAGGGTCTGTATGAGTTGCTGCATTGTTTCTTGCATGGCGGTTTGTCCTTTAGCCATATTCGTCATAATTCCAGCCAGATCTGGAGGTGCAGAGGGATTTGGAGGATTTCCAGCATTTCCGGTGTTTCGATTGCTGGATTCCGGATTATCTGCCATTGATGATGAATGATTTTTGGTGAAAAATGATAACAACAGTCGTTTCCCACAGACGGAGCCAATCTGTTGATGTAAAAAATTAGATTACTCTAATAATTCAATCACAGATAAATAAATGAGACAAAGAATTTTAAAGTGGTTCAGCCTTATATGAATGGCCTACGTCCACTGTTATGTTATTGTTGAGTGTTTGGGAATTCTCGATTACAAGTACTATCAAGAAATTCCGGTCCCTTTGAATGAGGGTAATACAATGTACTTATAGCCTTGAGGCTATAATCTGAAAGAGTGATACATTAAATGATGTACATATGAAAGGGTAATTCATTTAATGCTCTTCAAGCGTGTGCGTCAAGATGATAAGCATTCAATGAATAGTTGAACTGTTGATTATCTGGAAATTAATGTTGTGGTCGAGATGCAGCTCGAACCGCATTAGTTTCTCGTCGTTCAAGAGTTCCTCGGAGCGCTGGAGTTCCTCGGAGCGTTGGAGTTCCTCGGAGAGCTGGAGTTCCTCGGAGTATACTTGTTTCTCAGAGTGAGTCTGACTTGGTCGGGGGAATAGACTTCCTCGTTGCTATTGTGCCACGTAGATCGACACGTGTCTTCTTGTGATTCGTCTATATCAGCATACTAATTTTGGTATCAACAATAACCAACAAATAATAATGTGAACTAAAATGTGAAAGATTCCGACAATGTCTTTGGGATCATTTATCCATTAATTAATAAGCCTCCCTCTCACTGTGGACTAGTTTAAAGCCACTCCTAAAACACTACTGTAATGGATCCACAATTTTCTGAAAAAATCTCCATCTATGAACAAATGATCATAAGTTTCCATTTAGGGATGTACACAACAATTACATTTTGAGGGGGCCATCCAACCAATGGTATATAACTTGTCATCTAAAGGTAAAAAAACCTTCAAGATATTTCCATGTAAACGCTGACAGATTAGGAGTAATAGATTTATTCTAAACAAAAGAAGTTGGCCAAGATTTGCTAGAGTGAAATCTTATAGAACCCCAACCTGATTTTACAGTGAATTTACCCTTATAAGTACTTGTCCATATCATCTCATCCATATAACCTTCACAGGAAGTGCAGGCATAATGCACAAAGCACTCATCTGCTTTTGATTAGGGGCAAAAAGGCTGGTTTAGACTAGCCGGTCTGAGGGAGAGAATAGGATTCTCTTCTCCTGCGGACCCTCCCGCTTCATAGGAGTCTAATAGATATGCCATCCATCTGCCCCAGTAAACCACTCCTTTCGACTCTGAACCCCGTAGCTGCATCTCCGACCGTTGACCCGAACTAACCATCTCTCCTTCCTCCATCCACTGAAGAGTCAAGAGCAGAATCTTAGCTTGAGCCTACCTTCGTACCCTCCGTTACACTTTAGGAGGCATCCGCCCTAGATAAACTACACATCTCGCAGTGTCCCTGTGACAACCCGTATATAATTATGATAAATTATATTTAAATTATACTTATCTTATGTGATATGAATAATGTGTTATTATTATATCTAATGTTAAGTGATTATGGTTAGAATAATTCTACTTTCATAAATCATGAAATGTCGAATTATTTACGAACACAAGATTTTGTTATATTTGATAGAAATGTTCCAGTTTAAGACTAGTTTTGACCCTTGTAACATTACAATTGACTTGAGGTTAAAACTACATAGTTGTAGACATGTGAGTTAGGGTTGTAACATGACAAACGGTGCATCAAACGAATGTTCGAGTAAGAAGTTAGGTCGAAATTACGAACAAGGGGCAAATCTGTCAATTCCCTTAAGTGGTAAATTGTCTTTTATTAAACCAAATGTTTTAATTTTATTGGATGGATTGGGAGGCAGCCTTGGCTGACTTAAAACTCTCCCTTAACCTTATTTCTTCAGCAAAATAAGTCCTTAGGTTCAGTTTGAGGTGTTATTAGCTCGAGGAAAGAGAGGTAGAAGTTAAGGAAGAAAGGATTACAAGGAAAATCTAGGAAAACAATTCCAAGAAAATTCTTAAGGTGTTTCCAAGGTGTAAGGTCAAATCAACCAAGTTCAGCTCCACCCGAGGGAAACGTGAATACATAGTTGACAACACAAGGTGAGTGTACTTACTGAGTTGATTTGGGATATGATGTGTATGTATTATATATTGAGATGATATGGCTTATTAAAATCCAAGAGATGTTGAGATGTTATGGCTTATTAAAAGCCAAGATATGTTGAGTTGCTATGCAATTCAGGAGATGTTAGGTTTTTAAAACCTATGGATACGATTATTGCCTACGGGCAGGAGATGTGGGGTTTATTAACTCCAGATATGTATATGGCCTAATTTGGCACAAAGATGTATATATTGATATGTTGAGATGTTAATATAGTACTTTTACTATAGATAGCTGTAGTACACTCACTGAGTTTTTAAACTCATGGTTTTATATGTTTACATTTTTAGGTTTTCCAGCTGCCACTGCCAAGTCTAGGAGGTTGAGTAAATAGAAGTAGGGTCTTGTTAGTTTGTTTTATACACTGCACTAGTTGTAATTAAGTTAAATGATATGTGAGTTCTGTTGAAATTATGTCTCCTTAAAACGATTGGATTTTTAATATTCCGCATTTTAACCTTGAAGTTGTTTCTATATGTATTACTAAAATAATAAATAAATTGTAAATGTGGTCTGTAAACTATTTAGTTAATTATATCCTAATGGGGTTAGGGGGTGACAGTCCCTACCCCCCCCCCCCCCCGAATGATTGGTGCGGCAATTAGGCATCCTTAGACGAAAGAGTGGTCTTTCAAGATTGGTCATTGTGTGTCACCACCTCCCACCTATCCTACACATTCGATCAAGGTTGTCACTGTGAAGCTAGAGTTAAGATGCATGAGCTCTTACCGTCTAGTCATTGGTACTCCGCACCATCACGGAGAATTTAATTTCACCGGGTCCATGTTGGAGATAGCGGGGGAAGTCGTTATAATTTTTTTCTTCTATTAAAGTAGAAACTACCTATGGAGAGAAATAAATCAGCAGCTTTCCCGTGTCCCATTGCCTATTACCATCCCACAACTCATTCACATGAATTGAATCCTCTCTTGTAGTCAACTGGTATAAAATTCCTATACTGGACCAATTATCCCAAAGGGCATTAACTCTGCCTTCTGCAATTGTCCATTTAATCCACTACTCAGCTTCACTTTTAATATCAATCATTTTCTTCCAAGTGTTAGAACCCTCCTTTTTTTACACTTTTCAAGGATAAGAGTTTCTACAGTATTTAGCTTCCATAAACATAGCGCATAAAAAACTTCTACTCCTTATCCTCCACTAAAGCTTCATAGACAAAGCTTTGTAAATATCCTCATGTTTTATGAATCCAATGCCTCCATCTTTTGTAGGCCTGCATAAATAATCCCACTTACACCAATGGTGCCTTTTGTCCCCCATATTAGAGCTCCAAAAGAAGTTAGAAAACATTTTCTCAACATTGCGTACAACAAATTTTGTAGGCATAACAACAAACATCAAATGCAATGGAATGTAACATATAACCACCTTTATAAGAGTTACTTTTCCACCTCTTTACAAGGACTTTGCTTTCCATCTCCTAATTATCCCTCTAATTTTAACTCCAATAGAATCAAAGATTTCAATTTTTCTTCCTACCTAAGTAGATAGGGAAGCCAAGATAAGTTATTGTAGAAGACTTTCGATTCATCCCACACAACTTAGTTATTCTTCCAGCAGCTTAAGGATAAAATTTTTTAGACAAAATCAAGGAGATTTTTTATTTGTTGATTAGTTTACCAATCACCTTCACATACCTATCATTCACCTTCAAATCCTCGAAGATCTTTTATCACCAGAGGAGGAGAGAATAATATCACCAGCAAAGGCTATGTGGTTTATAAATGGGTAGTCTATAGGAGTTTTGAATCTCTTAAATGAATATCAAGAAAGCATCCTGTTGAGGTTTCTTAAAAGATCTTCAACCGTGATAACAAATAAACCAGATGATAGAGGATAACCTTACTTAAGGGCTCTATCTGACTTGAAATAGCCTTTGTAGCTACCATTTATTAGAACTGAAAGCTAGTTATTAGATATCACTCTCCAAACCACGTCAATCCATCTCTCACAAAACCCAAACCTCCTCAAAACTTGAATCTGAAAAGACCAAGAAACTCTATCATAAGCTTTGGTCATGTCAAGATTCAAAACTACATTCCCACTATAGTTTTTATGATTAATCATATGCATCATCCCTTGAGCAAGAATGATATTTTTCAATAATATCTCTCCCCTTAATATATCCACTCTGGTTTTGAGAGATAATTAAAGGGAGGATTTTACTAAGTCTATTGGCCATTATCTTAGTAAAAATTTTGTTGAAGAAATTACATAAGCCAATAGGCCTTAATTATGAAAAGTTTTGGGGATCATCTTTTTAAGGCACAAGAGTTATTAAGGTAGATGTGACTATCTTAGGAAGTATCATACCTGTAAAAAAAACTAGCCACTTCTTTAATGATATCACTTGCTATAACATCCCAACAAGAGATGAATAAAGCTTTTGTATAGCCATCCATCCCAGGAGAATTATCCCCATTCAAGGATTTAACTACTTTCAATGCCTCTATCTTTTTTTGGAAATTCTTCAAAGACTCGTTTTTTTATCTTCTTAAATAAGGGAGGGAATTCAATTGATGAAATTAACATCCTCTCCAAATTGATCTCCAGCTTGGAACACACTTTCAAAATACATAATGGCTTCTCCTGCTATATTCTTTTCACCTTCCACCCAATTACCTCCCCCGTATCTAATTTTGTGAATTATCATCTTCTTCTTACTAGACTTGATTGAATTATGCAATTATCTTATGTTTTTATTCCCATCTTCTACCCATTAATCTTGAGACTTTTTGCCTCCGATATTGTTCTTCAATTGATATTTTTTAGCATAAATAGCATTATCTCTAGCCCACTTTTCTCTATTTTCCTCAGTAGAATCCCCCTCATACTCTAACTCAAAACCCAAAAGCTTATCCTCAACATCCCTAGCTGCTTGAAAAATATCTCAGTAGATCTCTCTACTCCACAAGCTCAAGTGTTTTTTCAAATTTTTAAGGTTGAGATCAACTGCATAAATAGGATTGGATGAAACATTTGAGTTCCAATGCTCCATTATAACATCTTCGAAATTGTCCATGTTTATCAAAAAGTTTTGAAATATTTTAAATGCTCCATTATAACTTGACGCTTGAAACTTCTATGAACCCATTATTTTGCTTCTTATTTCTTCTTGGGAGCTTCATCCATCTAATTCTTCTTCTTCTGACCAACAGGTTCTATTTTATGGTTATCTATATTCTTCTTGAAAATACATTTCCTTGAATTATGGTCCTTAGCATAATATTCAAAATACTCAAATAACTCTTTATAGACTATATATTGCCAATAGCCAATCTCCTTATCACTATTACCAATACAACCCTTCCACGAATGATCTTTAATAGGTCAACTTCCATACATATTCTTGCAATACTTGGTCTAGAGAGGGATGTTGTAGCTATGTCAAGCTTGAGAGGATTACCCACAACATTAGCAATAGAGAAGATGCTTTCTTTGTTATACAAATGAATGGGAAGTAAAGGTATATTAATCCACACAGGCATAATAGAGGTTTCAACATCAGGATGGAATCCAGGAGTCCATTTAAAAACCCTCATAGGGTATATATAAATGAACCATGTCTCTCTAAGACATACCCTATGAAAATCTTCTTCATGAAACAAGCGAATAAGCACATGTTTATGATCAATGAGTCATATATTTCCAGTTCACCATAAAAATTTCGTATTTCTTTCTAAGAAATCGAAGAGTGGGAATGATTGCCTATTACATCTACAATTGATCTAGAGGGTACATAAGGCTTAAAAGTGTTTTCATAAGGTTTTACGATTATAAGAGGGGGTTGAATGGCTTCCTCCGCGTTAGGGGCAACAGTAGTATCCATGAAAACTCTTGAGGGAGGGAGAGAGAATTTGATTTGAGATTCCCAAAGTACTTTGTCGGATTCTTTTATATGACTTATTATGCATGAATTCAATTCATTTTCATCCAATTTCTCATAAATCCACTATTCTCAAAACTTAGAAAACCCTTAAATATTGTTTATCTCTTCAATCCTTCATTAAAAACCTAAAATGAAGAACTTAAACTAAGAATGTGAACATTAAATCAAGTAATTAAGGAGATCGATGGATTTTCAAGGCATAAATTAAAGAATATCATCGTGATTTCAGATTTATTCGATTAAAGGCAAGATAATGTTCTACTCCTCTCCTTTCATACATGTAAATGAGATATTCACCTAAATTAATAATGTAAAAGCTTGAAAATCAATTGGAGATAATTACGTTTTCACTCTTTCTCTATTTATATTTCTTACATATATTGAAATTGGTTTATAATTCACATGTTTGATATAAATTTCACTTTAATTGATATGGTTAATAGATGCATTAGTGCTAATTAAATTATAAGATTAGGAAATTTATATTGTATGTAATTGGATTTATACGATTAGGAAATTATTATTATAAATAATTGGATTTGTAATAATAGATGATAATCCTCGTGTAAGAATTATATGTTTAAGAAATTGATATAAAATACATGCTAGAATTATACTCATAGACTCATATGTTGAACATCTATGAATGAACACCTAATTCCTATTAGTTAATGGAATATGATATTTAAATAACTATGGATTTATATATTATTGTTTAATTAGTGAAAATTCTTAGGATTAGGATACGTAAAAGTACGAATTATGAATGATTAATATGTAAATTACATTTTGAAATTTACTAGAGATTCTTATATCTCCTTATCAATACTTGTATTACCAAATTTTGGAAAAATCTTGAGTTAGGAGCTCTTAGACTATTGCATCTTCGAATTTTATGTTTTTAATGGTAAGTAAAGAGTAATAGAAAATACAACAATAAAATTGAGGCAGCGAAAATTAAAATATTTTTATCATAGGGATGCTTAGCATCCTATTACATAGCTGAATTTGAAATAAACTGAAATACATAACTATTCGTACATGTCGTACATAATATAAATTTTGTAGAAAAAATTCGGGAATCATAAGAGCCGGTAAGTTGGTGTGTAGACATTCCAGTGAGGACTACCGTCTTTATCAATTAACAACAATACATAAGTAACCGAAAATATTTTTCGAGGTAATATAGAATAAAAGTCCAAACGTGCGGGAGGTATCTCGTCTTCCTAAGGTTTGTCGTCCATCGGAAGGAAAACAGTTAATCACACTTGCCAAGTAGATAATTTTATTCTATACAAGGTACGGGAGATAATGTATTGTCAGAGAGTAACTGGATTACATAATGATTAAAATCTGGGAACAAACGAAATATCATATAATTGTCAGGGGTATACTGGAGTCTAATGATATGTAAGTGAATAATATGGTGGAATATAACCAGATAAGTTGTGTATCAAGTTACTAAGATAAGGGTTCGGGTTATAACAAGATAACTCATAAATTATCGATTATAAGGGCTTTAAATTCGTAGACATACCGTTACAATATCGTCCAAAGCATAACATACATTTGGACAGGCAATCCCAGATCATCGGGGAATGATAAAAATAATGTTTTGGAACACTTAGATGCAGTGGCACTCATATTTATGTAGAAAATATAAATTAGGCACTCAAAATCTGAGTCTTATAGGCAAAATAGAACTGGCATGGTATACCAAGGTCTAACCCCTAAATCGTAAGGTATTCTCCTTTAGGTTTCACTGATAAGGGTATGTATTGTAAGGTGATATAAAATTACTTGTAAGAGGTTATAGGGCTATACCACAGTTAAAGGTAAAAAATAGTTCAGTGATCTTCACTGAAGTCGTAGGCTGTAGCAATTTATCAGGTTTGACGTATAACTGAAATATCGAGAAAATCAATACACAAAATAACTATGAACTACACAAAAGAGTTCGTAATTGAAATATGAATTTAAAATTATCACAAAGTGATATAGTAATCAGTAATTTGAAAGACATAAACTTAAGTTGTCTAATATTGAAATTAAAATCACCTACATTGAAATTTACGGATTTCGACGTTTGTGCATCTAATTCATGGGGTTGACTAGATAGTATGAAATCATAGAGAGTGTAAGTAGGTCATATAGGCCTAAAAAATGCTTATGTGATGCAATAAGATATTAAATTGAAATAATTTCAATGTAAAATTAACTAGGAGGGTATAATATATAAATTTAAAAAGTTTTAAAATAAATGGTTTTCTTCATTTCTATTTGGATTTGATTTTTGTGCTAGAAGACAAAATGGCTTCATTTGAAGTAAAGAAATTCTGGAAAAAGTTTGGGGGTGTTTTGAAATACTTGAAAAAGTAGAAAGGGGTTATGTGTAAAATTAAAACTTACTTTTTAAACTTAAAACTGATTTTCTCGAGAAAATGTTTTCCTGAGATCCAAACAGGGTGATGTAATATACCATTTTGTTCAGAATTAAAAAATAAAAATTTTGGGAAAAAATAATTTTTTTGATTGGAGACGTGCCCTCACGCGCTTAGTCAAACAATTTATGCGCTTGGTTTCCACTAGCGCGCATAGAACCCACTCATCTTCAACCTTTGATAATTTGACTTTAGGGTTTTAAAACTTTGACCTTAAATTTGAAACGTTTTAGAAATCCTTTTGAGTTGATTCCTAAATGAAAATTTGATAACTTTTGAAGAGGAATCCAACCGTATTGGTTTTAAGAATTTTAGTGGGCTAAATCGAATTGTTGAGTTTCAATAAAAATGGTGAAATTTTGACTAAACATAAGTAACTGAAAGTTATGATTCTACTTCCGACATCATGAGGGTTTTGTTTTATATTAAAAATGTAGTAGAATAAGTTTTGGTCAAGTAAAACTTTTGAATTTGATTTCTGAAAATTCCAGGCTCGAGAACATCAAGCTTTGATTTGAGGTATCAAAACCTATTCTTAGTTCAATTAAACCTTGAAACTAGGTTCCTGAGAACCTAAGATCAACTTTCCTCACTTTGAAACTTGTTCAAAGACAAGAAAACATAATCCACCATTAAACCTCAAGCTTTAATGGAGTTTTTTGGGTTTTGAGCTATTTCATTGCGTACACACATTAACTAACACGTGTAAACACATACTTTTATTCTATATACATGCAAAAACATAACCAAATTGAAGAAACATACATTTATGCATAAAATAACACAAATGCGAAAACTCTCAAATTTTTACATTGAAAAAGCTCTCAACTGGGATGTGTTTTTACTTAGGTGAAGGAGGGTATTTATAGGGTTTCTGCAGAGGATTTTATTGATAGTTTTGGAGGTGAAGATGGTGCTGAAATTGCACAAGTTGCACCAAGGCTTATGTGTATGGAAAATGGGTGCCATGGATACCCCACAGGGTATACCTCGTGCTGGCAGTCCAATTTGTGCCATGTCATCAGGGGGAAAAGGGTAAATAAGTTTAGGCTTTAGTTTGGATCCTAGGAGAGTTTTGTATAGGTTTTATGGCTTTTAAGTTATTTTATAAAAGTTTAGGGGCTCATGTGTAATTATTTGGACCTAATGGATTGGTTCATGATATTCCTATAAATTATATACCAATTGGTCAAATTTTGAGTGAAAGTTGGGGTTCAGTTTATATAAGAAAGTGTAAGTTATCCTAATTCTTCCTTTAGGGACATTTTGGTGATTTGGTAAAAGTTTAGGAATTATTTGAAATTTTCATCTATTTAAGGGACCAGGGGTTAATTTGGGTATGCTGTTACATTCTTTCCACCTAAAAAAATTCCATCCTCGAAATTACTTGGGAAAAGCGTGGTATATTATCGTCTCATAACGTCTTCTGTTTCTCATGTTGCTTCTTCTGCTCTATCGTGCTGCCAAAGAACTTTTACTAGTGGGATTGTTTTACGTCGGAGAACCTTTTCTTTTCGGTTGAGAATTTGAATAGGAATTTTCTCAAATTTGTTTTTAGATTCAACTGTCATAACCTTCCAAGTAATGATGTGACTCATGTCAAAAATATATTTTTATAATTATGAAATATGAAACACGTCATGGAGATTGGATAGTTCGGGAGGTAGTTCTAAATAATAAGCCGCTAGTCCATAACTTCGATGCTTTTAAAGGGACTAACATAGCGAGGTGCTAACTTTCCTTTATTTCCAAATCGAATTGTCCCCTTCCTTGGAGATAATCGTAAGAACACTTAATTATTCACTTGAAATTCTAAGGGCTTTCGACGAGTGTTAGAGTAACTCTTTTGTCGTCTCTGGGATGAATGTAACTTTTCTCGAATAATGTGTTTCTTTTCTGTGGTTTTAATGATGATTTTCGATTCAAGTGTATGATTAATTTCATCCTTGTTAATAGTAACTTATGATAAATTGAATATATGGGTTGTTATGAATCCCTATAGGAAAATATACATATATAAAAGAATTGGTTAATTAATTATAAGATAATTAGATAAAGTAGTTGGTAAAACTCAAGACTCGAAATGGTAATAATCGTCGAGTAGGGGTAATATAGCGAGATTGTATCATGGGATAATGAGTTAATCATTAACCTTGTAATGAATTTATAGTCATCAACCTTATAAAGAGAATGCTTAAAAGACAATAAATAATTGGGAATATTCTATTGGTGTGTACCGAGAGAGAACACGTTATGTGTGCGCTACACGTGATGATAACCATTATCCTCTTATATGGATTAGACTCAATGTGTAGCATATTTGACTCATTGTGCCTTATTTGATGGTGGTCCAGTGCTAATGAAGATGGGACTAAATACAGTGGTTGTGTTATTATTTGTGCATCACATATGATGGAGGGCTCGTGATGATGATAAATAGGTCGAATATAATGACGATTATTATATGTCAGTACTACGTGATGGTGGCTTTGGTCATATGAGACAGGACTGGATGCGATTACAGTTTAATTAATAGAGTATGAAACTTAAATGTAATTAATATGGATTGTGAGGTCCCGTTTTATAGTTGTATACATTATTTTAAGATAGACAATTGCATTTACATTTATGATTCTTTTGAGTTGCGTAACTTAATTATCTTCTTTAGCTTGAACTTATTATATCATTGAATATTTTCGAGTGCTCGACTAATGCCCCATGATTATTATTCTTCCCATATAGCACAGATTTTCTTCTTTTATCCCGAGTAATCACCTCTCAAGACATTATAAGATACATGAAATGTTAGTATCTATTCATTTTATTTTGAGTTGTGTGAGTTGAGGATGTATTCTATTTGACCTTAATTCTATAGTTGAGATTTGTTAAGATTCATAGGCCTTATTATAGTGATGACGATGTATGATATTATTCTTAGATGTTAGACTATGGTTAATGTTGAGACTCTTACTATATTAGTTTTAGATGGATGATGATTCAGTTGCATCATTCAAGGATATTATTATATTGCACTCTTTAATTTATTGCATCATTATTATGTTATTTTTTACATGATGCAAATGATATTTAGGTTAGATAAGAAATTTATATATACTAATATTTGGACTTGATCAACCAACATACTATAATATGTGGGTTATTACATTAGGTGGCCCATTTGTCTAAGTTTGGGATGGCCTAGGTTATCATTTGGAGCCTAAAAGGTGGGTTTATTTTAGGGTTTGATGAGGCCTTTAAGTTAACTAATATAATAACAATATTAAGTTAAATTAAGTCATTACAACAAACCTAAACATTATATATATATATATATATATATATATATAGAGAGAGAGAGAGAGAGAGAGAGAGAGAGAGAGAGAGAGAAATCAGAGGCAATTGAGAGGAAGAAAAATATCATAAAACTAAATTGGTATTTCCATCTACACTAAAAAAAAGCAAGAAACTTCATTTTACTTTTTCTCCTTTGGTATAATATTGTTGAAATAGAAACCTTTTTGTAAAAACCCTAAGTTAGTATGTTAATTCTAAGTATAGTTTGTGGAGGTAATTTCTGGAATCTATAAATGAATTTGATGTATTAGTATGTGGAAGACATTGTTGAAAAATAACTAGGTTTTATGTTAACTTATCTTTGAACAATTGTATTCCCACATTTTATTTGATTTTGAAGTTAAAGAAATTTTGAAGTTGAAGATCAAGCCATGTTTAAACCCATGTTTAAATCATAAAATTCATGATTAGTTAGATTAATGGGTGAAGATATTGACATAAATCAATGGTTATAACAACAGGAAAGTGCTCTAGTGCCCCAGGTTTAAACATATTATCAAACACAAACCAATTTTAAATTATTAATTTTATCTATGCATAAATTAAACCATATTGTTGTCTAAATAGGTTATTAATTTTAATCTTGACCTGAGCATGCATGAAGGTGATATAAGTAAGAGTAAAATAAAGGCAAATCTCACTATGACGATGCACAAGGAAAACCCGTAATGCAAAAAACCTCAGACAACCCAATCACACAAGTCCACTACGATATAGTTCTTAGTATAATAAAAACCTAGATTACATAACAACTCGACACTTTCAAGCCTTGACGCACTTCCTTGTTCCCTTTTACCTTCTTTGTAGCCACTGTTGGATGCCTTCCAATAACTAACATAACACAGTTACTTTCCCACATCTCAATATCCCACTTATCTTACTTGCCTTTAGACTAGTCTAGCCATCGCACAACACAAACATGATCTTCATCACTCAAAACGCTCTCAAATATGAAGAGTAAACGAAATTTGTGCAACATATAAGAGATCAATCTAGCATATGTATGAGAAACGTGGATCGAAAACTTTAGTTGTAGTCACAATATTTATTCTCAAAAACTCTTTTCGTACCTCTTCGTAAATATTATTTCCATCACTCCTATTTATGGAAAACACAAAAAAATAAGCGACATGAAAATGAATAAATCTTATTCGAACGAAATATATAGGGTGATCCGAACTAAGATAACATTTTCATTTCAACAAAACTACTAAAATCGTTCAAACAGAGATCGAGCTAACTTCGAATAAAAATCCTCTGTAAAACGGAAGAAACTCGTTTGATCCCCTTCGATTTTTGTTTAAACAAAACCATACATATTGTTTATAAAAAAAGAAAAAATTCATTCGAATGACTTGTAGAAACTCATTTGAACATACTTAAATTCTCATTCAAACGACTTTAATAAAGAATCATTTCTTTCTTTTGAAATTCTTTTTACGATAAATGGCCACAATTATTTTTATAAAACTAAACACCCAAAACTAGTATCCAGGTATCAAGCATAAATATGCATTCACGCATCATTAAGATCTCTCGAATATTAAAGATGAAACTCTTCATGAAACTCAATGTGTACTCAATGTCTATTTAACTTGTCCAGTATGGTCTTCAACCACACATCACAGTCTTATAGTATAAACAAATTATATCATAACCTATGACTCAGACAAGTTTTGTCCAAATGGAATAGATCTAATATTCATACAAATTGACTCGATCAGTTACTTTCCCTTATAATTATCCGCCTTTGTCTATTCGTGGACAAAACTGAAAAATAAAAATCTACTAGGTTGCAAAGCTCACTAAAGACTCAATACCATCCCCAAAAGGAAAAAGTATAAATGCTTGACTGAAACAAACTTGAGTAGCTTTTCTTTGTGAAAACTTAGTCTCATTGTTGCTAAACCTGCACACTTAACACGCCATTAAATGCAAAGAGAATATAACAATAGCAAGCTACAAACAACATATGAAAACAAAACCCCATTTGTTGAACATTTCTCCCTTTTTTCGGGAATAGAAAAATATAAAGTGGACAATATAAATCAAATTCCCCGCCTAAATATAACATGTGTAAACGTAAAGGAAAATAATGCTAAGTGAAATGACAATGACAAACAAACTCGGTAACATAAGTACAAATAATCCAAACAATGGACAAATGATACCAATGTAACCATGTAACAAAGCATACAACTATGATCATTATGACATGCCAAATAGATATGATAATGAAGCATATGACAAACATGGATTAAATGCAACGCAAATATATATATATATATATATATATATATAAGAATCAACACATATAAATTTTCCACACTCGTATGGCGTCAATATATCTTAACCAAATGTGGTACGGAATGAAGGGGCATGAACTAGAAAACAAAATATGTCTGAACCACTCAAGATATGTCCGAGGAGTTTTATTTGACGATATAAATTGATCAAACTTCCATTTAGCCTCAATTGATAAATAATGAACTCATAATGGACAAACATACACAATGCATACTAGCCTAGAAGTCTTGATGATTCTCAAATCAATAGCGTCAAACATTTAGTTTAACCAGCACTTATTGTACAATCCCATTGATCTTCAACTTTGACACCCTAAAAATATAGATATTCGATTTCTCTCTCCTTTTGAAGATACCAATTTTGAAGAATCAAATTTTAAACATGTCCTTGGAAATTCTTTTATTTTCTTTTATCTCTCTATTTTTTAGGCTCTTAGTAATGGTGCCCTTTCACGTAAAGGAGAATTCTCCCTTCGTATCCCTTTCCATTGCACCCTTATATTTTTCAAATGAAATAAGCTCTTCGAAAAAGGTCCTTACATGCACAAATCACCCAAGAAAAAAATATGTATATGACAAGATTGATAAGAGACTGCTTGACTTAGCTTATGCAACATAGATTCTTATAACCCAAAAGAGCTAGCATACGTGTGTACGGAGGCATATACAAAGTGAATCAATTTCGAACAATTCCATGCAACATGATTAAGATTAATCAAAGAATTTCAAACAATAGTCAAATTCCATAGTCACATGGAAACATGGAACAAATGAGATTCAAACACACCGATATGCCATAAAAAAATATGTAAAACAAAACTACACAAAATAAAACAATTTTTTTTAGTTTTTAAAACTTTTTAAAAGCAACTCAAAAGACAAAAAAGATACTTTTTTTATTTTTTTAATAAGACTTAATAATTGAAAAATGAAAATACAGGAGACGCAATATCACACAACTTACAAAAACATATAACAAGAAACACAAAATTTAGTCTATGAAAAACATGCAAACACAATCAACCGTTAGATATAACATAAGAAGAATCATGTGCAAGCCTTCAAGAATCAACAAGACTAATATTAAGCACCTCCAAATTCGATTTCATAACCTACTGGGTTTTGGGAAACTTGGTGACACTCGACATAGATTTCGTAGGATTTTTTCTAAGATCATAACAAAAAAGCCTAAGGTGACCTTTCCTACAATAATGTGTGCAAGTGTAGACATAAGAAATGTTATTTATGGGTTAACCTTTTTGAATGTACTTGGCTATGTCAAGATGTTGGTCTTGGCTTTATTAGCAGAAGCATTTAGATCATCTAAGTCAATTATAACCTTATCATTTTTATTTGGATGGTACCTAAAATATTATCCAGCTTCTTCGACCTAGATTTTAAATCAAATTTGGCATGACTTGAGTCTCTCAATTTCTCCCTTAACTCCTAAACCCCGGACTCAAGAAAAAGACGGGGCTCATAAAAAATTAGGGACTCCTTATTAATAATTTCCATCAATCCGCGAAGGTAATCTCTCTCCCCTTCAACAAGTGAAGATTATCCCTAAGAGTCTTCTCATGTGCCCTTAAATCCTCAATCAATTTACTATCATCATTACCTACATAACGTTCCTTAAACTTAGTATCCAACTTCGAATTGGCATTTTTTAGCTTCAAAGACTCCATGTATAACTCATGAAAGGTAACCTGAATCTCACTATCCTTATATTCTTCTTTTGTTTTTCTTCTCTTCTTCTTCATCACTCACTTGGGAATGAAAACACTAAACTTCAGAACCATCATGAAAATGATCATTATCAACATCAGAAGACTTTAATCTAAGCCCATATAACTGGTTGTAAAAGAAGTTTAGTAATGCTCCACAGGAATTAGGTTCGTCTTCCTACTGACTATTACTAAGGGTAGCATTGCATGCCTTAGGCTTCTTGACCTCCTTCAATAGTTTAGTGGGACACTCACATGAGTAATTCCCCAAACCTAGGCATTTAAAGCACTTGTCCAAGTCATCCACCTTCTTAAGACGATACCTTTTCTTCATCTCAGAGTCGATGAATTTCTTGGGTTTATTCGCAAAGCTCCTATATTCTCTGACCTTAAGAAAGTTTTTGAACTTCATGTAAATCTAGAAATATCTTCAATATTTAAATCACCATCACTATCGGAATTCAATATATCCTCCTTTTGGGCATTCAAAGCAACACCATTAACGTTCTTTTCTTCCTTTTTTTCTTTGGAGGACACATGTTCATATCATAGGTTTAAAGGTCACCTATATATTCTTGGAGTCTCATAACATCGAAACCACCTAGGGAATCTAGGTGTGACAACCCGAATATGATTATGATAAATTATGCTTAAACCATGATTAGCTTATGTGATATGAGTAATGTTTTATTAATATATGTGATGTTAAGTAATGATTTTTAGTCTAATCCTATCTTCACAAAGCATGAGATATCGAATTAGTTACAAGTACAAAATTTTGAAGTTTCGATAGGAATATTCAGGTTGGAGACTAGTTTTGACCCTTATAAAATAACAACTGACTTAAGGTAAAAACTAGATAGTTGTATATATATGATTTAGATTTGTAACACAACAAACGGTATGTTAAACAGAGGTCGGAGCAAGAAGTTATGCTGGAATTACGAAGCAAGGGCAAATTTATCCATTTGTTAAATGATATTTCGTCTTATCAGTGTAACAAATGGTGGATTTTGATTGGTTAAAGAAGGAGGTGGGTTTTGGCCGACTTTAAAGGCTAGAAATAATCTCCTCCTTCAGCATATTTCATCCATGGAAGAGTTTTAGCCTAAGGAGAGAGAGCCGGGAAATTTACGAAGAAAAGGCGAGGAGAAGTTGGAGAAAAATTCATAGGAAATTACGTAAAAGTCCCTAAGGTAATTCTACTCATAAATCTTGTTATATTTTTTATACTATTGATTGAAATGATATAAATTTTCATTCTTTTACTAAATTTCCATGTCTTGAGGTATACGTATGGATAGATGCGAGTTTAAGCAAAGTTGAACGTGTAAATCATGTATATTGCTTCGATTGGAAACCTTGTGTATTCAAACTTCTATATCTATTCGTATTTTTATTGGAATTGAATAATTATAGTTGGAGATGAAAATAGACTCATATACGTGTAACATATTCGAAAATTATGTGAAAATACCACGAAATTAATCTTGGGTGATAATTGGAAGTTGGGTATAAAATCTGCCCCCAAAAGTGTAAGTACGCATACCATGTGTTCGATGTTTTGCTTGATATAGCAAATGAACACTAAAAATTGTGGAACTTTAATGTATTATTATTTAATATGTTTATTAATATTGGGTGTAATATCATAGAAAGTTATGATGTAGAGAAATTACGAAATTCCTGGAATTTGACTGAACGATTGATGAGCCTATAGGGCAGATTTGCTATGTATTGAAGAAATGGGCATAACTTGCTCTAGGAAACTTGAAATGATGCGTCGTCTTTTGTATTGGAATCATAATATGATAAGGATTGAATTACCAAGAATAAATGAATGTATGTTTAGTCTATAATTTGGATATATCAAATATATTAACATGAATTTGGATGGAAATTCACTTGTGATAAATAATTTGAATAGAATCATATGATGCTTATGAATTGAGTTATCTTTGAGATATTCCTTGGATTGTTGATATTCTTATGATGATACTAATATTGTAAGAATGATAGTAAGGGAATAAGAACCGGTTGAACAAGTACCGGACAAAGGAAAACAAAATCCTGTTAAATTACCAAGGTGAGTGTACTTATGATTTGTTTCATATATAAATATGAATATAGCTCTAAGAGCAGATATTTTTTAATACTTCGATATTCAGGATTTGTTTGAATATTAAAATATTCAGGATTTGTTTGGGTTTTATGATCCAGGATTGGTTTAAATACTTCGGTATTCGGGATTTGTTTGGATATTAAAATATCCAGGATTTGTTTGGGTCTTATGATCCAGGATTGGTTTGAATACTTCAGTATTTAGGATTTGTTTGAATATTAAAATATCCAGGATTTGTTTGAGTCTTATGATCCAGGATTGGTTTGAATACTTCGGTATTCAGGATTTGTTTGGATATTAAAATATCCAAGATTTGTTTGGGTCTTATGATCCAAGATTGGTTTGAATACTTCAGTATTCACGATTTGTTTGGATATTAAAATATCCAGGATTTTTTTGGGTCTTATGATTCAGGATTGGTTTGAATACTTCGGTATTCAGGATTTGTTTGGGTCTTATGATCCAGGATTGGTTTGAATACTTCGATATTAAGAATTTTTTTGGATATTAATATATCCAGGATTTGTTTGGGTCTTATGATTCAGGATTGATTTGAATACTTCGGTATTCAGGATTTGTTTGGATATTAAAATATCTAGGATTTGGTTGGGTCTTATGATCCAGGATTCGTTTGAATACTTCGGTATTCAGGATTTGTTTGGATATTAAAATATCTAGGATTTGTTTGGATCTTATGATCCAGGATTGGAATTGGATAAAAATCCAATAATTTAATTTGTCTTATGACAACGATTTATTGGAACTTATGTTCCAGGATTTGTTATTACCAATGGACAGGATTGTTTGGATTTCATATCCACTGATTTGATATAAAATTGTTATTTCATAGCAAGGCAAGATTATTTGGATTATATATCCACATATTTGACATAAAATTGTCATTTCATTGTAAGGAAGGATTGTTTGGATTTTATATCTAGATATTTAATATAGAATTGGTATTTCATAGCAGGGCGGGATTATTTGGATTTTATATTCACATATTTGATAAAGAAGTGTTATTTCATTTCAGGGAAGGAGTACCTCACTAAGCTTAATACTTACGATTTATGTTTTAACATTTTCAGGTTTGTACGCTGCCAGCTAGGATATCATATGATCGGTGATTTGAGAGTTGCACCGTTAGAAAGATTTGGGGATTAGACGTGGGGATTTTATCATTGTCACACTGAGGTTTTACTACACTCGCACATCTTATATATTGAGTTAGCATGGGTTGATTTGATGATTGTAATATTTAATCATGGTCAATCGTAGTATAGCATGTTCGTTTAATTATGACTCTGATGTTAATTACGTTATGGTACAAAGAACATGATTATATTTATTGTACATGAAAAAAATATTGATAAATAAATTATATTTCAAATGGAATAAAGATTATGATTTAATTATAATATAAATGAAATCATTTGAATGGATTTGGGTTTGGGTTTGGGGTTTGAAACTAGGACCATGACTTTGGTGTTAAAATTTTCAGACAATGACCTTAAGATTTTTTGCACCGCTCGAGATTCGGTAATAGGCTCACCTAATTTATATGAGGAATTAAAATTTTTTGAATACTTGACATAAATATCATCAAGAGAATCTTTCTCTAATATCTTAATTTTTTCAAACTTAGTTGTCAGATTTTACAATTTGAAAACCTTAATAGTATCGATATCCGTGTGTGAGGATTTCAAAATATCCCAAGCATCGTTCCTTCTCTTGTAGGTCATAATTATTGTAAGCTCTTCAAGCATGAAAATTTCATTTACTTCCTTAGAATCAAATGACGAGGGATTCTTTTTAGTCATTGTCCAAAAGGAGAATGATTTAGGAGCACCACCTTTGGTGGGAGGAAACCACCCTTGCTCAACCGAGTTCCAAACATTCTCGTTGATCAATTTTAAGATAAATCACATTTGGGCCTTCCAATAAGGATAGTCTGAACTGTGAAACATGGGAAGCCAGGTAATATAATTACCATCTCAATTAAAATCTGCCATAAAAAACCTAAGTCCACTAAATAGGGATCAAACATGACAAACTAGTGTAACCAACTTTAGTGCCAATTTGAAAGTGCTTTAGCGCCCTGGGGTTAAATGTATTATCAAACACACACCAATTTTAATTTTTCAATTATATATTGCATCAATTAAGTCATCATATTATTCTAAATGGTTTATCATTTTAATCTTGACCTAAGCATGCATCTAGGCAATATAAGCAAGAGTAAAATGAAGGGAAAAGACCTCGAACGAACCAACCATACAAATACAATAATATATATATATATATATATATATATATATATATATATCTTAGTAAAGAACAACTTAGACGTACTCAATGACTCTATAATTTGAATACTTGGCAAGCTTCCTTGTCCTTGCTACCTTTTTCATAACCATTATTGGATGTCTTCCAATAGCCAACACAATGCATGCGCTTTCCTATGTCTCCATAACCCACTGATCTTACTTGCCTCTAGACCAATCTAGGAATCGCACAAAACAAACACGGTCTCCAACGCTCAAAAATCTATTATATATAAGGATAAAACTAACTTACTGCAACACACAAAAGAACTCAAACTAACATATGTATGTAAAACTGGGATCTCAAATTTTGGTTGTAAAGTAGTGTTTTGAAGGCACAATAATTGTTCTTAGAAACTATTTTGCAAATACCTAATCATAAAAACTATTGTCAGTATTACTAATTATTAAAAACACAAAAAGAGAGGCGGAATAGAAATAAAAAGATCTATTTCGAATGAAATATATAGGGTCGTTCAAACGAAGATAAAATTTTTGTTTGAACGAAACAATTCTCATTCGAACGAAAATACTAAAATCGTTCGGACAGTGATCGAACAAACTTCGAATAAAAATCCTCTGTAAAATAGAAAAAACTCAATTGATCCTCATTTGGTGTTCGTTTGAATGAAACCATGCATATTGTTTGAATAAAAGAAAGAACTCGTTCAAATGGCTTATAGAAACTCGTTTGAATAGATTTAAATTCTCTCTCGAACGAATCTAGTAAAAAAACATTTTTTTCTTTCGAAATTATTTCTAGGAAGAGAGGCCTCAAACAATTTTAAAAAACTAAACACCCAAAGCTTGTTCACCACATTGAGATCCCTCGGATGTTAAAGATAAAACTCAGCGTGTACTCGATGCCGCGTTAGCTTGGCCTCAATGGTCTTCAATCACACATTATAGGCTTAACTCAAATCCTAACATATGACTCAAATATGTTTTCTCCGAACGAAATCGAGCCAATATATATACAAATTGACTTGATTCAAGATTTTCCTTTACACTAGGGTGTTAAATTCGTTTATAAATGTTAACTTTGTAGGAAGGTTTCTCCTAGAAAAATATTTAGTGATTGGCAGACCGAATCACGATAATCCCCAAAACTTAGAAAATTATGTGCATAACATCATTTTGACACCGTTCGAGCAATATTCAATGGAACTAGATACAAATAGTGCGCGCAACGTAGGTTTTAAACCATTTGCTTAAAAATAAAGTATAAGTTTAAGACAGTACGCATAATGACGAATTGCGACAGTGCACATGATACATAATTCTTAGAGTGTCAATTTTTGGGTAGTTTTTTTGGCATTTAATGTGGTTACAGCTAGGGGCTGAGTCCAGGGCATTTTATAGACTTAATTAAGTACATTTTGGTTGGGATATCTCTTAGGAGTTTAATTACCAATTAGGGAACAAAGTTCAGTAACTGAAAATTTTAGGATTGTTTAGGTTATGTGTTCATACTTGTATGATTTATGTACATCAACATACCACATGTGGATGTGTAGGCTCATGTAAAATATAAAAGTCAGGAATTTGATGTCACACATATGTTGGGGTCGTGTACTACACATTTTGATTGTTCATAGGTTTATATTATCCCGATCCTACGTGTTAAGGTCCTCATCTCCCATGTTAGGACACGAGATATGAATCCTTTCGTGGAGACGTATGTATATGGTTACAAGATTGGTATGATGGCTTAGTGATTTTCTGTTTATATGTTTTTGACTTGAGGAATTGGAACCTTATTTAATTGTCACTAGAAGTAAGAGAGATCCCTGTAGGTGTATGCATTCATGAGATATTTTATGTGAATATTGTGTGGATAACATATTTTGATGGCCATGGGTTAATAATGCTCGTGTTGATTATTATAAAAGTAACATTGAGCTGATTATATATTTTCGATGATGATTATATGACTAGGTTTGTTAGTGTTATATTGATCCCTCATTCTTATGCATACATCTTAGATTGTAGAGTTATATTGATACCAATATCTAGGTGGTTTTGACTTAGTTACCTACTGTTGTACTTGGGTTGTGATATTCACGTGTTTATATACCTTGAGGATGACCTAGCTATATTATTGTTATATTTTACCTCTAATTGGGATTATGAATATAGTTTATTATTTTGGCCCTAACCCATCTTACATTCAAACAATTTTAAGTCATAGGAAGGTTCGATACAAAGGTTACTATTGTGACATTTTATGGAACCACTCCAATCCTTCTAAGTCTTTTACACTTTCAACTAAAGTATGTGTTGGGGTTTTCATCCTCGTTTTTTTTTATATTTTTTGTCTTTAACTTGAGATGTTAGTATGGACATGTGTTGGGTGCCATATTATTTAAGGGATTTAGTTATTTCATGTTTAGTCCTTGAGTCAGTTTTAAGGGGAGACTTTTATCAAATTGTTTTAATTGTTAGTGTGGACTCATTGATTTGTTTATATTATTTTGTTTAGTTATATTGCTCATGTTATAATTTATATCTCAAGATTAAAATGATATGCAGTTTTTGGATAGCCCTTATTAAGTGTACATAAGAATAGCCACCGAGTGTGTAGAAAACATGGGGTGACACAAAATTGATAAATTCAAGAAATATTTGTAACAATTTGAGAAGGTGAATGTCGAACTTAAAGGAAGTTAAAGTAAGTTAGAGAATAATTTCCTTGAACTTGCCAAAACCTCGAAGAACAAAATGGGTCTCGGCTATTATGGTACATAAGGGTTCGAGATGAAAAATGGGACCATGTTTACTAAAGGGTTAACCAAGACACACACTCACCCCCTCTAAATATTAATCTCAAAATAAATAAGGTGGATATGCCAAAATCTTATTTTTTTTAATAATTTTAATAGGAGGGGTCATCTTAGAGACTATAACTACCGCATTGATGAGTATGAGTATTTTCCCCGCGTATGATTGAGACTTCTTTGATCTCTAAAATCATGTTGATTATCTTTTCCAAAAATCTTAAATGATTATAAGAGAGTTGATGATTATGACCACTTCTAATCCAAGTGTCCATAACAAGGAGAAAAGTAAGGTAAAAAATGGTAAAAAGAAAATAAATCACATAAAAGATAAGGGTCCCGACTCTTAATCGTCTCACCATCCTAAGTGAGTTATTCCTACCGTCTTTAAGGTAGGATTCGTCTACCATTCTTTTAATTTATTGTTTTGTAATTTTTTTCTAAAAAAACAAAATAAATTTTTGTTTTAGAAAATTATAAGAAAAACAATAAGATTTTCTTTGTTTTATATCATAAAAAATCCAAAACTATTTTTTTTATATATTTTTGTTGCTAGGTAGTGTTAAGATTATTGAAATTTTAATATTTTAAAATCTCACAATTTGAGGTACATAAGTGGAAGACCAATGGTTTGTACAATTTCGTCTAGTATGTGACTTTATTTTGGATGTATTCAACTATTAACGCAAGCATGTTAGCCATAGGTCTTTATTGGCTTGAACGTTTGTGATATAACATTTGAATAATATGGTTGGCTTTTTAATATTTCCACCTATGGGTTGCCTAGGGTTTCATGCAATTACATGAGTGGGGTATATTGAACCTTTTCAAATTTTTGTGTTCTTTACCTTTTCCTTAGATAACTTTTGTGGGATTCTTCAAATTAGCGTTATTTTGCATTTATGAACCACTCGTGTTTGGTTTTAGTTTTGGTTATGGTTGTCATGTTTTAATATATGGATTATGCCTATCGTGGTGAATATTTATTTCGATTTCTATTTTCATATTTTATTATGTCACTTATATAATTCTAGCACATGCTTATTACACTATTTAGTTATTTTCTAGTTTTGATTTATTTATGATGTTGTGACTTTTGGATTCTTCCCTTTGTCCATTCGAGAGAAAAGGGGGGATTTTTGGAATTTAAGGGGAGTATACTGAGAAGAGGGTATATGACTTGAATATTTTAAAACGCATCATTTACTTATCTGATTATATTCTTATGTATCTTTTATATGTCACATGTGTCTTTATGTGATACCTCATAAAATTCATAAATATATGAGTTAGGTATAATACAAAAATCATTGGAATAAAAAACATTTAGCGACATTCTAAGTATAATGAAATACTAAAAACTAAACAAATAATATCAAGAGATAATAAATGCTAGACAAAATAAAAACATCGTTGATACCAATCAATGTCAATATATTAATGGAACTCTTGAATAAAATGTAATAATAATCGAACTCTAGTATACAATGTATCTCATATAATCTCTGAATCGGAATTATAAAGTAAACAAAATATAAAGTACAACGGTCTGTTGAATCCAAATAAATACATAGAGTGGGCGAGCTAAACTTTCTCGACCCCTACATCCAAGGAAGGAATAGTACAATGTCGCTAAAGGTGCTCCTCAATTGAGACCAAGTCTACAGCAATTACTGCAGTCTAAGATTTGTGAAAATAGATATAACAACAACGTAAACAATGAGTTTATAAACAATAAAATTTTAATTGAATTTGTTGTACAATATAACCACACATCTTACTTTATATTTTAGTGGATTATTCGATTTCGATCCCAAAACCATATGCAGCCCATATGAATAAAGTTTATCTCTTAATTCATTATTCTAACTGTCATAATATTGTATTAATCTCTTACATTAAGAATCATGTATTGTCCGGTGTTCCCAAACCTAAAGTACATCTCGCTAAATAACCAAGGTACTATTAATGGTCTTATATCTCAAGTCAATCAATATAAGGCTATCCCATACCGCAATATAATATACACCTCTAGTATTTAGAATATAAAAATCCCGATTCATAAACATGTAAGTATGCAACCCTACTATAAATCATATTCACAATGCCCATATTTGTTGTGTGCTTAGGAAAGGACGATATTGCAAACAAAAAGTCTAATTTTAGCTTTTTCAATTTTAGAAATCAAAACTTTATACAATTTTATATCCAATAAAACTTATGCACCAATTTTAAACCTTTGTTGTGAAATTTTTTTTACCTAATTTTATCTTTTTAACCTAAAACATGCATCTAGATAATAAGAAGATAAAATACGTAAAATAGTCCACAACATGTCAACGTACAAGGAAAATCCATAATGGGAAAAACCTCAGTCGACCCAGCCCCGCAATTAAAATGATATGGAATTACACAAATTATTAGATGACTTAATCAACGATTCGATCCCCACAAGACTTTATGTATCTTCAATCTCTTACATTATTAGTTTAATCTCTCACTCGATCCCCTATTTATTGTTACTATCAAAATATTAGTTTAATCTCTTACATTATGAATCATGTATTGTACGGTGGTCTCAAACCTAAAGTACATCCCGCTAAATAACCAAGGTACTACTAACGGACTTATATCTCAAGTTTATCAATCCAAGGCTATCTCATGTTATAATATAATATACAATTCTAGTATGTGGAATACAAGAATTCTGAGTTATAAAAATGTAAGTATCCATCCAGACTATAAATCATACACATCTCTAGTATAGCATATAAATTGATACAACTATCTCTAATACCGCAATATATGATCATATAGTAGAAGTAAGATAATCTATACGTCTAACATCCACACAAAGGTACAACCACCGATATGTACAAGTAAATGGAATACTCGCTCGCCCGCACATAATGTAAGCCTTCCCTATTTCTTTCGTGGATCACTCACGTGTACTAGGCATATTTATAGGTAATCCCACCCTTATAACCTCAAAGCTTCAAAATGGATAGTCACTACGATTTTCATTGAACCACATAGACTATCATACCCAAATTTATATAATGACCATCAGTCGTATATCCAATTACTATACGCTGATAATCCACGTATATTACCTCCTCGAAACACTAGTACGTATGCAGTAGTGTCCTGGGAAAAAATGATCAAGGTAGAGCTCGTCACTATCATCAGGGCACCGTCGACATCGTACACTCCCCATAAACATATCCCTCTGCTACATCACTCATAATCACTAACACATGGTATGCATTACACATAAAACACACAAGCAAATATAAGCCTCACTAACAAGTTGAAGTAAACATATATACATACAAACCCAACACTACTGGGTCATAACTGGAATCTCTATCATAAATAAGGTAAATCACACTTTAACCTTACATTGACCCCATACATTCTCAAACCGAACTCCCAGGATTCCTAAATCTAAGTATAGTCTTACTCCTACACTAGAAACACGCAATATAACTATAGTCAATCTCATATAACCCTAGCCCGATCTACCAAGGCTTTGCACCTAGGTATCATTCACACCTAACATATATAAGAGCATCGAATGTACTAATTACCCCACTCTAGTGTTTTTAATTAATCCTAGTCTCCTTGAAGGACATACACCATATTAAAATCCCATAATAACCCTAACAAACCCGGCCAACGAACTCAAATTTTTAAGCTTCTAAAATCTCATATAATAATCAATCCTACTCTCGGATTCTGCAAAGTAAGACCTCAAATTCAATTTAACCCCCTACAAACTAACTAATGTCAAAATATTCAACTAACTAACACCAAAATCCAAAATCTCAAAATGTACACATTCACTTTCTTTTACAATTATATCAAACTTTAAGGAAAATCAAGCCTAACACTATGCCCCAAAACTCTAAAAAGAATTAAACAAGACGTAAGACCATTCTATGTCGAACCTGTGAGGATCAATCAATTGATGGTCTGGGGTTGATCGATTGATCACTCCAAAAAACTGACACTTCTCCCTTTGAATGGATTCATCTTCTCCAAAACCTTGTTTCTCTCTCTAAAAGTCCATTAATGACTTTCAAATCTTTATCCGAGCCCCAACCAATAACCAAACAACAAAGGCACTATAAATATATGACTGAAACTTAATTATAATGACAGATTCACAAGTTTTTTTCAAGATTTGAAGGAAAAATTCAGATTTAATAATAAGAACCCTACTTTCATAAACATCTTCAATTGAATTATGATTTTCATGGAGTGATTCAATTATCATAGGGATTTTTAAGGATTTATAATATAAAGAAAGTCTTAAAAGTTGTGTAATAATTTCAATTCAAGTTCATGAGGAAATTAATCAATATTGGATGGAGATTGACATAATTAATATCATGCTTAGGTTAATTACGAAATTAACTATTTAAATCTTCTAAATCAGATTATAAGGGTATTAAGTTTAGATTTTAATGAATAGATGTAATCTAACACAAAAGAAACTATAATCAAATTCTAAATAAACTTGCCTGTATTTTTTGTTGTGGATAAAACCATGCCAAGATCTTCTCAATTCCTCATCTTTTCTTAAAGTCCATTATCTCTAGTTTAAAGGTGTATTTCAAATTGTAATATGTGACTTATGAGATCGCTAATGACCCACTAAAACCTTTAATCCCGAAATTGTATTTGGGCCCTAAGTGGGTCTCACCTAAAAGAATCGAAAATCACCTTTAATTGACGTAACATGTTACCCAAGACCTACACTAGCCCAATTGGCTTAAACCCCGTCATTTTAAGATAAAATGAACATTCTAAGATTCCTAGAAGCCGAATAAAAAATATTCCAAAGTAAGTAACTAATAACTCAGTAATTTAATAATCAAGCACTACATGTCCAAATAATAATTACTTATCCAATAAATTACTGTATATTAAGTTTGGTTTCAATTACGAATCAAATAACACGTAAAAATGTAATAATGACATCTCATATGACAACAAATACACAATTATTTTTTTGACAATATCTCACAATTATAAAATGCATAGAAAAAATATGGGGTATTACACTTTAATTGTGTAGGTTACATGGCCCTGATGTACCGACGACGTTTGGATCATTGATGTCATATAACGTATCATGTTTATCTTATGATATTTGGGATGAGTATATATGATGTAAAGGTATATTTTGTAATACCCCGCACTTTTATGGGAAATTAAATTCCATAATTAAGTGTAATTTGGGAATTTAGGAATTATCGTGAATAGTAAATTTTTGGAGTTTTCAAGGATTAGGTGATTTTTTATGGGTGTTATATTTGCTTTTGGGGTTAAGTAAATAAGTCGGAGTATTTTAATTAAATGTCGCAGCTGGGTAAAGCGACAGAGGATAATATTTTAACAGGAATACCGCATTAAGTTGTGTGGGGTTAAATTAGTAATTTGCGATCAAATACCTTAGATGGAGATTTCGAGTGTGCGGTTGGTCTCGGAATGGCTAAGATAGTCAGAATAGAGTATCCGGGGGTCAAAATTGAGTATCGGAAATTTTTGGATTAATAGGAACTCGCAATTGAGTAAACGAGCCATTTTTGGGTTTAAAAGGAATAAACCCTTATTTTCTCCTATATAAGACATGGGAGAGTGGGAGAAAAGAAAGAAAAAGAGAGAAAGAAGAAGAGAAGAAAGGAAGAAGGTAGAAAGAAGAGAGAAAAAGGATTTTTGGGCCAAACTCCATCGGATTCGACTCGAAGTCGTCGAATTTTATCCTCCAGGCAAGTGTTTACTTGCTTTATTTGATTTTGAGCATAAATCTCATATCATAATTGGTAATAACAAACCCTAAAGATTTTGGGTTGGATTTTTGTTGGTTAAACGGGTTTTTCGAAAGTTTAACGGTTGAAAACCGAAAAATGTCAAATTGGAGAAACTTAGAAAATTATAGAAATTAATGGTTGATTCTTGGTTTTAGGATGTTTAGAACTGATTTTCTTGGTGTATATATAGTTGGGTGTGGTTACATATTGGTGGGATAAAAGGAATTAAAGTTTGGAGGTTTGTTAATGGCCGAAACAGGGGCCGAAGAAGAAGTTGTCCGAAGAGATCGATCGATCGAGGGTAAATGATCGACCATCGATCGATCGAGGGACAAGGGTCGATCGATCGACCCTTAAGGATTTTTGGTAATTTTTCCTAGGGTTATTTATATGGGATAAATCCCTAAATTAAGGATTCCTAGCCTATTTAATTGAGGAAATAAGTAGACTTAACTAAGGGAAATATATTTATCTAATTGAGGAAATTTATGGGGGTTACGAGAGTGTTTAAGTGTGCGACACTAGAAATTATATTTTTGAGGAAATAATTAAAGTGAGGAATTAGAGAGTTGGGGTTTCCCAAAAATAGAGTGGGGACCTCTAAATTATTAATTAGGCTAAATGTAGTCCTTGGGTTCGTGGAAATGGAATCCACGACCTATTTAAATTAAGGGTGTTCGGTGATGAATATTTTTGGGATAATTTTAGTGGGCATTTAGGCCTATATAATTATGCACGTGGAAAACATAATTACATCGACTATGAGTGACTATATCCTGTGAGACTAATAGGATGAATTTGGGAAATTGCGTAATTACTTAGTATGAATTGGTATAATTGGAGAAATGATATAAATCCTTAAATGGGAATAAGGTACAAGTTATTTATCAAGTGAGGAAATACTTTTGAGTCTAGTATCAAGAGTGTGTGAATACTCGAATATTATTAATGATGAGAATCTTTGGGATTATTGATCATCATTATGTGTGATTGGCAATTATGGCCATTTATATTTGTTCGAAGAACAATGTGTAATATATATATATATATATATATATATATATATGAAGCATATCCCCTCTAATGCTATCATGGGAAGTTGCGCGATGTGGGTGAGGCCCCTGGCTTGAGGAGGAGGGAGCGTATAGTCCCCAGGTCATAGCGTCCATTTTTATATTGTGTGATTCTTATTAGGGCTGAGGCATGGTGGGTATGTTTCGTCTCACTTTCGAGGAGGAACTATGACCGCTTCCCAGACATTGTGAGTGTTGACCGCTATGTCGGTGATATTGAGTCCGATCGCTGGTCCCCAGGATGGTATGTGAGTGATGCCCTGGAAGATGATATCATTGAGAGACCGCATCCTCGAGTTATATCTCATTGGGATGGTTATTGTACTTGTGTGTATAGTACATTACTTGTGTATGAGAACAATATATTATATCTCTGTGAGAGTAAAGAGATAAATTGAATATGAAATGAAAAATGATTAATTCTCATTTCGGGATATTATATCCGGAAGTGTAATATAATGTGCATAAAAAAGTGAGTATAATAATAAATATAATGATATGAGTATATATATAAGTTGAGTACTGAGGGTCTAATGGATCTCGACGATCGACCTTGCCAAGTAGTAGTGTATCGGGGGGGGGGGGGTCCTTGTTTGGATTTCGCTTTGCGAGACACCCCACGCACGAATATGGCTTAGTGTTGATACTGGGGATAAGTTTAACCCTTAGTGCTCTAGTTTTGGGTTTTCTTATATAAGTATATATATGTACGTTGTGTACTGAGGGTCTATTGGATCTCGACGATCGACATTGCCAAGTAGTAATGTATCGGGGGGTTCCTTATTTGGATTTTGCTTTGCGAGACACCCCACGTACGAACATGGCATATCGTCGAGACTGGGGAGAAGTTTAGACCTTAGTACTTGGGTTGCTTAGGATTTCTAGAGTTTGGGGGTGACGAATTAGTTAGGCAGCATAGCTTGACTAGGATGTTTAGAGGGATGGATTAGGTGTGCACTATTAGAAGAGGGGTGAGGGGTATCTCATGGGAGTGCGATACCACTTTAAATATGAGATAAAATATATTTTAAAAATAAAGCATTTATGCACTTGCTAAATATTTTCATAACTCCGGCTCTAACCCGTTTCTATATTTTTTCTCTCTTGCTATAAATTATATATATATAGGTGTCCAGACACAGGGACGCCTGGATGATAATTCTTTCGAGTCAGACGTCAGTTGCAGTAGCTGTGGATGCATGCAGGTTTGATTTAGACGCTTCTATTCTTGTGATCTAGATAGGAAGCATTGTAGTTACTCTCGGGCCGAAAACCCAATTGTATTTATTTATTCTTCCGCCGCCTTTTTGTGTGGCATTCGATTTGGTTGTATTATATTTGAACCAAGTGTTCGGTTATTTTATCTCTTTCCAGTTTCATTTATATAAACTGTGTAAATGTTTTAATTGTATAGTTCGTTTAAAAATATTAGTTAAATAAAATTTTGACGCCAGTGTAATAGGTTATTAGTAATTAATTTGGTTTTCGACAGTGATGCTGAGAATGATCCATATGCGACTCCTATTTTAATTTGATATAGGAGTGATCGCTCGGTATTTTATTAGGCGGGGTGTCACATATTTATGCTTTTATTGGATCTTTTTTAGTTTTAGTTTTATCCCGAAATAGCCGAAGGGGAATCTTTGTAAGGACAATATTTTTTTATACCATCTGATTTTGGCAAATTTCTAGAACTTGACAAATCGTAAGTCTAGGTAAATTTTTAGTCTTCAGTTTGTATACCAGACTTAAAAATGAAGATATGAACTACGCCTCAGTTTATCATACAAATGAGGTTCGTAAAGGTAAAAGTTATTATATTTTTGTATCTATATTATTTATATTTCGAGTTAATAAATTGAGCTTTGTAAGATAAAATTCGCACACAAATTTTTTTCACACAAAGGAGTTAATTATGAAACATGAAGTATTGTAGGAATGACGCGACCTCATTCAAACGATTTTTTTGTGCATGAACCGTGTGTAAAGTATCTCTTTAGTACGAGGTCACCCTCATTTTCACAATATTTTCCTATTTCAAAATTCATAATTCTTAGCCCTAATTTATGAATAAATGTAAAAATAAGGCCGAAAATCATATTTTGATAGAGCGGCCCAATTTTTGTTTGAAATATACTTTGGTTTTGAGAGTTTTCCATGTGATTCGAAAGATCCTGTCAATTTCCAAATTCTAAGAAAAGTAGTTTATAGAATTCCCTTTCCTCTTCACATATGGAGACATATCATAACGATTTGTGCTGCCTAGACGTGTTCCGACTTATATCGATGGATACCAAGACCCAAAATTGTTCAAGTTATTGTGGTGGAGAGAAACTGATATCTAGTACGAGTGGATGTGACAAATTAAAATGAGACGGATATTAATGAATATATTTGAGTCTTATGCAAGTCACATCTGAATTTGTGTAAAGTTGGGTAAATTTTCTCTCGATACTAGTGCATTTAGAGGGTTTGGGGTGCAATAACCGATTTTCAAGGAATGGGTTTACATTTTATGATATTGTGTTTATTGTGTGCATGCTTTTGTATTTTCACACTATTTAATTTGCATTCACATCTGAAAATTAAACCTAAATAATTTGATTGGGTAAAATTAAAATTGAATTGGTTCATGATGTAGTGAGTTATTTTAAAAATGAATTTTGACTTATTTTGAGGACATTATTTCAAGAAAAAATAATTAAAAAAATATAAACCGCTTAGGCCTTTTCACTTTTCTCATTAAAAAGGAAATAAACAACCTTTATCTCTACACAACAAGCTAAGAACACAATCCTATCCTCTCCAACCTCACCCCAAGTCATCGTTTCACGATCTCACAAAGCTATGCCAATCATCAAAATTTAAACCCAACAGTTACAAGCAATAATGAAAAAGCCTAGTTGATTATAAAGATTGTACAATGCAGAAATGAAGCTACTAACAAAAATAATACATATTCGATCGAATATTAATTAGATAAATACATGCATCGAAGTTATATTATAATCCAATAGCTTATGATTAAAAATAAGGACATGTCCTCTGTGGTAGTTATTCTTTTATTTCTAGAACTTGGATCTTTGTTAAAAATCATTGGTACCCAATTTCATTGTGATTAATAACTAGGATCCCCACTTTCTCTCATGAACATATGTAAGGTTGACCTTATTGAACCACATTTATCTTTGTGTCTTTTCAACTTCTATGTTTACGCTACATTTTGATAATGATAATCTAAACTTTTAAGATGTTTGGTAAATAAATATGCTCGTGAAGTGTTTGAAACATACGTTCATGATTTTTAATTTGAAACATAACTAATTATGTGTGTGAAGTGTCTGCATTTGATATCCACATTCAAGAAACAAGTTTATTTTTATGTCTGAATGAACCGTTGTATAGACATGGAATGACAATGGGGTAAGTTCAATAGTTTTTTCATATTTATTTCTAAGCCCCTAACCCAACGAGCTTAGAAAAACACCAAACTTATTTCTAAAAGCCAAATCTGACCATAAGTATTATTTATGAACCCGACTCGACCTGCTTATTAAACTTATGCAAATTAATATACCTATATATTTGTGATCCAAATAATGCATAAGTACACCACCACGATTACAAACTTAATCGAAAAATATAACTTAAATAACTTATATATATATATATATATATATATATATATATATATATATATATATATATATATATATATATATATATGTATATATGGGTCTCCTCTTAAAGGGAGAAAAAATTGTGTTTTTAAATAAAAAAAAATATATTTTTTGTGCGTTGTTTAAATATTTCAGGGGACTTGTAAAAAAATCAACTAAAAATGCTTTTTTTTTTGTTATTTTAAAAAATTGAATCAAATATATGTCTGTTTGAACACCCTAAACTCACATATATTTGGCCCACTTTTTTAAAATAACAAAAAATTATATTTTAGGTTGATTATTATTATAAGTCCCCTGAAATGTTTAAACACCACAAACAAAAGTAAAAAAAATAACATTTTTTGGTATTTCAGAAAAAGGAACCATTTTACCCCCGTATATATATATATATATATATATATATATATATATATATATATATATATATATAGCTAGGGCTGGATGAATTTTTCTACGCATAAACTTAAACTTGACCCGAAACTTGAAAAATCATTTCCTAACGGGGTTGACTGGTCACAATCCCTAAATAGACGCAGTTGGCCAAATTCAGATTTAGTGTTGAGATTGAGAGATACTCTTATATCTTAACCATTCAAGTAAAAAAAAATATAATCGTTAGACTATCTTCAGAGTATTGGACCAATATGCTCCATCGAAATAATTCAATGTCATTTTGCTTAAAAAAATGCACCTAACTATAAGGCATTCCACATACAACACACTCTCAGACATCAAGATTTGCGTGACAGTCAATATTTTTTCATTATGAATAATGCAAACATTAACTAATACATTAAAGACAAGTCGTTATATGAATAAAAATGTGTTTAAAATTAATGATAAGTGTGTTTGTATCCCAAATGCATTAATTAATTATATCTACTTATGATACAATCATTTGACACATTTAAGATACAAAATTTGGTAAAAAAAATTAGTGTGCCTAGAAATGAGAAAAAAGAAACTTGATAAATAAATCATATTTATATAATACATGTCCTCATTAGTTTTATATAGTAAAATTTTCTCAATAGATTTTATTCATGCATGCATCAATATCTAATACCTATTTTCTAATAAAAGTTATTGGAGCAAAAATATTTTTTTCATGGGACATGTTGAAGAAAAAAAATTTCAAGATCAATTTTAATACATATATATTGAACTCTCTCATTATTACAAATGGCAACATTTAAAGACTCCATTTTTATTACTATCATCAATTTATTTCCCTTCATTTACAGTTCTTTTTTATTTTCCTTCATCTATATATCTCTCTAATTTTATTTTCCCATTTATCGCTCTTTTCATTTATATCTCTCTTTTTACATAAAAGAATATTTTTTCACCAGTGCTTTTAATTTAGCTATTTTTTAACTTAACATTTTATTTATACTTTTTTCCATTCATTTAAACGCTCACGTCGCGCATAATAGTTCTTAGCAAACTAGAGTAATCATTGAAAATCCTTTTTTAGGGTGCCGCTAAGGGGACCCCATTTTTTACTATAAAATATCACAAGCAAATTTTTACTCCAAAATACCATACAAATATATTTTTTACTTTATTATACCACAAATGGGCTACCCGCTATTTAAAGTTGAAAATTTTCACTTTACACATTTTCCTCCTTCTCTTTGCACATCCTAACCTTTAAGCCTCTCAACTTATACAATCTAAAACTCTCAACTTCTAATATCAAAGCCTCTCAACTTCAAAGGCCAATAACAAATCATGAATACAAATTTAATTCAAACAGGTTGGTATTTAAAATTAATCTACCCGATTACAATTATAGACATCATTTGCCTCATAAACATAAAATCCAAAAACTTCATCTAAAAAGTTTAAAAACCACATAAACCAACGAATCACACCATCTAAAAATTTCTAACACTGACGAAGTAAAGATTAAAACCTCGAGATTTGAAAGTCTATTGGTATGTCCAAAGTTTCTTCTGATTATTTCGTTTCGAATTAACATTCGACAAATTGTTTGAAACTTCTGTTGGAAAATGGAATTATTTTTTGACTTTTTTTTTAATTTCTATTGTTTTTTTAAACGAATAAAGAAAGATTATGGTTTTCTATAACGAACAACATATGTTAGCTTAATATGGTTTTATTCAGAATAAAACCAACGAAAAAGTAGTCCCATATATCATTATGTTTCCCACGAATGGAGTTATTTATTTTTACTTGACATCATTCCATGAATTGTAATCCTCTCTTCGTCACATTTATGACGAACCAAAGTAGGTTCTGTGAATAACTTCATTAGGGGAAAGGTAACGGGATGGGTTGGTTTACTTCCCAGTTTTATGCCAAGGTGATATGAATATTTAGGGGCCATTGCCACGAATCAACAATTTTTTATATATTTCTTTTTCTTTCATTGGGATCTTGTTAGGATTGAACATTGTTTAGATCACTTTAGGTATTCATGTACATATATTTATCTTTATTTATTATTTATTGATGCTTGTTATCTGTTCATATATGTTAGTTATTAATGTGTGTTAGTTATTCATTTATAGTACTTATTCACATGCGATCTATGTATGTTAGTTATTCGTTTATTTTAGTTGTTAATTTTGTTATTTGTTCATGTATGTTAGTTATTGATGTATATTTGTTATTCACATGTGATTTATGTAAGTTATTAACATGTGATCTTTGTTTGAATGCAGGTTGCAAATAGATAAAGTTATATGCTACTCCCCTTTAAAGAGTAAGTCGATTACTGCTTCTGAGAGGAAGCGCTGAGAAGAAATTCATGCTTTATCAGGTGCTATAGAGGGCCATAAAGAGGAGGAAGAAATAGAGGTTGTTGTAGAGGACCATGTTGAGGCTTCTGTAGAGAATCATGTCGAGGGATATGTTGAGGCTATTGTAGAGGGTCGTACGAAGGCTCCTGTTGAGGAACAACATGATGTTGATGATAAGTTAAGTTAGGAAAATATTCCACTATCTATACATGTTAACCCATCGAGTAATCCAACATAAAAAATCATAATCCAGATGCTATATATAGTAAAAAGAAGGTAGTCGATGCTAGATCATCGATCGAGACATATGCGGTCCTAAGAACTCGCACTTTTAAAGTATTTCAAGGGCCAATATGGACTAGATCAATGGTAACCATATTTCAAAATTTAAGTTATAAAAAATATTGATATATGTAACTTATCAAAAAATATTAATCTATTTGATATTGTATTATAGGTTAAGCAAGTATTATTACTCTGTGTCAACCATTGGACGAAGATAAATGAATGGCCTTTGGAATATCAGAGTAAAAAGGTGCGTGAGAGGGCGAAGAGGGAAAAACTCAATGGCTTGATAAAATATAGCCATAGGTATATTGATTATGCAATGGTTTCGACATGTGTTCAGAGATAGCATTCACAGACAAATAGCTTTCACATGCCATTTGGGGAGATGACCACCACTCATAATGATGTAGCTTAAATACTCTAAGTCTCTCTAGTTGGTGACCCCTTATTTATCCCAAACGTTCCTACTCCTAGTGACAAGGTGATTGAAATGTCGAGCGCTATTGACTTAGTAGCTGAGTGCTTCGGAGTGAGCAAAGCCGACGTTGAATTAAAGTACAGTGATTCATATGCAGTCCGTTTGAATTGGATCACTGCGAATTTTAAGGGAAGAGTAAAATATGTGAATGTAATCACAAATGTGAATGCCCATTATACTAGGGCCTATATACTCTACATTATCGAATACAGTATTTTCCCTGATAAGACATAAAGTAATATCTCTGTCTATTACTTGCAAGTATTAAAGGATTTGAAAAAAGGTGAGCTGACTTACATGGGGCATGGGAATTCTTGCTCACCTGTACAGATAATTTTGCCTTGCATTAAGGTAAAGTATTAATCAAATGAGCGGTTTTTTATCCTTATTGCAAGTAACAATAATTAAAATTTTGTGATATAAGTTAATTATCCATTAAGTAATCACTAATTTCATATGATTTGTATCCGTATTAGTTTTTATAGTCCTATATTTATGAACACTTTAGTGGGTTGGGCGATGCTACTACAAGGAGTTCAACAATACAATGCCCAAAATTGGGCATTGGGAGTTATAATCAGCCTCTTAAAAGAATACCTTCCTATAGCTCATTAAATACAGAGAACCACTCGATAATATGTCAACGGGGAATGTAAGTGTTATACATTATTTTTGCAATTAACTTTGGGAATATTCGTACCCTCATTATAAATTTGTATGTAGATGATTTGAGATCCTTATAAGTATGCAAGGGATGCATATTCATTCCCGTAGGTTTCTTTTTATAGTGGCATCATCATTTTCCTGAGATATTTTCGATCCATATTATCCCAAAAGATGTCTTAGATTATTTGGTCGTATCTAAATCACTCCTTCAACCCAATGACCCCCTTAAGGGACGACAAGAGGGAAAATAAAGATGCAAGCTACATTTTCTATTTTGATATGCAAAAATGGTATTAGAAAAGTTGGCAAACCACATATTATCCAAGAAATCACAATTAGCAACCGCCTCGTGTCCATGGGACTGTAGCGAGGATTACATGAAGTGATTCTTGACCTATTCCCACCCGACCGTTCAGAACCCCCCCTACCATTAGTCCAAAGCAATAAAAACATCACTAGTAAGGATTACATTTCTTATAATTTTTAAAATCTAACGAATTCTCATATATAAATGATGTTCAATAGGCGGACTAAGTGTGTAGAATGATGGAGTTGCGGATGAAGAATCTAAAAGAAGGCGTTGCTATGGAAGCGACTACATTGCTGGGGCGAAATTAAGAAACTTAACAAATACTTACGACAACAATGGGGGTGGGTCACCAGATTAACATTGAGGAGCAGGGGAAGAAAAAGATGAAGAAGCGTGATAAAGGGAAAAAAAGACAATAGGGGATGAGGGACTAAGAAGAAAAGAAAAAAAAAATGAACTTTGCCTACATTTTCAATTTGGAATATTGGTCTAGTTGTGATGGGGTACAATTGTGTAATTTGGGTAGGGGTACAATTTGTATTTTAGTTGATGTTTATAATGATGAATGTTGGTTTTTGAATGTGAGATTTAATTTATAGTTTGCTTTGTATCGTTAATCTAGTAGGTTTTGGATTATTGATGTAGATGGTTTTCTTTATGAATGTGAAGTTTCATCATCCTTGGATTGTGCATAATATTGGTTTTGGATTGTTAATGTTAACGTTGGTTTTGGTTAGATTGTGCAAGTTTTAAAATACTACAAGCAAAATTTAAAATTTTACAATTTGAACCTTAATTTATAGTTGGTTTTAGATTGTTAATGTAATAAGTTTTTAATTGTTGATGTAGTTAATTTTGATTGTGAATGTGAAATTTAATCATCCTTGGATTGTGCAGAATATTGGTTTTGGATTATTAATGTTGGATTGTGCAACTTTTGGACTATCAATATGGAAACCATAACTATTGGTTTAGGATTGCTAATGTTGGATTATGTATGCTTTGGATTATTAATATTGGATTATTCAGGTCATGAACTATAATATGGAAACCATAACTGATTAGGGATGTATACAACAAATCCACCTACTATTACTCGATACGAAACAAACAAATCAAACTTACACCTCGAAGTGAAAATCCCACTTTTAGGGATGATTATCCCGAACTAAACTGTATAGAGTTTATTTGGGGGGATTAATTTATAGTCCAATTTATTGTTTCATTGTTTGTATGCCGAACCAAACTTGATAAAGTTTGGTTATGGGGATTAATACCGAGTTTAGTTTCCTATTTCATTATTTGTATGCCGAACCAGACTTAATAAATTTTGGTTCGGGACAATCATCCCTAACAATGGGATTTTCATTGAGGTAAGTTTTATTCATATGTTTCATGTTGAGTAATCAGTTATTTTTCCATCTTGATAGTTCATGAAATTAAATTCCCCTTGTGTAACACCCCGCCTATCCTAATACCGGTTGACCAGGCCTTTATTAAAATTAAATGGGAATCAATTATGATTTCATTCTTTGGATCACAGTTGTAACAAATATTTAAATACAACCAACATAAATATGCACCAACCAAAATGACAATAGAACTGATAAACAAAATAACCACAAATAAAGTAAATTGAATAAACAATCGGTTACCACAATAATACCAGCATAAACATGCTACTGAGAAATGATAAGAAATATATGACTTGAAGGAAAAAAATCCTATCCATCTACGAGCAACACGCCTAAAAGGAAAATACTAAAATAATGAATCCTATCTAGATTAAATAAATTGAGTAGGCTACAATCAAATCTCGCACTATCCATAGCTATTACATGTAACGACATGATGAAGAAACTAACCCATGGTCCCTGTTACTGAATACCTAGGGTTTTGAAAAATATTCGACAACGGGTCAAAGCCCGAAAAAAACATTTGAAAAATATCAGCAAGTATTCAAATGCTTTAAATGTAAAGGTACAAATGTATTATCTTTATAATTAACTTCCTGTCTCACTCACATGAGACTTTTCCTCACCTATCATCTATAGTTCATACCTAACACATATATTTTATTATTCTAATCATGCTACCCGGCCTAACTAGGACAATAATTTCTAACCTAGCCAACCCTACTAATAATCACCATCATCTAAGATGCGCTATTTTTACTAGGTATATTTTCACAAGTATTACATAGCTACACACATGCTATAATTAGATATTTACACAACTATCTAATATATATATACACACACACACACACACACAACATCTTCAGAGTAGGGCCTCGCAAATGCATTCCTCGTGTGCTATCAGGCTCCAGGCGTACCACGTACCATAACTGGGCCACCAGGTCGAAATCTCACCATCGAACCCAAAATATATATACAAACAACAGAGGTGGTCATAAACATACGCTCGGGGGTCACAACCAAACCACATTACTCCCAACTGGTCTCCAAACCAATACCTATCCTCATTCAGTGGCCATACAACAGTATTATGACCTGGGACAACAACCCTACACCTGCTGGTTAACGCTGGGGTGGACTGCCCACTACGTGCAACCTCCTAACGATAACACTACCGAGTATGTATGTTTCAAACAGATAAACAACAATTATATATATATATATATATATATATATATATATATAAGAAAACCCACAATACATATATATATATATATATGTATAGTACTGACTACGTACGAAAATCTCACAACATACTATTCTACCAATCATGAAGTCCGAACCAACTTTCCAATTTCTAATTAAGTGTTCGCTCACTTGTTAACCAATTAATCTCACTCAAATCCAACTAATAGTTGGCCTAAAACACACACCAACCCCTAATAATGTTCTAAGGAACTCCCAATCTATTTTGAAAACTTATACGCCCATATATCCAACACTGAAGGGTCAAAATAATGTAAAAGAAAATTGGGACAGGCTAGCGAACTGAACCGGTTCGCTTGGCAGAGCGAACCAGTTCGGTCAAGCGAATCAATTCTCTCCCCTAACGAACATGTTCGGTTTGCTGGGCTTCCCTTTATCTTTAACCTCGAGTTTTCACCTCCCAAAACCATCAATGGAGGTCCCAAGCCTACCAAAACGACAAATTAAGACCCCAAACATATATGTAAGCATCCCAGATGTAAACATCCCCTTGGTCTAACACCCTATCAATGTTCATCACTTTTATAGTAATATTCCCAAATTTAATTACTAAAAACCGTTCATATTAATCCCCAATCACATTAATATGTTAAAACACAAATCAATTCTCTAGATTATCCCCATGATTACATTCTCAATTTTTAGAATTTACCATCGTTAACTATTAATATAATTAACTGCATAAACAAAAATCTAAAAGCAAGTAAACACTTGCCTCGATGGATTACTATCTGAAGCTTGGCACGTTCTTGATGATTTGCTTTTCGAAAATGGCTCCTCCTCTATTATTTAAGCCTTCTTCATCTTATATTCCTTTCTCTTTTGTTCTCTCCCTTAAATCCCACTAAACCAAGGTTAATGGCAGCTGCTATCTACCCTACGAACCCACTGACACCTGATTATAAAAACTTAATTTCTTAATTGGGTTAAGCCCTAAGGGTAAAAGGACGACCATACCTCTATACGGTTCATTCTATGTCTACAAAGCCCTCGAAACCCAACTATAACCCACAGGTACCTATTCTAGACTATTTCGATCCATTTCGGATCATCGGCGCACTAAAAAAGGTCATCTAAGTCACCGAACTAAAAATTTACAACCATTTCATCAACTGGGCCGACATGAGCGTACTATATGCGTCGTCCTTAAACCTTTTAAATTCGTCGTTTTAACTCTCTAATAATATAATATAATAATCCGTCGTTTTCACTCTCTAAATGACAATATAATAATTTTCACATCTCTATTTACTTATTACACTTAAGTAAATAATTTTTAATCATAAATATTAATCTCAAAACTCACTAATTAATATTTATCGAAACCAGTTTAATTTTTCCAATTAAATTAATAATTCAATGCACATTTATAAATAAATACTCTTAAAAATACAGGGTATTACACCTTCCATTTGATCTTGTGCTTTAATTGTATATGAAACAATTTCCTATTAAAATCCATTGCACATAATATTAAAACCCATTCTATATGTTATTGGAATCCACTGTACATGATAATAAAATCCATTCCTTATGTTATATTAATATATATTTTCAACAACTTTAAGCTACCTACACGTTTACTTACATGTGTATAAAACATACAACATATCCCTCACAACCTACCTACACACTTGCTTACATATGTGCAAAAGATAAATATATCCCTAACTGGTTGATTTTTATGGGATGATCAATTATCGCTACATCCTTTAGGAAAATATTTCGAAACTCAGATATTTGATCTGCATATTTGTTGTTCCAAGACTTAGCTCCGAGCAAGGGAGATTATGCCAGTGAGTTGCAATTGGTGGCAATGGCCAATCTTGATTAAACTTTAGTATGCAAAATGATTCTCACATACATGAGTAATCAGCATGAGCATTGGAATTTTTTGTCGTTAGCGTATCATCCATAAAAATGTGAGGCACTGTCTCGGTGATATAAGGACACACACACAATTATAAGGCTCGGCCATAAGGTAACTGCATTTTAACCATCCAAGACTTCAGACCACGCGAGCTTGTAGAATTGTTTAACAAATTTATCACAGTTTTCGAAAACTAACTACCCAAATAGTATACGTTAAAATCATTATTTCCAAGCACTTCATCCATCAAATCTAACCTCACATTTCTCTCTCCATCGCTTTTGGACCCTAACCTTAAATAGCTAGATATACATCTAAAGCCGCAATTTCTATCCACTTACACATCCATGATATCTTCTATAGAATCTCTATAAAACTTAGATATCTCATTTAGGTACTTTATGTACGTGGGCGTGTACTTAGGGAACCATGGGGCCGAGCATGTGAACTCCGTAAAATTAACATTCTTCTTAGGCCTCTAGACAACACGGTGTTCCTTATTTATGGATCCCCTCACGAGTGCGAAGGCAGAGGGATCCTTTTTCGTTGATTTTTCATATTTTTGCTCGCGAGCGGTTAGTCTTCGACCCCTCGTCCGACCCTTCCCTTGCTTTAGCATGACCAGATCATATAGCCTCGCAATGGTGGGACACCCTTTGTCTTTCAGTTTACGTAACATGGTCATTTACGCTTGACCCCGACTAACCTACACTTGACAAGTGGAAAATACCTAAGAATATAGACATAAATTAATCTGTACATTTTAGTACACAAGTTTATCCCATTTGAAATTGCTACATAGGTTGTGTATAATAAAAATACTTGATCCGTAAAGAAAGTGACATTAAAATTGACTCATAAAGAATCATCAGTGCTTTTGTTCTCACAATCAATATTAATTAACGCCTCGTCAAATAATACAGAGCTGAAATCCATGAAAGCATCCTACATAAAGAAGAACATAATTGTGTCTTAATTACTTTAAAGCAAAGAATCATACATTATTGTCAAATGAATCATACATAATTAATAAAAGTTTATCTAGATCATAGAACTCATTCGATAGGTAATTCCAAATATAGGGCAGTCCTTTGGAGATAAAAATGTCGAATTCGGATTACGTACTTCAGTAGGAACATACCGAATGAACCTGATTTAAAAAAATATATATAACAGTGGGTCGGGAGGATTACCTCGAGATTTGACTACCATCTCGGGACTCTGATCTCGAGCCACTATTTGATTTTTTGCCATGTTTTATTTTTTGAATCCTTTGGAATAAACAAAAGTAAAATAAATGGAACCCAAAAATCACCTCAAAAACATTATTTGTGATAGTTTCATTATATTTACTGGTCTAAATCCTATTGTATATACCTTGCATTAGTATTCGAAAGTTTGATGACAAACCCTACTTATTATGTAAGGAGAAAATTTTTATAATACTAAAGTACTCTTAGATCCCTCGCAAACAAATTTTAAATACTAAAGGAATTTGATAAATTTTAAACACTTAGCTCCACTAACTCTTTTTTTAGAAGTACATTCTAGTGGCATAACAAGTGGACCTAATAATAAATTACCATTAAGGGTTTGTTTGGTTCGTGGTGAAATATTTTTTACCGTGTTAAAAAATAATTAACTTAAGTAAAATTTGTGTTTAGTTGGTCATTTAACATGGCGAAATAAAATGAATATGGTGAAAAGTGGGGTGAAACTTTAACCATTTTAAACCATGGGTAAAGTGAATAATTAACATGTGAAAATAATAAAATTTATCTTATTACCAAACTAACCTTTTTTATTTCCACTTTCAACTATTAGATCAAACGATCATTACACATTACTTACACATAAAAAATGTTATAATTTTTTTTATTAAAAATAACTTTTTCATAACTCTTTTAAAAATATATTTTTATAATTGTCATATTTTTTTTAATGAAAATAGAAGTTAAAAAATTATTTCTACCAAAATATAATTTTTTTAAAAACATTTATAAAAATGTTATTTGTTTAAAAATTATTTTTAAAACGTTATTTTTTTTTAAAAAGTTATAAAAACGTTTTTTTTATTAAAAATAACGTTTTTATGATTGTTTTAAAAATAATTTTTTTGTAACTATTTTAAAAATAAATTTTTTATTGAAAATAACTGTTAAAAAATTTATTTTTAAAAAATGTTAGTTTTTTAAAAAGAGTTATAAAAACGTAATTTGTTTAAAAATTATTTTTAAAACAATTATTAAAATTTTATTTAAAAAAAGTTATGAAAACTTCTTTGTATTAAAAATATCGTTTTATAACTGTTTTAAAAAAAATTATAATTTTTTTAAAATGTTTTTTTATCCAAAAAAACAGTTGAAAAAGTATTTCTAAAAATACGTTATGTTTTTAAAAACACTTATAAAAATGTTATTTGTTTAAAAATTATTTTAAAAACAGTTATTAAAACGTTATATTTTTAAAAGAATTTTAAAAAGTTATAAAAAAAGTTTTTATATTAAAAATAACGTTTTTACAACTATTTTAAAAACAATTTTATTAATATAAAGTTTTATAACCGTTTTAAAAATTATTTTTACAAATAAAGTATTTATATCTCTTTCAAAAATAATTTTTAAAATCGTTATAAAAACGTTATTTTTAATACAAAAATGTTTTTATAACTGTGTTTAAAACAGATTTTAAAACAGTTATAAAAAATTTATTTCGAAAAACGTTTTTAAAATAGTTATAAAAAAATTATTTTTAAAACCGTTACGAAATCATTATTATTAATACAAAAATGTTTTTATAACTATTTTTAAAATAACTTTTAAAACTGCTTTAAGAAAACGTTATTTAAATTTTTTTAAATAATTGTAAGAAATTATTTTTAGAACAGTTATAAAACATTATTTTTAATAAAAATTTAAATAACGTTTTCTTAAAGCAGGTTTAACAATTATTTTAAAAATAATTATAAAAACGTAGAGGAAATAGAAGTTAAAAATAGTGTGAAAAAATTAAATATTACTTTACTCATTTTTATTATATTTTGACAGTGTTATGTTTGATTAGTGACTAATAAATGTGATCAATGTGATTTTATCATGTTACAAATTTATAGAAATGTAATGTTCAAGCGTGATAAAAGTGGGTGGATGGGGATGGGGGATGTGTCAAATTTGAGTTTATGAGGTAAAGAGATATTAATTAATTTTTTATGATGGGGACGCTTGCATGATGAAAATCAAATAGTTAAATATAATTAGTTTGTGTGCATTTGAAGTATGAGAGTAATATGGTCATTTTATTTTTTCACTATATTACTCCTGACCGTCCAAACAACAAATGGTGAAAAAGTTAAAATTTTCACCTACTGAAAACTTGGTCATTCAAACGGAGATAATGAAAATAAAATCACCATGCTAATAATTTAGCTTTTACTTTTAATTCACCACGAACCAAAAGAACCATAAATGTTTAAAAATTGTTAATAAGGGACATAATGGTAAATTGCCTAATTTATAATTATTGGTGTAATGGAGACCAAAATACAATCAATACACTTTGATTGGTGTACTAGGGACCCAAATATATTGAACCTTTTTTTTTATCGAGGATAAAAAATATTGGAATTTAATGAGTTGAGAGAAAAAGGTGTGAAAGATTGTTTAAAGAATATTGTGTATAAAATATTTATATAAAGTAATTGATTTTAATTAGGGGCGGCAATTCGGGTCAACGTGGCGTGTTTCGAGTCGACACGACAAGGTTTTTTCGGATACGAATACGACACGAATTCGTATTTTTTTTAACTGACACGAATACGACACGGATAAAAAACAACACGGCACAACACGATATGAATATCAGAATTTCTTAAATTTCACGCATAAAAACACGATAACACGATAATACGACACGACACGACTCATAATCCAGACACGAACACGACATGACTTCGTGTCAGAAAAACACGACATATCGTATTAATTTTGTGTCGTTCCGTGTCGTTTCTAAAATTGTCACCCCTAATTTTAAGGATCAAATATCAAAAACTCCCTCAAATATTTTTTAATTAAAAAAATGTTATTTTGGAGTAATTGTTGGGTCCCCTTAGCGGGAAATTTTTTTAACTATATTTTACATTACACCCTTGTGTGCTGTTGAATTCGCCCCTTGTCTTCTCTCTCATACATATATACACTATATAGACGGCTCACCATTGAAAGGCCAAAACATCATTCAAAACACAGTCAGGTTGGCAGTGGCACACAAAAAAACCAGCTCTTCATTTTCTCTCTCTATCTTCAAATATTTTCTCCGGTGTACGGCAACAACATGGGGGCTGGAATTCTGCCAGATCTCTTAACACAAATCCTAATTCCCGTTTGCGCCGTAATCGGAATAGGTTTCTCGCTCCTGCAGTGGATAATCGTAGCTCGAGTTAAGCTCTCGCCGGAAAAGCCTTCCGCCGGAAAGAACGGTAACACAGAGTTGTTGATCGAGGAGGAGGAGGAAGGGATTAATGATCATAACGTTGTGAAAAAGTGTGCCGAGATTCAGAGCGCGATTTCTGAAGGTGAGAGTTTGTTGTTTTTAGCTTGAATTAGATCTGTGTGTGTGTGAGTGTGTGCGTGTGTATACATATAATTTCCTCTCTCTCTCTGTGTGTGTGTGTGTGTATGTGAGAGTGTGTCTGTATAATTGTGTGTATATATATAATTTCTTCTCTCTCTCTCTATCTATATGTGCGTGTGTGTGTGTGTGTGAGTGTCTGTATAATTGTGTGTGAGTGTGTGTATAAGTATAATTTCTTCTGTGTGTGTGTGAGTGAGTGTGTCTTGTATAATTGTGTGTGCGTGTGTTTACATATAATTTCTTCTCTCTGTGTATGCGAGAGTGTCTGTAGACTCCGTATAATTGCGTGAGTGTGTGTGTATATATAATTTCTTCTCTCTCTCTCTCTCTCTCTCTTTATTTATATATATATATATTTGTGTGTGTGTGTGCGCGTATATATATAATTTCTTCTCTCTCTATCTGTGTGTGTGTGTCTCTGTATTTGTATAATTGTGCGTATGTGTCTGTATAATTGTGTGTGTGTATATAGTATAATTGTGTGTTTATGTGCCTGTGTATATCTATATAATTTTTTCTCTCTTTTTGCGTGTGTGTCTCTGTGTCTGTATAATTGTGTGTTTATGTGCCTCTGTTTATCTAGATAATTTCTTCTCTCTCTATCTCTGTGTGTGTCTCTGTATCTGTATAATTGTGTGTTTGTGTGTGTGTCTGTGTGATTGTGTGTGTATATATAATATAATTGTGTGTATCTCTGTGTGTGTATATCTATATAATTGTGTGTATACATTTATATAAGTGTGTTTGTGTAATTGCGTCTCTCTCTCTGGATAATTGTTTGTTTATGTGTGTGTGTGCGTGTGTATAATTGAGCCACCCTTACTTTCTGTCTCTGTGTGTATCTTGGTGTAATTGTGTGTCTATATGTATGTGTATATATATAATTGAGTCTCTCTCTCACTCACAATGTGTGTGTATATGTGTGGGTGTAATTGTTTTAGTATACGTATGTATGATTTAGCTACATGTATTGGAATTTATAACAATTCAGATAATGAATTTATAGTTTGTCTTTTGAAGCTATGTTTATGATTAGGATTTAAACAAATAGATTGAACTTTTTGCTTTTTTCAGTTTTCTATTGTTTGAATTGTTTAGTGAATTAAATCATATGCTCAATTCTTTTTCCTTTTAGTTTATTCAAGTAGTCTTCAACAATACATAATTTAATATGTAATCCAACTCTGTTTTGTCTGGTAAGCAACATCAAACTTTTGTTTGAAACATGTAGTTATTTTACTAATCTGTGGGAGGACCTTAATATGTTAAATTTAATTTCGCTTTTTTTCACTGATATATATATATATATCATACTTTAAGATGTGTGTGTGTGTGTGTGTGTGTGTGTCATTGTTACATGTGTTGGAATTCAAAACGATATACATTTAATTTGCTTTTTGAGTTTTGAAGCTTTGTTTGCAATGAGGACTTAAACAAATAACCTAGAGCTGGTTAGAGCAATATGGGTCCCAGCGCGGGCCAATTGCGGGTTGAATCAAATATGGGCAGGTTGATTTCTGGTTAGAGCAATATTCGTTTTGGGTTGAGCTGTGTTAACCCATGAACCTGCTCCCACCCCATGACTCCTCGAAATCCATATCTGATATGTAAATAAATATATATGCATATGGGGGTATATATATATATAGATAGAGAGATAGAGAGAGAGAGAGAGAGAGAGAGAGAGAGAGAGGGACACTTACATGGCAGCTAACCTCAAAGATGAGAGAGAGAAGGCAAATTAGAGAAGAGGTTTAGGTTTTTCTCGGGTTCATACGGACTAAAAAACCAGCATGAATGGGTGGATTTCTTTTAGCGGGCTGTGTAAGACTACTTGAATACACTAAAAAGAAATAACCTGTCCTTATTCCTTTCTTCATTTTCTATTGTTTGGATTGTTTTGTGAATAATATTAATTCTTTTACCTTTTCATTTATTTAACTATGTCTTCATTTAAAGGGGCAGTTTATATTCAACAATAAATAAATGAATATGTATTTTGGTTTGTCTGGTAAGCAAGATCGGACTTTTGTTTAAAGGATATAATTATTTACTAATCTGTGGGTCCATGGTATGTTTTAGTCTTTTTCCTTTTTCTTTTGGGTGCTTGTTAGTCCCCTTTGTTGGTGTCATGGTAATGAATCGAGATCTGAGAAGTCATGGTGATTATTGCAATTTGCAGCTGTTCATTATGATATTTGTGAGTGCATAGTTTGTGTTCTTAGGCTTGCTCAAGGCTAGGATCTTTGTATACAAAAATCAACCTCTTTTTTCTTTTTTAGTTTTCTTTTCTTTTAATATCTTTAACTAATTAAATGTTAAACTCCACGTTTTTTTTACATTTTATTAACGTAGATTTTTATACAAAGGGTCAGTTATCACTTGAAATTCCAGCTGGAAAATCACAGCTTATAATATTAAAATTAATAACTATAATAATAACTGTGATATTTTTACTATGATTATTATTATTATTAATGCTGCTACAATAACTACTTTCTTTTATACTTTTTTATATGATGTTATTGTTACCTAAAATGCTTTCTTTAAACTTGTATGGATGTCTATCACTAAGTTCTTTCTGCTTTTTATAACACGTATATGAAGACTTAGCTCAAGTCTCCGAACTTTATTTATTGCCATAATTTAATATTCCAGTTGATTTACCTGGTTTTCACTTTAAGACGTATGTTTATTTATAGTGTGTAATGAGTCACTAACTGTGGGGCCTTATCATACTTAAACATGGAAAATGATATTGGAACCGAAAAAATGATCAAAAGTGGAGATACCGAATTAGGTGGCGGCTTTCTATTAGTTAGTTTGTGGGGTCCGCGCCAGCGGGTTCAAATAATCAATCAATAACACGCTGTCACGTATAATTTCAGTCAAAATTTATGTCATTTTTTCGGTTACAATAGAAATGTTCAAACAACATTATGATCATTTCTTTTGTTTGGTGCTAGTTAGTCTACCTTTGCTGTCATGATAATCAGGGGCGGAACTAGTGGTAGGCTGGGGGGGCTCCAGCCCGCCCCTAAAAAAAAAAAAAAAAAAAAAAAAAAGTAGTGTTAAAATTTAACTTCAGCCCACCCGAAATTTAAATTCAGCCCACCCTTAATAGGAATTTTGATGATTTTCGTCAAAATGTTTTAAATAACCTCAAAAAAATTCGGCTCGAAGGCTCCCGCCCCCGAACCCCCGACGTTAGCCCGTCCCAGCGTCAAATCCTGGTTCCGCCACTGATGATAATCATATGTGGAATCACGTTTCAGTTGGTGTGTTAATTCATAAAAGAACAACTATTTCATGTTGAGTCTTACTCGCCGTTTTTCTTTAATTCTTTTACAACAAACATACTCCTTCAGTCCCAAATTAAGAGTCCACTATTTTTTAGGGAGCTTGGACTGTCCCAAATTAAGGGTTCACTATTAATTTTGGGATATAATCAAAGAACCAAGTTCCATCTTAGTAAATAAGGGTTGATCTTTATTATTAATTGAGTATATCCTTAATCTATACAAAATAAAAACATGGACTCTTAATTTGGGAAGAGGGAGTCTATGACGAGTTGTGGGGATTCTGATGGGGTACTTAACTCTGTAATACATGGATGGTGCAGGAGCAACCTCCTTCCTGTTTACGGAGTACCAGTATGTCGGTGTCTTCATGGTTGCTTTTGCCATTTTGATCTTTGTATTCCTTGGCTCTGTTGAGGGATTCAGCACAAAGAGTCAGCCTTGTGCCTATAACATCACTAGCATGTGCAAGCCTGCTCTTGCCACTGCCGTCTTTAGCACCATATCCTTTTTACTCGGTGCTGTCACCTCAGTAGTTTCTGGCTTTCTTGGAATGAAAATTGCTACCTATGCAAATGCCAGAACCACCTTGGAAGCAAGAAAGGGTGTTGGAAAGGCCTTTATCGTTGCATTTAGATCCGGTGCAGTCATGGGTTTTCTCCTTGCTGCAAATGGTCTTCTAGTGTTGTACATTACCATCAACCTCTTCAAGCTCTACTATGGTGATGACTGGGAAGGCCTCTTTGAGGCTATAACTGGTTATGGTCTGGGTGGATCTTCCATGGCCTTGTTTGGTAGAGTCGGTGGAGGTATCTATACAAAAGCTGCTGATGTTGGCGCTGATCTGGTCGGCAAGGTGGAGATGAACATCCCTGAGGATGACCCCAGAAATCCAGCGGTAGGTTACATTATCCGCTAGGGCATTCTAAGGCCCCGTTTGGTTTGGGTGAAATATGTTCACCCGGGTGAATGGTAAAATGGTAATAAGTATTTTGACCTATTCAGAGTTAAATTTTTTGTTTGTATAAAATTGTGAAAATTAGTCTATAAGCTATACATATGTGGTTGTGGACAAATAAATTTTTTTCTCTGAATATATACAAAATTTATCCCCAATTTCACTTTCCATCTAGGTGAAAAATAATTCACCCCAGAAATCTAGCAGTAAGATACATTATCCATTACAATATTTTAAGGCCCTGTTTGGTTTGGGATGAAATATTTTTCACCTATTTAGAGTAAAAAAAGTTTTTTGTATTAAATTGTAAATAATGTACACAATGTAATTATATGATTTTGGAATAATTATTGATAAAAATTCAACCCCGAATAGGTAAACTTGTTTTCACCATTTTACTTTTCCCCCAAGTGAAAATATTTTAACCAAACCAAACGGGGCTCAAGTGTCTTCAAATTGTTTGCTTCTCTTGGGTATGAAACTATTGATTTGTTTCAGGTTATTGCTGACAATGTGGGTGATAATGTTGGGGATATTGCTGGTATGGGATCTGATCTCTTTGGCTCGTATGCGGAGTCATCCTGTGCTGCCCTTGTTGTTGCGTCCATCTCCTCTTTTGGGATCGATCATGACTTCACTGCTATGCTTTATCCTCTCCTCGTCAGTTCCATGGGCATCCTTGTTTGTTTGATCACCACCTTATTTGCAACTGATTTCTTTGAAGTTAAGGCTGTGAAGGAAATTGAGCCAGCATTGAAAAACCAACTCATTATTTCCACTGTATTGATGACTGTTGGTGTAGCTATTGTTAGTTGGATCGCTCTTCCTACTTCCTTCACCATCTTTAATTTTGGTGTCCAGAAAGACGTTAAGAACTGGTAAGCTCATTGCTTCTCTCGACAAACATAATTACCCTGTTGAATCGTGTTTGATGTATTCATCAGTTGCGATCATTTGATATTATTGCCAGTACATCTAAAAGAACAGGGCATTCCTTTAGGCAAGGCCAGCCCCCAAGTTTTTTGGGCTTGAGGCGAACCTTTAAAACGGGCCATCTATATAAACTAAAAATTGCCCAAAAGAAAAAGGATTTTATGAGACTTTTTAGAGAAACCGGCATAAAACACTAAGAGGCTACATAAATAGTCTTTTATGTCTGTTTCGACACTTATTATGATGTTTTACACTTCTTATGTCAGTTTTTTAAACACTTCTTATGACAATTTTGAAAATTCTTCATAATCACTCTTTTTTTAATTTTTTTAAATGGGGACCTAAAATTTCTCAAATTTTGGGGCCTGAGGTGGCCACCCTCACCCCTAGGGGACGGCCCTGCCATTAGGGTTAAGAGTTGTTGAAGAATAAAAATTAAATTCATCCTAAAATTTGGAATTCTCTTGAAAAAAATAAAATTTATCCTTGTAGTTGTATGTACACTATAATACTTGCATTGTGGATCTTGGTGGACTTCTTTGACTTAAACAAACTTTTCCTTTGTAGATTGGTACGATAGTTGAGTTTTATGGGAGCTGTCTATATGTTAATCCCTATGCTCCAAATCCACATATGATGAGCCGCCTATAGTGTTTGTATATATATATATATATATATATATATATATTGAATTCTCACTTAACAAAATACCTAAGACCAATGTTAATGGGAAGACAGTTCTATGAAGATGGAACTGTTACAAGAAGCTGAAATATTAATTTCTTTGGCAACTTTTCTTGACTTGGTTTGGTGTCAATTTTTCTATCGATCACAACTGAGTTTGTTTATTTACATGAAACACATGAACAGCTCCTTCGTTATTTGACATCAATTTGGTTTGCAGGCAACTGTTTCTTTGCGTTTGTGTTGGTTTGTGGGCTGGGCTTATTATTGGGTTTGTAACCGAGTATTATACGAGCAATGCTTACAGGTACCTTGATTTTTAAGCACTCTAATCTCTGTGATTTCTCCTTGGTATATTTATTAAGACTATCTTTGGTTTGTGATGAAAGAATTTAACCTAGGTGAAAATACTATATGAACAAAAATATAAACTCTGAATACATGAATGTATATTTCACCAAACCAAACCGGGCCTGAGGATCATTTTGTTAGTCCCGGCTCACCATTATATTGTAATTCAGCCCTGTCCAAGATGTTGCTGATTCCTGCCGTACTGGTGCTGCTACAAACGTTATCTTTGGCCTCGCATTGGGATATAAATCGGTCATCATTCCTATTTTTGCCATTGCAGTCAGCATTTTTGTTAGCTTTACTTTCGCTGCTATGTATGGTATTGCGGTAGCGGCACTTGGAATGCTAAGCACAATAGCTACTGGATTGGCCATTGATGCATATGGCCCCATTAGCGACAATGCTGGAGGCATTGCTGAAATGGCCGGGATGAGCCACAGAATCCGTGAGAGGACTGATGCCCTTGACGCTGCAGGAAACACCACTGCTGCTATTGGAAAGGTACATAATATTTATTACTCATCTGCAAGCCACTTACCTTTCTATATTAGTTGATATCGTAAATTTGTATGCTGGGTTTCATCGAATATGCCGTAAGAATGATTATGTATTGGCTATTGGTGTTCATTGACGTCACTAGCTACAGATTTTACACTGGGCTTGGGAGTTTGGAGCGAGAAAAAGAGACATTTCAGTTGAAGAGAGTAGAGAATAGAAGAGATAAGATTGTGGTCTTGTTTCTTTTGTTCGAATCTTTGAGAGTTTAGGAGATTGGAGAAAGTTATATTATTTCATCTTTAATGGGAAAGTGTCAGGAATAGAAAAAGAAATTAAAATTATACCCTTAAATAGAACCTATATAATAATACCATTATAACTTGTAAGAACAAGGGAAGCACTGTCAATTATATAATTTCATTTTACCAGGCTTTCTCTTCTCAATTTAATTTGGAGGGAAAGTTTGAAAAGAAAGTTTCACTCAAAATTAACATCTTTTTTCTCTCTGTCTGCTTCTCTACCCTCATTTAACTCTTGAACAAGACAAAAATGATGCAATTTCTCTTCTTTTCTTCCATATCTTTAACTCCCAAATGTGATGTGCTGCAACTTCTCTCTAGTGGATAGTGTCTTTTAACAGCGTTGTAGTATTCATACTGTTGTAAGTAAGACCTACACCTTTGCCCGTGAAATGTTCAGCTATATTCTATCGTATGTGAAGCTGGAAACCCCACTCTAGGCAAGCATTTATTAAAAGATTGAGAGACATGAAGCTCTTCTGTGGTGAACCAATGGCCCCATTTGGTTTGGGTGATAATAATTTCACCTGGGTGACGTGAAGTGACCTTTCAACTCGCGCTAGTTTGAAGTGTCTCACTTTACCCAGGTGAAAATATCTCACCTTGCCAAATTGTAATTAAATATGATCGGCTTTAATTAAATACTTTGCTGTTATAGATCAATTTAAAAGATAAAATATATTCGTATATCATCCTTAATTAATCAAGAATGGTTAATCTCAAATCACCTCTAAGAAAACACTCTTGCTTCCAGGGTTTTGCAATTGGGTCTGCAGCTCTAGTGTCCTTGGCGCTCTTCGGTGCATTTGTGAGTCGAGCAAAAATCTCGACAGTAGATGTGTTGACGCCAAAAGTTTTCATCGGTTTGATTGTGGGCGCGATGCTTCCATACTGGTTCTCCGCCATGACCATGAAGAGCGTGGGCAGTGCGGCTCTTAAAATGGTTGAGGAGGTTCGAAGGCAATTCAACACCATCCCAGGTCTCATGGAGGGCACTGCCAAGCCTGACTATGCCACTTGTGTCAAGATCTCCACTGACGCCTCCATTAAGGAGATGATTCCACCCGGTGCCCTTGTCATGCTTACACCCCTCATTGTTGGTATTTTATTTGGCGTTGAAACTCTATCTGGCATCCTTGCTGGATCTCTTGTATCTGGTGTACAGGTAAAAGAAAAAGAAGTGTTTGAATTATTCCTTTATCATATCATGTGATCTGGTTGTTTAATTGCTCATTTGGTTTGAGTTTGTGTTTTTCTGGAATTCTAGATTCGTAAATTGCCATACAAAGTCTCATATACTGTTTAGAGTTTGTATCACATGGTGGTTATTCATTATCATAAAACTTGAATTTAAATAATGAATTAATCAGTTTGAGTTTCAGGAAAACTTGAACCAAATGAGTATGGACTGAAAAGCATGTCATTTAGGAACATGTTTTCTTGTTTTGATTTCTCAAGTGTATAAATGCTTGCTTGTTTTGAGTCTGTTTTTTGGATTCTTAAATCAGTAAATTCCCATATAAAATCTCATGGTTTCGGTCAAGAGTTTGTCTCACATGACGTTAATTCATTTCCTAAAACACAATGTTTATATATAAATAATTAGTTTGAGTTCTAAGAAAATACAAAAACACGAACCAAATGAGCAGGACTGGAAAAGCATTAGTTATGAATATTTTTGTTCCTTGTTTGTTTTCTCAAGCGTTGAGTGATCATAGTGTTCGAGTTTTTGGTGTTTTAGTGGAATGAAGTCTCATAATTCCTGAAACTTGAACTTAATATATGAGTTACGTCAATTTGAGTTCCAGCTTATAAGTTGTAGTATTTATGGAAAATGGTTAATGATAAAGTACTTATTTACAGGATGGATTGTTTGAGTATAATTGGCCAATTTAATTTGGTTTTCTTTACATTTGCTGTGTGTTTCTGCTGAATGCTATCCTATAAAGGCTGGCAATGGGTTGTCTTGCGTGGGGTTTTTAAAGCATGCAAGGAGTATACTACTATTGTGTTAAATTGGTTCAACCAATATGCGGCCATTAATAATGGTGTACAACTGAATTTGCGTCTCAATGGTTTCATATCGTGTACAAGTAGCTCTACTTTTTTTTCCACTGAACCCACTAAACATTTACATAAATTGATTAGTTGTTTTGATTTTGTGTCATGCTTTATAGTTATGCCTACCCTAGACCGTACTGTACTGTTTTGTACGTTCCCTGGAAAAGTCTGCTCTAATTATGTGATTGTCCCCTGCCCTGTCTATATTTGTACAGATTGCCATATCTGCCTCCAACACTGGTGGTGCTTGGGATAATGCCAAGAAATATATTGAGGTAAATTTTATGAGCTGGACACTTGATAAACCCTAATACTGTGTTCAGATTTCGCAAAACACACAAGAAAGTGAAAAATATTTCTCACATTTCGCTCTGTAGTTTCCGAGAGCCAAATATAACTTTAAGTTTTAGGCTAAAATGCAGAAAACCCCATGAACTAATGAGCTGTCTGCAGATACCCCCTTTCACGTATCAATAAGTCCTTAGATTATGTGAAAGAGTTGCAAAATGCCCCTTGAGCATCTAAATAGACGTTGGTAAACTATTTTTTAATACGGGAGTATGTATGATGTTTTGAAAGAGTTCAGGATGTTCTTTGCAAAATTAATCGTACTGGGGAATTTTCACCCGAAAAATAGCTAAATATTTTTTTGCATTTTACCCTAAATTATAAGCAAAAATGTAAATTACACCCTGAACTCCCAAACTTTGCAAGAGACGCCCTAAACTCTTTTTCAAGCAAGACCCCCTTCCCCCCCAGTGTTTTGTTAAGAAGTCCCACTAGATGTTGCTAAACAGCCCAGTGCCCCCCCCCCCCCCCCCCCCCCCCCCCCCCAACCACACACACACACCAAATATTTTTTTTGCATTTTACCCTAAATTATAAGCAAAAATGTAAATTACACCCTGAACTTCCAAACTGTGTTAGAGACCCCCTAAACTCTTTTTCAAACAACACCCCCCTACCCCCCAAACTAACTAAGTGTTTTTATACAAAGACCCACTATATTTTGCTAAAAAGCCACCCCCCCCCCACCCCACCCCCCGTGGATGGGGTTATTTGTAGCAAAATGGGTATTTTTGGGGGTTCTTACAAAACCTGAAAAGTTCACTGTTTTTTTTTAGAAGAAGAAAGTTTAGTGTTTGTTTTATAGAAAATTACAAAACCCTCCCGTTCTACCACATTTTTTTCAATAAAACCGGCATCCAATTTTTTTTTCAAAATCGATCTAAAAATTAGGAGTCCTGGAACGGTTCTCATTAGAGACACTAAAAGGAGGAGAATGTGAAAGATTTCCCAAATCCATCATACATTGTTTGGATCTATTTGGTACATCTCTTGGAGGTGGACTATGTTGGTAAGAATATGTTGTGGAATGATCGTTTTGACATTAGTCCCGTCCCCTTTTTTTTCACTTTAGCCTCAATTATAATCCAACTTATTTTGTGAAGCTCTGGAATTGTAGAAGTGTAGATTAGTTTCTTTATCATTCAATGAACATCTTGTATTTTATAAAAATTGTGATTGTATGATGATAGGCTGGTGCCTCGGAACACGCAAGAACCCTAGGTCCGAAAGGATCGGATCCACACAAGGCGGCTGTGATCGGTGACACTGTCGGGGACCCTCTGAAGGACACGTCCGGACCGTCCCTAAACATCCTCATCAAGCTAATGGCCGTCGAGTCCCTCGTGTTTGCTCCCTTCTTCGCCACACATGGTGGCCTTCTCTTCAAGATTTTTTAGGATAATCACGTCAGTTTTTGCTCTTGTTCCCTTTTTTTGGGTCATTTTCTTTTCCCTTTCTACTTCTTCTATCTTTATCTCCGAGTAATATTCAGTTTCCAGTCGTTGTTATTTCCTGGAAATTTATATGGCTTCAAGTTTAGGTCGAGAGAAATTTTCCCATGAGGGGGTTGATGAAGATAATGATGATAATGGTCAAATCATGAGTGGAGTTTGGATAGTTTTGTTATTCTTTCTCCTAGTAAATGAGTAGTGATAGGCTTACCGGGTACTAGCACCAAGCTAGTACCAGGTGCCTTGTTGTCATTTTTTTATTTGCTGTTTTTTTTTTTTTTTTTTGAAAAAGTATGGTATAGTACCAGGTGCCTTGTTGTCATTATTTTCATTTAGTCCCTCAAACACCCATTTATCCAATTTTTTATGTAAAATGCAAAAATACAACAATTATTTTAATGTTGTAATTTTTTTTTAAAAAAAGGTTAAAAATAATGAGTGCCGCTGGCGTGTGGACCTTTAAAAATAAGAGAATATTGGGTAAATGGGTGTTTGAGGGACTAAATAGGTTGAAAATAATTAAAAACATAATTTTTTATTAGATTTGTTTTTTAATGCAAAAATACAACAATTATTTTAAATGTTGTAAAATTAAAAAAAAAAGGGTTAAAAATAACGAGTGCCGCTGGCGCGGACCTTTAAAAAGAAGAGAATATTGGGTAAATGAGTGTTTGAGGGACTAAATAGGTTGAAAATAATTAAAACATAATTTTTTATTAGATTAGTTTTTTAATGCAAAAGTACAATTATTATTTTAAATGTTATAAAATTAAAAAAAAAGTTTAAAAATAACGAATGTCGTTGGCGCGGACCTTTAAAAATAAAAGAATATTGGATAAATGGATGTTTGAGGGATTAAATGAGTTAAAAAAAATTATTAGATTAGTTTTTTAATGCAGAAATACCAAAATTATTTCAAATGTTGTAAAGTAAAAAAAAAGTTTAAAAATAACGGGTGCTGCTAGCGCAGACTTTTAAAAATAAAAAAATATTGAGTAAATGGGTGTCTGAGGGATAAAAATGAGTTTTAAAAAAAAAATTGAAAAAAACAAATAAATTATTCTAATAAAAAATTATTTTTTATAGTTGTTTTTAACTCATTTTACATGAAAATCAAAAAAAAAAAAAAAGAAAAGAAAACAAAAGGGCTCCCTGTGCTAACCCGGGGTTAACACCCGGGTAGCCAAACATTATTCCTAGTAAATTGAGCACTTTATTTCTTCACTGAGTTCACTTCTGTGTATGCGTGGGTATGTAGTTGTTAGAAAAGGGGAATTTTACATTTAACATGAAGGCCGTGATTTAAAAATAAATAAATTATGAATCATTATTGTTTTAATTTTAATCAAATATATATTCAGAAATAACTTTTAGTGACATTAGCTAGATAATATAGAATTCTTCACATGACATTGTCACGCCACAATCGGGATGATGTGACATTGGTGTGCTGACGTGACAAGTGCTAACATGTCATTGGTAATTCAACAAATACATGGGTACAAAAATATGTTGGTTTAAACATTAAATGAACTATTTTTTATGAACTAAATATTAATTTAACCTAATTTTAAGTGTGCCCATAAAATCTTTCAACTAACCCTGTCTTGAGAAACTTGCTCCTCCCATCTCACCATAATATATTCCACCAAATACTTGGTGTATATTTTAATAAAAATACATGATTAATATAAAGTATCTAAACGGGGTAAAGTGAAAGACGTAGTGGTTGTATTGTGCCCCGATTGGGTTGTGGCATGATGTATTCACTATTGCAAATACATCTAATCAAATTCATAAATTGGGCCAAGCTTATCCTAGCCTACAACCACCACTAAGGCCTTCGTCCAACCAGTGATGAAACTATGTTAGGGCCAAAAGGTGTCATGCCCAAGCTTTTGAATTTTTTTAGCTACTGTTGCTTAGGTGAGAATTGAATATGCATGTAAAGGTGCCTCAAGATAATTGACCTACAAAAAAAAGGATAGAAGATATTTTCCTCCTCTGTGCCATACGGTTAGTTGGGTTTGTTGAAATTTGACAATTTTTTTCTTTTCACTATAATCAAACAAACTCACACATTTGAACTTCAAACTCCGACTTCTACTCCTACCTATTCCCACTCATACACAATTTCCCACTCCCCAAGAATAAACCAATTTAAGTTTGATTTTATACCATTCACTTTTTCTTAACTTCGCCCTCCCATCTTCTACCAACTACAAACACTTAGGTTGCGTTTGTTTTTTCATCTGAAATCTGAAGACTGAATCTGAAGTTTGAAATCTGAATTTGAAAAATATGTTTATTTTTATATCTATATTTATTTTTATATCTGAATGTACCTCTGAATGAATGTATTTAGACTCATTCAGATTTCAGATTCAGACTTCAGACGTAATACTACCTCTTAATCATTAAGAGCCAAATATAGTCGTTAGCCTCTTAATCATTTAAAAAACAAATAATTTTTGGTACCTCTTAAGTCTGAATAGTACAGATTCAGACTTAAGAGGTAAAAACAAATGACACCTTAGTTTTTTTAGTAACATCGACCTCTTCTACCAATTAAACCCCTTTGAAGTATGATGAAGTTGGAGCTCTCACATTGAAGTATAAAATCGTGCATAGTAACTCCGTCATCTCCTACCCCAATGGAAAGGGTTAGATTCAATTAATAAAACCCTCATTAACATTTTGACAAAGATATAAGAAGACTTCCTAAGAGCATAGGATCACAAAACCATCCTTGTATTTTGGGACTATCGAACTTCAAAACGCAAGACCACTAGATTTTTTTTTTTTTTGGTTTAGTGTATGGTGTAGACGAAATCAGTTCGTGGAGCTACCCATACCATCAATACATTTGATCTTATGACAAACATATCCCAGAGTTGAGAACCACCTGTCTAGAGATGTCAGATGAACGAAGAGACGAGTCTTAGAAAAAATTAAATTTCTTAGCCTACTTAAGATAGTTGGCAAGGGATTAAAATTCCCTGGTGAAACTAAGGGATTTTAAAGTGAGTGAATTTGTATTGAAATCAACACAACATGTAATGCAAGTGAGGTCGGCAGGAAAGTTCACCTTAAATTAGGAAGGACCATTTGTAGTTTAAGAATCACCAACTACATGATTTTATAAGATTTTAACACCAGTCTTAGAAGATTTAATTTCGATCAATTGTGAGGTAAAGTGAAGCGACATTGATAACCTCTTGAAGTACGTTATTGTAATCAAGAAACTCTTACTGTCTTTGTAAAAAATATTAACATGGAAATTAGTAATATCATATATCCTTGCATCGTTATGTTTGATGTTACACATAAAACACACAATCAAGTTAAAAGATGATAGTGTGGTTATGATAATGAACAATAAATAAGAAGAGAAAGGAGATCAACTCACATATATAAGTGTTTTAGTCAATTGACATATGTCCATTATTAGGTAACTCATTCTTCAATAGCTGAATAGTGTTATACAAGTTATAATTTCAGTACTTTCTCTCTCTAGAAGTATTTTAACAGAGTTTAAGTAAGTTTTTCAATAAGAGATGGCTTATTTAAAAAACAAGTAGTTGAGTACACGATATATATATATATGGTGCTTGTGGTGTAATGTGCACTCCAAGTCACATGGTGCATACTGATGCATATGAGCCCATTAAGTGATTCCATATGTCCTTTTAGAAGCTATGTAAAGTGTGTGATTATTCCTTCACATGCACAATTGATATGTGCACACATTCATGTAGGCTGGAAATGCTTGAGAAAGGCCCTTTCTGGTTAATTTTGTACTTTCTTAGCTTTCTGTTATTTTTAGGCCGACACTCATATGGTCGACCCCTTAGGGTTGAGGGTGTGAGGTTGAGATTATAAACACTTTTGGTTATGCATATGAGACTATTTTTAGGATCATCAGTTACCCCTAGACTTCAATCTTTTGAGATTTCATCATTTGCAATAGGAGTTTGGAAGCTATGAGCCGAGCCCGTGAGGAGCCAAAGGGGTCGAGGGACCCTAAAATATAGGATCTGAGGGTCCATAAGCCGAAGCTGCTAAGGGTCCTCAAAATGTTAAAGTCGAAGGAGCTGAAGAACCAATAATTGTACGGATCTAAGGTCCACAGGCCGAAGCTGCCGAGAGTTATCCTTCGAAACCCCAAAATGTTGGAACCAAAGGTCCATAGGCCGAAGCGGCTGAGGATCCTTAAATGTTAGAGCTACAGGAGCTGAGGGACCTTAAAATGTAGAGACCGAAGGTCCATGGGATGAAGTTGTTGAGGTTCTTCAAAATCTTAGAGCTGAAGGAGTTGGGGGACCCTAAAATGTAGGGGAATGGTCCACAGGCCGAAGGAGCTGAGGCACCCCAAAATGTAGGGGTCAGACGAGCTGAGGAAACTCAAAATATAAGGGCCTAAAGTACACATGTTGAAGTTGCTGAGGATCCTCAAAATGTTAGAGTTGAAGGAGTTGAGGGACCGCAAAATATAAGGGTTAAGGGTCCATTGGCTAAAGCTTTGTCCTCAAAATGTTAGAACCGAAGCAGATGAGTGACCCCAAAATGTAAGGACCGGGGGTCTATAGGCCAAAGTTTTTGAGGCCGAATAAATTGGTTTGTTGGTCCTTTAAACATGATTCGAAGCTATGTTTAGCAAATTTTACTTAAAATGACAACCCTTTTTTTTATAAATTGAAGTATCTTGCGTCGTTTGTGCTTCCCAATGCCTTGGCACATGAGGCACAACCCACTACTTTCCTATATAAGAGTTAGCTCTCATTTGTATCAGACCACCTCAAAAAACTTTCAAGTTCAAAATTTTCTCTAGGATCCTTGCAAAAGCTTCAAGTTGTACTTCGTGTTATTCGTTACTTCTGGTAAGACTTGCCTCGCTTAGATATTTTTTCGACAATTTTACTAGTTATAAAAGTTTTATTCATTGGCATTAGAATCATTAGCTACTATTAGGGATTTTTATATCTTTATTCTTGTATAAGGTCATTGACTTTTATTCTATTTGATCTTTAATTTCATAACATAAATCCCACTTTTGAGTTTGTGAATGCCAAACCCTTTTGAAGATTTCTTAAAGGAGTTTATCCAATATCTATCTGACGAGAATCTTCATAGTGAACGAGGTTTGGAGGGTTATTTGAGTCCATCTATCACCCGAAAACTTGTGTTGAGGGTTCCCCTCGTCCTCGTAGTCCAAAGACTCCTAACTCAAATTTTAGGTTTAGGTCGACAGTTCCTCGTCGTCTCGATGATGTTTCGATCGACATTAATATTATGAGTTCGTACAATTATTCCTTTGTTGCTAAAAGGGATGATATACCCATATCCATACCTGTTCGTGAGTGTGATATGATTGTTACAACAACTTCTTCAACTAGGACTCTCACCAAAGTAAATGACTTAGCCTCACCCTCTACCTCTTCTTCGTCTTCATCTTCCTTAAAGTCATTTTCACATTTTGATTCTGAGGCTATTTCTTCTGAGAGGACCTTTGATGCCCAAGAGGTGGTTGATCTTGATGAAGAGATTGAATACGATGATGAGTTAAAGCACACACCTCTTTTATGGATTTAGCCAATAGATTTCCTCCTCTGAAATATGATATTTTTGAAGAGTCTGTTGATGATGACGAGGGATATGATTTAGATCTCTCTAGGGATAGCCTTTTCAAAAGAATCATAAACAATATCACGACACCAAAATGAAAAAATTGTCACCTTTCAGCCGACCACCTTTGTCAAGGTCATTGGCTATGACAAAAAACACGCGTTTTGTGTCACGGTCGTTGACCTTGACACGACCGTGACAAAGAATTATCACGGTCATTGACCGTGACAAGTATGTGACAAATTCACTTGTCACGGACTGGTCACGGTCAATGAACGTGATAATTCTTTAAATAATTATCACGGTCAATGACCTTGACACGACCATGACAACTTCTACAGCAAAAACCCTTACCCCTTCTTTTTTTCGTCCCGCCGTTCCCTCCCTCTCTCTCTCTCCCTACTTTCAGGTTTATTTCTCTCTCTCTCTCTCTCTCTCTCTCTCTCTCTCTCTCTCTCTCTCTCTCTCTCCCATTTATATATATGTTTGTGTGTATATATATGTGTGTGTGTGTGTATATATGTGCGTGTGTGTGTGTGTGTGTGTGTGCATGTGTGGGGGGTGGGGCAGGGTGGGGGTAGGGGGCTGTTATGTGTGTGTATATGTGTGGTGGGTGGGGGCTGTGGAGGGAGGTGGGGCAGGGTGGGGGGCTCTTGTGTGTGTGTGTGTATGTGGTGTGTGGGGGTGTGTGTGTGTGTGTATGTGGTGAGTGGGGGGTGTGGAGGGAGGTGTGGGTGGGTGTGGGTGTGGGTGTATTTGAATTAACCCATAAATTTATTTTTGTATTTGAATTAACCCATGAATTAACCCATGAATTTGTCAATTTGTTTGTGGGGGGGGGGGGGGGGGGTGGGAGGCTGGGTAAGTCAAGGTACCATTGTAATCCTCTTAATATCGTGCAAGTACCATATGAAAGTAGAATTGTCCCTCAGTGTAAATTAGTAAATTAATAATTATATACGTTAATTGTTAGTTTAGTTGATGAAATGAATTAATTGAGTAGATGAATTAGAAGGAGTACGGGATACACATTTGTTGTTCACATTGCTGTTGGATTATTTTGTTTAGTAAATGTTTGGTTGGTTAGTTTTAAAAGTGGCATGACCACTGGATTATTGTCCATATGGGGGTGGGCTTTTTCAACTTTTTTTGAAAATTACTCTATATATCGAACAATATATATATAGTATGATAATTAAATGAAACATACTTGAAATTAAATATAGTGCGCATAGATACTAGCCTTCTAGTTCTTATGCGTACGCATTCAATAGCCCTTAGACATGTTCGAGAGTCATTACCCCTGTAATGAGATCTCTCGAATTGTCCCGTTTGGACAGTTTGAGACTGAATAATTTCTGTATAATATTCTTATTGGCTTAAAGTTGTTACTTTTGGAGGAAGTTTTGCAGTCGTATCTTTTGGAGGAATTTTTGAACTACATTTGTTAAGATCGGGTATGAAAGATAGTTATCGATTTTGGAGTTTTTACGGTGAATTGAAAGTTCCTTTTGTCCCCGACCAACCTTCACAACAACCTTCAACAAGTAGAATAGATGTAGAAAGGGACGACGTAGATCATAATATGTTAGAGGATTTAGTTGATGATGCGTACGGAGTTTATGAAGCAGAGGAGAATGATGTTACTTATGATGTAGAAGATTCAAGTGCTCGTGAAGATAACACGATAAAACTTGAGGATGACTACCAAAGTTTAAAATTTAAGGCGACCCAACCGTTATACTCTGGCTGTGAGAAAGATCAAACAACTTTACATGCCATGGTTGGTTTGCACAGTTTGAAGACGCAGTACGGTTTGTCTGGCAATAGCGTGACGGGAATTCTGAAATGGGTGAAGGGCTTATTACCCAAGGTGAATACACTTCCAAATAGCTATCCTGTTATGAAGAACAGTTTAAAAGGTTTGGGAATGAAGTATAAATCGATTCATGCTTGTGTGTATGACTGCATACTATACCGAAAGGAGTATGAAAATCTCGATCGTTGTCCGGTATGCGATGAACCTAGATATGTCCAATCTACTAGTAAGGAAGGCATAAGCTCAAATGTGCCTCAAAAAGTATTGAAATATTTTCCCGTTGGGCCTAGATTAAAGCGATTTTTCACAGTACCATGGATTGCAGAGGAAATGACTTGGCATGCTAGGGCAGAAGTAGGGGGTAATATCATGCGTCATCCTATTGATTATACTGCCTGGCGGAGGATAAATTTGAGTATCCCGATTTTGCTAGAGAACAACGCAACATTCGTTTGGCTATATTAACAGATGGTTTCAATCCATTTGGAAATCTAAGCACCAATCAGAGTGTATGGCCAGTGATCCTAGCCCCACTCAACCTCCCTCCTTCACAGTGGTCAATTGTCCAACACGCTCCAAGGCGTCTAAATAGTAGTGTGGATGACTTGGCTGCTCCTACCGAATATCAATCCATTTTTTATGATAACCCGAATTTGATTTTTTTTTTCAATTTGTGATAAATATTTCAATTTGTACTGAAACATCCATTTTTAATGCTTTTAATTGATTTGCACTTTATCATTTTCACTCTTGTGTGGTGTGCGTGTGTGGAGAGGAGATTAATACATAAAATTCCAACTACATCTAAGTTTTCTTTATACTAATCCATGAATATACGTTTCTTACCTTTAATAGGTGATTAGTACATTGTTATTTGGAGTGTCCTATTTGTGGAGAGGAGACTGAATCTCTTCGTCTATCCGAACACTAAGAAATGCCATAATCCTATGGAGTTATGCTCTGCAAATTCCTCCCAATCGTTATGTAGCCAAACATCACCAGTTGAAGTTGTCAATTCCACTTTCCATACCCCACCACTTGGAACCTCTAGCAAAACATGGGAGACCATTGAAAGGTGGAATTGACAACTTCAACTGCTGATTTTTGGCTACACAACGGTTGGAAGGAATTTGCAGCGCATAACTCCATAGGATTATGGCATTTCTTAGTGTTTAGATATGAAGAGAATTATATTTGACACGATTGCCCGGGGTACATTAGTTGGAAGGAGGTGCCATATGAGCTCAAGTTAGCTGCTTGGGTGACACTACAGGTAATGTATTTATATTTATATGTCAATTTCGATTTCGATTTATATTTTTCTATATTTGCGAGGCAGATACTAATTTTACTTTATTTCAATTCAGGGGACAGGGAGTGACCCTGAGGGTAGGCCACATATGCTCGATACTTATGTGGTTATTCGGATGAGAAGGTAAGGATTAGGAGGTGTCCCCGAGCGTCGCGGTACAAAATCTCTTTTCCAGCTAAATAGTTTGTAGATTTGAGATAATTGATGGTGATGTTGTTTCTTCTTAAATAGTTTCTATTTTGAATAGATATTTGCATTATCTTTAGTTTGTTTGGATATATGATGTTTGAACAGGTACAACATTGCTATAACAGGTACAAATATACTGCTGGGCAGTGGCAGTGGCAGTGGCTATACTGCCCAGCAGATTTTTTTTAAATTCTGCCTAGAATTGTCACGGTCATTGACCGTGACAATTTTTAAAAACGGGTCAAGGCTTTGTCACAGTTTTTAACCGTAACTAAACGTGTCACGGTCATGGCCCGTGACACGATCGTGACAATTCTAACGAACTTGTCACGGTCATTGATCGTGACACGTCCGTGACAAAAAAAGTTATCTCGCCCCGAATTGTCACGGTCATTAACCTTGACAAGTCCAACTTGTCAAGGTCATTGACCATGATAATAGTACAGATTTGGTGTAGTGTATTAAGGATTTTAGAATCCAACATCTTTATGGAATAAAAATATCCATGATTGTGAGGGCTCCAGAGGCCGAAAAAAGATCATACGACGTAAAGAATGCATCTGAGGTATGCCTATACGATGCAATGTTTCATTTAGGATTTAGGCTCTTCTTTCACACTTACATCTGAGACATACTATCCCATCTAGGCATTGCCTCATCCCAATTAGTTCCCAATTATTGGAGAATCTTTCTCGGCTCCATTATATCATGGAGATCCCTCCATCCCGAGAACATAAATGGAGAGATATTTCGTAGTGTTTATATTGTCGTATCCACAAAGAATTTCCCAATGTACTATTATCTTAACCTTGTAACTCCAAGCGCAAGTTCGTGAGGGTTTCTTAAACTTCCAACCACCATTGGAAAATCGACTATATTCATATTAGTGGAAATTAGGAGTTCCTTGAAGGCTGGAAATAAGGAGTCGCGAGAGTCCCTCGCAAATGGGGGAAACCTCTATTGAGTAATATTATTCTTTCTTTTTATGATTTTCCTCATCTTATTTAAAATATTTACTACCAATGTTGTCCTGAACTAACTTTGTTTCTCCTTTTTTGCAGACCGAGTTCTCTTAGTCTTAGTGTGTCCATTGGCAGCAGGTGGATGACGTCGTCAAGGCAGGCATCCAAACCTATGCGAAGTTGTCTTCCCTTATGAAGATTTAGGATCTTGGGATCATCTTCGATCTCCAACATTTCAAAGGTCTTCATATGTTTTCACGTTGTATCCTCTTTTATCCCCCCTTACTCGTATTTTAATTACCTAATCATAACTTGTTTTTATTACAGATCGCCTTAGGGTTTTAATGGAGAAAAGAGGGACATGTGGATCTCAAATCTTGTTGAGGATCATGTGGTTGAGACAAGAGGGAAACTTAGAGAGCCTACCGAGAATGCTAAGAGATACGGCAAGGATCTCTTTGGGAGCAAGACTTCCAAAAAGCATATGAAGGATAATGTTCTTTCTAAAAAAACTGGGGCCACCCTAGGCCCTTGAAAAGGCCATTTAGTGTGTACTTTAGGTAAAAACAACTTGGTTCCAATTTTTAGGTAAACCTAATTTTAACTTCTTAAACCCTAAACATGAATCTAAGTGATTAACTCCATTTGAAGAATAAAGCATGCGGTAAAAAAAACAATTTCAGAAAAAATCCCTGAAGGGCAAAACCTTTTTATTTCACTATAATTTATAAGACACAACTTACACGGATTACAATGAAATAGGGTGACATACGAAATACCCGTAGGTGTCGATTTTGATGTCGTCGGCTGGAATCTCCCGCAAGAACTCCAGATGGTTAGCAGTAGAGAAGAAGACGGCTTCTCCCCAAGTTACTTCATAATGACTCCCTCCACGATAGCACGCAGCTCTCCGGTTGTAGAGTTCTCCTCATGAAGTGCAAAATGGTGTAGTGAATGAATTGTCTTCCGATAAACGCGTTCAAGATCACTAACTTTGGAATTGAATAATTCGATCTTGAATAATCACCGGATGAAGAAAAATTGTATGGGAATAAGTTTTCGAAACTGTTCTTCCTGTCAAACTTTCGCAGATACGTTTTTTATTTATAACTGAGTAGCACAGAGTACAAGAAACCAAAAATACGAAAATCGAGGCGACAAGATCGTTCGAGCGAGATGTGGAGCTCGTTCGCGCGACATATGGATGTCGTTTGAACGACCCACGGTTCTCGTTCGAGCGACAGTGATAAAATAAACTATTTTACTTTTAAATAAATGCTCGAATTTTCTTTAAACTATTTGAAGCTCAGAAATATTTTTAAAACATAAAAAGATTTAATTCCCAATTATTTAAATCACCCAGTATTTAATCAACACACAAAATTACTCAATTGCTCACAAGTATTCATACCTGAGTGATCTTTAACATATGAAACACGTTTTGACTTGAAATCTTCTTCAAAGCTTTAAATTGCACATTCTTGGACTTGAACTTTTTCGTAGGCTTCAATTAAATTCCATAATAAAACTAGCCTAGACTTAATTTATTTTGTCCGGAATTAAGCCAATTAAAACAAAAGTACATGATAAGAATTATGTTCTTACAAATCTCCCCCTTTGGCTATTCCGGGACAAAACTAAACAAAGATGCTATATGTCGTAAACAAATACATGTCCTATCTCAAAACTCAGAAAGCCTTTGATTCTGTCTCTCAATGGCAATATTTTGAATCTGTCTTTGAATGTGATGTATCAATAAATATCCGAATCTCTGAAAATAATACTTACACACATGAGACACAAACAAATACCCAAGTGAAGTATGGAGGAATAAAACAAATATAATATCATAATAAATACTCCCCCTACATCACAAATCTCTCCCCCTTTTTGCCTGGAATAGACAAAAGGTGGGACAAATACACCAAGTCTAGCATGTATATATGAGAATGAACAGTATGGCTAGATAAACACTATCAGTATGACAATGGATAATAAAAAAATAGCAGTAACTGAATCATTATGAGAGAATCACTAAAACTGTAAAAAAAACTGTACATCCATGTCATAAAATAAACCAAGAGTGATACAACTATCCATAAGAGTACATCATATCTGAGAAAAAATAGATACATCAGGAGTCTCAATGTCTCAGATACAATAAAATAATTACAGCGAAACATCAGCAGGAGCATCATCATCATCATCATCAGCAGCTGCAGCAGCAGTATCATCAGAGTATGTAGATGCAATATGACTTAGTCCAGAGGAACCTGCGCCTCTCAGCTGCTCTTTCTGTCGCATCTCATAAAAAAATATTGTCATCCTGGATTCAGCACGAACACGTGCTTCGGCCTCATCATCAAATCTGGCCATGATAGAGTCATACATCTTGGACTGAGCAATTACTTGTGCTTGTAAAGTAGAAACCTCCTCCTCAATACGACGAGAGGGAGCGGGAGTAGGGGGTGGTGGCTGAGAAACTCGAAGGAGATCAGAACGGTGTGATCAGCAGGTTGACAGGGATCAGCATCGGGGAAGGCTCCCTCATGGGGTGGAGCTCTAGCTCTCACAGCCTGTGACAAATGACTCTCGGAACGAGTGAAAGTATTATGATCAATAATAGCAGGCGAAGGGAGACACTGATCACCCTCCATAACAGGAACCCCAGCAATAGTGCAAATGATGGAGATGAGAATCTCATACGAAAGAGCAAGGCGGACTGGAATGGTACCACTGACGGTAACAGATGATATAACACGAAGCATGACCGTCGGTAGATCGATATCCCACCCCTGAGAGATGTGATACATGAAATAGAAAATGTCACATCCAATCTGAGTATGATTTATCCTAGGATAAATGGATGCTGACACAAACCTATTAAATACACGGAAGGCAGGAGAAAGCTGGAGATGGTACATAGTAGTACCTACCTGGGGAATATCCCAGAAGCAATGACGCAGAATATCATCATAGGTAGGTCCATCGTTGGTATAACGAGGAAACATAGCATAAGGGACACAAGGAACGTGTAGAAATGCAGTTATGGCATCTGTTGTGATGAGAACAAGAATGCCACGTACAGTAGAAAAGATCCCCTTAGCGTGGGGAAGAGCGCGAAAGAAGAACTCTCGAACAATGTCCAGATATACAACCCCACGAGCCTCAAACATATAATCCCAACCTCTACCAGACACCCAGTGCTGAACACCTAACTCGTGAAACTCAGAATAGCAAAACACCCTCTCTGGAACAACAGACCGAATGTGTAGGCCCAATAAGCAGTAATGATTATACTCAGCACGAGTGGCCCATCTCACTGGGGAGTACGGAGGCCTACTAGCCTGAGCTCTCTGAGCTCGAGCAGAGGGTGGTGGCGCATCGAGTCGGCCTGTCGGGGCACCACGACGTCTAGGTGCCATGACGAAAGAGTTTAATGTGTGAAAGGGAACAATATTCTAGGAACACACACACACCTAAGAACCTATCTCCGTACAATAATCCAACCGAACCATCGCGAACACCAACCACAACAACTGGCAAAATCAGAAACAACAACCAAATTTTTATGCAAACAAATGATTTCTGATTAAAAAATCAAGAGAAAGTCATGAACAGTAATACCTCACAAACGCCGGAGAACAATAGGACCTCGAAAACGCCGGAGAACAGTAGGACCTTGAAGTCCCCTCAGTTTGTAAAAAATGGCTGAGGAACAATCTCTGGAGGATTGACTAGATGTCGCCAGAGAGAAACTCAAAAAAAAAATCCGCCGACGATCGTTCTGAATAGGTTCTGTCGTCGGAGGAACGCCGAAGCAAAGATGATGGATGGTTGAACATGGTGTGGAAGTCTCCAAAGAACACAGGATCAACACAGGGTAGAACTCGAGTGAAGAGAAAATAAAGAAGCAAAGCTTCAAAGTCTAACAATGGCTGAATTTTTCAACAGAGCTGCTGTGTCGCTTGGAAAACAAAGGAAAGGGTTATGATAGAATGAAAGAATCGAACGAGCAGTGTTAAGAGAAACCCTGATCTCGCTAGATGTCACTCGAACGATTTTCGTATATCGCTTGAACGATTTTCACATGTCGCTTGAACGACATGTTCGCGGGACAAGTGATGTCGTTTGAACGAGAAAATTAAAGTTCCAGAAATACCCCAAAAACATTAAGGATTTGCCCAATGAAAAAATTATCCCAAAACAGTACCTGGAACACAGAAGCAGACTTAAAACAGACTCAAAAAAGAAAACAGTGTAAAAATGACCAACAGGAATTACATGATAACATGGTACCAATGTGCTCAATCATGAATGTGGATTGTATGGGCATGGACTACAACAAATGAGTCATCAATGCAATACGTCGAATCGATTAAAAAATTCTAATTGATAGCAAAAAATCATCAAACTTCATCAACGCCATTTGTGACAAAATAAGTGTGAGTTTAATGAACTAAACTTAATCAACATGCATACAAGTCCAGATTATTTAAGATTCTATAAACAATAGCGTCATGATACGATGTTTCAACATAGGATTCGTGGTGCAAACCCGTTTAAATATATCTCCAACCAAACTCCCTTATATATGTGAATTCTTCAAGATCTTTAGAAAAATCTATCAATCTCAACTTAGAGAAAGTCCCATTGGCCCCAATTATTGGCATATGAATTTTTATTGCCTTGATTTTCTTTTGGGATCTTTTAAACGGTGACTTTCACGACGAGTCAATTTTATACTCTCGCAGTCTTTTCCCGTGAACACTCATCATTTTTTCAATATCAATTCTCACGAAAAACGGTTCTTACAAGCACACCTCATCCTTAAGTTTACTTACGCAAAATGACAAAATTGAGATAATAATTGTTGATGTAAAAAATTAGATCGCTCTAATTATTCAATCACAGATAAATAAAATGAGACAAAGATTTTTAAAGTGGTTCAGCCTTATAAGAATGGCCTACGTCCACTGTTATGTTATTGCTGAGTGTTTGGGAATTCTCGATTACAAGTTCAATCCAGAAATTTCGGTCCCTTTGAATGAGGGTGATACAAGGTATTTATAGCCCTTAGGCTGTACATGAATGGGTTGATACATTAAATGATATACATATGAAAGGGTAATACATTTAATGCAGCGTGTGCGTCAAGATAATGAACATTCAATGAATAGTTGAACTGTTGACATTCTGGCAATTAATAATACGGCCGAGATGCAGCTCGGACCGCCTTAGTTGCGCGTTGCTCAGGAGTTCCTCGGAGCGCTAGAGTACCTCGGAGTGCTGAAGTTCCTCGGTATATCCTCGTTGCTCGGGGAGAACATGAGTTGGTCGAGGAAATGAACTTCCTCGTTACTATTGTACCACGTATTTTGACACGTGTCTTCGTCTGATTCGTCCACATCAGCATATTAATTTTGGTATCAACAGAAGCCCCCAATGTTTCATATTTCGAACTTTGAGGAGTATGGAACATTCTTTCTCGGTTTATGGCAATATTGAATGATCTTCCTGGGTTTTAGGAGCATCGTATTTAAATTTATTCCCAAATTCAACGAATCCGCCTTTTTTCGAACTTTTAAGAGCGCTTCGATCTTAGTGCCCTTTTTGTCCTTTTAGCAGGCGGAAGTTCAATAGTTTCTTTTTTGTAATCATTTCATTCGCCGCTTCCCAAGGCAAAGTATTTAAACTTCTTAGGTAATCATACCGTCTTCTTCTTTTTCTAATTTTCTGCATTCAAGCTTTCTATTTTCTCCTTCTCTCTTGTGCGTTCATCCTAGTTTTCGTTCGTTGTCAACATACCTCCTTTCTTCCTGTAAGATTTTCTTCCTTTCTTCTATATCTCTTTTATTCAGTATGGTTTATATTGTGGAGTCTGTTGAGAAATTTCGCTCCGATTTTTCCATTCCTTCCTGGGTAACTCTGGAGGTTCTTTCTGAGCCTTTAGATTATTTTCGATTGGCTGAGGGACATTGGTTCCCCAGTCTTTTCATTGCTGAATGTGGTTTTTCCTTTCCACCAAACCCATTGTGTCTTGAGTTTTGTCAGTATTTTGATCTTGTCCCTACAAAAATAGCCCCCAATTCATGGAGAATAATTAATGGGGTTCACAAATTAAATCTAACTCATGGGACTCGTATAGGGATCCCTGAAGTTATGTATTTCTATAAATGGGCCACTCTAGATAATATTTATTATTTAAAAACTAGGTTTCTGAATAGGGCTCTTGTAGTTAACCTCCCTGACTCAAATAGAGATTATTTTGAACATGGGTTGGTTATTAAAAATTGGCAATATGCCCCTTTAGTTGGAGATGGAGTATACAACGGTCCCAGATGCCCCCCATATGGCAATGGGATAGGTTTATTTTTCATTTTATTTTACTTATGAAGTTATGCTTTTATCATGTTTGACAAAATGTATGACTGATATTTCATTATGTGTTTGTTTGCAGTTGATAGTAAAATAAAAACTCCAAAAGAATCAGAGGTTAATATTAAACATCTGAAACTTATCTGGGGTTTGCATAAGAACGTTGCAGACGAGCACATCAGGTCTGCATCATATCTGCTACAGTATAAGAGTTACACAACCTCTTATACTGCTCGCCCTGTTGAACCAGCTTCAACTCCAGAAGATTCTTCTTCAGATTCTCATCTTCCTTTAAGTCAAAGAATGGGCAAGAAAAGAGCTCCTCCTGCTCTCTTTGATGACATTACTTCTGCTGTTGGGGCTAAGAAAAGCAAAACTGATGTCCCAGAGGGGACTAAGAAAGTGGATGCTGCACCCTCCAAAGCTGCCGAGAAGCCCCTAGTGGCTCCGAGCAAGAAAGTTGCTCCTATGGAAGTGATTACTATATCTCCGACCAAGAGTTCTTCCTTGGTTGAAGCTGCCGAAGTCCCTTTGAGAAGATTGAGGAAATCATCCTCAGTCAATTTGGCTGAAACTGTCCCTTCTCTACCAGCTGGTGGTGTTGGTATTCCAACCATCATTCCTCCGAGTTCTGCAATGAACTCGGTAAAAACTTGGATCATACCCGAGGTCCAAGGAATTGATGAAAAAATTTCTAGGGATATGCTGACATCCCTAGCTACTCGTCATCTTGCTTCGGTAAATTTCTCACATTCTGAATTTTCTTTCTTTTTTTGAATGCTTGCATTTTGTATTGACTTTACTGTTTTTCTCATCTTTCAGCTGGTGAACTGTTTCAATAATATCGTGAAGAAAGATGAAGCTATTAAAGCTTCAAGCTCCTCGTCAGGTGTAGAGGATGCTCTGCTGGGTTTGACCCAATCCTTGAAGGAATCTCGCCAACAGTATAGTGAGGATAAGGCTGTTTGGGAGAAAAAGTTGTCTGCAGTTGAGGCCGAGAAGGTGAAGATGGCTGAGATCTCCAAGAGTTTGGAGGATAAAGTAAAAGGTTTAGAGGTCGAACATCAGAAGTATGATGTCAAGCTCAAGAACTTGGTAGAGCTTGAAGATAAGTTGAAGAAGGCAGAGGAGAAGTTGTCTGCCCTGCAAGATATCAAGGTCCAAAAGGAAGAATTGGATGTGAAGCTCTCCTCGGAGAGACTAAGAAGAAAAGTCGCAGTAAAAAAATCCTTCAGCGCTGGCTGGGAGAAAGGATGGGATAAGGGAATTGCTGCGATGACATCCCAAGTTCAATACGGGAAGTTGAAATACTTCCACGATGGCTGGGTAGCTGCTCTGCAGGAACTGAAGATCAAGGATGATTCTGATCTATTCCAGTTGCACCTCCCTGGTCCTCCTCCACCAATTGTGGAAGAAGAAGAAGAAGATGAGCCCACCTCTGATGAATCTTCTATGGCTATAGGTGATCAAGTCCCTGCCTCTCTTCCTGCTGCCAGTGAGGACATTTCTTCCATGCCTCCTCCTTCTGACAAAATTTCAACTCCTGCAGACCAAGTCGCCGTTACCACCGAGCAACCGAGCTCCTCATCCCAGCCTCCCGAGAAAGTCTTGGGAGACAAGGAAAAGGTGTGAAGTTGTTCGGTATCATTTCTATCTTTTATTATTTGTAATCAAACAATGTAATCTTTTGATGATCTAATAAAATACATCTTCGTTCCTCTTCATTGTTGATACTCTGTCTGCTTTTATTTATTAACTCCTGCCTTCTTCTTTATTAGTTTTTGGCCAGAATGGAATTGATATCTGCCCCTGATACCGAGTTGATGAAACAATGCAATGGATATTATAAAGCTGGTCATACAGACCTGAGTGTATCAGAGATTGTCGACATCCTTGGCCACGATGCCTCGGAGCAAGCAGTTGAGGCTTACCGGTACTTGAAGGATTTACTTGATAGATATGTGGCCAATAATGTGGCATACTACGAATTGATCGAGGAACTTCATCATTCCTTAGAAGATCTACAAGGTCAGCACAATGAATCAATGGCTTTGTTGCACAAGGAATATGAAAATAGATACCAACAGCTTTCTTCTGACACAGGTCATAAAAAGATCCTAGCTGGATACGATGTTAGGGAAAGAACTTTAAAAGGTGAAGTTGAAGCTTGCAGGCAGATTGCTGAGTTGCTGGAACAGGAGAACAATAATTTGCAGAAAAAGCTGGCACAGTATGAATCTGCAGCGTCATCTTCTACTGCTTTAGTGCAAGTTACCGACGAAGGTTTTTCGTTCTTAGAGGTCGAGAATGCCAAATTAAGGCAAGAACTGGATGCTTTAAGAAAGTCTGGTATTTCTGCTATTGCTCGGGGACGAGGAAGAGGTTCTCGCGGACGAGGAAGGGCTGTTCAAAATATTACCGAGGAGCAAAGTTCTCCAGTCGCTGCTCGGAGTCGATCAAGAGTTCTTAGCCGCAATGTTGAAGAAGCTCGTACTCAGTCGACGTTAGAAACTCAAGCATTCCAATTGAACGCCAAAGACCGAGCTTTGTCTGAAATTTCCAAGAAAAATCTATCCTTGGAGGATCAACTTACTGCGATGAAGTCTGCTTTGGATAATAAGGATGCTTTTGCCAGGAGCCTTCACGAACAATTGGATAGATTAACCTTCCAATTCCATAAACAGCCTAGAGAATTTTGGATGGCAGGGTACAATGAAGCCCTTGTTCATTTGGATACTCGGATTGAACATGCCAATAATGAAGGTTATAAACAGGGGTGGATGAACGCCCTGGGTGTACTGAAATTGGAGCAAGGGAATTTTCTATGGGATTATCATGCTCCAGGGTTATTAGATTTGCCTGTGCCACCTTTCAAATTGGACATGGAATGGATCCCAGCTCGTTCCATTCCTCGGAGCTTAATTTCAAAATACCTTGGTGACTACAGTCTTCACTCCCAGATCGAAGTATCTCGTCCAGAGCATCTAATGGATACACCCTCAATAATGAATGTCAGAATGCTAAAGGACTTGAACTTTATTAATTCTCCCTTTTGCCTGGAAGATCCTCCTGCTGGCGAAGAGCCTGTTTCAAAAGCAAAGGGCAAGAAACCCATAGAATAGGAATCTCAATGTAATAGTTAGTACATTCATGTAACCTATAATTTATTTTTAATGAAAGACTTTCATTTTCTTTTTGCAAATTTGTATTGCGATTGTCTTGTGTTTATCAAACATTTTTACATTTGTGTATATGTATCTGTTAAAAAGATAACAATATGATGCTGTTCATCAACCAACTTAGTAAGCAAAATTACAAGTATTCAATGTTGCTTAATCACTTAATAATAAAGTAATGAGTATAAAATGTTTAAAATATTTTCAACCAGCCAAGGTTGTTAAATTGTTGTGTTTGTCGACCAACTACAGTTTATGGGTTTTTATCCCCGACCAACCATACTTGGTAAACTTTTTCCTAAAATGTATCCGACCAACCATGGTCAATAATTTATCCTCGTCGACCAAGTATAGTTGATCACCGACCAACTATACTTGGCTCAGTTTGGAATTCTTTGTATTTTCTGGAATGATTTTACCTTCCGACCAACTTGTTGGCTTGTGAGAGCATATTTTTGGTTCTTTCGAACTATTTGTCCACTAGATTTCTTACCAACGTTAGTTGGTCACGCTAGTGTACGCCCCCTAACCAAAGGAGGATATTTTTTGGCTCTTTTGAACTTTTTGTCCACTAGTTATCTTACCAACCTTAGTTGGTCACGCTAGTGTACGCCCCCTAACCAAAGGAAGATATTTTTTGGTTCTTTCAAACTTTTTGTCCACTAGTTATCTTACCAACCTTAGTTGGTCACGCTAGTGTACGCCCCCTAACCAAAGGAGGATATTTTTTGGTTCTTTCGAACTTTTTGTCCACTAGTTATCTTACCAAACTTAGTTGGTCACGCTAGTGTACGCCCCCTAACCAAAGGAGGATATTTTTTGGTTCTTTCGAACTTTTTGTCCACTAGTTATCTTACCAACCTTAGTTGGTCACGCTAGTGTACGCCCCCTAACCAAAGGAGGATATTTTTTGGTTCTTTCGAACTTTTGTCTTCTTTTTGCTGTCAAGCAGCGTAGTGTACAACACTAGTATTCCCCGAAAAACTTTCAATAGAAAGAAAATGGTGAAACATCCTCGTTTTATTCATAATGAAGGAACTGCTTTACATTTTACATTACTGATAATACTTGCGAAGGTGTTCAGCATTCTTGAATTCTTCTCCTTCTAGAGTTGCTATTCGGTAAGTTCCTGGTCGAACAACTTCTGTAACTCGGTAAGGCCCATGCCAGTTTGCCTTCAATTTATTGTGCTTCTGAATAACCTTCTTTAGCACATAATCTCCTTCTTTTAAATCGCATTTCTTCACCCTTTTGTTGTAGAAAAAAGTTATTCGTTGTTGATAAGCAGCATTCCTAATGGCTGCCTCTTCTCTGAACTCCTCGAGCATGTTCAAATCCAGTCTTCTCATCAAGTCGCTAACTGGGGAATTGAAATTCAGCACTCTGTGCGTTGGGAGACCTAACTCGGCAGGTATTACAGCCTCACTTCCAAATGCCAGCATATATGGTGATTCTCCAGTCGCTGCTCGGGGAGTTGTTCGGTAAGCCCACAATACTGATTGTAGCTCGTTAATCCAGTTAGCTTTAGCTTCACTTAACCTTTTCTTCAAACCATTTAGCAGTGTTCTGTTCGTCACTTCAGTCTGTCCATTGCTTTGAGGATGGCCTGGTGCTGAATGGACCTTCAAAATGTTCGACTGATGACAATAAGCAGCAAATTCCTCGTTATCAAATTGGGTTCCATGGTCTGTGATGAAGGCATGAGGGAGACCATATCGACAGATGATATTCTTCCAAACGAACTGGTATACCTTCTCGTATGTCATGTCGATGAGGGGTTCAGCTTCTACCCACTTAGTAAAATAGTCTACTGCGACGACGAGGTACTTAAATCTTCCTCGGGTGATCGACAATGGTCCTACCAAATCAATTCCCCACATGGCGAATGGCCAAGAGGAAGTTATGGGTGTCAACAATGCTTGTGGAGTTCGTCTGATAGAGGAAAAACGTTGGCACTTGTCACATTTCTTAGCATAGGCTATACAATCAGCCCTCATCGTTGGCCAATAGTATCCTTGAGTCATTACCCTTTGTAAAAGCGTTCGACCTGCTACATGAGCTCCACAAGACCCTTCATGGATTTCTTCAATCAATTCTTTCACCTCGGAGGGATGTACACATCTCTGCAAACCTGCCATAATTCCTCGTCTATACAAAATACCATTAGTTAACACATACCTAGCAGCTTTATATTTCAGTTTCTTGGCAGCGATCTTGTCCTCCGGCAATCTTCCTTCTTCAATATATGCCCTGATGGGATCCATCCAAGATGGTCCAAAATCAAGGGTAATTACATTCATTGTCAGGTCTTCATCTATGCTCCGACTTTCCAGTACTTCAATTGGTATTGTTCTTCGTAGCTCGGTACGAGTAGCTGATGCTAGTTGGGCCAGTGCGTCTGCTTGTACATTCTCCATCCTCGGTATTCTTACCAATTGAATGGCATCAAATTCTGTCAGTAACTTCATCACCTTTGCATGATACTTTGCCATCAACTCTCCTTTAACTGCGTATATTCCTATCATCTGATTCACAATCAACTGAGAATCACTGAATACCATTATTTGTCGTGCTTCCATAACTTTTGCTAAATTTAAACCTGCTATCATGGCCTCATACTCAGCTTCATTATTAGAGGCTTTGAATTGGAATCGTAAAGCATATTCCACGTCAATCTCGTCTGGGGTGTTTAAAATAATTCCTGCCCCGCAACCTGCTGTGCAAGATGAGCCATCTACATATAATCTCCATATGGGTAATCCGTCTTCGAATTCTTTATCTGATAGAGTTCCTCGGTGAAATATTTGTTGCTTCTTTTCATCCTCCCCTGACATCTTTCGCTCCTCGTCGTTCATCTCTTTTCGCTCTTTTACCAACCGGAGCTGGTCTGAGTTTAAAATTGATGATCCTTCTACATCCACAAGCCCTTTTACCAACTGTAGTTGGTCAAGACCTATGTCTGTTGATCCTGTAACATCTACAGGTTGGTCAGTGAGCAACTTTTGTTCCTCGGGGGTATCAGGGTATGTAAACTCTGCTATAAAATATGCTACAGATTGCCCTTTTAATGATGATCTGGGTTCATACACAATATCATATTCACCGAGTTCTATTGCCCAGTACATCAGTCTTCCTGATTTTTCTGGTTTGTGAAGAGCTTGTCTCAATGGCATGTCGGTATACACAATGATGGTATGGGCCTGAAAATATGGCCTCATTCTTCTACTTGCTTCAATTAATGCCAATGCCAATTTTTCTAACTTTGGGTACCTGATCTCTGCACCTCGGAAAGCCTTACTTGTGTAATAAATTGGTTTCTGGACTCCATTCTCCAATCTGATCAATGCCGAGCTAACTGCATTCTCTGATACTGCTAGATACAAGTACAACTTCTCGCCTGTTATTGGCCTGGACAACAATGGAGGTGCTCCCAAATACTTTTTCAAGTCTTGAAAGGCCTTCTCACATTCATCAGTCCACTCAAAAGTTTTTCGAAGTGTTTTGAAGAATGGGAGGCATTTGTCAGTTGCTCGAGATACGAATCTGTTGAGCGCTGCAACTCGTCCTGTAAGACTCTGCACTTATTTCTTTGTTGTTGGAGATCGCAATCCTAAAAGAGCTTTGATCTTATCTGGATTTTCTTCAATGCCTCGCTGATTGATAATGTATCCGAGAAACATTCCTTCTCGTACTCCAAATGTGCACTTCGTCGGGTTGAGCTTCATCTGGTATTTATCCAATTGATCAAAGGTGTGAGCTAAGTCAACTAGATGATCTGCAGCTTTCTTGCTTTTTGTTAGCATATCATCAACATAGACTTCCATGTTACAACTGATTTGTTCGGTGAAAACCTTGTTCATCAGCCGCTGGTATGTCGCCCCTGCATTTTTCAAACCAAAAGGCATAACATTATAGCAATAAGTTCCCCTAGGGGTAATAAAAGAAGTACTTTCCCTGTCTTCAGGTTTCATTTTGATCTGGTTGTAGCCAGAGTAAGCATCCATGAAGCTGAGCAGTTCATGTCCCGAGGTAGCATCCACCAGTTGGTCAATTCTGGGCAATGGAAAATGATCTTTTTGGCATGCCTTGTTAAGATCAGTGAAATCAACACACATTCTCCATTTATTGTTCTTCTTCTTTACCATCACCACATTTGTCAGCCAATCTGGATATTTCACATCTTCAATGAATTGGGCTTTCTGGAGCTTTTCGACCTCCTCTTGTATGGCTTGATTCTTCTCGGGGCTAAATACTCTTCTTCTCTGCTTTACAGGCTTGATCTCCTTATTCACATTGAGTTCATGACATAAGAAATTTGGATCTATTCCTGGCATGTCCTCATGACTCCATGCGAAAGTTTTCTTCCTGTTTCTCAAGAACATTATCAACTCTTGTTTTATTGAAGCATCCAACGACGAACCTATCTGGGTTACTCGTTCAGGGTGCTCCTCGTCCAGAATAACATTTTCTGTAGATTCTACCACCTGTCCTTTTACAAGTTGGGATTCATCCCTGGGATCAAGAGTTTCAATTTCTGTACCTTCCTCCACCTGGTAGGTAATAGTCTTTTTCTTTGATTCTTCAAGCTCCTCTTGCTCGGTAGATGAATAATAGCATTCCCGAGCTACTTTTTGATCACCTTTCACAACTCCTACTCCGAAGTTTGTTGGGAATTTTAAGCATTGATGTACTGTAGATGGAACCGCTTCGAACTTCTTCAAACCAACTCTTCCCATAATGATGTTGTAGGCTGACTGCACATTCTTATCCATCACAAAGAAGCGTATTCTTTCTGTTCGACAAGCGGGCCAAGTTCCAATGAATATGTCCAACTTGATCGTCCCAAGTGGAAAAACATTCTCGCCAGCAAAACCCAGAAGGGGTCTGTGATAAGGTTCCAATTGAGATAATTTCAAATTCAAGCTATCAAAGCATGAATAGTACATGATGTCTGCCAAACTACCATTGTCCACTAACACCCTTGAAATCACCACATCTTTCATCCTCATTTTGATCACCAAGGGATCGTCGTGAGGGTAAAAAACACCTGCCAAATCGTTTTTTGAAAAACCAATAACTAGCTTCTCTTTATTTACCTTCCTCGGACGATCATCCTCGACAAGATTTATTCGTTGAATATATGAGAAGGCTTGAGCCTCTCCGAGATAGGCCTTTCTTTCTGCAGTAAGGTCTCCCCCTCCAGCATCTCCTCATGTAATAACATTACAATCAAATGACCCAAAACGTATGGAAAATACCTCTCGTTCAGGTTGCCTTGGCTTTTTTGGAAGATCGGGGTCTTCATCTGGATCATCTTCATGATTTCTTCTCTTTTTCTCCTCCGTCCGACGAGGAGATCTGGAACGATCTCTAGTTCTATCATCATTCTTCCTTTCACCTCTGCGATCTACATACTTTGACAACTTTCCTCTTCGGATGAGCGTTTCAATCTCGTTCTGAAGGGCTATGCAATTTTTGGTCGTATGGCCATGATCTTTATGGAACTCGCAATATTTGGCCCTATTCCTCAGGTCAGGATTGGTCCTCAGTTTATCTGGCCACTTGATTTCTTCGTTATTCTTAATTTCTTCTAAAACATGATTAATACCCATCTTCAATGGAGTATAATTATCATATTTTTTCAGGACTTCCCATGACGTCCTATTATTCTTGGAATGCTTGTCACCACCATTACCTTTTTTCTCTTTCTTCTTAGATTTGTCAACCTCCACCTTGGTTTCTTTATCCATATTCTTCTTCGCAGCCATAGCCTCCTCGGCATTCATGATTTTGGCCGCTTTTGCCATCAACTCTGACATAGTTTTAGGTGGATCTTTGGCCAAAGTGTAATATAATTTGTTAGGCAGCAGTCCACTCATCAAAGCAGTGATCGCTGTCTTTTCTTCGTAATCTATGACTTCCAACTTCTCGTTATTGAAACGAGTTATGTAATCTCTAGTACTCTCGCCTGATTTTTATCTAACACTTAACAAGTGCGCTACCCGCTTTACTGGCTTTGCTCCAAAACATAAATTACCAATGAACAACTCGGCTAACTGAATAAAAGTCGAAATCTTACCCCGAGGAAGATTGTTGTACCATATCTGCGCAGACCCGGTAAGAGTTCCCGAGAATGCTCTACATCTTATCTCGTCGGGGACGGCATATATGTCGGCAGCAGCTTGGTATTGTTCTATATGGAGAACAGGATCTGTCTTTCCATCATACTTAGGGGTCACTACAGGTGCTTTGAATTTCGATGGTGTAGGAAAATTCACAATGGCCTGCACAAAAGGTGTCCCTTGAACAAAAGTTCTCTGTAAGGGATTCCTTTCTTTAACCATTTCTCCAAGTCTATCCTCCAATCGCTGAATGGAACCCTTCCATGCTTCATTTCCTTCCTCGGGTTGCTTAGTCCGAGCAATTGATTGTTCTGACGTAGCTTCCTGAGATCTATCTCGACGAGTAACTGGTCTTGATTGTGCTGATCCTTCTCTCAAACCTGATGGTGGTCGAAAGCTTCTCGATGGGGCTCTAGGCGGACTCATATTTCTCCTTGGTCCTAACCGACTGAAAGGAGATTCCCTGCTTAATCTTTCCAGGGCGCTAGTTCTCTCCGGAGAGAGGGTAATATGTTGATCTGTATCCGTAGCCCGTATCGATGAAGTTCGCCCAGGTTGATAAGAAAAATCATCAGATTCTTCATTACGATATGAATTAGTACGCCTGGATCGCGATTGCCCACGATCACTCCTTTGCCTTGAATGGGTAGGTGTACCGCCATGAAGAGTTTGAATGAGTTGCCTTATTGTTTCTTGCATGGCGGTTTGTCCTTCGGCCAGATTCGTCATAATTCCAGCCAGATCTGGAGGTGCAGATGGATTCGGAGGATTTCCAGTATTTCCAGCATTTCGATTACTGGATTCTGGATTATCTGCCATTGATGATAAATGATTTTTGGTGAAAAATGATAGCAACAGTCGTTTCCCACAGACGGCGCCAATCTGATGATGTAAAAAATTATATCGCTCTAATTATTCAATCACAGATAAATAAAATGAGACAAAGATTTTTAAAGTGGTTCAGCCTTATAAGAATGGCCTACGTCCACTGTTATGTTATTGCTGAGTGTTTGGGAATTCTCGATTACAAGTTCAATCCAGAAATTTCGGTCCCTTTGAATGAGGGTGATACAAGGTATTTATAGCCCTTAGGCTGTACATGAATGGGTTGATACATTAAATGATATACATATGAAAGGGTAATACATTTAATGCAGCGTGTGCGTCAAGATAATGAACATTCAATGAATAGTTGAACTGTTGACATTCTGGCAATTAATAATACGGCCGAGATGCAGCTCGGACCGCCTTAGTTGCGCGTTGCTCAGGAGTTCCTCGGAGCGCTAGAGTACCTCGGAGTGCTGAAGTTCCTCGGTATATCCTCGTTGCTCGGGGAGAACATGAGTTGGTCGAGGAAATGAACTTCCTCGTTACTATTGTGCCACGTATTTTGACACGTGTCTTCGTCTGATTCGTCCACATCAGCATATTAATTTTGGTATCAACAATAATGTCTCACCAAACTCAAATATGCAAGAGAAGTCAAACATTCATATAAACTCGTGCATGTGTGGAAGGATGGCATATAAGAAAAGTATAATAAAAAAGCATATCAATTTCGAAACATCCCCATAATACAATGGTTAAGATCATTCTAAGTATTAATAACAATGACCAAATGTCTTAGCCACATGAATAATGAAAGGAAAAGGGGGGGGGGGGGGGGGGGGGGGGTCAAGCACACTAATATCCCATATCATCCATGTAACCTCACGACTCAAAAACCAAAAATCTTTTTGTATTTTCAAAAGTTTTTATCTAAAGAAAAATCTTTTTGTATTTTCATAAGTTTTTTATAAAAAGCAAAATCTTTTTGTATTTTTGATAAGACTCAAATACATAACAAAAACTGGAAACATGCCATAACACTAGCAAAATATAACGCATGATGTAAATACTAGAGTATGACAAACCAACGAACAACCTCAATCGAAATATGAAACATGAGGAGAACCACCAACAATGATGCGAGAATCACCAAACCTAATACCTAACGCTTCTAAATCCTACTTCCTAACCCAAGTAGGTGTGAACCGACGAGTAGGGGCATTGGGAAACAGAATGGCTTTAGACTTTCTACGAGCATTCTAAAGATCGTAGCAAAATCGTCTAAGATGACCTCTCCTACCACAATGAGTGCAAGTGTAGATACTGTGAGGAGCGTGTCCTATAGGCCGATTATACCTCACGTTCCTAGGTGGCTCTCTCCTAAAGTTCCTAGGCGGCTCTCTTGTTTGCACGGTTTTGGCTTTGGGAGCAAGTGCGACATGATTATCGAAGCCAATACCACGCCGATTATCTTTGATTTTGACGGTGCCTAAGATTTTGTCTACCTTTTCAGACCTAACCTCCAAATCAAACTTAACTTTACTCGATTCTCTCAGTTTTTCCTCAAGCTCACCTATCCTTGACTCAAGTAAACGCGTAGAATTCTCAAACTCAATAAGTTCCTTTTTCATAGTCTCCATCAACCCTCGAAGACTATCTCTCTCACCCTCGACATATTCTAGATTCTCTCGAATTTTCTTTTCTCGTGTGCTACGATCCTCAATTAAAGCATTGCAATTATTTATTTCTATGGCACGTTCTTTCAACATAGCTCCTAATTTCACGTTTGCTTTCTTTGCTTTTAAAGTTTCCCCATACAATTCTTTGAAAACAGTTTGCAAATCTCTCTCGTCTTCGCTCTAATCCACACTCACCTCACCCTCACTCTCAGGTGTATCAACTTCTGTGGCTGCTGAAGAATCATGCAAATGTGAGTCTTTATCACTTACATGACTAGCCACAAAGGTGGGAAGTTCACGCTTACTAGCAAAAAAGTTTTCTTCTTCTGGGTCACTATCACTAAGGGTAGAAACACGATTTATCGGTTTATTAAAATTCTCCCTAAGTTTAGCGAGACACTCATCTATCCTGTGATTAAACCCATCGTAGCAAAGACACTTTTCACAATCACCCTTATTAACCAATCTTTTAAGAGCAGTTTTCATGTGTGATTCCAATTAGATTATTCAAACAGGTGAATTCTAAAATCATCAAAACCACCGAAAGGCATACCTAAAGACACAGGATCAAAAACACAATAAGATAGTGCAACAAGCTCTGATACCAATTTGAAAAGGCCCTTTAGTGTGTACTTTAGGTAAAAACAACTGTGTTCCAGTTTTTAGTTAAACCCAATTTTAACTTCTTAAACCCTAAACATGCATCTAAGTGATTAAATCCATTCGAAGAATAAAGCATGTGGTAAAATAAACAATTTCAGGAAAAATCCCTGAAGGGCAAAACCTTTTTATTTCACTATAATTTATAAGACACAACTTACACGGATTACAATGAAATAGTGTGACATACGAAATACCCGCAGGTGTCGATTTCGATGTCGTCGAGTGGAATCTCCCGCAAGAATTCCAGATGGCCAGCAGTAGAGAAGAAGACGGCTTCTCCACAAGTTACTTCATAAGGACTCCCTCCACAATAGCACGCAGCTCTCCGGTTGTAGAGTTCTCCCCACGAAGTGCAAAATGGTGTAGTGAATGAATTGTCTTCCGGTAAACGTGTTCAAGATCACTAACTTTGGAATTGAATAATTCGATCTTGAATAAACATCGGATGAAGAAAAACTGTATGGGAATAAGTTTTCGAAACTGTTTTACCTGTCAAACTTTCGCAGATACGTTTTTTAGATACGTTTTTTATTTATAACTGATCAGCACGGAGTCCAAGAAAATAAAAACACGAAAATCGAGGTGGCAAGATCGTTCAAGCGAGATATGGAGATCGTTCGCACGACATATGGATGTTGTTTGAACAACCCACGGTTCTCGTTCGAGCGACAGTGATAAAATAAAATATTTTCCTTTTAAATAAATGCCCGAATTTTATTTAAACTATTTGAAGCTCAGAAATATTTTTAAAACCTAAAAAGATTTAATTCCCAATTATTTAAATCACCCAATATTTAATCAACATACAAAATTACTCAATTGCTCACAAGTATTCATACCTGAGTGATCTTAAACATATGCACCACGTTTTGACTTGAAATCTTCTTCAAAGCTTTAAATTGCACATTCTTGGACTTGAACTTTGTCGTAGGCTTCAATTAAATTCCGTAATAAAATTAGTCTAGAGTTAATTTATTTTGTCCGGAATTAAGCCAATTAAAACAAAAGTACATGATAAGAATTATGTTCGTACAACCCTATAAAAAGCATAGGAAGTATACCATACATCCCTTATCCTGGTAAGAGTGCTTGAGAAAGCTCTACACCTCATCTCACCTGGTTCATAATAGATGTTAGGAGTCTAATGGTACATCTCTTCATAAAGAATATGATTTAAACTCCCATCGTACTTTAGTGGTACCACACGGAGTTTAAATTTTTCAAGAGTGGGATAGGTGATAATTATTCGGATGAAGGGTGAAGCTTTCATGCATCCCCTCTTTAAGGGGTTCTTACTCTTCATCAAGTCTCACAACTTTTTTTCTAACCTCTGGATGGAACTTTTCCATAGCCTTTCACTTGCTAGATGATTATCCACAGACCCTTCTCTCCTCGACTCTCCCTAACTCCTATTTGTCAATGTGTGAGATAGATACCTTGGTCCAACATATGTCGATCATCTTGGATCGATGTTACTGTACGTTCCTCAAGATGTTTCCTCCTGTCATATTGACTACGAGTGACATAGAGTACATGGTGTTTGAGTCCTAACTTATCCATGGTCGAAGGCTTTGAGAATATGGTGAAGGCACTCGCCTTCTAATGCGAGAGATTCCTTGTCCACGTGGCTCGTATAGTTTTTAAGACACAATAGCTTTTACGCAATTGGTAGGATTGGCCTCGGCTTCTTGGTTATGATTTAGCCTCGACCTCTTCGTCTTTTTCCGTAGGTATCTCATCACTTGGATTTTTTTCTTCATATCCCATTTCAAGATGACAGGATCCCTCCACATTTTTACGTCTTATCCCTGATGATTCGGCCCTATTGGGCACATAAAATAACTCCTTTTGTGGATTTTTCCTACCCCTGACTGTCAGAGTATGAGGGTTCGCCACTCCCTCCTATTTCCTTCCTACCAACGTCTGAGTAAGAGCCAACATCTTCAATTTCAAATTATTTTGATTGGATATCATCATTTTTAGTTCTACATTGAGCTTAGCCGTATCTAAAGACGGTGCATTGCTTGAGGCATGCATTCCACTAAGAGGTGGCGGTGGTGGCAGATCAGATAACATTTCGATCAGCAATTAAAATTTTACCCAGAACACGTTGAATAGGAATGAGCACAGTAACCAATCAAATATTGAGAGATTTGGATATATCTTTCAGATCAAACCAACCTAAATATGATGGTGAATAGTGAATTCACCTAAAATTTCACCTAAGTGAAGATTAAATTTGCAAGATACCCAGAAATGATCTAAGGACGATAGTAGGGTAAACCCTTAACTCAAACCTTCAAACTATCGATCCGGATATGAAATAACACAAATATGTGCTTATAACTAGGTTATGAGTGAGTTAACCCATGAAAATCGATTGATTTTTTGTCAAATTTCCACAAATGGCGTTAAACTAATATACTTGGATATGCGCTTGCTCCTGGGAGATATGCTGGGCGAGATAGTGACAAAGGGGAAAGTTGAGCCCCCTAAAAACATAAAGTCAATCACTGCTACTCGTGCTTCTTTGTTCGTATATATATGATGGATCTACTACCTCGACTGGAACTTCCCTCTGCAACTTTAGGGTATAAAGCCCAAGGATCTAGACGAGGTGATGGTGGGGAACTCCAACTTGTTTTGGCTTTATACCTCGCCCGGGCAATCATGCGACAAATCTTAACGTGCGCTTCCTGACACACAAAAAGAATTGCGATTTACTGAATGCAGGAGCTTACTTATCACAGATTAGACCCGATTATGAGTGAATAGAAAATAGAAAATGTCAATAGATGTTGATGTTCCATCCATTTATTATTTTGACCACTTATTCTAGGTATAATTATATATATTTGGATTGTTTGTTCTTTTTTAATAGGAAGAGTTATTTAAAAAATGTGAGGTACCAGGGGGCATACAAGGTCGCATACAAGAGGTTCTTGCAAGAACCAGTGGTGCTCCCACTAACGAAAATCCCAAAGGAAAAAAAGGGGGGCAAACAGAACTACAGACCGAGGGGTATACCGCAGTTGGAGACTCTGTTCTGCGTCTTCTTCGAGAATTGATGCAGGACCGTCTCACCCCAGAACCTAGCCCTTCCCAGTGGGACCGCATAATAGAACTATTATACGACGATCATTTTTATATAAGGATACTCCTGCTATCACACATACAATCATACTCAATTCGATGGAATTGTTTGATCTGAAAGGAGATCTTCTATAATTTCGCACGTGAGGGGTTATTTCTTGGTTTTCTCCAGTCATTAATAACTTGATTATTTTTAGATAATAGTAGATAAAAACAATGCTTGTAAGGAGTCCTATTAAAACCAAGAAATATAGGTTTGTCTGCCATCCACACCAGAATAAATAGAATTTTTTGAAATTCACAAAATACCCAGAAATGATCTAAGGATGAGAGTAGGGTAAACCCTTAACTCAAACCTTCAAACTATCGATCCGTATCTGAAATAGCACATGTATGTGCCTATAACTAGGTTATGAGCGAGTTAACCCATGAAAATCAATTGATTTTTTAGTCAAATTCCCACAAATAACGTCAAACTAATATTACACGAAAATGCAACAATCAAATTTAAAGTTGATCTCGGTGAGTGATTATAGTGAACATAGTGTGGGTATGATAATGAATAGTAAATATGTAGTAAAGTAAGAAGAGAAAAGAGATCAACATAGAAATATAAGTGGTTCAGTCAATTAGCTTATGTCTACTATCAAGTAACTCATTCTTCACTAGGTGAATAATGTTCTATAAGTTAGAACTTTGGTACTTTCTGTATTTAGAAGAATTTTGATAGAGTTTAGGTAAGTTCATTAATAATATATGACTTAGAGAACAAGTATCTGAGTATGAGGTATATATAAGGGCTTGGGGTGTAATGTGCACCCCAAGTCACATATAGTTCATGCTGATGAATATGAGCATGTTTGGTGCTGCCATATGTTCTTCTACAAATTATATTAAATGTGTGATTATTCCCTCACGTGCACTGTTGATATGTGTACATGCTCATGTAGGTTGGAAATTCTTGCAAAATGCCATTTCATGTGAATGTTGTTCTTTCTTGTCTTTCTGTCGTTTTCAACCCGACCCTTATGTGGCCAACCCCTTAGGGCCGAGTGTGTGAGGCTGAGGATCATAAACACCTTTGATTCTGCATATGCGACTATTTTTAGGATCATATATCCTTGCCAAGTTATGTTACTTTATGCTTCTGGTGTTTAGAAGTTTTTCTCAAACTCTACGTAAAATAACACAATTGAAAAATCCTCTCGAAAATAATGTGTTGTAAAAGGAAGTAACACTATCAATATAACTTTAAATACTCCCTAACGAATGGCATTGTATTAACTCTATAAATATAACCTGAATTAAAAAATCTAAAAATAAAGGAAAAATGCCATTTATAACACCACCAGGAACAGAAAGGCATAATAGTGTGACTAACATCACTTGATACATAATCGCATAACACCATATATAACACCAGTTGAAAAAGAAAGCCATAACACCATGTATAACATCCGTTTAGAAAGAAAGACACAACAACAATGGAGAAAGAAAGGAAAAACACCTTGTACAAAACAAATTGAGAAAGAAAGGTATCACATGATGTATGATATTCAGTTGAGAAAGAAAGAAAGACACATAATCGGTGGAGAAAGAAAGACATAACAACTTGTATAACACCAGCTGAAAAGACAAGCATAAATCGTGTATAACACCAGTTCATAAAGAAAGTCATAATATATGTATATCATCAGTTGACAAAAAAGGCATAACACCATCCATAACATCAACTAAAAAATGAGAAACCTGGCTAGACTATAATAGGCAACCCCATTAAAATAAAATAAAAATAGTGAAAGGTACCATATCGCTTGAGGGTGAACTTGAACTAATGGATTGATTTGTATAATTAAATGCCACACACAAATCCAATTGTTACTAAATTTTAATCTTTTATTAAATTAGGTTTGCATACAAGATATATTCCAATCACAATTAATAAACTACGCATACAATCAACACATCAAGATAAGAAAAAATCCCTAAAAAGAATAAAACCTCTTATTCAGCACTATCATAAGTTTTAACATACAATCGACTTACAAAACACTTAAAAACCCTAAGTTAGACGCAAAAAGTCTTCAAAACTTTCAATAGAATACAACTCAACTCCAGAGCCATTCACAGGTAGCGGTCTATCCTCGATATCCACCGATTAGCCTTCTTCCTTCTTCTGTAGTGAACCCTCGATTTACAAGTCAGCCGTAGAGTATATACTCCACGAAGTGTATGAATGAAATTCAAGCTTTAGGGTTTCACAAAAGTTTACAAATCATATAAGGGATGAAATGGTTGTGAATCTAAATTTGTTTTGTGAAATAAAATATGACAACCTTTGGAATAGATATATAGTTTTCATTTTTTCCAAAGTCCCATGAAAAAAGAGTTCAAAACAGGTATTTCTAGGGCCAACACTAAATTCAAGGCGGTACAACTCGTTCAGACAAAAATTAAGGTCATTCGAATGAATAGAGGGTTTTGTTTAAACGAGATGCAAAATCGTCCAACGAAAAGGCAATGCTCTGTCAAGCAAAAGCATCCTCTTTCTATGTTCGTTAGAAGAGGGATCTAACGAAACCTCTGAAACATCCTATATCTTTGACTCACTTGAGTCTATATTATATAGGTGCTCATCTAGTTTGGAAATAGTGATAAAATTGAGTCATATCCTAGTCTAATAAAAAGCCTTTAGACTCTACATTTGAATTCCTCTAAAGTTCATAAAGGTAGAACACCAACACATTCACCTAGGATTTCATTTATGTGTTGCATCCCTCATAATATGGGTGTGTGTGAGTTAAATCCCATTAAAATGATTTTCTACAATTTTTGGGATATTTTAAATAATTTTAGGCATTTTTAATACAATGTTTGAACATTTAAAATTGGATTTTATAATGTTTTGGGACTATTTTATAATTTCCGTAAGTGCCCAAAACTTTGCTTGGGTAGAAATCGAAAGCACTAGATAATATTATGGGGGAAATTTTAATTCTTTCATTCTTCAAAAACATGTGTTTTCAGTTAATCATAGCCTTACACGTGTTGGTATTATAACGGTTAGATTTGTGTTTTCTTTACCTTACATATCCGAGACTTTATTTGAACCGTTGGATCAGTTTTATTAATGGACTACATGTCTTCCAAAACGATCCATGTGTTGACCCTTTGAACCAATCATAGTGAGTTTAATAGCGGTGCATCGTCAGCCATTAAATTTACTTCGATCATTTGTATTCAATCCTGATTGTTGATTTGCTTCGTCCTTCCAGAGCCTTCCATGCTCTATTGTAAATAGGACTCATATGTGCAACATTTACAATCTTTGGAACATTTTTACCTTCGAGATAAAAACAGAGAGAAAAGAGAGAGAGAGAGAGAAAAAACCCTAACCTAACTCCGGCCAAATTTTCACCAGAAACCCTTCTGAGAGTTGAGTTAGTTCGACATTTGAGAAGATCCATCCTCTCTAGTTCTTAATCTCTTGTCCAACTAATTAAAGTTTTCCAGATCTCATTTTCTTTCATAGAAAGTTGAGATTTGAGACTCTGTGATACATATCAGGTAGATATTAATGTGTCTGATTTCTTCTTTCGAGAAATCTTTATTTTGTTGGTTGTTTTTAAACTCTTATTTTGATTTCAAAACCTAAACCAACAAAATCATTTTTTATTTCAGTTTTCGAGAATATCCAGACTTAGATCTAGTTGAGATCTTGATTGGGAATTTACACTTTCATATATTTCACATTTTGTGAAATATCTTTACATTTTCTAATAAAGGAAGTGTCTAGGATCTTGGCTCTTTTATATAGCAAGATTCCCAGTTGATCTGCGGATAAAATTAAAGATCACAAAATCTGAGAGTTTCGATCAAATTGATTTTAGAAATTTTTGTTGCATATTAGAAATCTATTTGTAATTTGATAGTCATTATGTTTGTAGTAAGTGTGTGTGAGTTGCATACATGTGTTAGGCACATCACATCACAACAGTTTCACACTACAACTTTAAAATGTGTTGGTAGAGAAATTTTGGACTTTAAGAGTCGACGTAAAGCTAAAAGGAGTGGAGTTACAAAGGTGAGAGAACATCTACAACATCAGACCCTTGGGAGAAGTCAGAATAATCCAGAGGAGCTGGTATATTTTCTGAACTTAGATTAGGTTTGATTGTGTGTTTAGATTGTTAAATAGTTTGTAATATGTTACTCTATTTTAGTGGATTTTTGTTTTGAGGTGTAGAGACCTCCGTGAATGTTTCCCCAATTGGGTGGGGTTTTACCACGTTAAAATCTTTGTGCACTTGCGTACTTAATATTCCTCTCATCCCTTTCTATTGGCGTGCTGATTTAAAACTGTTTTAGTTTTGGTTTTCAAAATGTGGATACACAATACCTAAAATATCTATAATTCTTTTTATACACAACTTGTGTTAGCAATTTGTTTTAAGAAAAGGGTTTCTTCAAAAAACTGTTCGGAGCCATTTAGACTGTTTAATCTTGAACTAAACAACTTAAGTGGTACTTTTTCAATTGGTATCAGAGCTTTGGTTTTACAAATTCTTTAGATCTTGGGTTTCTGAAATTATTTTCTCAAAACAAATAGTGGACGAAAATTTTTAGAGATTAGGTAAACTGTCCAGACCCTCTCTCTTTGATGGAACCAACTTCCCTTACTAGAAAGTGAGGATGGTTGCCTTCATCTAAGGGACATTGGGAGATGATGTCTGGGATGCTATTAAAAATGGTTATACTTTTCCTACTAAACCAACCGCTGAAGGAAATACTGTGAGGATTAGAAAGTTACTAAGTGAATTCACTAAAGAAGAGAAACAAACTTCCCTTAACAATAACAAAGGAAAAAAATGTTATATTATTAATGAACACGAATTTAAGAGGATATCATTTTGTACTACCTCTAAGGAAGCATGGGACACCCTAGCGACGCACATGAAGGAGACACACATGTTAAAGCTACTAAAACCCAAATGTTAATCCAGCAGTACAACACCTTAGTAATGGCTAAGACTGAGTCATTTGATGACTTATACATTAGGTTGACAGACATAGTGACTAAAATACATGCTAATGGGATAATCTATGATAGGAAATAAATTGTCTCTAAAATTATAAGGTCACTTCCATAAAATTTGACAATAAGCACCATGTAATTGAGGAGATGGATGATCAAAACCTTACCCCTGAACTCCTCAGTAGCAAGCTAAGAACTGTGGAAATGGAATTAGAGTTTCAGAAACAATTAACTCAAACCCATAAGAAACAAACTGCTTTCAATCTTGTCTTTACCTATAAGTTGACTAAACCTGAATGTCATTTACCTGAAATTGACTTAGATTCTGATGAGGACTGTAATTTAGAGAGCTTGGACAACTAAATTGCCTTAATGTTTGAACATTTCAAGAAAATTGTGAAATTCGGAAATAAAAATAGCAAATAGAGAAGGAAAATCTACTTATTCAAACAACTCTAATAATATGTTTTATGAGAAAATACTTGACAACAAAACTAGCAGAGACCTTAAGACACTAAATGCTACGGATGTGTCAAGTTAGGACACTTAGCCAGTGACTATAGATTTAATTTGAATAAGAACAAGAATACTAGGGCTAACTTGTGCAAGACTTGGGATGACTAAAGGGAATCAGAAACTGATGAACCTGAGTCATCTAACACTTATTACCCTTTTATGTCCTTCTTTGATAAAATCATATACACTGATGATAAGGAACCTAATCATGCTATGTTGAATGATGTTATTCCTATTAATTTGTATCCTTTGTTACTTGAGAATGCTGATCATGCTTCAAACGCGGTGTGTGTGAGTCAAAGGGAACTCTATATTGTTGATTCCATTGGGTGTGTGAGTCCTAAAAATGAATCGTTAGGGGAAATTTTACACTGCACACTTAGTGAATCCGACAATGAGGACCTTCTTGACATTCACACACTGTACACAAAAATTCTCAAGAAAATCACTAGACTTGAAAAAATTGTCAAAGATCTTACACAGAAGATAGAAACCCTAAGTCATATGATCAAACAGAATGCTGAAGAGTACACTTCACAATGTCTAACTCATGAAAATGAAACTAAATCTTTTGAGCAAAAACTGAAAGAGTTTTCTGATTCAAATGAAATTTTGGAAAAGAAATACAAATGGACGTTGTTAGAATTGGAATGAACAAAAGAAAAGACATCAATAATTTTCAAAAAGTTTTCTAAATTTCAGACTAACTCTAAATATTTTGAAGACTATGTTGCTGAAAGTAAGACCAATTCTGATTACAGAATTAGAATAGTCTTTTTCCCCAACAATTACAAGCAAATAAAAACTTTTGAACCTATCAAGTTTGTCTCTGGTGGTAAAAGACCTGTTGAAACTTATCCAGATTTTCAAACTTTAAAAAATGATTTTGACTCAAAACTACAAAAGTTAGACATTGGTGAATCAAGTAACTCTAAGCATAATGTTGAACATAAGGCTAAATATGTCTGGCCCCTATTCGACAAGCTAATTCATCATTTCATCATGTGTCACCTAGGAATAAGACTAGAGCTCAAAACCTAGACAAGCCTTCGAATAACAATTTTCCTAAGGTTATGACTTCTACGTGCCATCTTTACTGCTCCTATTATGATGTCTATGGACATTCCCTTGATGGTTGCTATTCCAAATGTATATATAATTCGATTTATAACTCTCATGTTTACCATAACTTTAGCTATTCTAAGAGAAGCCGAAACAATTATGTCCTTCCTAGACAGCCAGACAAGAATTCTAACTATCGAAATAGGAAGAGAAGAACAAATATTAAAGGACCATCAACAAAAAGGGATCCTATATTCTTTTGTAAAGAAAATGCTCAAATTGTCTATAATACTTATAAACCTGCGCAAAAATATTTTAAAGAAAAGACAGACGCTCGCAAGTTTTATCAAATACGAGCTAATAAGCGCAAATTGAAAACTAGAGCAATTTGGGTTAGAAAATATTATCTATTGCCCCAGATGATATGCAACATTGTGATCAGTGCTTTTAAAGCTGAACACACAGCATCTGGATGGTATTTAGACTCTGGATGTTCCAAACATATGACCAGGGATGATTCCAAACTTTTAAACAAAACTAACTTCTCCAAAGGAAAAGTCTTATTTGGAGATGGTGTATCAGCACAGATCATTGGTAAAGGAACACTCCATGAAAAAGGATTATCTATTCTTGAGGTTGTTCTCTTGATAAAAGGTCTTAAAGACAATTTACTAAGTATATCACAGTTTTGTGACTCCAAACATACTGTCACCTTTTCAAAGAACAATTGCAAAATTTTAAGTGAAAAGGTGATTGCATTATAACAGGACTCCGTACTCCAGATAACTGTTACACAGTCAATCCAAGTACAGAGGTTTGTAATATTGCCAGAATGGATGACAATGAGAAAAGGCATAATAGGTTGGGTCACATTAATTATAATAGTCTTAGTAAATTGTGCTCCCAAGATATAGTTAGAGGTCTCCCTAAGATCAAACCAATTTCAAACATCATATGTGGTCCGTGTCAAGAAGAAAAAATTATTAAGGCTCCCCACAAGAAAGTTAAAGAAGTCTTATCCACTAAACCTGTAGAACTCATCAATATGGACCTAATGGGTCCTTCTTGTACTGTTACTCTTTGTGACAACAGTTATATCTTAATTATGGTTGATGACTTCAATCGATTTACCTGGGTTTCCTTTTTAAAACACAAGTCAGAAACTTTTTGTAAGTTTTTGAAAATCCTATTCGTATAGAAAATGAAAAGGAATCCCAAGTAGATAGAATTCGTAGTGACAGAGGAGGAGAACTCATAGATTCAGGTGTCATTGAATACTATGACTACAATGGTTACAAACATGAATTTAGTGCCCTTAAGACACCTCAACAAAATGGAATTGCTGAGCGTAAAAATCACACTCTTTAAAAAATGGCTTATGTGATGATTCATGCGAAGAGCCTACCTAAATACTTCTGGGTAGAATCCATTCGTACAGCCTGTCACATAATCAATCGAGTAACTAAAGAAAAATACCAAACAAACATCTTATGAACTTTGGTATGGGAAGAAAACTAACCTAAAATACTTTAGAACCTTTGGTAGCACTTGTTACGTCTGTAAAGACATATAACACCTATCTAAATTCGAAACCAGAGGAGACAAAGCTATTTTCTTAGGATATTCTTCAAATAGTAGAGCCTACCGTGTTTACAATCTTCATACCAAAACCATGATGGAATCCATTAATATGGTTGTAAGTGAAACTATTGTAGAAAGTAAGATCAAAGGACCAACTATAGTGGATGAATCCGAAAATAATTTAACTTATGATTACCCAGAGATAGATATGTCCTTACCAACTGAGACCTCTGAAGTGGCTAACTGGGATTTCAAAGATCATCCTTTAGATAGTGTAGTTGGTAATCCAATTGAGCCAGTTCATACAAGATCCCAACTACGTACTCTTTCTCATTATGCTTGCTTTGTTTCTCTTATAGAAGCAAAGAATGTTAATAAAGCACCGAATGACCCATTGTGGATAAGTGCTATGCTGGAAGAACTTCTTCAATTTGTCATACATGATGTATGGTATTTTGTACCCCGGCCTATTCGGAATAAATCTAGATTAGTTGCCCAGGGATACTCTCAGATTGAAGGAATAGATTTCGAGGAAACTTTTGCACCTGTCACTCGCCTCGAGTCTGTTCGCTTACTTTTTGGAATAGCTTGTCATTTGAATTTCACACTTTATCAAATAGATGTTAAATCTACCTTCCCTAATGGCATCTTGTATGAGGAGACCTACGTAGAACAACCCAAAGGGTTCATTGACCCTCCTCATCCAAATTACGTCTATCGGCTTAAGAAAGCTCTTTATGGGTTAAAACAACATCCTAGAGCTTGGTATGAACGTCTATCTACCTTCCTTCTAAACAATGGTTCTAAATGAGGAGGGAATGATCAAACTCTGTTTGTCAAACATTTTGACAGCATCATTACCATAGCCCAAGTATATGTAGACGATATCATTTTTTGATCTACCTCCCCTACGGATGTCAAAACATTTTCTGGCATTATGCATAAGGAATTCCATATGTCATTTATGGGGGAGTTACAATTATTCTTATGACTCCATGTTAAGCAAAATTCATATGGCTTATTTGTATATCAATCCACATATGCTTTAGAGATTGTCAAGAAGTTTGGCCTAGAAACAACTAAAGAAGCTAGGACTCCTATGAGTACTTCTGTCAAACTTTCAAAATATGATAATGGTAAAACTATCGACTATAATTTATACCATAACATGATAGGAAGCTTACTTTACCTTACTGCCTCCCATCTTGATATTATGTACTCTGTCTGCGTGTGTGCACGATATAAAAACGATCCTAAAGAGAGTCATTTATTGTGAGTTAAAAGAATTATCAAACACATTAAAGGCACTCTATATTTAGGACTTTGGTACACTAAAGGCACTTCTAGTACTATAGTAGGATACACTGATGATAATTGGGCTGGGTGTTCCGATGATAGTAAGAGTACTTCAGGAGCATATTACTACATTGGTAACAATTTGGTAGGATGGAGTAGTAAGAAACAAAACTGCACTTCCTTGTCTATTATTGAATCCGAATATATTGCCGTAAGAAGTTGTTGTGCTCAATTACCTTGGATATAACAAATGCTGAAAGATTATGGTATAACTGAAGATAATTACATCTCTATTATGACAATCAAAGTGCGATTAATATTTCTAAAAATCCAGTTCAGCACTCTCGTACCAAACCTATTAAAATCATATATCATTTCATACGCGAGTTAGCTGAATCTAAGGAGTTAGAAATTAATTACCTGCCTACTGAATTGCAAATAGTTGACTTATTTACTAAACCATTGGATTATCTTCGATTTGAATCTTTGCTCAAATCTATTGGTATGGTTTTGGCAAAATAATGATTTATTGTTTCATACTTGTTTTCTTTGCCCTTTGTCCATTTGAGACAAAATGAGGGAGAAATTTGAGTCTACGTGGACATTCTTATTGTATTCTCAACTAAAAAGCTTGATCTTAGTTATCTCATTTTCAGGAATCAATATTTTCATTTACATCATAATTTTGACCGGGTATTGGCCTGTAACTAGTTGAGTTATGTAATTTTTTTTTCTAGGATATTGGGTAGATAGAATTTTTGTATAAGAATAGGTTTTTCTTATTTCTTTTGTACCCCTACGAGTCCTCGATGACTCAAAGGAGATTTTATCTCATATTTCCAAAGGGGGAGATTGAATCACCTTATATCTTTGACTCACCCGAGTCTATATTATATAGGGGTCCATCTAGTTTGGAAACAGTGACAAAATTGAGTCATATCCTAGTCTACCAAAAAGCCTTCATACTCTACATTTGAATTCCTCAAAAGTTCCTAAAGGTAGAACACCAACACATTCACCTAGGATTGCATTTATGTGTTGCATTCTTCATAATATGGGTGTATGTGAGTTAAATTCGATTAAAATGATGTTCTACAATTTTTGGGATATTTTAAATAATTTTAGGAATTTTTAAAATAATTTTTGAACATTTAAAATTGGATTTTATAATGTTTTGGGGCCTAGGTTTTAGAAGACTACTAGATGTTATAAAACCTTCCAATTGGAATATAGGTTGGAAACCTAAAGTTGATGATACTCTTTGGGCTAGATTTACGGGGGCCAAACTTCAAAATTCTCATAGGACCTCAAAATCTCAATGTCTCGAAAGAATCCAATCCATGAGTGAATAAGTGGAATTTGATTCAGTATTGGTGGAAGGTCAGTTCTATTGGAAATTATCTGTATCTGGTTCCTTTTCAACTCAAAGTGCTTTTCAGCTTATCAGAAAGTCTTCCATTCAGTCCTCTATAGCTGCTTTTCCTCGGAAGTCAAATATTCCTCTTAAAATGTCCATATGCATGTGGAGATGCCTGAATAAGATCATCCCAACTAATTCAAATTTTCAGCAAATTGGAATCAAATTATGCTCAATGTGCAGATGCTGCTCTAACTCTGAAGAATCATCAAATCAACTATTTATCTCAGGTCATGTTGCTCAGAAGGTTTGGTCTCATTTTGGGGGGTATGATTGATATTAAACTGAATTTATCTTCTCTAAATAGAATGATGATGGTGTGGTGGCTCAATTATTCTAGAAATCCTATGATAAATTACCTCTTTGAGGTTGTTCCTGTTTGCATCATTTGGGAGCTATGGAAAGCTAGAAATGAAGTTATCTTTGATAGGAAGACCATGATTCCATCTCAAATTATTGTGAAAGTTCATAGTGTTATTAGAGATATAAGCTTCAACAAAGTTTTCAAATGTTCTTCTCCTAATTTAATATTCTCTTCCTTCTCTTTACACTCTATTGTTCCAGTTAAGAAATGCAGCATCATTAGATGGAGTAATCCAGGTCAATTTTCCTTTATACTTAATACTGATGGAGCTTCTAAAGGAAACCCTGGTCCAAATGGATTTGGTGGTAATCTAAGGAATCTACTGGTTCAATGATATGGGGATTCTCAAGTTTTGAGGGGAGTTTAACTAGCATAGCAGCTAAAGCTAAAGCTATTTTTGAAGGTTTAAAATTCTAATTTTTGCATAATATCCTTGAAGTGGATATTGAATATGATTCTAAGGTTATGATTGATATCATTACCAATAATCAATTCACAATTCCTTGGAACATCAGACACCTATTGAAAGACATAACCATGTACAAAGGATTAATGATCATCAATTTCTTCCACTATTATAGAGAGGCCAACAAAGTTGCTGATTCATTGGCCAACCATGGAGTTCAAAGTAAAAGAGATTCCTTTTTCAACAAATTTGAAGAGCTGTCTCATCCTTCCAAAGGTCTTTTAAACTTAGATAAATGGAATCTACCATCTTTAAGGACTCATTAATGTCTTTTCTTCTTCTTTATCTTTATTTTATTCTTTATTGTATTGTTGGTTTCTTTTAAAACCAACTCTTTTTCTGATTAGTATGCCACTTGGGAGGCTTGTTCTTCCTTTAATATAATAATATAGGGGTTAATCCTCTTTCCAAAAAAAATATAATTTCCCTAAGTGCCTAAAACTTTGTTTGGGTAGAAATCGAAAGCGCTAGATAATATTGTGGGGGAAATTTGAATTCTTTCATTCTTAAAAAACAAGCATTTTTCAGTTAATCATAACCTTACACGTGTTCGTATTATAACGGTTGGATTTGTGTTTTATTTACCTCACATACTTGAACCGTTGGATCAATTTTATCAATGGACTGCATGTCTTCTAAAACGATCCATGTGTTAACCCTTTGAACCAATCAGAGTGAGTTTAATAGCGGTGCATCCTCATCCATTAGATTTACTTCGATCATTTGTATTCAATCATGATCGTTGATTTGCTTCGTCCTTCCAGAGCCTTCCTTGCTCTAGTATAAATAGGACTCATTTGTGCAACGTTTACAATCTTTGTATCATTTTCACCTCCAAGAGAAAAAAAAGAAGAGAGAGAGAGAGAGAGAGAGAGAGAAAACCTAACCTAACTCCGGCCAAATTTTCACCAGAAAACCCTTCTGAGAGTTGAGTTAGTTCGATATTAGAGAAGATCCATCCTTTCTAGTTCTTAATCTCTTGTCCGACTAATTAACGTTTTCCAGATCTCATTTTCTTTCATCAAAAGTTGAGATTTGAGACTTTGTGATATATATCAAGTATATATTACTGTGTTTGATTTCTTCTTTCGAGAAATCTTTATTTTGTCGGCTGTTTTTAAACTCTTATGTTGATACCTAAACCAAAAAAATCATTTCTGATTTCAGTTTCTGAGAATATCCTGACTTAGATCTAGTTGAGATCTTGATTGGGAATTTACACTTTCATATATTTCACATTTCGTGAAATATCTGTACATTTTAGAATAAAGAAAGTGTCTAGGATCTTGGCTCTTTAATATAGCAAGATTCCCTCTTGATCTGCGGATAAAGTTAAAGAACACAAAGTCTGAGAGTTTCGATCAGACTTATTTTAGAAATTTATGTTGCATATTAGAAATCTGTTTGTAATTTGATAATCATTATGTCTGTAATAAGTGTGTGTGAGTTGCATAGATGTGTTAGGCACATCACATCACAACACGTTCACACTACAACACTAAAATGTGTTGGTAGAGAGATTTAGGACTTTAAGAGTCGACGTAAAGCTAAAAGGAGTGGATTTACAAATCTGAGAGAACATCTACAACGTCAGAGCCTTGGGAGACGTCAAAATAATCCAGAAGAGTTAGTATATTTTCTTATCTTAGATTAGGTCTAATTGTGTGTTTAGATTGTTAAATAGTTTGTCATATGTTACTCTATTTTAGTGGATTTTTGTTTTGGGTTGTAGATACCTCCGTGGATGTTTCCCCAATTGGGTGGGGTTTTACCACGTTAAAATCTTTGTGCACTTGTGTACTTAATCTTCCTCTCATCCCTTTCTATTGGCGTGCTGATTTAAAACTGTTTTAGTTTTGGTTTTCAAAACTTGGATACATAATACCTGAAATATCCCATTCATAATTCTTTTTATATACTTCTTGTGTTAGCTGTTTGTTTTAAGAAAAAAGTTTCTTTAAAAAACTGTTTGGAGCCATTTAGACTGTTTAATCTTGAATTAAACAACTTAAGTGGTACTTTTTCAATCTCATTCTCGTTCCAACCAGGGAAAATAAAAAAGTATTTTTAAAGCCTTTCGAAAAGAAGCCTCGGTTTTATAAAAAATAACATCCCGAGTATTATTTAGAAAATATATGAACACCCAAAGTTTTATACATTTATGAGTTGTAGGAGTGTCTTCGATCTTTTGAGAGGTTGGAGTTCGGTTTGACGAGTTGGTTTGTAACGGGATATGCTAAAATATAAAATGAAGCCCGAGCTATGGGCAATTATAAAATCTCCCCATTTGGCTATTATGGTACAAAACAAAATCGAAACCCAAATTATTAAAAAAAAATCCTCTATGACATTTATTTCTAATGCCCTACTAAGCCCTAGAAATGGAATGGCATAAAAGAAACTTAGTCTTCAAACTCAACTTTTTTTTTCCTTAGGCAACTTTGTCTTCGTCCGGTGTAGTCCATAAATTCAACATCAAACGCGAAAGAAATCTACACACATGAAATAAAAATATGCCATGATGCATAAAGTTTTAAACAGAAATAAAAATTCCCCCTCAATTTGTTCTCCGCCTTTTTGTTCATAATAGAAAAAGGAGTCGAAACTAAGTATGAAATAATATCATCACACAAAGAAATAAGATATCAATACAAGTATAATCAAGTAAGCATAGGTGATGATAATCTCAAAGGCATTTATCACCCAACTATTTTTGAAAATTTTGATTTAAAGATAAAGTATAAAATGATCAAATACAACAAACCATGGAATAACACTAAAATATTCGAATCATGAACGCGAAATATAGAGGTGTGAACAGTTTCCATAGGTAAATCAACATATATAGTCATAACACGTGTGCACAAAATTTTGAGACACTTCTAACGAAAAATATCAAAATCTACCTTAGGTGTAAAAATGGTGAACTCATTTGAAATTGACTCAACTTAATCAACATGTTAAGAACATAAATGATTCTCACGCCAATGATGCCAAATTATGTAATGTTTTTCAAGACATTCTAGTTATGCAAACCCATTGATCTTAGATTTAAACTCCCTCAAAATCTCACATATATGATGATAAACTCTCAATGAATTTTGAATAAATTAATGCTCATATGTAGCGAAGCATCAATGTATCAAAAATTGTCTTGACAATTCTGTTTTTATGTGCCTCCTTTTTAGGCTCCTTTATGCAAATGGTGGCTTTTCACGCAAAGAATATTTTTATCTTTCGTATCCCTTTTCCATTGCTTAACATATAATAATATTTTTTGAAAATAGATGTAATCCGAGCAATGGCTCTTACATGCACAACTTTATTTCTTTTTTTTCATTTGGTTCGTTATAAAGTAAAACTGATATGAGATAAGTAAGTGCAATATTCAAACATGTTTGTGCACATGTGCATTAAAGGTGACTAGATGTCAAACATGTAGAAAGTAGTCATCAAATAACAACACAATGACTCCACACATTGTTAAGCACACCATAGAAAATACGTCATGTATCAAAACACTACGAAAAAGTCGCGTGGAAGTATGGAATGAATGTCTAATCCAGACATCTTAGATAATAGTTTTTTACTGAGGAGATTCAGGGTTTAGCGGGTTCATTTTTGAGCTAAGAGTTTTAGATCATGGTCATGTGCGTGTAGAGAACTTAATGTTGGTGAGAACATAGTATTGACTGTCGCCTTGTGTCTTGGGCATATTATTTAAATTGTGTATGTCTGTATTCGTAGAATTATTTTATATACTATATATCTTAGGCCTATGGAGCCATATAAATTGTTTTAAAAATCTTTTTAAAACCTTAGTCCTGGTCTGACCAATCTCCATCCCCGACAGAGCTGCACAGTAGTTTATTGGGAGGGTTTCTTGTTTGAATTTCGCTAGCAATACCTCCCTAGCATGAAAGTAACGAATGTTGGGAATTGAGAAAGGTTAGATCTTCAGTCATTTTCAAAAATAATTATTTTTAGTATGTATGATTTACTGGATTCATTTGTTGGGAGTTAGCGTATCCTTGTACTGATATGGGATTGAGATTAGTTCTTGGATTGGTGCCTTGGTTATTTCAGGCATATATATGTAACGGTTAGTGGAAGTTAGGTTACAATTTTAGGCTAGTGGAGCCGAGTAATGATTGTGCGGATAAGCACGAATATGGGGTGTATGGTCACCCTAGTTGTATATTGTTATTATGAATTCACTATTGGGAAGCGAAGAGATAATAATAGTTATCTTGGGTGTAACATGTGAGCTTCGTACGTATGTATTTATTCAAATTTCGAGGATGAAATTTTTATAAGGAGGGGAGAATGTCATACCCCGTAAAATTTACAGGCTAAGAATTTAATTATTTTGGGAGAAATAAAATTATTTAATTGGGAGAAATTAGATTTTTATTTTTGGAGTCTCAGATGAAAATTTAGAGTGTACGATTGATCCGGGAAGGGCCAAGATAGTCAAAATGAATGACTGAAAGTTTTATTTGGGTTCTAAAGTATTTTAGACCTAGTTTGACCCGAAAATGAGTAAATGAGTCATTTTATGTGTGTATTATCATTTGAAGTTGGGATTTGTGGATTTGAAGGCTTAATAGGATCTTGAGATAGCCAATCTCATTTGTGAGAAAAGAGAAAATCCCAGAAAGCGAGAGAGGAAGAAGAGGAAAAGAAGAAAAGAGGATAAGCTTTGGAAATTTTCGGCTCAAACACACGGATTCAAGCAAAATTCAGACTCTACAACTTTGAGGCAAGTGATTAAGCTTGCTAAATAATTATGTGTGTGTGTATGTGTGTGTGTGTGTGAGTTAATTCATAATTTCTTTGGTGATTTAGTTGATTTTAAGTTTAAATGGTTAAACCCTAGAATTTTTGAATTTGATGAGAAATATATGTGGGTTTGTTGATGGAAATGGTGGGAATAATATATGGGATGGTTTTTTGTGTTAGGATATTGTTGGATTATAGTAAAAATTGGGTTTTAAAGATGTAGCGTAGATTTTTGCAAGGTGTAGAAGGATGGTTTTGGGTACAAATCTCGTGGGAATAAAAATTTTCAGAACTGGACCGGTCCGAGTAGGAAAGTCTAATCGGATCTTTTTTAAAGAACCCGAATCGGTTCGTTTTTAAGAGGTACCAAAATTTTAGGAATTTGACCGGTTCTTTTTTTAGGACCTCGAGTCTGGTCCGGTGTATTTTGCCAGCTTTCGTTTTACCCCTCTTCAATTGGTTTTAGTACTTAGGGATCCTACATTATAGTGTAGTAAACATGTTTGTGAGATATTTTGAGGGTTCATAATTGGATATAAAAGAGAGGCTGCTTTGGGGGCTATAATAGAGAGAGAGAGATATAAGGGCAAATTGTATTGTTTTCTTTTGGAAAATCCTCCAAGGAATGAGGATTTTTTTTGGATGGTTACGGGTTATTATGGAGGTATAATTGGGAATTCAATATACCTGTTCCTTTCTTAAATTCTTCGAGTACTAGGAATTTACCTAACTTCGAATAGCGATTGGGTGAGTGAGGGATTATAGTGTGTTCTTAGTATCAATTAAATTGGGCCATTATTCATATCTTAGGTGTGATGGATTAGTAAGTTTCAAATGAGGGATTGGATAATAAATGAATTGGGAAGGCATGTGAGAGTGTATCGGTTAGTATGATAAGAGTTATATACATATAGCCGAATTTATTTCTTTTATACATGTCGACGTGAGATAGTATGTATATGTATATATATGGCTTGAACGTATATACCTTGTGTGATGGTTTGTATATATGATGTCATCGTATGTATATATCTGATGTGTATGATATATTATGTGCTTCATACCCGTTTAGTGCTATCAAGGGAAGTTGCGCGATGTGGGTGAATCCCCCTAACTTGAGGAGCAGGGAAAGTATAGTCCCCAGGTCATAGCGTCCATTATTTATATTATGTGATTCTTATTAGGGGTGGGACGTAGTGGGTATGCTTCGTTTTCATTTTCGGTGAGGAACTATGTCCGCTTTCCATTCGTTAAGATTAGGTTTTTACCAAGTTTGGTGTGAGCTATTCCGACTATTGCTAAACTCGGGACATGTGAGTGACTTCTTGGACGTTGATAGCATTTTAGAGATTATTAGTATACTTATATTCTGTGTGATGTATATGTGTACTTGCTAAAGAATGATAAGTTGTGTATAATACAAGCGAGTAATATTATACAAGCTGTATAGATAGTGTGTGATATCTTAATATTATAAATAGATAAAGTTATAAAGATGTATGTTATGTTTTGTCTTTTGTAGCACGAGAGTGGATGAGTATACTCTTATGCCTATAGACGGGAAGTAATTTGGGGGTGTACTTTGGACCGAGGGCCTAACGGATTTCCACGACCGACAATGTTAGGTGGTAGTGTATAAGGGGATCCTTGTTTGGATTTCTCTTTGCGAGACGTCCCACGTATGAAACTTAGTGTAACGTTGGGCGTGGGGAGATGTTTGGTCCTTAGTTCTTAGGTATAGGTGAAATATTGGGGGTATATTACTAGCATTAAAGATGACGTGTGGTATCTTATGCTAATAACTTGTGAAGGTTAAATATTAGAACCGATAAATATAATTGAGTGATGTTACCGTATAAGTTTGGGTGTAAACTTTGGAGATGATAGAATAAGTAGATAGATGGATATGTTAGAGATAGTGAGCTACGCGATTGAGGCTTAGGCGTAGATTTAAGAGGATTTATCCCTAGAATGTGTAGGGTAGCTTAGTTAAGGTTCATATACATACGTTAGGTGCGCACTATAGATGAGGGGTGAGGTTAAGACCCAAGAGAGTGCGGCACCACTATAATTATGATATTGTGCATTCATAATTATTATGCATTTTAATTCATTTGCTAAAACTATTTTCAAACCTCGGTCTCTAACCCGTTTATATCTTTCCTCTTGCTATATATATATATTAGGTGTCCCTCTGCAAGGACGCCATTGATGCCTATTTTATCCAGAGTCCTTAGAGCTGTAGCAGTTGCAGAATGTTACAGGATTTTGTTGTAGCCATTTTCTATTTTTGTACATCTAGTTAAGGACCCATTTTGTATATCAGTTATGTGTACCCGGGGATTCTATATGTAGCTCTTTTATGATTTTATCTTCTGGATGTTGTATTGTCTGTGACCCGACAGCATATTCGGATATATCTTTTGTTGTACTCGTGTATATAATATACAATTGCATGTTGGCATGTATGTTTTATATCTTTTGGCATCCGCTTATTTTATGATTGGGTGGTTAGTTAGATTTTTAGTCTGTGCGATAGTGATGCTAAGAATGACCCACTTGAGATTCCTATTTTATCTTGGTATAGGGCTGGCCACCCTTTATTAATTTAAGCGGGGTGTCACAATGTCCCTCACAACTCCAACAAAAATACACCGTAAAAATATAATATGGATGAACCACCAAAATATAGGTTGAGATTCACTAAAATAATGGGTTGATTTTATTAGGAAAAATAGTGTAATACATAATCAAAATGATGTTAAAATGATAGTTTTAGGGCTTTGACAAAATGTACTAAGTGGGTTGTTATACTTTCCAATTATGAAGGGGAGAAAGAATTGATTCGCGTGTGTCTTTATTTTGTTAAGTTGAAGTTTAATTTTTATAATGGAGATAATGCCTTATTATAATGGACCAACCATAGGATATCGACAACTCACTTGATCAAAGTCGCTCAACATTATCTAGATAAAAATGGGTTCTAGATAAGAGATGAACGAGTCATGGTCTTCTTTTTGTTCATTTCATACAACACACATATATATGTAGTCCCTTTCCTATTCCTCCCCTCTAAGTCCACGTAATCTACATGTAGTAGCCTTCCAACATCAGTCCATGCCTTGTACGAATGATTTGGACATTAAACACAATCCTTAACATCATTTAGTAAACTTATATATACAAGCATGCATCCCGTGCGATGCACGAGCGAAGTATAAAATGCCTTTATGATACACCAAGTATGTTTATTTAATTTTTTCTCATATATAATTCTAATGCACAAACACCTAAGTCAAAGAAACCTAAAATAAATAACCCGGATTCAGAATAGCCCATAATGGTAATTTGACACAATTTTCATAATTTCTTATCTTAGAACACAAAAGTAAACATATTTTAGTGTTAGTACCATGTTTATCAAAAGGTAACTAAGATAATTATAAGTAATCAATTATTGATATATCTCAACTCGCAAAAACATTTTATTTATAAAAATAAATAATGGCCAATATTATTATCTTAGTTAAAATCATATACAAAGCAAATGAATAATTCTATACAAACATATTATTCAACATTGAGATGTAGATGTTTGTATAAATTAAGAAAATGAGATTTTAAAAATACATTTGATAAAAGAATATTATACACATGGAGTAGGGATATCGGATTTTTTTCTTTCTAAATATCATTATCGAATTATATCGGCAAGGCTTCCACAAAAGGAAATCGATCATATTATATTACATGGATATTATAATATACATATGTAATTAACAATCCCTTTTTATATATCCATCACCAACATTGATCCACAATTGTCAATGCTCAACCTTCAATTGTAATGATTTTTAATTTGTCTTGACATGTTGTAGAGAATATTGTAGGAGAAGAAGAAACGAATCATATCCTCATCCTCTTTCTTTATCAACCTCAAATAGAATGTTTAGTTAATTAATTTATGGAGATAAATTGATACACACCATTATACCATAAAAAGTAATGTTGCCCTTCACTTTATGATGGAGATTAGATACTTCCACTCTAACCCGATCAAATCTATCGACGACAATAGGTTTCATCACCATGCTCTTGCATTTTTGGTTGCACGATTGTCTCTCTTTAACTTTATGCTCTCTATTTCTCACTCTTACATATTACTATAAGGCACCCTTAATCAACCAATTAGCATAAAACAAAACTTAAAACATCTGATCAATGTAAAACATTCACACCCAATTGATAAATGCATTCCCAAAAATCACATCAGCGCTCTAGATGAGACATGTTGCGGAAAAATTGTGCTCCATGAACTCTCTTTTCAGTCTCTTCATAATCGGTATGTTCTCTAACACTCCAATATATTACTTCTATGGATGTTCAATATATATATATATATATATAGAGAGAGAGAGAGAGAGAGATAACTGTAATAGGGGTTATTTTATTAGAGGAGGAGAAGAAAAGATGGTAAAAATATAATTCTAGAGGACACGCAATGGAGAGAGGGAGGTGAAAGTACATGAGGTTAAATTCACTTGATAGTCCGTGTTTTAAGATTACAATAGGAAGGGATGGGAGAAAGAGGATATGCAAAATGTAAAAGAAGAATTATACAACTGAAATAAATGGAGAGAGAAAAACCGAGGAAGTGGAAACCAAAAAGATTGAGCCAGTGGATTTTTCCAAAAAGGTAATAAATTTAGCATTAAATCCTCTAATACTACCGTATTAGAGGTATAACAAAGATGTCACCTTGGTTTTATATATATATATATATATATATATATATATATATATATATACACACACACACTAGCGGATACCCATGCTTGAAGGAACGACGAAAATTTTGAAAGTACGTAATCGCGACACAACGAAAATTTTGAAAGTACGTAATCGAAAAATTACAAAAATATCATTCCCCAACAAAACATCTATATATCGTTCCCCAATATATATAAGTGCATAACTGTTCATGTATAGAATTCCTCTTGCTTGAAGGCACATTTTAAACTTTGCAAAAAAAATATAACACATTCTTGCGACATGTATGGTATAATCACACCATGTGCAAATGTAGTTTTTTACCGACTACAAATCCAAAAACCGTCGTCAACTAAGACATGTAATCATATAATTTATTATAAAATACAAAAATGTGTACACGATTTAGAAATTTAGGCAGAACTTCCTCTATTTATAGGACTATCCACTTGTTTAATAAGACCAAAACTACTTAGCTATATAAATAGTCCATCCCGAAAATTAGATAAATCAACAAAAAAATCATTATTAACACTATAATTAATAACAACCAAAATCCATAATAACAATAATCATTTATGTTAAAACACCAACAAAATTGTATACAAAATAAATATAAAATATTATCTTAATCGAGTATCCTGTGTACTTATGACACATGCTATACACGTCCATGGCACTTATTAACAAAAAGTGTCATCAACACATCCATAATTTAATCCAACATTCAAAGTAAACAATCCACTTTCACCACTAAATTTGCATCACAGGATAAGCAACCTTCTGAAGTTATAAAAAATAAAATTGATGCTGAATTGAGGGGCGTGGTGTTCCTCAAAAGTTTTAACCAGTCTTTATTCTTTTGTGTTTTCCTATACCCAAAAACATATGTACGCATCTTTGGCAATTAGTAGAAACCCAATTTGGAAAACATATAATGAAATAGAAGTCGACAAATGGTAGAGTAATTATTAACAAAATTGAGAAAATAATGTAGAAGCCTTGAACCACAAATAAAGATTACCTCGTAGTCGACACATTGCAACCTCGAGCTGAAGGATAGTGTGTGATTCCACGTGACACGGAAGCTAGAGCCCGAGCATATGAATAAGAAGCCCACGCCATGCTTGTGGACGCTATGCATGGCACACGGACTGTTATGTTTTGTATGTCCAAACGCATTTCAAAAACACTGCCATAAAATAAGTATAAACATTACGCAATTGTTCAAACACCTACCATCTTAATAAGTTATGAAAATTGGTGTGGGAGAAAATGCTAAATAAATGTTAGGGTGAGAATATATCACGCAACACAAAGTTATCAATAAATGTAATTTAACAATCATAAAATGGCCTAATTAGTATGTAACTAAAAACTTAGAAAGCAATAGCAGTTGAACACACTTACAGAGCATATTTAACGGACAATATTTCCCGTTTACCTTTCAAGTAACTTCTACAACATTGGTCGGGTTCCTCACGCTGAAAAAAATACCACATTGGTGGGTTTCCTCATACCTTGTTCTAAAAAAAGTACCACCTTGCTGAAAAAAAGTTTAATACCACATTGTAAACATATTCAAAATATTCATTTTGTAGTAACGGGCTAATTTTTCCAACACACTCGACTATAAGCTTTTTCAAAGTAGAGAAGAATGATGTGTTTGGGAATATGGCGCACACATGGATATGGATGGAAATCTAGACTATTTTGAATTGTAAATTTTATTTTACCAATACAATAATTAGTTACTAATAGCTAGTAGTGGGCCTCCCGTTCTACTCTACAAACTGATAATTATAATTATGGGACTTGAAGTTGATCAAATAGGTGTCATACAAGATTAAAAACCAACAAGAATAGATGAGAAGTATCCCATGGAAAAATAAATAAAAACCCTATAGGAAAGGATAAAACAAAATACAGATAACGGGCATAGGTGAACTGACAGTTCCATGCCAATCTCCATGTTAGACCTCCCCATATAATCCTGTAACAAAAAAGATAGCCCAACAAACGAAAACAAAAATGAATCTTCGTGATAACAAAATAATTAAAAAAACCAATGACTTTAAACCTATAAAATTGATAAGATGATGTGCGCATTAGTACTAAGTCCGATACGTTCTCCCAAAGTGATATCCTCCCAGGGAATCTCATAGTTTGCTACATCCTCTAACGACACGCCAAATTTCTCACTATCGTTACTTGTTGATCTATTCGATATTCTCTCACCTTCTGGTTTTTCCCCAAAGCATCATGCTCTCAGTCACCATTCCCTTATGGCTTACAAACATAAGCATTTGCATCTCCATCACTTCTTCCACTACTTGTCGAATTATCATAATTCTCTAAGCTCCAATACTTCTTGTTAAAAAATTTAGTTGTTGCAGCCACAACAATAGCTGTAGTGGTGGCTGCAACGGCTATAGGAAGCTCAAGGCTTGAATCAATGGTGGTCTTCACAGCGACAACCACCATTGAAGATGCAACAACAGCCGTTACTGCTGCAACAAGACTAGTTCTTGCATATTTTACTTTAGGTAGAGGAGGCATAAATTGGCCATGACCAAGAAATTTCACTGTGATGATTTTAGTAATAGTAATGATGGGTGATGAAGAACCCTTGAGTTGTTAACAGTTCTTCATATCTACACCAAAAAAATCAAAAGTAAATTAAAAGCAAAGATAGCACTTGTATTCCAAAAAAGGGACATTGAACCTTTACACATTTTATGATCACTTTGTATGTATGTATCAGTTGCAACTATAAGGTAGAAATAATGTTCTATACCTTCATATGTAGATAAAAAAAAATTACGTACTTCGAGTACTCTAAGAATCCTACTCAGAACAAGTTTGTGTAATTACATATAATTATTAACAATAACTGATCATCTATCACATACTTCGTATATAAACATTTAAACAACCATTATAATACTCCAATTTTTGTTCAATTATTGTACAAACAAAAAAAATATTAGTTACCTCAAAATTACCATCAATAGGTACCTCTTACAGTCAACACCATAAATTGGTGAAGATATCTAAACACTAAAAAAAAACAAGTTCACTTTGTGAATACATTTAACTTGATGTGAAGAAGAATTTCCACTTAAGTTACAAAAAGCACACTGTAACTACACTTTGTGAATACACTCTTGAGCAAGTTCCTATTTCTCTTCTTCAAGAAATCATCACAACCTAAAATTTCAGAATTTATACACTTAGTATAAACTACAAACTTGTAACAACCCTCACTTTTGAGAGCCTATTTTATATTTATTTACTATGTGTAGTAATTATATAAAATGATGGATGATGGAGTACATATTAATTTAATATGAAAAAGGTTAATATTTACTAAAATGTTGTATGATTACCTGATGAGTAGGTAAAAATATCCATGTGGTGACTTGTTGTGTCATAAGAATTAAAATGACATTTTGGTTTAATGAGAAACCGGAACTTAAAATGAGTTATAAAATCTCCAAATTATAATTTGGAGGGTGTAGTTAGTCCCGGTAGGAGCGAGACAGTCAAAATAAGTGCCATATTGCATTTTGGTATTTCGGGAACCTTTTGACTGGTTATGGCTTAAATTTGTAGTTGCGTATCATTTTATAGTGTATTAGCCATTGGAGTTGGGAATTTTAGACTAATGGCCCGATTTAGTCTTGCAAAGACTTACTATTCCTCTTAAGACCAAATTGTTAACTTAGAGAGAAAGAGAGAGGAAGAGAACATTGGAGAAAAAGAGAGATTTGATCTTGGATCATTGCCTACACCAAATCAAATCTGCATTTGCATGATCAAGGCAAGTTATCTACTTGCTATTGTATGATTTAAGGAGAATAATTAGTATTGATATTTATGAATTGTTATGAATTGTCATTTTAGGGGTTTGTTAGTTTATTTGGGTATTAACCCTTGGAAATTGATTTGGATGATAAATAATGTTAATGTTGGTAGTTAGAGGTATTTTGGTGTAGAAATTGCAGCATATGATCTTGGTTTGGTAGGTTTTTGTGTTTGGTAGAAATTTGGAGTTTAAAACTCCATAGCCAAAACTAGGAATTTCTGCAGAACCGAATCGATTCGGCCTGGCCGAATCGATTCGCTGAGAGACAGTTTGCATGCCTGAGTCGTCCGAATCGGTTCGGATTGTCCGAATCGATTCGACAATTATGCAGAATGCTGGTTTTTCTTGACCGAATCGATTCGGATAGTCCGGATCGATTCGCTTTCATGAACCCAAATCGATTCGGATAGTCCGAATCAATTCGGAAATCCTGTATTTTTTTTCTTTTGATTTTTCCTTTTCAAATTTTAACCTTTTTTCTTTAGGATTAGGACCTAGGAATCTTCTTGTATGAAGTAAACTTAGTGTCCTAGAATAGTATTCGAGTTTGATCGCCACCCTAGATTAGAATGGGTTCATCTGGGGTTTATTCTGGGAAGGTTTAAAGTAAGGTTAAGGCATTACTTCTTTTATTGAATTTTTAGAAGTTTAAATGCCCATGCTTGGAGACTTTAGGGGCTTATCGAAGTTATGTGAACTTTGGGAACTGTAGGATCATGATGATCATTTGGAGACTAAGCTGGAAATTTGTGATTTGAGGAATATCGATGTCAATATTCGATGGGAATTAGGTTCGCATAAAATGAAACCAAATTGTTTAAAGATGATAGGTTCAACTAAAATGAACCCAAACTGTGTTAAAGATGATTGGTTCAACTAAAATGAACCTAGTTGTTTAATGACCATAGGTTCGAATAAAAAGAACCAAACACAAGAAAAATGGAAATGGAAATTTGGTAATGGAAATTGAAAATGAAAATGAGATTTAAAATGGTAAATGTTAATTTACTTAAACACACCTCTCTAAATGACATATTAAGGGAAGTTCGCGCGCTTGGTGATGCCCCTGGCTAATGAATGAAGGGTGGATATAGTCCTAGGTCATATGCGGGGTTTTTATATGTCTTTTGCGCTCGTGAGGGGATTTCGGGTGTGGTCCTGACTCTCCCGCAGGCATATGGTCGCTTCCTGACGTATCGATAGGTGCCCACGTTGCCTTGTATAGATAGGTCCTGGAAGATGATGGTCATTTAGGTGCGCGCCCAGTGGGAAAACTCGGAGGGGCGGTCTTAGAATCGTTATATGTATGAGAATATAACTTTTCTGCATCAAGTGGGACTTGATGGTTATATGCCATAAAGAGCATGGATACGTGCCATAAAGAGCATGTGATTGAGATTTATGTGCCATAAAGAGCACTTGATACTAATGGTATTCCTATTAAGGAATGGAAAGGTAATTTGGAAAGATAATTAACTATGGAAGTTAATAAATGAAAGGAAATTATATCTTCTCGATTAAACCAAGTATATGGTTTTATTCCTAATAAGGAATGTAAGAAGGATATGGTAATTGGATTAGTGAGAAAGGTTTTCAATTAAAGTTATTTACTTTTATTCTCTTGTGTAAATGATTTAAATTGTCTTAAATTCTAATGTAGACTTAACATGCCATATTATCATCCTTATCATTCATGCATAACTGTTAATTTCTATCATGTTTTTTATTTCTTCTAGTGATCATATAGAACCCGGCCCTGACCGGTTCATTTTTATTGTTGTATATATGATTGTATCCGCTCAGGTGCTCCACCGCAAGGACGCCCATTTTGATATTCCTATTCCTTTGCTTTTGACGAGATGTAAGATTTTACGGGTTACTACAGGACCTTGAATTAGACGCATTCGTCCTTGTGTTCTAGATATGATCGGGTTTTGACTCGGGCGTGTAGCCCAAACTTTTATACTTGTTTAATGAATGTATTACGTAAGATAATAAATTATTGTAATACTTTGTATGTAGCTGTGGACCGACAGCCTATTCGGTCCTTTTGTATACATTCGTCTTAGATGTATTATATATATTCTTGTGGAATTCCATTTGCTTATCAGATTGGGTTGTTTAGTTTAAATTTTCTTAATTGGTTTTAAATTTCTATACTTTTTGGCAACCCGTTTTCTGATTTATTGGGTGGTTTTTCCGTATACTCAGTTTATTTTGTTGATGTTGAGGATGATATCCATCCATGATTCCTGTTACGTTTGAGTATCGGGCTGGCCACCCCTTATCTCGGATCGCGGGTTGTCACAAAACTCAACACTTATTATAAACTATAAACTCAAATCTCTCATCCATAAGATAAGTGCAAAAAAAATTCTGACCACAATCAAAAGTTGTATAACACAACTTTTACAAAAGACACCCTAAAATTGTCAGTTAAATTTGGAAAGAAACAAAAGTCACCCAAAAAAACATCCATAACAAATCCATTCCATTATTTGCAATAAATCAACCATATTAATCTGTATCATTCTTGATATGTACAAATCCATTCAAGCACTATAGAAATCTCCTTAACAATAAATAATAGCGAGATTTTATGGTGCTTAAAATCAGTGATAACAACAGGTGAGTAAACATGGTGAAAATCTAAAATGACCATTTATAACTATGTCTAAAATACAACCCAATGATGCCTATTAGTAATCTAAAATTTCCAACACAGATAATGAATGAATTTAAACATTAAAGGTTTGTAATTAAACAACTTTCCTAGTCTCCCGAGGCAGGTCACCTCTATTACTGACCAAGTTTAGTGCCTTGTCGATGATCTGACAGAGGTGAAGGCTGATAAGAGCCAAGTCAGGGGGTTCTATGATAATCATGTCAGCTCTCCAAGAGCACCAGCATATGACTATCAAGAAGCATCTAATTCTCTCGAGTTCAGCTCCAAAGATCTGGCGACCCTAGGCAGTCTAGATGATATGTTCCTCAAGGATTTGAATCCTTGTTTGATGCCTTATTATGCTAACACAAATTCTAAAGGGTTCGATGCAATGGGCAATGCTTATCCACATTATGAAGAGGTATCAGAGCTGATATCTCCTGAGACGGTATTGTCCCTGTATGATTTTTGAATGCAAATTCAAGTCATGAGACTGCCCATGACTCACAAACAATCTTTCATCTTAGCTTATGCTCTGGGGTTCGATGCGAGTTCGATGCATGTTCATGGCACAATTGTGGGCATTCGTTCATGAAATAACCTTCGCACGGTTGATAATGTAGATTTGGACGACAGTGGTGTCCAAATACTTTTGAATCTCAAAAATTCTAAATGCGCACCATAAACGACAAACCAATCTAAACACATATAACATTCAAAACAATATATGTTTTACCTTATCAAGCATTTTTTCAAACATATAGTGTGAAATAAAATAAGCACCTTGAAAACAAAGTTAAACTGATGCAAATTTTTAATAAACCAATGCAAATCAAAGAAAATAATCATGTCATTTACCTTAGAGGCTTCATAAATTTGACAATCCCAGGAATCTAGCTAGCAAAGGAACTATGTCACCAGCAAAGGAACTGTTTCGATTGTACTAAGTTGAAAAAACAAATAAATTAGCTAACATGTTTTAAAAATAAGAGTCCTGATTTGTAAACTAGGGATAAAACACGTGTAGATGTAGACATCAATATATGTCAGCCAATATTAGAAAAAACATCAATCTGGATATCTAACATCAATATATGTTAGCCAACATATGAACCGATTATTCGATCAAAAATAAACCTGTAACAATGAATAAAACGCACCATTAGATGTATATTGGTTCACATAGTTCCACACATTCTCACACAAAGTCATTGCATTCAAAAAATCGGGTCAAGCATACATTTTCCTTCAGATGGTTAAAAATTAGAAACATGGATTAAAATCTGTAAGAAAAGCCTCAAACCCTACGAATCCCAATCAGCAACAAAAATGGTAAACAAAAGTCCCACTTTTAATTGCCAACCCTAGAAGATTAGTTGCAATCCCTATTCTAGAACCACATACACAAAATAATTAACAAATTAATTAAATACTCATCGTGAATCATTCAATGTTAAACATCCGCTCAGGCATCTATCCCCATAACCTATGAAACAAACACATTAAAGACACAAATACATGGTTAGAAAAAAATTTAATGACAGATCCGATGAAAATCGCACCACCAGAAATAAAAAATCGCACCTATGAAACAAACACATCATATTGTGCGATTTTGTGTGCATATGTGTGTAAGATATAAGGACATAAGAGAGAGAGAGAGATTACCAATAGGGCGGCGGCGGAGAGGAGGGGGGGGGGGGTTGATTAGTGAGAGGGAGAGAATAAGGAGAGGGGTAGGGTCTGGGGGAAGGATCGTATGAGGGAGGGAGAGAATGACAAGAAGTGTAGGGTTTGGGGGTTGATTTGTCTCATTTTCCATGTCATAAGGTCTTCCATATGACATGGCACATTCTAAGATCCTTAGATTGCACCAGTAGAGAAAATCACACCCGTTGGATCATTGGCACTATTCTAACACCTCTCTCCCATATTATATATTTTGAGTTGGCTATACAACTTGTGTTAGCTCGACTCCGCGCCTATTATTTGTTTTAGTGTACATCAAATATAAAAACTCAGAAATTAACTTACCATCTTTTTTAATAGGCTTGGAACTCCACCCCTTATATCGAATCCCCGATGCAATTTGATCCTCTTCAAAAACTTATGGCCCGACAGCCCATACTAAAGGCACAATCATCACCACCCTTGTTTTTCTTTGTATCGTTGTATAGCCGCCATATACATGATATACATGCTTTGGCTGAAAAAAATAATACTTAGAAATTGCATTATAGAATCTTTTGCATTATCAAATAGAGTAAGCGTCATCCAGACGCCTGAGAAAGAGTGAGAAAATCATATTAGTAATAAAAATTAAACCCCAGAAATTGCATTATGGAATCTAATTAGTACCAATCAGAATTCAAATAAATCTTTAAAAAAATACCCCGTTTGTAAAGATGCCACTTCGGGTACCAATTATACCAGTTTTAGAGAGAGATGGAGGTTCTTACAAAAAATGAGAGAGTTTTTACCTAAAAATTGAAGACATCTTAACCTTATGCATGTCGAGTGTTTCATAATTCAAAACCATGGCGGGATCTATTGAAAGTCTCTCAGCACAATGCTCTGCTAGCTCTTGGCTCAATTTTTTGCAATGAGAAAAAGTAGAACAAAATTAAAAGAAAAAAAAGATCCAAAATACCAAATTGCAAAATGAACACCGAATTGTAAAATGATCAGGGATATCAAGGAAGCAAAAGGAATTACAAAGAAAAGGACCAAGCATGCCCTACAAATCAATTTGTAAACATATGAGAGATAAAATAATGAGTGCAATCAAACATTTTTCTAATATAATTGCAAAAGAAATGAGTCTAGACATCATATTTTCGTAGCACGGTCATACTCTCATGCCTCTGACATGCCACATTCCCACTATAATTTTTGAATAAATATCTAATAGTTAAAATACTATTGAAGATGGACACTAAAATCATCATAATTATTAGCTTTACGACACACCTCGTGCTTATGACACATAAAAAATAATACCAAACAAAATACTATTGATGGTGGACACAAAAATGATCATAATGATTATGACACACAGACAATAATACCAAACACACATCACCAATCATAGTATTGAAGCAATATACCAAGTTAAAAGGGGGGGGTCACATGAACTTGCACCTAGAAAAATGCCTCTACAACATTTACCATTGTTGTGGCCGCCTCATAATGCAATTCATAACAACTTTGTTTCAAACAAATACAAATGTATTAATAAAGTAACACAAATAAAAATATTCAACCTGATGGAAGCAAATACAAATACCAAACAAATACAAATGTATTAATAGAGTAACACAAATAAAAATATTCAATAAAGTAACATAATATAGTGGAGCATGTCTTCTACAATAAAAATGGGAGCACAATGAAATAGGATAGCATCTAACTCTGATGGAAGCTCACCGCCCTTGGAAGAAAGAACCACTTTGCTCTCATTGACAAGATATTCAACGTCCATCTCATCACAAATGCCAATTAGAACAATAAATAGATAGTGATAACAAAATAAACCAGAACACAACCGATATTAAACCAAAAATTGGAAATGGTTACGATTTTAGACTGTGACCATACCTTTTAAATTGTGAACCAATTTGTGACCCCATCTAGGAGTGTGTAATACCCCGTAAATTTTAATGATTTTTATATGAGGATTAATTAAATTAAAAAGGGGAAATTGATTCGGATTAAAATAAATATTAATTACCTTGATAAGGATTGATATTTATTTGTATGAATTATATTGAGTATTACTTAGTGAACGAGTAATAAATTGATGATAAAGTATTATGATTGTCGTGAGTGAGAAATATGATTGTTACAGTAATTTAGTTGTGACGTGCATGTGAGTCGTGTCGGAACTTAAAATGTATGAAATAAAATATGAATTATTTATGCGTCATCCAAATCGTCATTTTGAGTGCGATAGTGTGTTCAAAAGGGTCGAAAAAGTCAGAAAAGTGTACTCGGGGGTTTGAATTGGGTTTCGGGGCATTTTTAAGCCAAACCGAAACCCCAGAGGGGTATTTTGGTCTTTTGATTTTTTTTAAAGAAAAGGGCAATACGAATTTACCCTGTTTATATCAGTATATGTGTTGAGGGATTTATAATTATAAGTTACAAATAAAATAAGAGGAGAGGAGAGGAGAAGCCATTTCAGAGGAAGAAAAGAGAATTTGGAGGTGTAGCACCTTAATTCACCCACAATTATTACTGGAATCGAAATCGAAATGAGGAGAGATCAATACCATCATCAACAAATGGATTTAGACCTACAATTACAGGAAAGTGTTTATCTTTCATGTTTGCAAAAGGTTATAATAGCCATGTAGTGTAGGATTGGTATTTTAATGATAAATTAATGTTCTTGGAGTTATTGAGAATTTAACACATGAATCTTGGGTAGGATTTGCATGTAGATTTAATCCCTATGTGAATAGAAAATGAAATTTGAATATAGGTGATGAGATAAATTGAAGAAATATTGGTTTATTATTGATTATGAATGAAGAACAATGACAACTAAGGATTTAAGGATTTGTGAAAATAATCGGTTCTTGGATTGAATTCGTGATGATTTAATATTAGATTTACGTTAGAAATCATCCTAGCACATGTATATGATATTGGAGAATGTTAGTTGTAAGTTTGATGAATAAATATGATGGTTGTGTTGAACAAAAAAGGTGAAAAACGCAAGAACTGAACGAAGGAGGTGAACTGCTACTTTTCGAATCGATTCGGCCCAAGGGCGAATCGATTCGGTTTGCCTAGATTTGTGTTATTCCCTTATTAAGACCTTAAATGTGATTTATAAGTGGGGAAACTTTTAATACATCCTTATAATATAATGAGGGGTATATTGAATGATAGTAGGACTATGATATAGTTGTGACTTAGTCTTAATGAGAGAATTAAGGCGGGGATTAATCGGGATTAAATCGAAAGGTAATTTATTCGAGAGCTCAAGGATGCGTTACAGGGATTTCAAATGGATGTATTATATAGACCGGTGGAGTACGAGTGAATACTAAATTAACGTAAGGGCGTAATTAGGGACCTTCGAATTGAGAATAATACTAGAGAGTTCATGATCGAGAGTTATAATCGTAAATTGATAAATATGGTAAGTATTCGATATATATATATATACTAGGTACAAATGATAATTATAGGTTGAGTGTACACTTATATGGAGTATATTATAGGTTGAGTAAATATCTATACATATTATATGATAGGTGAAGTGTATGCCTACATGGATGATATTTATAGGTTGTGTGTATACCTATATGGACTATATTTGTAGGTTGTGTGTATACCTATAGAGATTATATTTATTGGTTACGTGTATACCTACATGGATGTTATTTATAGGTTGTGTGTATACCAATACAGATTAAATGTATAGGTGGTGAGTATGCCTATTATGTGTTTTCTTATGTGTGTGAACATACCTACACTGCCTGCTATCCGGAGGTTTCCACGCAAAGGGCGATCCCACCTTAACGATTCTAGTAAGGTCTGGATTTGTGGCCCAAAACATGGAACTTGGGGAGGCTCACTATGTGTGTGTGTGTGTATTAGTGTGGCTGGCATGTCATTTGGGTACGTTATGTATGTGCGTATCCCAAAGGCTTAGAACTATGTTCGCCTCCATTGTGTGCATTGATTTATTTTGGGTTCGAGGAGATTTAACGAACCAATAGTCCTTGTTTGAGTACGAGTGGTACATGGACTTGATAACAAAGTATTCAGACTCGTAATGCGGTTCTTAGCCCGGGGATGTTGGAGTTATGTATATAAATTGTGTGACATATCTATACATACATCTGTATTATCCTACTTGTGTGTGAAAGTAGTAGCTGTAGATAGCGTATATCTAAATGTGATGTAATTAAGAGATATTCTACATACTGTGTGATGGTAATAAATTTGGATAGAGTATATTTAAAATATGAATTAAGTAGAGTAACTTAATGAAATGGTTTAACGATAACATAAGTGAAATGTTAATTATGGTTAATAATAACATATGAGACGTGTTATTTAATAGTATCACGATACCGTACTTTATGGGCATTACGGGAGAGCCAAAATCTTTAGCGGATAGTTAGTTATTGATGAGACCTTGCTGGGCTTGGTAGCATAGCTGTGTTGCAGACGTTAGGCGTGCACATTAGTTGAGAGGTGAGAACTCAAGGGAGTGTACGATGAACTAACATATGTAATCAATAACTGATTTTGAACTGTGATAAATACTTGCTAAATATTTTCAAAAGGTTTTCTTGGGCTCGTCTTGCAAAAATATTTTCAAAACCTTTTAGGTGTCCAGCCACAGGGATGTCGAGATTAATATCTATTATAGGGATGCGTAGCTGCAGCACTTGTGGATGCTTGCAAGATTTGGATTAGATGCTTCAGTTGCTTCATTCCTAGAGTATGATTCAAGTTCAGTTACTCTATTTGGGCATATTGCCCCTTCAGTGATTTCTTTTATTCAGTTTATCAGACTTTGTATTAGTGGACTAAGTTTATTTCAGTAGATTTTTAGTTGGACTTTTATATTGGCAACCGATGGTTTATTTGGTATTATCTTATTCAGTACTTATCTTGTGATGGATTTATATTACTACTGCGTGGATGGTTTGGAGATTGTATTTATTTTTCCGCATGTCGTTATTTAATGAAAGATAAAATTTGGCGCATGTTTATTTAAAAACATAGGTGGGTAATTTAAAAAGTTTTCGACAGTGATGCTACAAATGAACCAGATGAGATTCCTGTTTTATTTTTATGAAAGACTGATCACCTTATATTTAAATAGGTGGGGTGTCACAGAGTGATCTGCACAATCAGTTTGTCATGGGTTGGTCACATTCCATAATTGTGATCCTAATGGTCACGACCCATAACTGTGGCCCTAATGGTGGGGAAAATGGCATCAAGTTGGTTACGTAAACGATTATGATTGTGGACTATGACTAACTACCAGGGTTTTAAAAAATACGAGGCCTGACCGAGGCGTGGAGGTCAAGCCTTAAGCCTTAGAAGCCTAGGCAGGCCTTAAGCGTAAAAAGATGTGAAAAGGCGTTTAGGTCTTTTTTAAATATATTTTATCATTTTTAAATGTAATAGGGCTATTAACCTTTAAATATGTCTGAATATATGTAAACTAAAGTATTTTTTTAAATGCTAAGAAAAAAACAAAAAGAAAAGAAAAAATGCGCGTATTTTTGGACAAGAGGCAGAGAGGTTTGTGATATCATTTGTCTTTTTATTGTTTTGAATGAGACATTGGTCCGGTTTCTAAAAAAGGTCTTTAAAAGGCGATATCGTTTCACTAAAGCATTTTTGTTTTAAAAAAAGTGTGCCTTAAGACTTTTACGAAGAATAAGGCGTAAAAAGCTTAAGGTGGGGCGTTCCTAGGCGGGCCTTTTAGAACACTGCTAACTACAAATGACCGTGATCAATTAGTGTAAAACATGGTTACGATTCATAACCGAGACCTAACATGATGACAACTCTTAACCTCAAAATGGTCATAGAAAAGGGGGTCGCGATTGGGGACCGTGACCCTTTACCATTGATTTTTGGGGTTCACGATCCACCACCGTGACCACGTTGACCCAACTGTGATCATTTACACTCCACCATTAGGGTTTTATTTTCACCCTTTTACGAAGAATAAGGCGTAAAAAGCTTAAGGTGGAACCCGTTAGGGTTTTATTTTCATTTACACTCCACCATTATCCCCCCCCCTCTGTGTGTGTGTGTGTGTGTGTGTGTGTGTGTGTGTTACCAATTTAGTCACTCCTTTTTTCTCTGCCTTGTACCACCACTGGAAGACAATACTGCCATCGGTCTGCACCACTATTGACTCTCTCTCTCTCTGTATATGATTATATATATTTATGTTTTTATATCTCTATATTTTTGTATGTATATGTGTATGTATATGTATATGTATATGCATATGTATATATGTGTGTGTGTGTGTGTGTGTGTGTGTGTGTATGTGTGTGTATATATATATATATGTGTGTGTGTGTGTGTGTGTGTGTGTGTGTGTGTATTTTAAGCATGAAATTTAATGTTGTTTCGTCACATACTCTCAAAATATTCTGTCGTTATTTTACAAAATCTTATTCTAACCTAAAAAATTTCTAATTATAACACGTAATACCAATCAAACTTAATATTACAGTAATGTAATGAGGCAAGTAAATTAGTTCTTGATTGGGGAAATTATGTATATTTTTTAGTAATGTAATTGGAACCCTAATTATGGATAAACAAGTCAGGAATCTCCACAGTTGATGGGATTATTAGTAACTGGGTTGGATATGGATTGGTGGGATTATAATTAATGAATGGATTGGTTGTTGATTAGTAAAATGAAAAAAATTACTTACCCCTAATGTTATACCATTTAATGGGATAATATGTTAACATTTTAGATTGAATAATATGTTAACATGTTTTATTCTCATTCCATGTGGGCATGCAATTAGAGAAAATGTTTGATGCTCAACTGATTCTAGTTGCTTTCTTTATTATGATAATTTTACTTTTTTTTATGTAACATAGTTTGATATATAGTTATAACTTCTTGGTCAACTGTTGTGGTCGTGTTCACCCCTTCCTTTAATAGTTGATGTTTAGGTAAACACAAATTGGTGAAAATATTTGCACATTGGTGGACATATAGTAATTTTAGGATTAATTTAATTAGAATGAACTAAAATTATACTTGTTGTATTTGATTGATTAATTAGAAAATGTTAAATAGTTGATGTTGATATTGTGCGGATGAATATTAGTGCACATATCATTTTAGTTGACCGTTGTGCTCGTCTTCACCCCTTACTTAATTGATTGTTGTTTGGATGAACACAAATTAGTGTAAGGGCTTGCACATTAGTGGACATATAGTAATTTTTGGATTATTTAATAAAATGAACTAAATTAAACTTTTTAGGTCTGATTGATTAATTAGAAAATATTAAATACTTAATGTTGCTATTTTGTGGATGAATATTAGTGACTGTTGTGGCCATGTTCACCCCTTCCCTAATTGGTCGTTGTTTGGATGAACAAAAATTGGTGGAAGGTATTGCACATTGGTGAAAATATAATGATTCTATGACTAAATGAATTAAAATTGAACTAGAATTGAACTTTTAACATTTGATTTATTAATTGAAAACGTTAATTAGTTAATGTTGATATTGTATGGATGAATTCAAGTGCATAGATCTTTTTGGTTAACTGTTGTGGCCATGTTCACCCATTCCTTAAGTGGTTGTCGTTTGCGCGAACAAAAATTGGTGAAACGGCTTGCACATTTGTGGACATAGTAATTCTAGGATTGATTGAATTTAAATTGAGCTAAAACTGAAATTATTGTGTTTGATTGATTAATTGGAAAATATTAATAATTTGAGGGACTCATTGTAATTTTAGGATTAATTTGAGAATTTAATCCTAGTATTTGTATGTCGTCCCATATGAAAAATATCGTATATACATTTTTTGTCTTCTCGTTAACGTTAGAAAACACTGATCATAGTCATCTTCTTAGGAAAAATGAGTCATAGAAATTGTATCGCACAAAAACCTCTTTTTTAGTGCATGCCACATAGAGGGAAATCCTATTTACCAGTGTGGGAATAGGAAAATTAAACAGTTTGATCACCTTAAAAATCATGGCATTGATCTTTTGCAACCTTACTTGTTTAATCATATTTTATTCTCTTTGCCAGACTGATGGGATGAGACAATAGAGAATATATTTCACGTTCATAAACTCGATTGTGCACTGATGTTAGTGACACTATTAGAAAATGTAGAAAAAATTATTCATCGATTGTTGATATAATCTTTACACAAACTAATATAAAGTAATACCAATTGGATGGAAAACAGACACATCAAGCATGTTCTAAAATCTCTTTAAAAGGTATATACATATGTGTGAATATGTATGTATATATATATACAGTCCTAAACATGATTGTTATACATTCTTCGCTATTTTTAATTATTTTATTTGTCGAAAATTTCAAAAAACAATAGAGTAATCAACAAAATAATGACAATCCTCCTCCATCTAAATCCTCTCCTAAAACCACCAGAATTCTTGACACATGATGGTTCACAATACTCTATTCCACCATAGGTTCATTCTACTACTCCATCTACACTGTCTCCTAGTCATAAAACACCATAAACCCATATTAATCTAACTCCACTAACTCCTATTATCAAGGAATCCCAAACATAAGATAAGAAGAAAATTGGGTTCTCCATTATTAGGAATCCAATTGGTAACAAAAACGAGGTCCAAATTTTTAAAGCTTGCTATTTAGCTCCTTGAAAGATGATTGCGAGAGTCGGGTGGCAGGCAATTGGAAGAATTTCGGTCGTGCGATAAAGGATGACTTTTGGGATCAACTTTGTAAATATTTTACATTTCCACCTCGTTTAAAGGAAATTTTTCTTTTTCGAGTATCTAATTAATTGAAAATCTATCAAACAAACCTCTGGATCTCCATAAAGACATCAATTTCTGACATTAACTTGTGACATTTCTCACAGAGGGAGAAAAATAGATAAAACAAGGCAAATAAAGTTGAAGTCCATAAACTTAGGTCTAAATCATATGATAATTTTAAGGATAAATGGGTGTAAAGGACCAAGGGGGCTCCGAAAGAAGGGCCTAACCCTAATCATAACAACTTTTACTTATATGCCTGACAGCATAAACAAATGAACTAATTATTAGAAAAATTGGCTCCACTCTGGTGAGTTTGTATTTAATGATATATATATACACACTATAATAGAATAATGTTCAAATTATAGTCCTAAATATAATGTTATACTACTAAAAATGATAGAAGGCATGTTGAGCAGTCAATCCGAGTACAACCCCTATGACATTGACTAAGATGCCATATCCAATGAACTTGGGAAGGATAAAGGGGGGGGGGGGGGGCAAGAGGTGTGGACTATAAGATGCTGAAGACCAAATTACTGCACACCACACCTATAATGGATGGGCTATCTTCGATGAGGATCTACATATTGAGCTAGGCAGAAGAATAAGCCAATATGAAAGAGGATGTTTCAGGTCTTAAGAAGGATATGGGCTCTGTTACCAATACCTTGGGACAACTGATAAAATGAAATAAGGGGATTGTGCTAAATTCTTAGTTAACACTAAGGTGGATCTCAGTTCATGCCTCAAGGTTTTACCTCTCCTACGCCTTAAGGTTTCCCATTCCAAATTCCTCCTCCAACATTCTCCTCTCATTCCACATATTGCACCCTCTTTCAAAGCATTATCATTTCCCATGCACGGTGACTATATCGAGGAGTATTGTATGAGGGACTTGGCTAATACCAGGGTCATTGGCACATGCAAACTTATTTCTACGACTCCAGTAACACGTTTTCACAGTCATTCTTGAAAAATAGGTGGGGCTAAGGTGGTTGTTAATATAATCTACCCAGGTTGCGGATAGGAGCCTATGCATGTTGACCACATGGGCGAGAGGGATATGTTACACGAGTATAATAATGAATATATCGCTTGACCAATTTACTTGCAACTGAAGATTATACGATGAACAATGTTCAATTTTGGGATAAGTTTGTAATGTTATTTTAATTTTGTGGGACATATGATGATTCTAATTTATTTTTATATTTAATTTTTGGGGTGTAGTGACATTTTAATTTGTTTTGTTTTTATTTCATATAGATTCAATGAATTTGAATTAATTTGCTTGAATTGTTAATTGAGAGTTCTTGTATGCAACATGGCCTTTGTTTCAACCTATTTATATAGGTGAATTGACTTTTGAAGACTCTTTAATGGATTTCCCAAAATACAAAGAGTGAATGGGAGTAGTTTATTAGAGTCTCCCATAACTTATTTGTTAAATATGCAGATATAAATCTGAATAATAATAAGATCATATGTTCGTGCACTCGTTGTATGAATAAAAAATTTAAGTCTTTGGAAGACAGAGAGTTTAATTTGCTAAGGTGGGATATGTCTCAAGACTATAAGATATGGGCATTCCATGGAAAAAATAATTTACCATATGTTCTAGAAAAATTACTGATACCTGATCGGGTGAAAGTAATGAATGATTCGTCAGCACATCGTCTTTTGACCAACATAATTGATGTTGCTTACGGAGCACATAACCATATAAACTACCAACCTATGGATTCAGATAATGTTCATTATGACCAAGTCAATAAGCAAGTTGATGCTGAATTACCTAAAGATCCGGAATACAAACAGTTAAAGGCCGATATGGCTAGACATTTGTATAAAAATTATGACAAAGATCAATCGGTATTGTATCCAATAACCGATTAGCATAACTTCAAGAGTCATTTTAGTTTGTCGCGAAACAACGTAACCATAATTCTTAAGTGAGATTGAGACGTTCTCTCGAAAGAGAACACGTTACCAGATAATTATCCAATTATGAAGAAGATCTTGAATGGTTTGGGTTTGAAGTGCAAATCAATTCGTGTATGCAAGTATGATTGCATATTGTACGAAAACGAACATGAACTGAAGGATAAGTGTCTTGTATGAAATGAACCAAGATATACAGTTTGTGAGAGTGGAAATGAAAAACCCATTAAATTTCGTAGGTGCTCACAAATTCCACATAAGGTATTGAATTATATTCCTTTCGAACCACGGTTAAATATTTACACTATACCGTGGATAGCAAAAGCCATGGCATGACACGCTCGAGCCGAGGTGGGTGGGACTATTATGCATCATCCCACTGATTCAATCATATGGCAACTTTCAAATTCACGACACCTTAAATTTGTAAAGGAATCATGTAATGTCCATCTTGGATTATCAAACGATGGGTTTAAGACTTTCGATAATTTAAGAATTAATTAGAGCTATTGAACAATTCTTTTGATGCCTTTTGGTATCCCTCTAACAATATGCATGAAAAAAAAATTCACGTCATTGTTGTTGTTGATACCTGGGCTAAAGGTTCCCAGTGACGATATTGATATTTTTTTTGGCCTATTAATTAAAGAACTTAGAAGGTTGTGGGCTGAAAGCATGAGGGTGTTTGACACTCATAAGGGTGAAGAATTCACACTTAAAGTGTAAAAACCCACTCTAAATATATTATAAATATACTCTAAATATATTACCTTTAGTCCCTCTAGAAGGCAATAATTCCAAATAAACCATAGTTTTTTACCAAGTTACCAAAATACCCCTAAAGGAAGAATTAAGTTAACTTACACTTTTATATACCAATCAAAACCCAACTTTCATTCAAAGTTTGACCAAATGACATATATTTTATAAGAATATCATAACCAAATCCAATAGATTTAAATAATTGCACAGACGCCCATAAGCTTTTATAAAGTAACTTAAAAACCCTTAATTCTATACAAAAAGCTATCCAAGGACCTAAACCACAATCTTAACTTATTTATGCTTACTCCTCTGCTGACATGGGACCAGCTGGACTGCTAACATGGCATGTGCCATGTGTAGTACTATGGGTACCCATTTGCCAACCACATAAGCCTTGATGAAACTTTGTAAACTTAGCCCCATCTTCGCCTCCAAAACCACCAATTAAATCTTCTCCACGAACCATATAAATACCCCCCTTCACCTCAGTAAGCTGAGAGCTTTTCCAATGTAAAATTTTGAGAGTTGTTACATATCTATTATTTTATGCATGAATGTTTGTTTACTTAATTTAGTTATGTTTATGCGTATATATATATAATAGAATTATGCATTTACACGTGTTAGTTAACGCATGTATGCACTAAAATATCTCAAAAACTAGAAAACTACATTATAGCTTGAGCTTCAATGGTTAATTCTGCTTCCTTGACTTTAAACCTATTTCAAAGTGAGATAAGTTGAGCTTAGGTTCTCAGGAAACTAGGTGCAAGGTTTAATTGAACCAATAATAGGATTTGATACCTCAAATCAAAGCTTAAAGTTTTCGGGCCTAGAATTTTCAGAAAACAAATTCAAGAGTTTTACTTGACCAAAATCTCTTAAACCAGGCTTGTTTTGCTACATTTTTAACATAGAACAAAACCCTTATGATGCCGAAATGAGAATCATAGCTTACAATCACTTGTGTTTGGTCAAATTTTTACAATTTTTACAGAAACTCAATAGCTCAATTTAGCCCACCAAAATCCTTGAAACCAATATGTTTGGATTCCTCTTCAAAAGTTATGCAATTTTCATTTTGGAACCAACTCAAATGGATTCCAAAAACGCCTCAAATTTAAGGTCAAAGTTTCAAAATCCTAAAATCAAACGATCGAATATTGAAGATGAGTGGATTACATGCGCGCGAGTGAGGGTCAAACCAGGCGCGTGAATTGTTTGACTTAGCACGTGAGGGCGCGCCTCTAATAAGAAAAATCTGAGTTTTTTTCAAAGATTTTATTTTTTAATTCTGTATAAAATGTATAATACATCACCCTGTTTGGATCATAGGAAATAATTTTCTCGAGAAAATCAATTTTAAAGTTTAAATTTTACACGTAACTCGTCACCAAGTTTCCAAGCATTTAAAAAAAACCCAAACTTTTTTTACAAATTCTTTAGTTCAAATAAAGCTATTCTGTCTCTTGTCACTAAATCTAAATACAAATAGAAAAAAAGAAAAACATTATTCTAAAAACTTTTAAAAATTATAGATTATACCCTCTTAGTTATTTTTACATTGAAACTTAATACAATTTAGTATCCTATTGCATCATATAAGCATTCTTTTAGGCCTATATGACCTACTTATACTCTCCATGATTTTAGACTATCCAGTCAACCCCAGCTGAGTGCCTAGGTGTACCACGACTGTTCTAATTGACCTGTAGGACTTCGATGTTGAGTGCGTAGTTTTTATCTGCTACATACGTATAAGTTCCACTATAGCTAAGTGTGCCAAGCTTTTATTATTATTATTATTGCTACCCAATAATTTTGGGATTTCCTATCTAAGTGTATGATATGGTTTGGACGATATTGTAATGGTATGTCTATGCACTTGAAGCCCCTATAACTGATAATTTATGGGTTAACTTGTTGTAATCTGAACCCTTATCTTGGTAGCTTGATACACAACTTATCCGGTTACACTCCACCATATTATTCATTTACATATCATTAAACTCCAGTATACCCTTGATAGTTCTACGACATTTCAGTCCGTCTCCAGATTTTTATGACATAAATATTAAATCCAGTTACTCTTTAACAATACATTTTCTCCCGTACCTTGTATAGAAATAAAATTATCTACTTGGCATATCTTCTTAATTGTTTTCCTTCCATATGGATGACGAACCTGAGGAAGATGATATACCTCCCGCATGTTTGGACTTTTATTTTATATTACCTCGAGAATATTTTCGATTATGTACGTATGGGTGGTAGCAGATATGGATGGTAGTCCCCGCTGGAATATCTGCACCGCAACTTATCAGGTTTTATGATTCCCGAATATTTTTCTAAAAGTTTTACCTTATATATGGCATGTACGAATAATTATGCATTTTCGTGTATTTCAAACTCAGCTATGTAATAAAATACTAGGCATCCCCACAATAAAATCTTTTAATTTTCGCTGCCTTTAATTTAGTTGTTATATTTATTTTACTCCTTACTTACTATTAGAAACATAGAATTCGCTGATGCGACAGCGTGTTATCAGAGCATTAGCGAGTTTTATGCCTATACGAGACTAAATAAAAGAATCTTTCACTTCGTCTTATTCGACTATTACTATGTATATTTCCTTTATCCTATACAACACACTTACCATCAATGGCTCATAACTCACATCATGGCTTAATACATACATACATACATACATATATATATATATACACACACACACACACACACACCTCTAATACGATAGTATTAAAGGAGTTAATGATCATTTAATACTTACTGTCTTTCTCTCTCTTATCTTGAACATTTTATTTTTTGAAAATCAAGAGAATTGTGTTGTTTATGCCTTCTTGCACTTCTGATAGGTTTGGGAGGAAGCTGAAAGGAATACAATTGGATTCATGTATTACTCTTAAATTAGTATCCTACTGAAGGCATATATGTACACACTATTGTTTTCTAGCAAGAACATAGTAATAGGTATAATACCTTTAATTTTATGTGAAAACTTTTTTTTTGGTATATTATTCTATTAGTTATTGATATTGACCTATTTTTGAGATTTTATTTACGGGTGCACTTTTTTTTTCCAGTAATTTGTGTAAGATGGATCCATTCAAGTGATAACTTTTTTTTGAAAAATTACTTCCACACTTTCATTTTTGAAGTTTAAGAACACTTTTTACATACGTTTTATATATACAATCTAATAATTTTATTCATAAACCGCCCAACATCGCGTGGGCTGCATGCTAGTTTATTAATAAAATGAAATCTGAACTAAAGAATGATATTAAAGTATCTAATAATATTGCTTCAAAAACTTTTTGGTGGGGTAAACCATTATTGGCAGCTAACAATTCGGCCAAATATACTGATTAAATTTAACAAATCTCGTGAGTAATTATCAATAGAGTAAAGATACCTCAGATGTCAAAATAAAAGATCGCTCAATAGATAAATCTCGTGGTGATAACGTAAAATAAGTCGGGATTATTATATATAGGTCCCATATGAATAATGTTTTCCTGACTAAGTCCTATTGGCTTTTCAATCATTAAATAGGTCCTATTACTAATTTTTTGGGACTTTTTTTTTCACAATTTTACCTTTTTAAAACCAACCATCCGTAACTTCCTAAGGAAAGTTACATAAGTATTTGAATTTTTTTTCATTCTATTTTTAATTTTCAAATGATCATAACTTTACATTGACAAATCCATTTTTCATAAAATTACTATTTTTTAAATCTCCTCGCCAAGATCTATCAAACAAGATCCACGACGCCAATAAAATTCTAAAGAAAAAAATTACACAGACAATAAGTTTTATGGTATGCACTAGAAAATGAAATACTTTTATATATGTGACATTTTCACCATTAGTAACATTTTACTGTGTTAATATTACACAAACGCTGTGTTCTCAAGAAAATTTTATCCATATATTTATCAAACAAGATTCACGGAGTACATAATATTTCAATGAAAAAAATTACACAGACAGTAATATTTACTGTGTATACCTTTAAAATAGAATTAATTAATGGTTGAATAGTCAATGGGACTTAATTAAAAAAAACTCAAAATATGAATTACATATAATAATATATATTAATTGGGTTGTCATATTTGTTGTTATTAATAAACAATAATACAAATAAATGGGTCAAATAATATATAAACCCATATGTGTGTGTATATATATATATAAAAAAAACACTTATTTTTAGTTTAACTCATTTAGTCACTCAAACACCCATTTATCTAATATTCTCTTATTTTTAAAGGTCCGCGCTAGCGGCATCTATGTCACCCTTACCCACTCCAAACCGGAGCTCTAATGAAGGTTGTTGGAGCTCCGACAATGGGGGTGGGTGGTGGTGGAAATTGGGTGCCGCTAGCACGGACCTTTGAAAATTAGAGAATATCAAAAAAAGTGGTTTGGATCCACCGGAACTCCCGTTTAGGGTGAGTAGGGATGGCACTGGGTGCCGCTGGCGCGGACCTTCAAAAATAAGAGAATATTGAATAAATGAGTGTTTGAACGACTAAATGGGTTAAACTAAATATATGTGTGTTTTTTACAACATATTATATATATATATATATATATATATATATATATATATATATATATATATATATATATATATATATATAAAGTAGAAAACTTATGTATGTCATAAGATTCAACTATGACATCACAAGATGATTTTTTTTTGCCCTTTTCTATTTTACCCTTAAATTTTTTTGTTTCCCCCTCTTTTGACACACTCTAATTTATTTCCCCATTTTTTTCAAAATTCAAACATAAGGGTAAGATAGTATTTTTCACATTCTCACCCTTACACTCAATTGCCTAAGGCTACCCGTCTGATTTCTTTTTCCCACTTTACTCCCTCTCTCTCTCTCTCTCTCGGCTTGACAATGGTTGGTATGCTTTTCACTATTGCCCTTTTCACTTTGAGCAGTAATATGCTCTAACCATATACACTTCAAATCCATCACCAGAATCCAGATCTCCACCACCCACAAGAACCTCTCAGTCACCTGCTCCACCACCGCCGACCTCCAAGATCGCCACACCTCCACCACCTCCACCACTTCCCAAGAGCGCGTCTTCAACTTCACCACTGGCCCCGCCACTCTTCCCGAAAATGTCCAAAAAAAAGCTCAATCCGAGGTCTACATCTGGCGCAACGCCGGTATGATTTAAGAGCCTTTACTGGAGAACCCTAGCACATGATTTTCAATCTTCAAAGTCCAGTGGGTTTCGTTTTCCGACCTTCGGAGTTTACCGCCGGTGGTGAGAAACGCCGGTGTCACAATCCCGTGGACCAAAACCCGGTCAGATAATATCGTTTCTCCGACTTCGGATTGATCCATTATTACTGGGATCAATAGTTTTGTAGCAGATCATGCAAATAGTTTTCTGGCTCTGAATGGTAACCCATTTTGATTTGTTTGCTTTTTAGCTGCTCTGTTAGGAAAATTCGAAACTCGTACTATATATGAATTTTGGTACTTACGTTGACAAATTTCTTTGTCAACAACTACAACTCACAAACGACACTATTTGAAAATAATTAATTATAAAAGGTAATCTCGGTTACATTCATTAATTCTCTCAAACATCAGCTCATGTTATAAGTAGAGTGCCTGATTTCTTACTGTATGCCTGATTTTGCATAGTATGATGTTACAGGCGATCTCCGTTGTATTAGGACACCCTGTAGATGGAATCAACAGTGGAGATCCCACCTGGGACTGTCGACGCTATCAGGAGATCCGATGAAGAAATGACTGATAGGGGCCCTGTATTGTGCCTGATAAGATTACATATACGGGTATTATTTATCTCCACTAAAGCTATTAAGTTGTTGAAACAATATTAGGAGTACAGGTTGTTGAAGAATAATAAATGCGCTGTTTAGTCAGAAGAGGAAATGAGTTTGCATATGAACCTTCACTGTCGTCCGTATCATTTTTTTTCTCTAACTTCAAACCCATGGTTTTATGATGGTCACTTTGTAATAAATGAGTTTGCTCACGTTTAGTGGCATATTTTTTTTCTGCCTTTCAGTTTTTTGGATTGGTCACAGGTCATCTTCTAAAAAGAGAAAGGAACAAAAAAAAAAGTCTCACAAAAAGCATCAGTTGGTAGTCCCAGAGGTTCACAACAAAAAGGTGTTTTTTTTTATATATTTTCTGCTAATTGACTGTTAATAAAGTAGAAGGGGGGGTCATTTAATGGTTATTTCTTTTGTATCCATTTTTATGCAAAGAAAATAACATCAATCTTATTTGTCCCCTTTATTAAATTAACCTTTTTTTTTCTTCCTGTTTGTTTCATTTTTTGGGTTTTAATTAGAATATTTCATTTTATTGTCCCTTCAACATCATGTAACACCCCGCATTTTTTCATGCATTAAATATTTAATTAATTCGGGAATTGAAAATTACTTGTGAGTCGTAATTTAATTGAATTAATTAGGGAAATTTTATTTAAATATTAATCGAGGAGTAAATGGATAATATTTACGGGAAGTTATTTACTAAGTGAATAGTAATTAATTATTTAAGTCATTTCGAGTATTAATGACAGGGTATGCACTTATCTCAACCGGGAGTCGGTATAGACTAAAGGGGTGAGGGGATGAATATTTTTATAAATTAATTCGAATGCCAATTCTGAGTGTACGGTTGAGTCCGGATGGGCCGAGATAAACGGAAACGTGTACCCAGGGGTAGTTAACGGGTCACGGGGCATTTTTAGACATAGTCGGGCCCACACGGGGGCATTTGGGTCACTTGGGCTTGGCCCATTAGGCAAAAAAAGGGGATTAGGTAAATTAAGGAATTGGTAGGAATGATAAAACGGCTAATAGGGTTTTAGAAAAGGCTAAGTGTATTAAGAACTCTAATAGCAGCTAAAGGCAGCTTTGGGATCACTAGAGAGCCAACAAGGATCGTCTTCAACCTTAGAAATTCATCTCCGAATCAGACACTACGAAACCTAAGGCAAGTGGATAACTTGCAATAGTATTGAATCTGTTTTGAAATTCATATTCATGTGATGTGTTTGATCAAAATTCGTTTTGGGTGTTCATGGCATAAACATGAGGTTTTGATAAATAATAATCTGATTTACGAATTTGAATAAGGATTCTTGTAGAAATCTGATATTATAAATTGATGCATATCTGGTAGGATGATATCTGGTTAATTAGAAATGAATTTGGTGAAGGGATTTGGGATGTAAATGGGTAGGGAATTAAAGATGAATATTTCTCCCAAATTCAGAAATTGTAGTTAATGGACGAATTAATGATGTTGGTGGACATTTTGGAGGTCCCTAATAAGGTTTCTAACATGTATTAATGCTAAGAGGGCTTGAGGTTACTGGTAGAAGAAATTAGGGTTTGAGAAATTTCGTCCATGGCTGATTCTGTCTTCGCGAAGAAGACGAAGACCTACTCGATCGATCGATCGAAGGTCTGGGGTCGATCGATCGAAGGTCGGCAGATTTTGGCAGATTTGCCCAGTTATGTATATAAAAGGGAATTTACATCATAATCCTTATGTAATTAATTATTGAGAAATTAATACATGAGTTTAAACCTAATTAATCATGAGTAAAGTTAATTAGGATTTGAGTGATTTTTGGGTGTCACGTCATGATTAAAAATTCGGGAGTCGGGAATTTAGACTCGGGTGAGGTGATTTCGGACTACGAGAGTAAGTCCAATTTTATGGTGGGGGCGACACCAAAGGTGATTTAATTAATTAATGTGCGAATTAATTAATAATTAGGGTTGGACCATAACTCTGAATTTTAAATAGGCTTGTGTCACGGATTTAGTACATGGTGTAGCCGGGACATTTTATATATTTTTATACATATATATATACAGAGTGTGATAGTGTATATATATATATATATAGTGCGGGCATTAATATCAGTGAATGAATATTATTAGTGTATACTCTAGTGCTATATGGGGAGGTTGCGCGTAGTGGATGAATCCCCTAGCTTGAGGAGTAGGGCGAGTATAATCCCAGGTCATAGCGTCCGTTGTATGGGTGAGGGGCATCTCACTTTCAGGGAAGGAATATGACCGCCTTCAATTCGTATGTTAAACTAAGTTAGTGAGCGAATCTAACTTGGATAACTTGGTTACGTGAATACACCTAGTGGGATAGCACTTGGGAAAATTTATATTTTGTGAGTATTCGTACTCGGTCGAAAGTTTGTATTAAATGTTATTTTAGTATGTTTGTGAATACTGTAATATGATTAAATATATAATTAGGTAAATAATTATATAGGGGATAATTAATACATAGTGAAAAATGTATTATGTGCATAACAGGTGTGAATGTTATATGAAATTAAAAGGAGTAATGATTCAATTAAGTTGACGTTATAATAACTTAAAAATCATGAATTAAGGCATACTCGGTTAGAGTAGGTAAAATTCAAGGGTTAAAATAAGCATTGGGCCAGGAGCGTAGGACCTAGTAAATTAAATGGAAGCGTTAGTAGTGCACATTAGAGGAGGGGTGAGGAAGTCCTCAAGAGAGTGCGGCACTAACTAAAATATGAAGAGCATCCATATTTATTTATTACTGCAAGTTAATCATTTGTTAAATATTTTCAAATGTTTTTAGGTACTAACCCTTGCTATAAAATTCTTTTAAAAACCTTTTAGGTGTCCAACCACAAGGGCGCCAAGCTTGACTCTATTCCAGATACCCTTGCTGCAGCACATGTGGATGTTGCGGGGTTTTGATAGACGTCTCCTTCTTCCATTCTTGTAGAGACTCTCTAGTAGTTATTTGAGCTTGTCACTCACAGTTCATTTATCAGTAGTAGACTTGTTGAGATGTTTTTTCTGATATGTACTTGTATTGGATATTTGGACCGATGGTTTATTCGGTTAGGTGTTTTAATTGTGGATGGTTATTTTAATTAACTGTGATTGTGTATTATCGTATGTTCCGCACGAGTTTTATTTAATTAATTGAAAGATAAAAAAATTGGCACCAATCTACTTTTCTCACTTAGGTGGTTAGTAATTAAAAAGACAACAGTGATGCTAAGAATGGACCAAATGAGAAACCTTTTCTAACTTGATTTAGGACTGATCACCCGGGATTAATTAGGCGGGGTGTCACACATCACACCTTTTTTTCTTCTTCCTGTGTTAATTGTACAAATTGATGTTACGTTGATTGTGGCATATAAGCTCTTAGCAGTGAGCTATTTGGTTCATTTAAATAAAAGAGTTTTTTTTCACGGTGTGTAAATAGAGGTACCTATTTTATTTGGTGTAGAGAGAGCTTATGTGAGATTGATAAGACGGTAATTTTTTTGGTGATATGATAAGTTGGTAACGGGAGCATGTTTTGAGACTTTTCTTTTTCTTAGTTTATAAAAGTAGCTATTTTTTATTTCTTAAATCTTAGATAAATTGGTAATCTCATGTACTCATGTCAACAATAGGTTCTCAACAATAGGTTCATATAAGTAAATTTCGACATAACTACGTCTTTTGAAATATCAATTTGAAATTAATGTGCTGATTTTTCCTTTCATTTTTAAAATTCTCAACTACTCTATAACAATTAAAATTAACCGTTGGAAATCTATTGTATTTTATCTTTAACTTTTAACTTTTTATACTTTTATTTGGTTGCAAAAAGTGTAGTTACAACGGAAGATAAGACTGGGGCACGCTTAATTTGTGAGTTTGGAGTAAGTAATTTATTCATATGACAACAATTGTGGTCGAGGACAACATGCATGGAATGTGGAGAAAGCGTTGGTGTGCTATAGAAGATGACAATTGGGCAACGAGTGGTTTGATGAATCAACCTTTATAGTTATATAGAAAATTTATGTTTGTATGATAACTTCGCTATGTTACATAAATTGCCAATAATGGCCTGATGTGTACTCATATAATTATTCTATTTTTGAATAATGACAAATTGTTCGTGATGGTCTATTAGCATTATTGTTGAACAAGTGGGTTGTCATATAAATAAAGGGGATTATTGTTTCAATAGAATGATTGTCGTCGTGCTTTTCAACACGCGAACGACTTTGAAAATTATGACCATTTTTTTAATTATACTTTGTTTTGTTGGAGAACGTAATTTTTTTCGTTTTGCGATTACGTACATTGGAAATTTCGTTGTGCCTTCAGGCACGAAAATTTTTGTCGTTTTGCGATTATCAGCGTGCCTTCAGGCGCGGGCATACCCTAGTATATATATATATACAGTCCTGCGGATTGGACATGTGTCACCTGGCAGTGAGCCCAGAAAAGAGAGAGAGTGTCCCTAGAATTTAGATGATAATTTCTAAGCGTACGGTTAGGTGACACATGTCCGATCCGCATTTTTAAAATGCGGACTAGTCCACACAAGAGCATTATTAATATATATATATATATACAGTACAGCGGACTGGACATGTGTCACCTGGCGGTGAGCCCAGAAAAGAGAGAGAGTGTGCCTAGAATTTAGGCGATAATTTCTAAGCGCACGGTTAGGTGATACATGTCAAGTCCACATTTTTAAAATGCGGACTAGTCCGCACAAGAGCATTATATATATATATATATATATATATATATATATATATATGGGTTTATAAAGTAATTGACCAACACTGTAAATTTTACTGCCCGTGTAATATCAATACAATAAATGTTACTATTTATGAAAATGTCACAGATATAAAACTGTTTCATTTTCTGGTGCATACAGTAAAGTTTATTGTGTTCACAAGAAAATGTGATATTTTCACAAGAATTTGTGAAAATATAAATCACAAGAATTTGTGAAAATATAACAGATATAAAACTATTTTATTTTTTCGGTTTGGGGTGGGTAGCGCTGGCACAGGTTGGCGATGACGCGGACCTTTAAAAATATGAGAACATTGGATAAATGAGTTTTGGATCCACCGGATCTCAGGTTTGGGGTGAGTTGGGGTGGCATTGGGTGCCGCTGGCTCGAACCTTTAAAAATAAGAGAATATTGGATAAATGGGTGTTTAAACGACTAAATGGGGTAAACTAAAAATAGGTGTCTTTTTCTCTCTCTCTTTATATAAATTATATGGGTTTATAAATTATTTGATCCATTTATTTAACCAAATTGTTTGTATTATTGTTTAATAATAACAACAAATGTGACAAACCAGTTAATATGTATTATTATATGTAATTCATATTTTGATATTTTTTTAATGAAGTCCCATTGACTATTCAACCACAAATTAATTCTATTTTAAAGGGGTACACAGTAAATATTACCGTCAGTGTAATTTTTCACTGAAATATTATGTACTTCGTGGATCTTGTTTGATAAATATATAGATAAAATTTTGTTGAAAACACAGTAAATTTTATTGTCTATGTAATATTAATAGTGAAAATGTCACAGATATAAAACTATTTCATTTTCTGGTGCATACAGTAAAGTTTACTGTTTGTATAATTTTTTTCTTTGAAATTTTATACGCTTCATGGATCTTGTTTGATAGATCTCGGTGAGGAGATTTCAAAAATAGTAATTTTGTGAAAAACGGATTTGTCAATCAAAATTTATGATCATTTGAAAATTAAATAAAATAAAAAAAGTTCAACCACTAATGTAATTTTTTCCTAAAAGCTACAGATATATAAACCAAGCGTCTTGCCCAGTGGTATAAAACTGTCACTGTGACAGTGTTGGGAGTGGATTGAGTTTGGTCTCCCGTTCGATTCCTGGCACTGTCAAAATAATACTTGGCCAGCGGAAGCCACGAACTGCGATTGAGGATTAGTCGAGATGCGCGTAAGCTACACGGACAACTCATATGCTACAAAAAAATATAAAAACTTAAGATATTCATTCTATTTCAACACTCTTATAGGACATACATTTATGAAAAATTCTATTGTGATCGAATTTTAGATAAACTTTTCCTAGACACACTGACGTGGCGGCTTGCTATTGATTGGTTTTTGAGGTCCACGCCAGTGGGACCTACAAACCAACCAATAACAAGTCGCCGCGTCAATACGTCTAGAAAAATTCGATCAAAGATAAAAAATTCGATTACAATTGAATTACTCTACATTTATATTGAAACGAATCGGACAAAAGAGAATGACAAAAGCAAAAGACAAAAATGAAAAGGAATACGGCCAACAACATGGAACAAAGGGAATGCAATTTTTTAGAACAGTATCAAATGCATTGCTAATGGCATGGTGGGTCTTTTTTTGTTTCCTCAATGATTATAATAAACCCATGAGTACCAAAATGAGTTGAACCCACATAAGAAAACACAGTTAAGTAAAAAAAATCATCTTGAAGAAGAAAGGTGCAAATGGCGCAGATTGGATCCGTTTGTAAGAGTGCCCATGAGTTGTCAATTGATGGTGATGAACCACCCTCTCGTTACACTGTCAAGCAAGGAGTTTTTGGGTCTATTGATTTTTGTGTTCCATCAGTTTCAATTCCAACCATTGATATCAGTCTCCTATCTTCATCAACTTCTTCCACTGATGAATTGAACAAACTTAGATCAGCCCTATGTTCATGGGGTTGTTTTCAGGTTTGATTTCTTTTGTTTTGGAATATGTTTGGATCATGAAAATGGAAACCAAAAAAAATGGAAAATATTCTATATTTTTTACGAGTACTACTTCCCTTTCAGATAAATAACTACAGTTTTTTTTTGGGTTTGGGGGTTGAGTGAAATTTTCAAAGATTTGTTAAGCTACTTCTCATATATTTTTTAAAATGTATTAAGTCTTCTAATGGTCAACAATTGTGAAAACAATAAATAACTTAAAAAATAAAAAGATATGAATGACTATAAATGAATCTTTAAAAGTTTGGATTAAATACTTGAGAAGTTTCAAACTTTTTGAGAATAATTAGTTTTTTTACATGGGATCTCAAGTATTTAGTCATATTTTTGAAGATTTATTTGTATCAATTCTCATATTTTTATTTTTTAATTGTTGGTCTTATTGTAACAATTAGGAGATATGTGTCATTCTCAGTAAAAAAAAAAAAAAGGGTGGTTACAGAGTGATTTTTTATGGTTATGGGATTTACAATAATTTTAAAAATACATGGAATGAAAGCGTAATAAATATTTGGAAATGAGACTAAAGCCAAAAAAATTACTTATGTAATCAATAGCAAAAATCAAAGTGGGCTAAAAAAAATTTATGGTATACCTCAACCAAGAAGTTGGTTTTTATTACTTGGGCTTAAGTGAACGCTCCAAAATTAAAAGGGAGTCTAGGCTGGCGTGGTTGATATTAGTGTAATACTCCTTATATTTTAGGGACATGATTCTAGATTATTTATTTTCTTGAAATAATATTTATGTGGGTTGAAGTTTGAGCTGTATTATATTAGTGGGATTTATAGTCCCGAGTGAGTAATAGGGCTAACGAATCGATGTTGAGTTTAGTTTAGTTGGAATTTGTGAGTTGAGTGTTGTGATTACATCTTTTAATTGTTAGAAGATTTATAATTTGGAGTCATGATCATGGAACTAGGGTTTGTAAGTATTATGTGATTGGGTGTAAAACAGAATTTTAATTTTTGTTAGGCTTAGAATTGAGAAGCAATTCACATTAATAAGTACATCTCATATGCTGATTGTTATATTTGGGTTTGTTTGAATCAAGAATTGATGAGTGGAGATCACATTCTTATTATTTAGGTTTGATTTCTTTGATATTTAAAATTTGGATTAAAAACTTCTTTTAGAGGTTAATACTTGGCTGGGGTAACCATTGTTTGGCTAGTTTAAGTGTTTACTATTTTGTGTCATGTTTGGATCATTAAAATTGGTGGTGGTGGTGGTGGGGGGGTGGGGGGGGGGAATGGAAAATATTCTATAATTTTTTGTATTTTTTTCAGTACTACTTACCTTTCAAATTTAAACTAGTTACTTGACTTTCAAACTTTTTAAGAATAATTAGTTTTTATATAGGTTGAATTCAAAATTCAGCTTATACATGTTTTTGTTGCTATGAATTTTATGACATTATTGGAATGCACAATTATATTAGGCAGTAGGCCATGGGATTTCGGATATATACCTTGACAAGGTGCGTGAAGTGGCAAAACAGTTCTTTGAACTTCCATTAGAAGAGAAGAAAAAATACTCTCGAGCGGCTAATGAGCGTGAAGGGTATGGCGGTGATTTGATTGTCTCGGAAAAACAAGTACTTGACTGGTCAGATAGACTAGCTCTTAAAGTACTCCCACAAGATGAAAGAAGGCTCAATATTTGGCCACAAAACCCAAAGGATTTCAGGTACTTGTATTTTTTTTCTTTAATACATTCATAATTACCCTGTTTTGAGTTAGGTATCTTTCACTAATTTGTATGGACTTTATTAGATTTTTCATCGTAAAAAGTAATTTGTGATGATATTTAGCGATGAAAAATGTAACAAAGTCAAAACGGGGTAAGAATAGACCTCACAATGGGTTGTGTTATATTGTGTTGGTGTCGTATCATATTGGGTTTCTATAAGAAATTGGTCAACTCATACCCAATTCATTCAGAGTTTCATATAGTTCGTGTCGTGGCATATTAGGCGCATGTTATGTTTAGCTATTTACTTTAGCTGTCTAATCTGATCCACAATGGTATGGCTAAATGTTTACATTTACACTTTTGTTGTTGGCAGTATGTAGTGTGTAGTGTAAAAAAATATGTATAAATGTGTTGTGGATGTGTAAACAGAGGCTGATTGGAGTCGATGTGCAAAATGGGTCCCACTATCTTCCGCGCTAAACAATTTAGCACACGATGACTCATTTACAGGCTAAACTGATTAGCATGTAACAATGTATTTAACAAAAAAATCTAGTCCCATGGTTTAAAGTCAAGGCCGATACCGCGACGATACGGCCAAGTTGACTAGATATCGGTGCCCACCGATCCGATTCCGAATTACGAGTTGAGTTTTCAATTATTGATGTGAATCGACCCTATATCGGTAATTTATCGGTAGTATCGGTGATATAGCGATATAATCGGCCCATATCGGCGATATCGCGATGGAATCGGCCCATATCGTGATGAAATTGGCCCATATCAGCTATATCCCAATAATATCGACCCATATCGATGATATATTGGCCAAGATGGTATAAGTTACTAAGAATCTCTCTCTCTCTCTCTCTCTCTCAAGTATTGTGTTGGTAAGCGTGGTTTTTTGGGGGGTTACGAAATGCTAATTGTTTTTTTAATTTAGTGTGCTGTGTGTGGGGGTTATTTGGTCATCGTGTGGGGTTAATTTAGTGCGTTGTATATGTGCCAATTTTTTTTTTAAAGAATGCAAATGATCCAAATGTTATTTGTTATTATTTTTTATAATAATGTTCCCAATGTTATATTTTAATATGTTATTATTTATAAAAAAACGTAAATGTTATTATTTCACAAACAAATATACAATTGTAATTATTGTAAAAATAATATTTGTATCCTCTAAACATTTCTAAAAATAATATTTGCATCCTTTATGTAAACATAACATTTGCAACACAAGTAAAAAAGAAATATTTGCATCCTCTTTGTGAAAAAATAACATTTCCATCAATTTAAAAAAAAAACATTTGCAACCCAACAACAACAAAAAATACATTTACATTCCTTTTATAAAAAAATAACATTTGCATAATTTTTTGTAAGAAAATAACATTCGCATCCTTTTGTAAAAAACGTTGTAAAAAAAAAATATTGTTTTGTCAAAATCACTATTTGTATCTTCTGTGTAAAAAAATAACAATACTAAAAAAGAAACATTTCTATCCTTTTTAGAAAAATATCACATGCTTAAAAAACACATTTGTATCCTCTTACTATAAATAATACTAAGAATATAATAGTTGTATCTTTGTAAAAAAAAAAATTTATCCTCCTACTAAAAAAGTAACATTTGTTTTTCTTTGTAAAAACATAATATTTGTATCCTCCGTGAAAAAAACATTGATTTATTATGGAACATTGAATATGGCAAGTTTGTAACACGTCAATATAATCAATCGTACAATGTTATGCATATTAAATGATAGTTTTAAACTTATTTGATCGCTCAACATTGTTAATCGTATTTTTTTTTAAATTTCTAGATTTTTTTCGGAATTTTTTGCGGTCTCTAAATAGTGTATCTTTGCGTATCGCCCGATGCCGCGACCGAGTTTAAAATCGAGTGGTCGATACCAAAACCGATACCGAGACTCTGAACCACGACTCATAAGGGCTAAATATTCTAGCATGGGAAGTGGGTCCCAACAAAAATGTTCAGCGCGGAGAGTTATTATTTAGGTCTCGTTTGTTACGCCATATAAGGGGTCCGGATAGGATAGGATAAGAGTCGGATTGGATAGGATAAGGATGGACCGTATAAGGCTTATTCCAGTATTGCGTTTGGAACAGTTCCGAATAAGAAGACGGGATGGGATATAATAATACAGTCATGTGTTTGAAATGCTCCGGAGATGATTAATTTATCCCCTGTTTTCCAAAAATAATCTTTTGTATTTAATAATCAAAAAATACAAAAATATATTGTTCACATATTTTAACTCAATAACATAATATTTAATTCCACGTGGGATGTTAAAAAAATAATATTATGAGATGAAAATATGTATTTGTATTTATAATTTGTACACACTCAACCACTAGTAATCACTTACACGTATACAAAAATCATGTGTACACAAACTAGCCGCCAGAAATAATGACATAGTAAAATTGGTTGCTTACTATCTTCTCTTTCGATTCAAAACAAATCAGTTGCAGAAAATTACTTGAAGTCATAACTGAATAACATCGATTTTACCCAAAATAGTCGCCGGAAACATACAGAAACAAATAAATTGAATTGTACACAGCTTTCAACTTATATAGCATATAAGTTATTAATATATAAAAAAAAATATGTGTAACAAAATATTAGCGGTGAATTAACAACATATAACTTTCAACTTGTCAGGTGAGTTAACATAATATTTGCATCGATTTAAATCAAAATAGTAGTTCATGATAAAACAAAAAATAGAAGAAAAAAAATGAGGAGGTTACCTACCGTGATGAAAAATATGAATGGAGAGTTATGCGAATCAAAGGGATCGTCGACTGCTATCTAATACTTGAGATAGTGCAAGTTGCGTGAATTTTTTTATAACTTAACATAGGTAGAGTAGTAATTTTTAATCAAATTTTGACACCGTATAATTTTATACGACCTTAGAGGTGGGATTTTTTTTATCCCACTCCTTGTGGGATAAGGAGCTCACTTTGGATAACTTATTCCATCTCATATCCCATCCTAAATTACACCAAACATTGGATAGGATAATTTTATTCAGTACGAACCTCTTATACGGCGCATCAAACGAGGCCTTACACTCCCACTACGAACTTGTCAATGTATCCAAACGCCTTAATATCCACATTTACATTGTTTGACACCATCCCACTGCGGATGGCCTTATGATCCGAAACTCACTACGAGTAGAATTTTGTACTGATTCATGTTATGTTTTGTTTTGTTAGATCTAGATAAAATGCGCAATATTTCATTGCTAGCGTGCTAGTTGTAAAAGTTTTTTGAGTATTGCATATAATTTCTGACTCTACTTAAGATTTTGATTAAACAATGGATTTTTTCAAAGTTCTTTTGATGAATGAGAATTGGTTTTGTTTCAGAGAGATCTTGAATGACTATGCCCTGAAGATCAAATCCATTATAGACCTACTCTTCAAAGTCATAGCTATAACATTGAATTTGGAAGAGGATAGCTTCTTAAATCAGTTTGGAGAAAAAGCTCAGTTTACAGCAAGATTTAACTTCTACCCCCCTTGTCCAAGACCAGATAAAGTTCTTGGCCTCAAACCTCACTCAGACCAATCAGGAATTACTGTGCTTTTGCAGGACAGAGAAGTGGAAGGTCTTCATATTCTCAAAGATGATGAGTGGTTTAAAGTTCCCATTGTTCCACATGCCCTTGTTGTCAATGTTGGTGATCAAATGGAGGTATATATACCTTTAATCTAATTGGTTACTTAACATAACAAATGTTCTGTTAAAATTTTCTTTCACAAACTCGTTTACCTGATAATTTTAGGGTCGAGTTTGAATTGAGTTTGTGCCTAAGCGCTAATTTTAAATCAAATTGAACTTGAACAATCCGATATAAGCCCGAGCCTGAATTGAGTTTAAATCAACCTGTTATATACCTCGCCGACTCCACTAGAATTCGACTTGGTTAATTATTTATTAACGATGTGCTATTAGAAGTAGGTATATTATCAAATTTTAACCCTTAGTTCTTCATATAACAGATTTAGTGACAAAAGTTAAAAATCATTATGTAAATTATCAAAGCTCGGGCTGACCTGAGCAAGGGCTCGAAGCCCGCCAACAGTTGTGAGATGACTTTGAAAATTAAAATTTATAACCCGAAACCTAAAGCCCATGAGCTCATAATGTATTTGGGCCAGGTTTGGAAATAGCGAATCAAGAAATAAGTTCTATCATCTAGTGACTAGTGAAGATTTTCTAGCTTCCAGGTTGCAGATGGCATAAATTATCCACTGCTCTCTTAGCTGAAGAGATCTTTAACTGTGCCCTCCATCCGAAATTACTAGTCATGGAATGAAAGTCAAATAGTTTAAGAAAAATAATTATTTTCCGAATTTATCCTCATAATAATAACGAATACCTTTGAGTGTAAGACATGCACTAAGACCATTGTCCTCTTATGGGTATTGTTTGATGAATAACTTTGTAATGTCGCCTGATTTTATATACTATTTTTAGGAACAATATTATTAATTTGGAAAGTATTTAGAAGAAAAGCATGATGATAAATTAGGAACGAAGGGAGTTGTAAGCAATTCTAAAATCTTTCTTTATTACCTTACTAGAAAAATATTTTAGAAATTAAAATTTTATAAATAAAAGTAAAAATCTATTTCACTATGCATAGTAAGGGCATTTTGGTCTATTCATGTTTCAAATGCTCTTGTTCAAATAATGGTGATTTAAAATTAGGTTAGAGCTTTGGAGGTAATTGACTTTGAATTTTCTGATTAATTTCATATCTAATGCGTGCAGATAATGAGCAATGGAATAATCAAAAGCCCAGTGCACAGAGTAGTAACAAACCCTGATAGGCTGAGGATATCTGTGACTGTATCTAATAAACCACAACCAGAGTCAGAGATTGGACCAGCAAATGGCTTGGTGGATGAGAAAAGGCCAAGGTTATATAAAAATGTGAGCAATTATAGTGCTATCAATTATGAATGTTTTCAGAAGGGTGAGAGAGCAATTGATACAGTCAAAATCAATTCCCAGTAGTTGATGTTCACTGATATAATGGGAATTATGTTTCTGCTATAAGAAATTAAATAAGATTAAGATCTATGTATGCTATTGAATCCCATTCTCTATTCTCTAGAAAGAAAATTTTTAGTCTTATAATAACTATTCAAACTTGGATTTAATCTTTTATTTCTAGGTAAATATATAGTGGCAAATATGAGTCTAGCCCGACACGAATACAATGCAAACCTAAGCAAATTTGAGTACTTCTAACGAATTTTGAGAAAAAAATATTATGTGTTCGTCAACTGGCCGAGTGCGACTATAATTGTGTCATGTAGAATTTGGGAATAGCTATTCCCACGCTCTATGCCTTTCTCCATCCCCTTTCCTTAGTAAATGACAATTGTATCCTTAAGTATTAAAATTTAAATGTTTAATTTTTTTCTCCTCCAAGTAAAATAAATACATTTGATAAAAAATAAAAATATATATTTTCAATAAAAAAACTGTTTTTTATAAATAAATGAAAACTGTTTATAAAACGTAAAATCTTATCTATTTTTTAATTAAAAAACTATTTGTAAAACGTAAAATTTGTTTTCTTAAGAAATTGTTTTCTTAAAAAGAGTTTTTTTTTGTTTACAAATTTTATTTTTGGTCAAAACTATTTTTTTTACTATTTTAAAAATATTTTTTTTACTGTTTAAAAAAATGATCCGCACATATTACAAAAAATTGTCCACGCCAACGGTATATATATAAGTGGTCGGAGGATCTATACATACCCCTGTCACGGATCATATTTTTTTTAAAATAGTAAAAAGATTATTTTTAAAATAGTTCACAAAAATAGTTTTTAACCAAAAATACTATTTGTTAAGAAAACACTTTTTTAAGCAACCAGTTTCTTAAGAAAACAAATTTTACGTTTTATAAACTGTTTATTTTTATTTTATAAAAATAATTTTTTTATTGAAAATATAATTTTTTGCTTTTTATCAAATGTATTTGTTTTAGTTAGAGGTGAAAAAATTGGATATTTAGATTTTATAAATCTAAGGACACAATTATTATTTACTACCCAAAGAGTGAAGGAAAACATAGAGGGTATGAGAATAGTTATTCCCTATAATTATTCTAAAAATATTATACAAGCTTTTGCAGAAGGTACCATTTGTCTAGGTGAGGAAAGTGTGGTTATAGGCTTATAGCTTATTCAAGAGATGAGATGTCTCCTTTACGTGGGTCCCAAAATTTGCCAACCTTGTTGCACATTGGGAGGCCTAATATATTCCAATCCTGGTTGAATACATTAGCCCATTATAAGGATACATAAGCCCTAATAGAGTTCAGATATGTGTCAATACAAATACCATATGTTAATGTATTTATTAAATTGTGTTCGAATCCTGTGTCAATTTGGAATTATATTATAAGGAAAAAAACTACCAATGAGACTAATTTTGAGATCCAGTGATGTGACGCCATCAAATTTGATGATGTTTTTAGTGAAATTTATATGATCCACGCATGACCCAATGTGTTGATGATATATTAATCTATCTCAAAATTGTTTTAAAAAATTAAGTCTTCCTAACATTGCTCTTATTTCAAATGAGAAACAGTTATTTACATTTGGGGCTTTAGAACTTTATCTCCCCTTTCACTTTATCACCCGAACTTTCAGTTTATACACCTAACCTCCCAAACTTCCAACACGACTTCAATAATCCCCTACTGTTTTTGCCATTAATTTTTTAACAGAAAAGAGGGTCATGTGCCCGTCATGTGCCACTTTAAAAATGGTTGTAGAAGGGTACCCAATTAACTATTCTATAAAAGCTAGCCCTGGTGCGAACAAGCCCAAATCCAGAACGAAGTAATAATGGGCGAGCAGGCGCAAGTAATGGGCAAGCCAAGCCAAGCCAAGCCAAGCTGAGACGAAGTTGATGGGCGAGCAGGATCAAAATGATGAGCAAACCCAAGTAATGGATAAGCTAAAACAAACAAAGTAATGTTAAGCGAGAAGGCCCAAGATAAAAGCAAAGTAATCTTTTGGGAACGAGTCCAAATACCGAGCAGGACAAACAAGTCCAAGCCACTAATAAACCTTGAACAATAACCAACAAGGGGATGCCACACGAGTAACCTCAAGTCATTCAAACATTTGTGTTTATATAGAAATTTATTTATTAACACTTGTTTATTGTTTGAACACATGTTTACTTAGCAAGAAGCCTTATCCAAGCGAGTAGGGCTCGAGTAGATGGCTATCTTGGATCTCTTAAGAGTTTTAATTTGGAGGCTCAGAGGTAAATCTTGTTAATCAAGCTAAGGTTCAACCACTTTAGTACTTGAAGAAATAGAGAATACTAAGATGAGGAACCCAAGAGGTCACTCACACACTCATATACACTTACACAACTCACTTCTGGTAAAATGAGCAAGCAATTAAGGTATTGCTCACAAAGTTGTTTTGGAAAATAGCAATGGCAAGTGTCCCTCAAGGCTGCTCGCAAGTTTTCAAAAATGGTTTATCAACTAAAAATTTGAAATATTGACAAAATCGTACTTTTTGGCACTAGGCGTGACATATTTACATTTTGATTTTGGTTGCATCGAATGTCGCATGTCAGAGTGGATAGCGATAAACAGTAAAATTGAACAAAAAGTACCACTCAGATATTATTGTAAGGGAATATCCCTTTGGCGCGCGCGCTCCACATCAGTCTTAATGTTTGGTTATAAGTAGAGCACTTGGGCAAGGTCAAAGCATACCATAACTTGAGCATTGTTACTCTGCACAATTTCACACAGAAAGTGTTCTCTTTCTGTTATCTCTTTGGTACTTGAAGTGCTTTTCTCTTCACTTTCAAAGAATCATCACTCTCAAGTGATTCTATTATTTTTTGTTCTTATTGAAAAGTTTGTATTAGTCATTGTCTTGCTAATATTGTAATCAGAAAGTTGTTAATATATTACAAAAGTTAGTTTTTGATTTACTTTTTACTCTTCAAACTTTAAATACCTTGAAGGTTATTTCCATTGAAGTGGGTCATGCCTCACCCTTCTAGTTTATTCATAGACCCCAATACCACTACCCTCCTATATTTAGCGACTCTTTTGGGGAGGTATTATCATTGCTATAGATAAAGAAGGTTAAACGTTTCAAAGTAGTTGTTTTTTAAGACACTCCAGCAGGTAATGGAGTTCAGAGTGATCAAATGACTAATGAAGAAGCCATAGTCACTGAAGCGAGAGTTCCTTCTCCTTTTAGGAATAGGCGAGCACATCAGCAATCACGCCGCTAAATGGTATAAATCTGATAAGTTTGAGTTTTTAAGACAACACAATGTGAACGTGGCCAGTTTAGGCCAAGATTGTGTAACACCAACGTTGGCTCTTGTTGGAGGAGCAGGTATAACGGAGATAGTGCCAGCCTAAAGAGTGGCGACGAAAGGTCGTGACTCCAGTATGTTTGCTATCCAAAAAGATGGGGAAGGCAGAGGAATCATCATCTAAAGCCATTAAAATGTAAAAAGTGAAAAGGTTGCTCTCATCCCATAGAGAGTCACCTCTTATGTATGAAGAGTGGTAGAGTATCTCAGCGTGCATTCCAACGACAAGAAGATGAACTTTTGGAAGTTCTCGAAAACCCTCATTGGAAAAACCTACTCATGGTACTCTCACTTAGCACCGAACAACAACATTCCCATTTGGGAGGAAATGCATCGATAATTTTTGTAGAAATTTTTATTGGTCAAAGATGAGTTCAGGCCGAGACACTTAGACCAGGAAATGCAGAGGCTGAGCAAAGAGCTGATGCAATACATTAAGAGTTTTAGGGTAAGAATGCTAGATGTACATGAGGATGTTAATGAGGCGAGATTGTTGCAAATCTGTGTAGAAGGGCAGCTGGAGAAATACAAAATCCATCTGATTAATGAGACCCGAGAGGGTACCTTCAGAGAATTCACGCGAGTAGCAAGTAATATCGCTTGATCATTAATCCAAGATCCTAAGGATGAAGGTCACAGATACCACTGCTAGATGGTAGGTTTCAAGTCTTACGCCGGCAAGTAGTGGAAAATGTTAAAGGAAGTCCTAAGGGAAGGAAAGGGGGGCAAGGGCCCAAGAATAACAATATTACTGGGAAAGAAAGTTTGGGAATGATGTTCCATCGCCATTATCATGCAGCATGGCAGAAGCCATGGATTTTTATTAGATACTAGTGCACAAGAGGGTGAAAGGTCCCCCTCACTCAAATGGCCAGTTGTCCATAGAGGTAAACAAAGCAAACACGGAGTTTTGTGAGTTGTGTAACACCCCACTCAATTTGGCAAGCGAGGTGGTCAGCCGCCACCGCCAAACTATGTTGGGCGTCACTAAATAAGTAATCATTCTTAGCATGTGACAGATATGAGATATATAAAAATTCATTCCATAAGATAATAATTAAATTGATCCAATAAATAATAACCATCCATGAAATATTAAAATCCATCACCATGTTAGTCTCCAAAATAATCCAATCTCCAAATAAATAAACAAACTGGTAAATATATGAATAAAATCGTTAACAACTATGGAACCGATTAACCCACCAAATCCATAACAAAAGTCTCATAACAAGTGTGACGGAAAGGAAAAACATCTAACTACTAAGCATCTAAAATAAACTCCAGCTACACCTCCAAAATCTCTCTAATTACTCTTATGCATTTACTCCAGAGCTAAACCTAAAATGTTAGTCAACGCAATGGGTCAGAGCCCACCGCATGAATATCAGTTACTCTCCCCTATTAGGGCCTGTTAATATAGATAGTAGAATTATACATAATAAATACCACAACATAATATTTTAAATTAAACGAATTAGTTATTAATGAGTGAATAAAAGTAAACTATAACTATCCATTATATAGTTGATCCAGCCTAAAGTGTAAGCCCAAATATTCCATTAGCATTAATATTTACAGTTTATTCTTATCCTTACTTAATTTAATTAACCAACTATTTTAATTCGTGCGACACCAATATGTCCAGTTGACCCCTTATCAGCCTTGTATACACTCTTGGCACGCTTAAAGTGCTTAAAGTTCTACACATCACACTCATTTCCCTCAATATAGCCAGTCAACTCGTATTATGTCAGTTCTACACATACTCGTGAGGTTCCACGCACGACACGTCACTATAGCCAGTTGGCCCGTTTCACTTTCAGCCCACACACACGTCACTATATCCAGTCGTCCCGTTTAACTATCAGCCCTACACATACTCGTGTCACAAATCCATTTTAATACCCGTTTATTATCTTAGGTATTAATTCTCAATTTCTAAGTTTCCCATCATTTTATTTCCTTATTATTTTATGTTAGTCTCACCCTATTATAGAGCATAATCTTCACATCTATCCCTAGTCCCATACCTAAAGGTCTCCAAAATAAAAACACGTCCTATCCTATTTCATTGACTGAATTTTTATTAATGATATATTCCTAGTCTCGCGTCTAGGCTATCCAAATCAACGGAACGATACCAAAATCAGCCCCTCCCCAAAATATCCCATTCGTAAATATCTATACTAACTAGTCCCATACCTAAAAAGTGTTAACCTCAAGTAAGACATACCCACTAGTCCCATACCTAGCAAGTATTCCTAAAATTAAGGTGAGAGCATACTGCCCAAAAATCTCGTCATCACCACGATGGTAATTATAATCAAAACGATACGTTGCATAATCCAATTTATCAACAATTATCCAATTTCTCATGCGGTCACAATTTACTTTAATTACATTTGCTCAATCCATGGTCGTAATTAACGCACTTTATTTTATTCAATAATTATGATTTTAACGCATGCAAATTTAAGGGGCGCACTACAATAATCTATTTTGATCATACCTACATGAATTTTATATAATTGCACAAGTCCCTTTTCATTTAAAAAGCGCGACTAAGATTTTTTACATACAAACCTAACCCCAACACAACAAAACCAAATCTCTACTGTAATACCCCTATTTTTATGCTATATTAATTTGGGGATTTATTAAATTTAATATGAATGATTTATTTAATAAAAATCCGGAAATTAATTATGTTATAATTATTAACGTGACGAGAGTTAGTAATTATGGGAAACTTGTTGAATATTACTAATGAGCAAAGTAATATATTATATTGATTATATTGAATGTCATGAGTGAATTAAATGACGATTTCGGAAATTTAAGTCGGAACGTGCTCGTGTCACGTCGGGACTAATTTGGTTAAATAAAAAGTGAATATTTTATAAGTTGTTCGTATGGTCGTTTTGAGTGCGCCAACGCGTTCGGTAGGGTCGAGATAGTCAGAAAAGTGTACCCGGGGGTGTAGTTTGGGTCTCGGGGTATTTTTAGGCTTAATTAGTACCCCGGGAGGGCATTTTAGTCATTTTACATAATTGGGTAATTAAACCCACGAAATTCAGCAACCTATATCAGCCATTTAGGTTACCTTTAGGGTTAGAATATCCAGAAATCAAGTGACGGCCATTGGAGAAGAGAGGAGAGAGCTCCAAGGCAATTCAAGGCCAAGAAGCCACCGGTTTGCACCGCCGCCACCACCACCGCGTAGATCGCGAGACAAGGAACGCAGCCATACCAAAATCAGCCGTGAATCAGAATACCAAAAATCCTAGGCAAGTGTTTAACTTGCGTATTTTCGTCAATGCAATCTTCATAGTGGTTTAGGATTGATTAGAGATGAATAATATGGAAGAACACCCAATTTGTGTTAGGAAAATGCATGTAGGAATGATTTATATGTTGATTCTGGAACCCTTGCCATGTAGAGGAAATAAAACACGAAATTTTGATGATCATAAGAAAGAAATTCTGGAGAAAGATTTGTTAGGAAACTGTTTAAGAAAATTCTAGGGTTCTTGATAATTGGAGATAATTCTAGGTTGAAAATCCATGTTTAAATGATGAATATGTACATGCCTTACGTTAGAATCATCCGGTATATTGTTATAATGTTAGTAGTAGAATTCTGGGACGATTGGAACTTGAAAATATGGATTTGGTGTAATTTTGGTGATGAAACCCGTAACTGCATTCTGCAGAATTTTTCCCAGACCTGCGCTTGATCGATCGATCGAGCCCAGAGCTTCGATCGATCGAAGGTTCGATCGATCGAGCCCCAAGCTTCGATCGATCGACCCCTCCGGGCAGACTCCTAATTCCCTCTTTAAATGAGTTAAATTCAAATTTTCGTGATATAATTCTTGGGCGTTCTTGATAAAATGATTTGGGAGACATTGAGGACCAGTAGGGCATATGAATAAATGTTGGGACCTTTAATCTTCAACGAGAATGGTACTTATGGGACATTTACTTTAGGGTTGGTGAATTCATAAATCTAAAGGGTGAGGTGCGTAAGAGAGTTACGTTGGGACCTAATAAAGACACTTACTGAATTTCAGATTTGTGAGGATATAGTCCACGAGTGTCAGGATATGAGTGAGAAAACCCTTCGAGTTAAGGTTAGGAATGAAACTTTATACGAAATTCTAAAATGTGAATTTAAGGATAAATGGTACAATTATATGTGACGAGAAGAACCTATGTTAATATAATAAAGTGGTATATTTATATGATTGTGTGTACATATAGTATATACATGTGAAAAATATACCGCGCTACTTGCTATCCTTGAGGTTACTGCGCTGGGACAGTCTTATCTCGATGGGACCTTTATGGGGGATACTGACTTGTACCCTAGAATATAGATATCCTTGGTACAGGCTATCGAATTGATAGTTCAGACGATCCTAAGAGACGCGAGTATGTGCCATCCTCTTAGAGACTTGGAATCTATGCTTCGCCTCGATATTGTTTGTGTATGTGTTAATAAAGTTCGAGAGTGATTCCGAACTTGTATTCCCCTTGATATGAGTGGTATGGGGTTTGGATAGTAGAAGTATGCACGCACCATAGTTTTATGTGGGGTGCTGTTATTTTATATATATTATGCGAGTAGTTAATATATATATAAAAATGGGAAATTCGAAACTGCCTACTGTGATTTGATAAGTAGGACATGGTTGATGACTCGTATAGTAAATACTTGTTTTGTGAAAGTATAAAATGTCACTGGAAAACTTTATAAATTAATAAAAGTTAAAACCAGAGTTGTGCTGCTAATTGGAAGTATTCTTTGTAAACAAAAATATTATTCGGTTTTGAAATCTTACGAGTAAGAAGATACGCTAAATTATTGGGAAGGTTAGTATAATAAAATGATAAGATAAAACGTTGGGAAGGTTAGTGCGATAGGTGTGCACATTAGAAGAGAGGTGAGTATTTCTCAAGAGAGTGACGCACTAATATGTTGTTGCATTGGCCTGTATCAATTTAAATACTTGCTAAACGTATTTTAAAATCAAACACACTTTCGGGCTCTGACCCGTTTCTTTTTCTCTCTCTCTCTTGTATATATATGTATATATTTCAGGTGCCCAGCCACAAGGGCGTCTTGCTTAGGATCCCTTGAGAGGAACGTGCTGCAACTTAGGTGGGAGTTGCAGGTCACTTGCGTAGACGGCTTCTTTTATTGACTCCACTTCTAGCATTCTCATTTATTGGGCATGTGTCGCCCTTTCCATTATTTCATTATTGTCGGGACATTTGTATTTCAGTTATTTCCAGTATTGTTACGATGGGTTTTATTCAGTTTGTATTGGTGACTTTAGTTTTCATATGTGGACATTCGATTGACGAATGTATTATATTATCTGGTTTATTGTGGTGTGATTCTTAATTGTAGAAATGTTGTTTTTAAATAAACAAATGTTTTTCTTTAAATAAAATCTGGAATGTATGTATAAATGGTTTTGACACTTAGCTTAATTATTTAGGGTGTTAAATTGGAAAATGTATTTTTATCGACAGTGATGCTGAGAATGAACCAACTGTTTACCTTGATTTAATTTAATAAAGGAGTGATCGCCCGGTATTTAATTAGGCGGGGTGTCACAGGTGGTATCAGAGCATCAGGTTCTAGTGTCCATAGGATCTGTACGGCTTATTTCGCTTTCAGCTTAACGTTATTGCTATAGAGCCCTATTTTTAGGATTGTTGTATTCCTGCTTTTACGTTAAAGTCTTCAGCTATTTGAGATTCGATGATAACTGTAGACTAATAAACTTGTTCACGTTTCAGATGCCTTCGAGACGTGCTCCGAAAGATAGGCGTGCCCAAGCCGAGCAGCCAGCAGCTCCGGCACCAGGCACAATGAATGCAAACGAAGTAGCCGCCATTGTTGCTCAGGCGGTAAATGCCGCGATAGCAGTGATTCAGCAGGCTCCACCCCAGGTTCAGGCAGTGGCGCCAGTACCAGCACAGCTTCCATCCGCATGGGAGAGGGTTCGGGATGCTTTTCAGAAAGCGCATCCCCCTGAGTTTTCTGGTAGCTCCGATATTGTTACCGTTAGCCAATGGAAGAAGGACATCCAACGGCATCTCCGTATGTACGAGTGCACTGATGTGCAAAAGCAGTTATTGGCTTCCTTTAAGCTGGTGGGAGCCGCATTACAGTGGTGGGAGTCCACTACCACTTTGGAGGAGAGGGACACGATCCCTATTCAGTTGTTCTGGGAGCGGTTTGACCGCAAGTATTTTCCACCCGCAGTGCAGACTGAGATGAGGCGGAAATTACTAAATCTGAAGCAGGAGAACCTTACTGTAGCTGAGTATGAGGAGGAGTTCACGAGACTTCTCACCATTGTGCCAGATGAGGCACCTACTGAGAGCAAGAAGATTTTTTTGTTTATCGACGGGTTAGCTTGGAGGATCCGTCCGCACCTTATTGGGAATTTATCCCTGAGTACTTTTACTGATGTACTCAATGCCGCATTGCTACATTGCCAGGATCACCGCTTCCATCTACAGGGAAGCAAGAGAGCAGGAGAGTCCAGCCAGCAGGGCAGGAGCGGGGGTAATAGTGCCAGTGGGGCACCATCTCATGGACAGACTCGTCAGCACGAGCAGAGTTCCCATCAGTGGGACCCTGCTAAGCGATTCCGTTCAGGTGATTCTAGGCAGGGATTCGGGGGTTTCAGGCAGGGCCATCAGGGCCAGCCTAATCAGCAGGGCCAGCAGGGCCAACACCGACCCCAGGGACAGCAGCAGGGCTAGCAAGGCCAACAGCGTGCACATCAGGGCCAACAGGGCCAGTGGCGTGGAGGTAACGGCCAACAGGGTCAGAGGGGAGGTAACTTCAAAGGCCGGTGCTTTGGGTGCGGTAAACATGGCCATAGGCGCCAGGATTGCCCAGAGGGCGATAGGGCCCCACAGCAGCAGGGAGGCCGAAATGAGCCGCAGAGACCACTTTTCCCACCTGCCCTCCTAGCTCCAGCCCAGGTGCCAGCCCTACCAGCCATTCCAGTGGCTCCAGTACAACAGGGGCAATTACAGTATGGACGTGTCTATAACGTCCACCAGGCAGCAGCTCCACAGGCACCACCCGCGATTGAGGCTATGTTTCCTATCCATGGTACTATGGGTCGGGTTTTCTTTGATACGGGGGCAACACATTGTTTTATAGCTACGCATTTTGCGAAGGCTTTAGGGTTGTTAGCCACAGCAGAGAGCACCGTGACGTGTGTCGACTCACCACTGGGGATTTGGTCACTTATTTTCTTTATATGCCGGGGAGTGGGGGTGGAGATTGGTAGCTTGGTATTACCTGCAGACATGTTAGTCTTAGACATGCACGAGCATGATGTGATTATTGGTATGGATTGGCTCGCACCTTATAGAGCCATGATTGATTGCTTTGGTGGGAGCATTGTTTTTTCCATTCCGGGGCAAGAGATGTTTGTAGTGGCGATGCCTCGCCCAGAGGGAGGTTTGACCGCTCATTTGTATTACATAGAGGAGGATACCTCTAAGGAGGTTGTGATTCCCTTGGATTCGATCCCTATTGTTAGGGAGTATTCCGATGTGTTTCAGGAGATACCAGGCCTACCGCCCAGTCGTGAAATAGACTTTGTTATAGATTTATTGCCAGATACGAGACCTATAGCACGCGCACCATACCGTATGGCTCCGGCAGAGATGCGAGAGCTACGAGATCAGATAGAGCAGCTATTAGGTCAAGGCTTCATTCGTAGGAGTACCTCACCTTGGGGCGCTCCAGTCTTATTGGTGAAGAAGAGAGATGGTTCACTAAGATTGTGTGTGGACTACCGGGAGTTGAACAAGGTCACAATACAGAATAAGTATCCGTTGCCTCGAATCGATGATATGTTCGACCAGTTGAGGGGAGCAACTTTCTTTTCGAAGATAGATCTGAGGTCGGGGTACCATCAGTTACGTTTTAAAGAGCAGGATGTTTCAAAGACTGTCTTCTTATCGAGATATGGGTCCTATGAATTCAGGGTGATGCCATTCGGACTCACAAATGCCCCAGCCATTTTCATGGACTTGATGAACCGAGTATTCAGAGAGTTCTTGGATCAGTTTGTCATCCTCTTCATAGATGACATCTTGATATATTCACACTCCGAGGAGGAGCATGCCGAGCACTTGAGGCAGGTTCTTCAGACTCTACGAGAACATTAGTTGTATGCTAAGTACGAGAAGTGTGGATTCTGGTTGCGAGAGGTACAGTTCTTGGGCCATGTTGTTTCTGAGCAGGGGATTGCAGTTTACCCGAGCAAAGTGTCAGCGGTGAGAGAGTGGGGACAGCCCACGACACCGACGGAAGTGCGTAGTTTCTTGGGGTTAGCCGGTTACTACAGGAGATTCATTCGGGGATTCTCCAAAATAGAGGGTCCATTGACGAATCTGACTCGCAAGGGGGTACCATACATTTGGGATGACGCTTGTCAGTTGGCTTTCGACGAGTTGAAAGACAAGCTTACTTCAGTGCCAATCCTTACTTTACCAAAACTGGGTGTGGAGTACCTGGTTTACACCGATGCGTCTTTACGGGGACTTGGAGGAGTACTCCAGCAGGAGGAGAAGGCTATAGCTTTTTCTTCCCGCAAGCTTAAGCCGCATGAGAAGAATTACCCCACCCACGACCTGGAGTTAGCAGCGGTCGTCTTTGCATTGAGGATTTGGAGGCACTATATATTGGGGGAGAAATTCCGTTTATTCACAAACCATAAGTCACTGCAGTACATGTTCACTCAGCGAGAGTTGAATATGCGTCAGCGCAGATGGCTAGAGTTCGTGAAGGACTACCAGTTCGATATACAGTATCATCCGGGGAAGGCCAACGTAGATGCTGATGCGTTGAGCCGTAGACCGATAGGCGATGTAGCAGACGTCTGGAAAGAAAAGTGGAAGGAGTTGGGTCACCAGGACGCAGTGGCACGTTCTTTCATATCCGTGATGGCAGTCACACCCGAGATTGTTATGAGGGTGATACAGGCACAGACCACAGACCCGTTTTGCCAGGAGCAGATTGTGCGACTTCTAGCCGAGGGTGCTGAGTCCTATTCTGTTAGTTCTGATGGAGGGTTGCGGTTTAATGGGAGACTGGTGGTTCCAGAAGGAGCAGAATTACATCATGCAGTGATGACTCACTCTCATGGGTCCCGATTTGCAGTACATCCTGGAGGAGATAAAATGTACCAGGATATGAGGAGGCAATACTGGTGGAGTGGGATGAAGAGGGACATTGCTGAATTCGTGTCCAAGTGTTCTACCTGCCAGCTGGTGAAGGTGGACCATCAGAAACCGTCAGGATTGCTTCAGCCATTGTAAGTACCCGCGTGGAAGTGGGAGAGTATTTCCATAGATTTTATTACAGGGTTGCCTACATCACAGCGGGGCCACGATTCTATCTGGGTGATTATAGACCATTTGACCAAGGTGGCTCATTTTCTGCCGGTGCCGACAGATTATACCACGGGTTAGTATGCTCAGTTGTTCATTGCGGAGATTGTCAGATTACATGGAGTGCCCCTGAATATTGTGTCAGATAGAGACAAGATTTTTGTGTCTCATTTTTGGGAAAGCTTTCAGGAGGCTATGGGTACTGAGTTGAGGTTGAGTTCAGCTTACCACCCACAGACAGATGGACAGACAGAGCGTACTAATCAGATGTTAGAGGATATGCTACGCATGTGTGTTCTCGATTTTGGAGGAGGTTGGGAGCCACATCTTCCACTGGTAGAGTTTTCTTATAATAACTCTTATCAGTTTACGATTGGTATGGCTCCATTTGAGGCTTTGTATGGAAGGCCTTGTCGTTCTCCAACTTGTTGGCTCGAGGTGGGGGACAACAAGTTGCTAGGACCAGAAGTGATTCAGGAGACCTCCGCGAGGACTGAGATGATCAGGAGTCGTATTCGGGTAGCCCAGGACAGGCAGAAGAACTACGCCGATGCGAAACGGTTCTTCCGGGAGTTTAATGTGGGAGACCAAGTGTTATTGCGTGTATCTCCTATGAAGGGGGTGATGAGGTTCGAGAAGAAGGGGAAATTGGCTCCGAGGTACGTGGGACCATTTCCCATCATCGAGAGAATTGGGTCGGTTGCATACAGGCTGGGATTGCCAGAACATTTACATCGCATCCACGATGTATTCCACATCTCGTTGTTGAGACGATATCTTCGAGATGTTATGGCCTATTCTCACATTGCGATAGATGAGATCGACTTACAGCCTGATAGCTCTTACGAGGAGAGACCAGTGGCTATTATAGACTATAGTGAGAGAAGACTGAGGTCGAAGATAGTTCCACTTGTGCGAGTCCAGTGGGAGCATCATAATGTGGAGGAATCCACTTGGAAGCGTGAGGCAGATATGCGCGAGAGATATCCAGAGTTGTTTTTACCAGGTATGCCTTATTTTCCGAATTTCGGGATGAAATTCCGTTATTAGGGGGGAAGTATGTAATACCCTTATTTTTATGCTATATTAATTTGGGGATTTATTAAATTTAATATGAATGATTTATTTAATAAAAATCCGGAAATTAATTATGTTATAATTATTAACGTGACGAGATTTAGTAATTATGGGAAACTTGTTGAATATTACTAATGAGCAAAGTAATATATTATATTGATTATATTGAATGTCATGAGTGAATTAAATGACGATTTCGGAAATTTAAGTCGGAACGTGCTCGTGTCACGTCGGGACTAATTTGGTTAAATAAAAAGTGAATATTTTATAAGTTGTCCATATGGTCGTTTTGAGTGTGCCAACGCGTTTGGTAGGGTCGAGATAGTCAGAAAAGTGTACCCGGGGGTGTAGTTTGGGTCTCGGGGCATTTTTAGGCTTAATTAGTACCCCGGGAGTGCATTTTAGTCATTTTACATAATTGGGTAATTAAACCCACAAAATTCAGCAACCTATATCAGCCATTTAGGTTACCTTTAGGGTTAGAATATCCAGAAATCAAGTGACGGCCATTGGAGAAGAGAGGAGAGCGCTCCAAGGCAATTCAAGGCCAAGAAGCCATCGGTTTGCACCGTCGCCACCACCACCGCGTAGATCGCGAGACAAGGAACGCAGCCATACCAAAATCAGCCGTGAATCAGAATACCAAAAATCCCAGGCAAGTGTTTAACTTGCATATTTTCGTTAATGCAATCTTCATATTGGTTTAGGATTGATTAGAGATGAATAATATGGAGGAACACCCAATTTGTGTTAGGAAAATGCATGTAGGAATGATTTATATGTTGATTCTGGAACCCTTGCCATGTAGAGGAAATAAAACACGAAATTTTGATGATCATAAGAAAGAAATTCTGGAGAAAGATTTGTTAGGAAACGGTTTAAGAAAATTCTAGGGTTCTTGATAATTGGAGATAATTCTAGGTTGAAAATCCATGTTTAAATGATGAATATGTACATGCCTTACGTTAGAATCATCCGGTATATTGTTATAATGTTAGTAGTAGAATTCTGGGACGATTGGAACTTGAAAATATGGATTTGGTGTAATTTTGGTGATGAAACCCGTAACTGCATTCTGCAGAATTTTTCCCAGACCTGCTTGATCGATCGATCGAGCCCAGAGCTTCGATCGATCGAAGGTTCGATCGATCGAGCCCTCCTGGCAGACTCCTAATTCCCTCTTTAAATGAATTAAATTCAAATTGTCGTGATATAATTCTTGGGCGTTCTTGATAAAATGATTTGGGAGACATTGAGGACCAGTAGGGCATATGAATAAATGTTGGGACCTTTAATCTTCAACGAGAATGGTACTTATGGGACATTTACTTTAGGGTTGGTGAATTCATAAATCTAAAGGGTGAGGTGCGTAAGAGAGTTACGTTGGGACCTAATAAAGACACTTACTGAATTTCAGATTTGTGAGGATATAGTCCACGAGTGTCAGGATATGAGTGAGAAAACCCTTCGAGTTAAGGTTAGGAATGAAACTTTATACGAAATTCTAAAATGTGAATTGAAGGATAAATGGTACTATTATGGGTGACGAGAAGAACCTATGTTAATATAATAAAGTGGTATATTTATATGATTGTGTGTACATATAGTATATACATGTGAAAAACATACCGCGCTACTTGTTATCCTTGAGGTTACCGCGCTGGGACAGTCTTATCTCGATGGGACCTTTATGGGGGATACTGACTTGTACCCTAGAATATAGATATCCTTGGTACAGGCTATCGAATTGATAGTTCAGACGGTCCTAAGAGACGCGAGTATGTGCCATCCTCTTAGAGACTTGGAATCTATGCTTCGCCTCGATATTGTTTGTGTATGTGTTAATAAAGTTCGAGAGTGATTCCGAACTTGTATTCCCCTTGATATGAGTGGTATGGGGTTTGGATAGTAGAAGTATGCACGCACCATAGTTTTATGTGGGGTGCTGTTATTTTATATATATTATGCGAGTAGTTAATATATATATAAAAATGGGAAATTCGAAACTGCCTACTGTGATTTGATAAGTAGGACATGGTTGATGACTCGTATAGTAAATACTTGTTTTGTGAAAGTATAAAATGTCACTGGAAAACTTTATAAATTAATAAAAGTTAAAACCAGAGTTGTGCTGCTAATTGGAAGTATTCTTTGTAAACAAAAATATTGTTCGGTTTTGAAATCTTACGAGTAAGAAGATACGCTAAATTATTGGGAAGGTTAGTATAATAAAATGATAAGATAAACCGTTGGGAAGGTTAGTGCGATAGGTGTGCACATTAGAAGAGAGGTGAGTATTTCTCAAGAGAGTGACGCACTAATATGTTATTGCATTGGCCTGTATCAATTTAAATACTTGCTAAACGTATTTTAAAATCAAACACACTTTCGGGCTCTGACCCATTTCTTTTTCTCTCTCTCTCTCTTGTATATATATGTATATATTTCAGGTGCCCAGCCACAGGGGCGTTTTGCTTAGGATCCCTTGAGAGGAACGTGCTGCAGCTTAGGTGGGAGTTGCAGGTCACTTGCGTAGACGGCTTCTTTTATTGACTCCACTTCTAGCATTCTCATTTATTGGGCATGTGTCGCCCTTTCCATTATTTCATTATTGTTGGGACATTTGTATTTCAGTTATTTCCAGTATTGTTACGATGGGTTTTATTCAGTTTATATTGGTGACTTTAGTTTTCATATGTGGACATTCGATTGACGAATGTATTATATTATCTGGTTTATTGTGGTGTGATTCTTAATTGTAGAAATGTTGTTTTTAAATAAACAAATGTTTTTCTTTAAATAAAATCTGGAATGTATGTATAAATGGTTTTGACACTTAGCTTAATTATTTAGGGTGTTAAATTGGAAAATGTATTTTTATCGGCAGTGATGCTGAGAATGAACCAACTGTTTACCTTGATTTAATTTAATAAAGGAGTGATCGCCCGGTATTTAATTAGGCGGGGTGTCACATCTACCCTAAGCGCACTAGGGTTATGAGTTTTAATTCAGATAACGAATTTTTAGAAAAACAATCTCCAATTAGTTTTCACTTATCCTAATTAAGGTTGATAATTGCTTTTAAGAAAAGCATGTAAATTAGTGTTGAGGTGGCATTCAAAATGCATACAGAGAGAATATAAGTATTCATGCCTGTTGAAAATTCGTTTGAGAATTCAGATTATACGGTTGAGATCCTCTCGCAAAATAAAGAAAAGTTTGTTCTTGCACAATATTAAGAAAACACCAATTAAGACTTCAAAACTTGGGTTGAATCTTGAATAAATTTGGGGATAGGGTTTGTAGGTGGATGGTGATAAAATTGTAGGAGTCTTCTAGTTGAAAATTTTGGTAAAAGTGTTTAGAAATGTCTAACCCCGAGTTAATTAAAAGTGGGAAAAAGGATTAGAGTTTTAATTAACTCAAACACTTAAAAACTCCTAAAATCTGTCGACACTAACTGGGGCGAATCGCTTCACCCTCCAGGCCGAATTGATTCGATTCTAGCCAGGTGCCCAGGAACGCCCAAATTTTTTCTAAGTTAAATAAAATCCCGTTTTCTCCCTTGATTCCAATTCCAATTAAAATTCCACTATCCATAAATAAAATCTAACATTTTAGATTACTAAAAATACTTAAATTAAAAAAATTGAATTTTGAATTAATTTAAATTAATACCTGTTTAAAATTTACGGGGTGTTACAAGTTGCACCAGAGGGTTCAGCACGCTACCAAAGATTACTATTATTTGCATATGAGAATAGGGGAACAAGTTGATAACGGAACATTGCAAATTGGCCAAGGAAAATCCCAAAAATGAGTGGGATGAGCATCTAGAACTTAAAAAAAGGAAGTGTTGACGTGTCTCTTGCCTTGGATGAGGGAAGATAACCAGAAGTCGAGTACATATGCGACATGCAGACTTAAAAAGTAGAAATAGATTCAGAGTGTGTAGAGATCGCAAGAAGCCCTAAGTTCAAATAGTTCTTCGACCAATTCAGGGTGAAGTATGAAACACGAGCAATAATCAATATGAATATTTTAGAAGTAGTCCAAGAGTGAAGGGGACCCTCTCTCAACTAACATGGTGCCGTAGGGAGATTAATCAAGAAATATACATTTGAGGTAGTATTTTCAGAGGCGAAAAGGCAAGTGCCTTTCTTTCACAATAGGCCTCTATATATTGTTGCTCTAGTGATTCATATTAGTTTCCCAATAGAGGTCCTAGATGGGGGAGGGGGAAACTGTAAATATCATACCCATTAATACTCTATATGACATTAGTATTTCTCAAGAAAAAAATTATGCCGATACCGCTCGTGATCTCTAGCATTGATAATGCGGGGATATAGTCGTTTGGCTATGTCAATATGGGTATTAAGTTTGGGAATCTCATAGCCCACATTAAATTTCATGTCATCGATGCCAACACGACCCACTAGTTGGTGATAGTCCGAGTTTAGATGCACATGCATGGAATTGTACCATCGACATCCCATCAATGTGTGAAAGATAATGTTCATGAAACGAAGACAGTTATCAAAGCCACAAAGAGGCCATTCTCAGTGTAAGAATTCTCTTTGGTGTGTGTGACATTTTGCACAGAATTGGACGAGGAGAGAAAATGAATGATCAAAGGAATAGGGGAGCCTCGCGTGGTTCAAGAAGAGGTCAACGCCAAGAAGTCAGTGCATGAGTGGTTGGTCCTGCAAGTCACACACCATGAGAACAAAGGAAAAAAGAAGAGAAAGTTTAAAGAAGAGGCAAGACCCACGCAAACTTCCAAGAAGGTTATGTTGCCTAATGGAAAAATCATCTATCATTTATAACGAACTGTGCGAGCGACATTTTGAGATGAGTGCATCGACCTTATGCAAAAATGATTTGTGATTGATGAGTCCCACATTGTTGAACATATTGAGAAACCGATGAAAGCGCTAAATGGATGTGGGATAGACCGCAAGAGAAGATCTATGAAATTGAGGAGCTAAACTTAGGAATTAAAGGTGGAGATGAGGGCCCCGTACTCATTTCTAAAGGATTAAATTCTAAGCAGCGGGAGGAAATCATTAGCTTGGTCAAAGAATTCCCATATGTCTTCACGTGGAAGTATACAAAAATACCGGGGATAGATCCGAAGGTGAGTTCTCACAAGTTAAGTGTTTTGCCCAATGATTTACCTATGAGATAGGCTACACGAACCTATAAAGTTGAGCTAGATTTGAAGATCAAGGAAGAGATGGAGAAGTTGCTCGCCACAAGGTTCATTAAGCTCATTTAGCACCAAAGGCTATCAAGCATTATGCTCGTGCCAAAGAAAGATAAGAAGAAAATACGGTCGTGTGTGGCTTAGAGATCTAAACCGCGCTTGTTCAAAGGATGGGTTTTCTTTGCCTAATATTGATAGTTTGGTGGATGCCACCTCTGATCATGAAATGTATAATTTCATGGATGGGTATGTGGATTATAATCTGATCAAAATGGACTCAAAGAATGCAGATAAGAAATCTTTTCTAACCATCTAAGCAATTTCCACTACACCGTCATGCCTTTTGGACTGAAGAATGCAGGAGCGACATATCCGAACAATGATGGAAATATTTCATGATTTTTTTTCATGATAGCTGCGTGGATGATCTGGTGGTAAAGTAAAAAAAAAAGAGTAAGAATGTCCAAAATTTGAAAAGAATTTTCGAGTGGTGTCGGAAATACAAAATGAGGATGAACCTCTCAAAATGTGCCTTTAGAGTTATCACAGGGAAATTCGTAGGATTCGTTGTCAACAGGAAGGGTGTGCCAATTGACGTAGGAAAACAAAATTCTCTTTTGATGACGCCGTCGCCAAAAATTCAGAGGTAACTAAAGAGTTTGTTGGGAAAGGTATCTTATCTAAGAAGGTTTATACTGGCATTAGTGGAAGTCACCCATCCTTTCACATTGCTCATGAAAGATAAAGAAAAATGTGTTTGGGGGGGGGGGACAAGCAGAAGAGGGTGTTTGAGAGGGTTTAATCAATATTAACTTCTCCTTCAATCATGATCTCAACGGAAGTAGGCATGCCTCTATTATTTTTCCTCACTTCTACATAGCAGTCTATTAGGGCCTTACTCACCCAAGAAAAAGGAGTGGAGCGACTGATGAGTATTATATTTTTTATCTAGGACTTGTTATCTCCATTACATCATAAATAAAGAACCTTCAGGGTAATTTTTTTATATTTAGAAGAAGAATACAAAATTAAACATAATTCGAGTTAATAGTGAAATTTTGAAATCTCGTGCTCATCCTATAGTCATGGCCTTAAATATTCGTCATTAATAATTTGTGCAAGATTTATTTTCAGTATTTACAGGGTTTACCATGCTAACGGTGAGGTTAAAAGAAATTTAGGCAATAAATTGTCATTTACGCACCACCGTCAGGGGCAAAATGATAAATTCGGATTACCAATTTCAAACTCAGACTATTCAAGGAAGTTTCTAGGCCTCAAATCAATGAACTCCTCGATTCAAATAGCACATCAATCTAAGCTCAAAAGATGAAAATATGATCGTGCAAAGTTTGAAACCGAAAGAAAGTCAAAGTCAAAGCCTCAGATCAAACTCGAAGTTAGACCCCGTGACTTGGACACTATTTATAGGCACCACATTTTAATACCCTATTAAGTCTCTCCTTAGGTCCCTAGCACCTCCCCATTTCATTACAAACCTTAGGTCATTCTCCGAGTACCGATCGAGAGGACATCAGGTGCTCTCGATCCCCGTTCGACTTCGGTCAACACTATCATCAGAGAAAAATCTCATCAAATCTTTGAAGGGCTCTGAATACTCTTTCCAAAGGTCCGCCCCATGCATGAATCGACATAACAATTCGGACGACATACCATTGTACTACCGAGAACCAATCTAAAGGCCATCGGGCCCCGATTTGACCCTAATCAACTTCATCGTCAAAGAGAAATCTCAATGAATCTTTAAAGATCACTAAATACCCTTTCCAAAGGTCTGCCCTATGGACAAAATGGCATAACGGTTCAGACGAATGATCCGTTTTTCCCCAAAAACTGATTCGGAGACCACCGGGTGTTCCCGAGCTCCGTTTAACCAATGTTAACTCTTCAGATCAAATGAGATTTAATGGATCCTCTAAGGGCACTGAAATCATTTTCAAATAGTCCGCCTCATATGCAAATCATCCTTACGGTATAGACAAATGACCCGTTTTACTCCGAAAGGTCACCGGGTAGTTTTGGGCCCCGATTGACAAAAGTCAACTCTCCCAATCGAGCAAAGATCTTTGTAACATAGAAGTACCTCGCATAAAATTTCCAATGTTCCACCCCGTGCATGATACTGTCTTACTGTTTGGATGAACGATCTATTACCGTTTGACGATCTCCCGTTTAAAGGACCGACAAGCGCTTTCGAGCCCTGTTTGACCCAAAGTCAACTCCCGGACTCAAGAGAGGCCCAAAGTACTCTTGAAGGTCTTTGAATTACCTTTCTAATGATATTCCCTATGCATGATTGGGATTTTTCAAATTTCATTCTACGATCATTTTTCAGAAAAATCTGCATTCGCCTATTGGCAGGTCCATTTTCCTGCCTTTAGGCAGTGTGTCTAGGGTCACCTGCCGATTGGAAAGGTTAGGGTTATGTCGATCAACAGTCCCCCTACCCTATAAAAGGATGGCATGATCTCACTCTCAAGGCACACCTCAGATCCATCAATATCAGTGATCTAAGCAACATTCTCTTGCAATCAGCGAAGTTTCCTTATGTGAAATTCCTTTCCATCTTTCATTCCCATCATTATCATACCTAATTTAGCAAAACCTCCTTCTATATCATCCAACATCCATCCCAACATTCAAGGGATCTCATTAAGATCAAGCATAGATTCTCTAAAAAAAGGTCCAAATATCCTCCTCTCTATTTAAATTCTTTATTTTTGCATTAGTTACATAAATTCTTAATCTAGCTTTTACTTTAACATCTCGTCCTTTATTATTTATATTGCACATACTTTATTTTCTATAAAAAACAAAGAAAAAGAGGGTTATGCCATTAAGTTCTAACAGGATTATCCATCATAATTTTTCAAAACTAAAAATACATTTTCTACACACACACACACATAATAAACTCCCATTTGAATTTATGGGTTAAACCCCACCTAGGGCTAAAAAATGATTTGAGCAGCTCGAGATCAGCTCGGTTTTGGCTCATTCAAGATCTCTCATATTATATAGCAAGCCGAATCTGATAAAAAATCCAAGCTCGTTTTATTTTCGAGCCGAATTTGAGCATTGCACTACTCGGATTGTCAAGCTCGCGAGCCTATGCGTCAAAGTGTATTTTTATATAAGAAAATATGATATTTAATAAATAATAATGATGTACAACCTACATATATAGGCTACAACTGTATTCCATAAATTTTGCCGATATGGTGCCTACTAACATTTGACTAACTTCTTTATTCCTATCTCAGAGAGTCCTTTTGTTTTATCAATTCTGTCTCATCTCATTATCACTTTGGAAAATTGATGCCTTTTCCTCACAAAAGAAAATTAAACAGTTAGGGCTATTGAAAATCTTCTATTATTTATGCGATTTTGTAAAATTTTGTGTTTACCTTGGATTCAACTTCTGCATTCATACGATTTATTTTTTTTAATTGTTTATTTTTACGTTTTTAGATGGAATCAACTCAGAGATCACAAAAGTATTTGAATTCAACAAATATTGCGTAAATATCTAGGTAAGGTAAAAAATTCTTAATCTCTATTTGTTCTTTTCTTGTTAATATCTTCTTAGAGTTTGTTTACATTTTTGTTAAGTAGATAAATGAGGATTATTATTTTCGTAGGGAGTAAAAATAATATGTATCCTATCACATCTATATCTATAAATATGCAGTTGATTCAATTTGAGTTAATCTGTAAGGGCAAATTTCCAATCAAGTCAATTTGTAGTATTGGCTTAATTCTAGACAAAACTAATTGAGTCATAGGATAGATGGTTGTGTTATCCTTTTAAGCCTATGACAAGTTTAAGTTGAAAACGTAGCGACCTATCTTTGTGAAGATTTCATCATTACTGGTTTCGTGTCATGTTTCACCTCATCAACAATTCAAGTCCAAGGTCTCTTAAGGTATGAACGCATTTAATATATAGAGAGACTTGGTTTTTTAGGGATGTCTTTTTATAAAATTTTTGTCATAAAGTCCTTTATTTTTCTCTGAAAATCATTTTAGAACTTTTTATAAAAAATTTTGGGCTTAAAAAGTAATTTTGGATTTTTTGAAAAGTCGTTCGAACGAAACTGGGATCTCATTCGAACGAGATGCCCAGGTCGTTCGAACGAACATCAAACGAGGTTCCAACTATTTTCTATAATATTTCTCTAGATTTTTTTCAAATCTCGTTCGAACGAGGCTATCTAAGGAGATTTATACCTATTTCTCTTCCGTTATATCATTCGAACAGTGTCGTTAGAACGACATTTAAAAGTTGTTTGAATGACCTGGCCATTTTTTGTGATGTTTCGTTAGTTTTTTTATTTTCAACTGCACACTTTCCTACTAACTTTTCAACAACTCTTATAGTGCGGGAATAACATTTTTCAAGTGACTTTTTGTACTTCTAAGAACCCTTGAGAGCATTTTCCTTAACCAAAAAGTCCCCTTTTGTTTTTGTGATTTAAAAGCTCAAATCTTACACAAAAACTTATTTACACCCATATTTAGTTTGATACAAGTTTCTATATAGTTATATTTACTGTAAGATCATTTTGGCACCGGGTTCTAACTCTACCCCAAAAGGATAAAGTTTCATGTGGTGGATTCCATTCGTTTGAGTTGCAGTGCGCATATGAAGAAAGGCTCCGTGTGTGATTAACGGTAGCCAAGCCCCGTCGGTGTATTTCGAGACATTGGTGCACTCCAACGTTAGCTATTAGGCAGAGGTTGAATAGTGAATGAGCATCAACACTTGAAGGGAGTTAAGTCTGTGTTGTAAGTCTTGTTGTCGTGGTTTTTATAAAAATATTGTACTTAGTTGATTTGTAAGTTGGGTCGTCTGAGATTTTTCCCTTTGTGGGTTTTCCTCGTACATCGCCGCATAATTTGATTGTGATTTATTTTTATCTTACAAAAATTAACTTAGATGCATGTGTAGGTTTAAAAAGATAAAAATTGATTTAATCGCAATTGTAGTTTTATTTTGTGCTAATTAAGTTTTAGGTAAGTTTAATTTAATTCAAGTCAAGAAATCTAATTTGGAAAATTTTTGTGTAAAGCTTGTTTGCCTATATTAAAACTTGAATTAATTTTTGTTAGGCTATTTTAGGACTTTAGTTTAATCAATTTTGAAAAAATTAAAATTTGGGTATTTTTAAATTTTTTTTTTTAAGTTGGTATGTCTTTAAACCATCGCCTTTTCATAATCACAATTTTCTTTGGTGTTTATTGCAAGTTACATCACTGTAGGTATTCTTATAAAATCAATATATAAATTCTATGTCCAATTTGTCTTAAATTTGATTTTGTTTGTGTAAAATATTCACTTTGATTCTTATTTCTACTTATTTTGTAGGCATGTTTCAATTTTTTAAAATTTATCACAAAGACTAACTTTGATCATTGATAATCTTTAATTAATCATTCGGATTTTAGAATATGGATTTTATTTTCATCATTTGGTTATTAATATTTCTAATACTTACTGATTTTTTGTTTTGATAATTAGATATATCAAATATTCAATCGGCACAAGATTATATTGCTTCTACACCACCTAATTCTACAGTTGTTGATAAAAGCAAAGAAGTCCCAGTGGTTGATCCCCAAGGTGATGAACGAAATCCCTTACAAAAGAAAGTTAAGAAGAAGACATCAAAAGTTTGGGATGATTTTTCGATAATAAAAACTGAAGATGGCACCCAAAATGCACAATGCAATTATCGTCACTCAAAGTTGTCTCTTATAGCAGGGGGTCCAACAATGCATCTTCTTTGACATTTAGTCGGTTTCTTGCCTCATAAAGATGCTCAAGCTCATAAAAATGGTGGTAAGAGGCAAAAACTATTGTCCTTACAACCTACTGGCCCTGAAGGGGTTGGGGTGGTTTACCTACTTTTAAATATGATAAAGTAAGAGAAATTCTTGCAAAAATGGTTATAGTGCATAAGTACCCCTTTAGGATGGTTGAACATGAACTATTTGTTTTCCTTCTAAAAGGATTAACCCACAATTTGATAAATTATCTCGCGTCACCGTGAGCAACGATTGCATGAAAATATATTCACTTGAGAAGAAAAAGTTAAAGTTATTGTTTGAAGCAGTTGATAGAATTAGCTTAACTGCAGAATTGTGGAAATCTAATCAAATAATTAGTTATATGTGCCTTACGGGGCACTTTTTGGATTGTGAGTGGAGATTACAAAAGTGTATATTGTACTTTTGTTCCTTGGCCCCTCCACACACAGGGGTTGTAATTGTGGATAGTATTTTTCATTGTATCCATGATTGGGGTGTTGAGAATAAGGTGTCTACAATTACATTAGATAATGCTTCTGCAAATGATGTAGTCGTAAGAAATTTGAGAGATGACTTTTTAGTTAAAGGTAAGTTGTATTTCAAAGGTAAAATATTCCATGTGCGATGTTGTGCACATATTTTGAATCTTATGATACAAGATGGTTTGGTTGGGATACGAGATGTGATTCAAAATGTTTATGAAAGTGTGAAATATTTGAAAATGTACTCCTCCCGACTTCATAAATTCACTGACATTGTGAAGCAACTAAAACTACCAACATCTAAGCGTTTGATTCTCGATGTGCCGACTCGTTGGAACTCAACATATGTTATGTTGGAGTCGGCGTTGGTGTTCAAAGAAGTGATCCCAATATACAAGGAAAAAGACCCTTACTACCAATGGTTGCATTCTGAGAGTGATTGGGCATGAGCTATTGAAGTTTGTAAGTTTTTAGAAGTGTTTAATGAAGCCAAAAATGTTTTCTCAAGCTGTTCTTATCTAACTTCAAACTTATTCCTTGCTAAAATTTGGAAGAGAAAACAAATATTAAATGAAAAGGCTTTGGATGAGAGGGAATATATGAAACAAATGACTTCTAAGATGAGTGAGAAGTTTGATAAGTATTGGGGGGAATGTAATTTGTTGATGGCCTTAGTTGCTGTCTTAGACCCTCGTTATAAGATGCGACTTGTAAATTTTTGTTTTCCAAAAATTTATTCATTCTTTGAAGCTGAAAAACATATTTTTGTTGTTCATGATTATTTGCATGAGCTTTTTGATGAATATGTTATCGTTCCTTCTTCGAGCTATATTTCATCCAAATATGCGGAGGTATATAGAGCCTCTAATAGCATGAGCACAATAATAGGGGTTTTTAAAGGGAAAAGTAAAAGTAGGGATGAATTTAAGGAGTTAGATACTGTCCAACCAAATAAATCTAATTTGGACATACAGTTGGAGGAAGGACTTAACATGTGCAATGGAGATGCAGATGTTGAGTTTGATGCTTTGGAATGGTGGAAAATAAACACTTTAAAGTTTAAGATTCTATCAAAAATGGCCCTTGATATACTATTCATACCCGCTACTACTGTAGCTTCTGATTCTGTCTTCATTGCCGGAGGTAGAGTTCTTAATCAATATCATAACTCATTAGAACCAGAGACAGTGGAAGCTTTAATTTGTACGAGAGATTGGTTGTGCCATGAACTTGAAGTTGATGAATCATCAAAATCAAATGTAAGAGTATATATTATTAAAAAAAATATATTTTACATATCTTTTTGTTTACGTTTTACACATGATGTCGAAATTTAATACTTTCTTTTCTTATTTTTAGAATGATGATGATTCCATGAAATAAATCTGTTCGTAGTAATGATGAATTGTTTTGCTCATATCATATAGTATGTGATTTTTTTATAGTTCTTTCTTTTTACGGGATATAAATATTATTGAGATCATGGAATAATTCCTTAATCTCTTCATCTTTTTTTAGGTATCTATTTAATTTCACCTTCAAATGAGAATTTGGAGGAGCATGGAAAAGCAGAAGGCCCGTTGGACTGATAGCATTTTAGTTCTAGTTTTTAGGTAGAAAAGTTTTATTTTTAATTTCAGTTTACTTTATAGTTTTGGCTGGATTAAAATTTGAGGATTTAGCTTGGTGATGATGGTTTTGACATCTATTAACTTGAAATTTCACTGTGTGGAGATTGACTTTGAAATTGCTTTATTTTCATCCACTATTTAGTTTGAAGTTTTGGGGGTTTTGATATATTATATGTCATTGCATGTGAAAATAACATTGGTCTGTTGTTAAATAAACTTTTGCTCCATGAATGATTGAAGGGAACATATCTACTATAGATCTAGAAAATAAATAACATTGGTCAGTAAATAAACTAGACCTAGCCTAGTATATTGCGTGTGAAAATAATGTTGTCAGTTGTTAAATAAGGTTTTGTTCTGTGAATGATTGAAAGTAAATTAATAATATACTACTAGTGTTTGTACTTGTTGATTAAAGTACTGATATATGAATTTAACAAATAAATAATATACTAAATCTAGTGTGAGTACTTGATTGATAAAGTTCTCTTTTGAAACTTATCAATGTTAGTGGCCATTGTACTATAGCCTGTAGGATGAATTTTAAATTTGACATGATGTTGATGGGTTGTTTTTACTGTTTATATTTAATATAAAGCTCGAGTCTGAGCTCGATTTTGAAGCTTGTGTTATAAGCAAGCTTTATGAACCGAATCTGAGCACACTATTCTCAAAATGATTCGAGCTTAATCAGGTATTGTAAAATTGTAATGATCTCAAGCCCATGCCTTCTAAACCCATAATATAAATGAGTTAATATTCGTCTTGGCTCGGCTTGGCTCGGCTCGGCTCGGCTTGGATCCTTTTCAGCCCTGACCCCACCCTTTTTTCGCATGCGAACTACGTGGACTTTGATACCATTATAGGCTACGTAGGCGTTTTGGGATAACACTCGAGACTCGAGTCAAATTTTCCAATTTTCCTATTTTCACGTTTTCATTTTATTTATATATTACTCATATATATCATATTTGAGATTCATATTTGCGTTTTATCTATCAAATATTATCGTTCCATCATAGCGATCAATATCTCAATAAGCGCACACATCATTTTTTTAATTATTAATTTGGGGAGCATTCCTTTGTTCCTTTGAATGGCATCACTCTATCTTTTCCATGATACGATCCGGGCAATTCCGATATCCATTTATATACACACGCACACACACTTCATGGATAAATTAAGGAAAATAGTAGCCTAAGCCCATGAGAGGTCGAAAGGGAGGGATGGGTGCCTAACACCTTCTCATTCTATAACTTAACCCCCTAACCTCTAAACAATTGGTTTCATAAGCATCAGTTTGTCTTTGATGCCGGTCTCTCAAGGCGGAGACATTTTATTTTTCCCGTATTCTGCAAAATAGGCTGGCAATTCTATCTCTTTACATTCACCACACATCGACGACGGTCAAAGAGCTCTTAGGAGAAAAGGGCTCGAGACCTTCACTCTCCCTTCACCTCCCCCCTCCCCCCCGAGATGGGAGGAAGGAGAGGACCCCCGAAAAGGGAAAGGATGGTCACAGTGGCAACTCTGTTGGGGAGAAAGTTATCATAAAATGGATAGACTCTGTTTGCATGGGTGTTATTATTTTCTACTTGTGTGCGTATGTATCTACCTGTATGTTCCTTTTTTTCTCCACTATTGTTTCTTGCATATATCTACCTCATGCTTATATCACTCCTCATTCACACACTTGTAGATACTCTCCATGTACACTTCACACTACTTACACGTAGGATCATTCATATCCACATGTTTCACACGCCAATTAGAATATCCATGCTTAGGTGTCACTAATACACACCTCCACTTATCACACTTATATATATCCATGCTCACTCACACTTATCACACACCACCTATAGTTGATCAATGCTTAGGCTCATTATCACACACACACTTATAGATATTCACACATCACTCATTATCACATATCCATTCTTAGTGTAATCTTCATGCTCCATACTAGATTTACTTTTTATGGTACTTGTACATTCTTCCTTATTAGTATAGTGCTCATCATGCCAAATAAAATAATCTCTCCATAATGTACTAATCAAGAATCATGCATTTTGCACACTACATCACCAAAGAGCATGGATATTGACCAAAATTTTATCCCGTACTGGGGGGTTACTTTGTGATGGGCACTAGTTCGACAGGTCGTAGTTAACCTAAGCAATATGACTCTCACCTTCCATTGGCCAAGTACCTTCGATGTATATTGAACGGTCCCCCCCCCCCCCCGGCATCGTATCTCTTGACCGAAGTCATAACGGGAGGTATATAGCAGGAAATCGTTCATGTACATCGAGTATATCAAATTCTCTCTCACTCGTACTGTCTCCATGAGGTATAAGTGAGAAAATTCACGTACACTCTGGTATATCAAATGACTTGTCCACGCGTACATATTTCCCTCAAAAGTAAGATGTATATCATGGAAGTCATGTCAAAGGGGAGAACCTTTCCACTAACCCAATAAATACATACCCTCGTATAGGCCTCAAACATAGGCACTCATATTTAGTTTGTCAGTTACTACCCAAATTTTGCCGAAATGGCTACCTAAATTTTTACTCAATTTCTTCAGGCTTGGGTCCCGTCTGGCATTTCTTTCTCATTTAAATAAACCTAATACAAGTGAAAACATAATAATAATAATAATAATAATAATAATAATAATAATAATAATAATAATAATAATAATAATAATAATAATAATAATCCTGAGACTCTTCTCTCGTCCATTTCATACATTCCCAGTGGGTGCACCTTCTCACCGCTGAACCCTATTAGAGGATGATGATAAGGGACGCGCCTCTTTTTGCTGAGTCCCAAACCTTTGAAATAAGTCCAGAGCATAACGTCGTCCGAACTTCCCCCGTTAACCAATATACTCGGTACATCATACTCATTCACTCTAGTTGTAATTACCAAAGGGTCATCCTGAGGAGCTAGGATTCCCTTAAGGTCAAGACTTGAAAATCCCACAATTAAGGTATCCATGTCCACCTTCTTTCTCTTCTCTGAATTTATGCTTACTTCGGTTGAGTTAACGACTTCATTCTTGGGAAGGACCTTAGCATCGACCACATGCGCCTTACGGTCAGACACTTCTACACCACCCCGTGCCAGGCCTCCACAGATTATCTTTACATCAAACGAGATCATGTGGAGTCGGCCCATTGGATCATCGTCATTTGGCAGCAGGTCTGGCTCGTCATCATCATCGTCATCTGAGGCGTCATCCTTCTAAGTAAGGGTGGCCCGCTACTCTCTCAAGAATTTGATCAATAAATGGCAAGGGGAAATGGTCTTTCCTAGTTCTCGCATTGAGTTTTCGGTAATCAATGCAAACGCGCCATCCGGTGGTGGTACGTTAGGGGACGAGCTCTCCTTTAACATTCTCAATCACAATCATACCCGACTTCTTCGGGACGACTTGAATAGGGCTTACCCACTTGCTGTTCGAGATTGGGTAGATAATCCCGGCATCCAATAATTTGATAATCTCGGTTCTCACAACTTCTTTCATGTTGGGATTCAGTCTTCTTTGCATTTCTCTAGAGGGCTTGACATCCTCTTCGAGATGGATCTTGTGAGTGCAAATTAAAGGACTTATCCCCTTCAAATCAGCAATGCACCAACCAAAAGCACTTTGGTGCTTCCTCAGAATTTTCAATAATTTACCCTCCTGCCCTTCGTCTAAGCTAGAGGAGATAACAACAGGAAATGTCTCATCCTCTCCTAGGTATGCATATTTAATATGGGATGGGAGTTTCTTTAATTCGAGGGTTGGAAATTTGTCACTGGAGGGAACCATGTGTGTATCCCTCGGAGGTAATTCCTCGAATCTAGAAACCCAATTAACCTCTCTCACGTCCTCGTCCGACGTACTCTCATCAAGTATCTCTCTCTACTCTCCAACCTCCCTCTCGAAGTCGGTGTACGTCCCCGCACTCTTGTATCTCGCCGCTAAACAGGAATCTAAAGCGTCGCCACAGTAATTCTCCTCAAAATACTCCTCTACTATCTCATCTATGAGGCTCACCACGTGAAGATCATCTTCCTCCCCATCATTTTGGGCTATGTGGAAGATGTTGGTTTCCAAGGTCATGTTCCCAAAGGTGAGTTGCATTCGCCCATTCCTAGTATTGATGATTGCATTAGCCGTAGCTAAGAAAGGGCGCCCAAGGAGGATGGGAACGTGATTTCTCGAGTTGAAGGAGGGCTCCGTGTCCCAAATGACAAAATCTACCAGAAAGTAGAAAGTGTCAAATTGGACGATCATGTCCTCGACTATGCCTCGTGGGATCTTCATTGTTCGATTTGCTAATTAGAGAGTGACCTTCGTGGGCTTGAGGTCGCCCAAGTCAAGTTGCCTATAGATTGAGTAAGGGAGGATATTTACGCTTGCTCCCAAGTCAAGTAAGACTTTTCGATTTTATTCTCTCCAATGATGCAGGATATGGTGGGTGCACCGGGATCTTTGAATTTAGGCGGGAGATCATTTAGTAGAATGGAGCTCACGTTCTGGGCTAGAAAGACATTCTTCTTTACCTTCATCTTCCTCTTTACCGTCAACAAATCTTTGATGACTTTGCCATAAGCTGGAATTTGCTTAATGACATCAAGAAAAGGTAAATTAAACTTTACTTGCATTAGCATTTCTAGCACATCTTCACGTGGGTTTCCTCTATGGGAGGGAATCAACCTTTGAGGAAACGGTTCCGCGGAGGGTGGTTTCACTACTACCTCAGGCTCACTAGTGTCTTCTTTGTCACTCTCATTCAAGGGGACATCTTCGGCCTCTTTCGTGCCGGGCGAAATCTCCTTGTCTTTCGTTGTGTCGTGTGAGGGAGGTGATAAATCAATGACCCTCCCACTACGAAGAGTAGTCACAACTTGACATTGCTCTTGATGTTCAGTGGAGGTGGAGCTAACACTAGTTTGACCTTGGGGAGGTCTTTGGCCTTGGGCAGGAAACATGCCCTTCTCTTTAACACTCAATGGGGATTGTATTTTTAACATATTCGCATTTATGTCTCCAATCAGACGATCATATTTGGCATTGGTTGCGGTCTGGCTTGCGATGAATTGATTCATGGTATTCTCGAGAGTTCTCCGCTGTGGCGGGATATAATTTCCTTAAGGTGGTGGTGCGTGCACATGTCCTTGCATGTGTGGAGTTTGTTGAAAGTGTTGTGGTGGAGGAGGGGAAACATGTGAAGGAGGATTCATTGCGCCATGTTGTTGCCCATAGCTAAAATCGGGATGATTTTTCCATGAAGGGTTGTATGAATTCCCATGCGGGGCACCGAAATTACCCTTAAATCATCCTGTACCACTAACTTGCTCCTGAAGCATTACTTTGTAGGCGGGTATCGTCGGACATTCCTCAGTTGAATGGCCCGCCTCACAAATAGCACACACCTTCTCGACGGGGTTCGGTATGGATCTAGTTAGTCCTCTCCCATATATCCCTCGTAGGTCTCGCATCTCTTTCTCAAGTATATCAATTCGACTGTCTGCCATAGAATTCTTTTCTACATGATATAGGCCGGACGCTGACGGAGTGGTGGTCACTTGACGATTTTGATTTTGAGCATTAGGGTCAGAGGTATCCCAGGATTGGGTAGTCTCGGTGACATACCTCAAATAATGCTCTGCATCTTGGGCGTCTAAATCGACAAAGGGACCACTTCCCATGGTTTCAACAAGTTGCTTGGAGTTGAGATTCAGCCCATTATAGAGAAAAGAGATGATTTGCGCTGCATCAAATCCGTGATGGGGGCATGAAGTAACTAACTCATTGAAACACTCATGACATCGATGAAATGGCTCATTTTCAGGTTGTCTGAACGCTTGAATTTGAGCCTTTATGGAAATTGTTCGATGTGGTGGGAAGAATTTATTGAGAAATCTCGATTGTAACTCGTTACAAGATGGAATCGAGCTCGGAGGTAAAGACCATAGCCAGGTCTTAGCTTTATCTTTGAGAAAGAAAGAGAAGAGTTTGAGGTGAATCACCTCTTGGGTGCAGGTTTGATCATTGAGCGTATCGCACACATCCTCAAATTCCCTAATATGGAGGTATGGCTTTTCAAAATCCATATCGTGGTAATGTGGTAGCATCTGGATCATTCCATTTTTGAAACGTAATTTCCCGACATTATACGGGAGTATAATGCATCCCGGAGTGACAGTGTGCTCGGGATATTGGAATTCTCTCAGCGGGCGGTATGGGGGCTCTTCCTCACCGGTGGGTGCATTACTATGTTGCGACATCTCTCTCTCACTTAACGACTCGGTGCTCTCACTGGGTGTGCTCGAAGTGTGCTCAGAAGTATGCTCGGACGTGTGTCCTAAGAAGGAAAACGGAGTGTTATTGGAGATTGAGTGTGACGGTGTGGGAGGCGGGATCCAGAATTGTGGGGGGTTTGGAGTGTGGGGACTATCTGGGTTATACTCAACTATTGGATTTTCGTGAATGCTGGTTGGAGTATTATGAGGTGTGGGAGTGGAATTTTACATTAAAACTTGTGAGAGATGGCGGTGAATCTTTTTGTGCTTTTTGAATTTTTTTTATATGTTTTTGAAGATTTTTGGTCAAAGCTTTGGATTGACTCGATCTAATCCTAAGTCTACCTAGCTCCCCGGCAACGGCGCCAAAAACTTGACGCGACTGAAATGTGTCCCAAAAATGCGTTCACTCTAGGCTCAAGTGCAAGTCTGTCGCTCAAGTAATAATTCCAATAAGTCGGGTATCGATCCTCAGGGAAAAAGGACAACGGAGTTGTGACGACAGGAAGAGACGGAGAAACCCTAACTTTGACTCTAAAAAGAAAAGAAAAAATGATTTGGTTTTGAGATTGATTACAGTTAAATGCGATAATGAAATTATGAAGAAATGCAACTATACTAATCTACCTAAATTAAGAATGAATGATGATTTGAAACTTTTTGTTTAAATGATGAGAAAAATAGGACGGGAATACAATCCCCCAACCTTAGTGTATTGCAGTTATAATATTAATCATAAATTTAACTAATTAATTTGACCCGAAATTTAGTACTCCCAAGCATTACGTATACGAGGTTCAAGCTCGCGTCATACTTAATCTGAGGATGAGTAAATCAGTATCGCGATAGTGGCACTCAAATTGCACTCTAAATCATCACGAGTACCCAGAGGTAAGCGAGATATAAAAATCTACAATTGTTGTGTAACTACGCAATACGGTCATAATCAATCACTAAATTCAGCGGATTAAGTTTATACACACGCACGAACACATCAGGCTGGGTTCATGCATCCCGGCCTTTTAAACCTAGCCGAACATATTAAACTGAAGGATGTATGAAATAGTAACGTTGCATGCGAAAGAACTCATGATAACACTAGATTGAAATACATAGCTAAGTATTATGAACGGAGAAATTTATTCAAATCACGCAGGAAAATTACCGTGCAAGAACAATAATCATAAAAATAAAACTTGGATTACAACTTGAAAATAAACCTGAAATTGTATTGATCTTGCAGCAATTAATTGAAGTTATGTTCCTAGATGTTCTTCTCTTTTTTTCTCTACCAAAACTAAAAAAAACTATTCAGAACTGCTATTCCTAGGTCACTTTTTTTTACGTCCAAAACTGTTTTTGGAGGAGTTTTAACCTAATGGGATTCTTTGAACCAATCAGAATAAAGGGGAAAAATTCGCGCTTTGGGACCCCCGAACCAGTTCGCATGTTCCCCGAACCGATTCGCCCCCCAAACCGGTTCGCATTGGGTTTGGGAAAGTTCGTTGGTTTGGATGTCCTTTTCTTTCATTTTAACACTTAGAATATTTTTCTTATTTTCTTCCTTTCTTCCTTGGATTTTTCTTCAACGTCAACTGGTCATAACTCATCAACCGTAGCTCGGATTTGGGTGTCGTTTCTTTCAGTGTTCTCGTTGTTCCAAGATTTTCAACTTTATAGTTGATTCCTCCTCCGGGATTTGGCTGCAGAATTACCAAAATGCCCTTGAACTTGCCTTCCTAGCCTTTCTTTCATCGTTTCGCTTTCTCTTTTGTACCGCTTGCATAATTAACCTGTAAAATAAATAAGAGAAACACAAAACACGAAATACTTGCCAACGAAGGTTAGTAGCATAAATGTGCATTAAATCCATATCGGTTGCCACCCCCGGGTTCACAAATGTACCGAAATTAGGGGAATAAATATACAATATTTATGCCCAATCAGTAAGACTGTCGAAAAAGTTTAAAATGCTTAACATTGAGAAGTTTAGGGGAAGCGGGCCTCCAATTATTCATCTCCGAAGTTACCACCAAGCAATGACTCTCTTAGGTGCCTCTGAGGAAATAATAACCCATATGTTCCAACAAACTTTGAAGGACAACACTCTTCGTTGGTTTTTATCTCTTGAAGAATCCATAATTCGCATTTGGGAGGATGTTGCCCGTGAATTCATGTCACAATACAAGTACAACAAAGAGTTGGAGGTTACTCGCCATGATTTAAAACTTCTCAAGTAGAATCCCGAAGAATCTATCAGTAATTTCATAGAAAGATGGAGAGAGAAAGCGGCCACCATGACCAACCGACCTTCCAAAAAAGAACAAGTCAGTATTATGAAGAAGAAATTCTTACCCCATGTCCGAGCGACGATAGAAGGACAATATTACCCCCATTTTTTATCCCTCCAGGAAGTAGAAAATCTTGCCAAAACATAAGTTGAGCCAAAGAAAGTATGCGGACAGTACCACAGTTTCAACCATCAATAACATCTCTCAGACTGCCACTTCAAAGGCACCAGAAAGTCGCATTAACCTAGTCCGAAAGGAATACACTGAGATTCACGCTCCCCTACCTGAAGTCTACCGAGCCCTTTTGAGCCAAAATCTTATCAAGGCATTGGACCCTCTTCAATTACCAAACCCACTCCTAAAAATTTCAAGCCCGACGCCATACCTCTAATCAGTGCTTTGATATATGGAATATAATCCAAGATCTGATTGATTGGGGTATCATCGGCCCACCATCCAATCCTAATCCAAACACTAGTTATAATCCACTCCCAAATCATGCAAATGTTATCTTCCTAGAAAATAACCCAGAATTTGACCCATCTACCCAAATTATACCCAGTAGATCTCCTATCATACCCGTATATTCACCAAAACCCCTCAAAGTTTGCCCATATCGTCTCCTGCACCCTAACTGTTTTGCCGATTAGGCCCAGTCACTTCTTATAAGAGCATGTATTATCGTTCGTACTCATTTAAGTGGAAAAGATATGGAATTTCTAGCAGTACTGAACCAACTCTTGGAGTTTGGGCTCAAATTACCCTCAGAAATGACCATTGATTGCTAGAAATTTGGTGCAATGTTCATAAAAGCTCGAAAGTGGGCATGAGAGTCAGATAGTTGGGTGGTACCCACCGATGAAGTCAGCTTAGATGATGTCATCCAGATTGACAGACCGGTAGAATTTGTAGTATGTCTGAGTTATTTGATGCTATGAAACTACAAGGGTGATTGGTCCCTTCACTTATACATCTCCCTCTTGAGTGGGAGGATCTATAGGAAGAGGCTATTGAGGTTCTGGAATGCATTGACTTCTCATGGAATGATAGTTCAGATGAAGAGTAAAGCTCTAAAAAGACTAGCCCAGTAGTCAGTATATGTGGAATGATATAGTTTGAGGATCTATTAGGAGAGATTAATAAAGTGGCCGAACAACCCAAGATAGATAAAGAAACATGGTTTCTATTTTTTCCCTCTTTTGTGAACTGTATGACTAAATTGTGGAGGCATTACGAGGTTCCTTACCCTCAATTAGCAATGATAAATAAGGGAAAATGTGTTAAGAAACTCCCTATGCTAGAAATGACCCTCGAGGAGAGCAAGATCCTTGATCAGTTGAAGAAAACTCATACTAACATCACTCTTTGGGAACTCTTTATGTCATCCTAGATACACCGAAATGCCTTGATCAATCTATTTACCGGGCCCACAGTCCCTCCTTCTACCACGCCAGAAGAAGTAGTGAATCTGGTCGGATCTCTAACCTCTACTAGAATGCTCTCCTTATCCAAAGAGAAAATCCCTAAGTTTGGTCCAAATCATAATTATGCTCTCAATCTCTATTGAGGTCATGGGAAATACCGTCCCACTTTCTCTTGTCGATAATGGATCAACACTTAATGTTTACCCATTAAGAGCCTCAACTAATTGGGACTGAAAGTAAGCGACCTTGCTCCAACTTTCGTCGTGGTGCGTGCTTATGATAATACTCGTCAGGAAGAGATGGGATCCATAAATCTTACAATAGGGGTTAACCCTATAAATCTTGTTACTGAATTCCAAGTCATAGATATACCGGCTTATTCAGCCTATTGTTCGAACGACTATGGCTCCATAATATCAAGGGTGTGTCTTCCTCCCTCCATTAGAAATTGAAGTTCTTCGCTAATCGACAGGTCATCACCATCTTGGGCAATGACGATAACACTGAGAATGCAAGCACTAGTAATCTGATACGAGAGATACAGCATGGGGCGAATAATATGCTTATGTAAAATTTTCAAGTCGAACCACTTCCACTCTCAACAAGGGATGGTTTCAGAGATAGAGTTTGTCCATAACATAGCCCTCTTGGCAACGTCAATGTGATACAAATGTTCAAGAACATGCACTTTGATATGCCAAAATATACCCTCGCCCTAGCCGACAGTGTACTCGGCCTGCGACAAGGGGATAATTAAGCTAGGCCTTGCACCATCCGTGGGTCGTCCAAAGGATCATCATCGGCCTCGACCCTGGTGGTAGGCCGATCCATAACTACCTAATAATTGACAAGTTTTGACCCCGGCTCAGTCAGAAGTCTCGGTCTTGTCCTCATGAGAATGAAAGATTATGGCCGACCCTCACCCAGCTTTACAACATCAATGATATCTCCAACTCCTTAATTAATAACCTCGGCCTTAGCACCGTCATACTGGCCGAGGGTGACATCATCATAGCGCGTGGTTTGGGGGACGCGTGGATTAGTGCGCATGGGACACATACCACACATGGGCAAAACCATTACTACCAGGTCACCCCCTTATGTGAGGGAATATTTAGTCATCATGACCTACCTGTGAGAGGTCTAGATGTCCACACTGGATTGACTAAGAGAAATACATCCATGAATACATCATGCTTGGTGGGTACACTATACCCCCTAAGTACTATATATTTCATCTTCTTTATTTTAAAGGATGAATTAATTTAAACCTTAGAAAAAACTTTGCTCATTTGTATACCAGAGAGAGAGAGAGAGACAGAGAGAGATTGTATTGTAACCAGGACATTAGAGCCATATTTACTAGTGGATTTCACTCACACACACACAGTGGACGAAGGATCTGATCGAACCACTTGAATCTAGGTGTTCATCCTCTTCACCTCATCTCTTTCTTTATTGATTTGTTGTGTGATTATTGTCATTATTGTATACTTGATGAGCTTCATACATTTGTGACCTAGTGATACCATTTCTGGTATCATCAGTCTGGCCTATTCTATGGAAACGAGTAGCATCATCTCTTCCATTTTTTAGCTTGTCCTTACCGGAGTCTCTGGTGGTGGACCAGTCCTCCCCTCCTATGGATCTGTTTCACCATTGAAAGAGTTCTTGTTAGGTTACAAGGCTTTTACTTTTTTGCTACAGCTCATCTGTAAAGTTTAGCACATGGCATCAGAATTTCCACCACCACCGCCACCAGCTAGTGTTCCTAGTTCCAGCAACACACATCCTTAGTCAGAAATGGTTGAGGTAGAGACGACATTAAAATACTTGGCGACAAACCAATAAGTAATCCAAGAGCAACTGGATGCTTTCATGCAGAATGTGGTAGTCCGGTCAGTGGGAGCCCAGCCGGAGATGATTACTCTGGCAGTGGTAGGGGAGCATCATAGAGAGGCCAGGGGGCCACCCCAGACACCTCACAAGGATCTACCTCCTCCTCAACAACGGAGGGACATTTCTGACCCTAGGCCTTTACGCCTGGGGAGGCAAGTCCGACCCTGCCCGGAGGACCGCTATGATGATTATGAGGCTGAAGATGTTCAGATTGATTATTGGGAGCCATATGAAGTATTTGGGAATACGGTGCGCCCCATCCAAAAAAAATCAAGGTCATTATAAGAGGCCGAGTCACGAATCCCAACTAAGGGGTTCAACTTTTAACCAACTAAGTAGAGGGTCGGCCTTCGAAAGGCTCAACCTAGTTGGTGATTTGAGAGAAAGGTTGTCCATGCCAATAAGCAATGCTGGCTCACGGAGGGTGGGGGCAGACGACCGATCCCAGTGTGGCCGAGATGAGGGCCAACGAGAAGTAAATAACCGATGACGGTCGATTTGGTCAGTCGATGTAGCAGGGGATAATATTGGTCCGACCGACTTCGATTGAAGAAGTCGAGAGGCCTTGAAATGACTCAATTCAAAGGCTAAGAAATAAGATTGGAGACATACTTAAGAACCGTGACACCCTGCAGAGGGGATACTCAGAAGGTTCTCTTTTATGGAAAAAATAGACAACTTCCCAACCCCTGCCAAATTCAAGCCGTCAGTGATTACTCCAAAGTATGATAGGAGTATTATCCCTATGCACCATGTAGAGATGTACTAGTCAGCTGTAGACATTTACTTCATCTCAAATGAGATGAAACATCGTGCATTCTCAAGTACTTTGATTGGAGCTGCCCGTATATGGTTCACTTCACTCCCGAAGAGCTCCATTGAAATTTTCAAGCAACTCGAAGAACGATTCATCCACAACTTCTGCTTTGGGGTAAGACCCAAGAAGAAGACTACTCACCTTCTATACATTAAGCAGGGGAAAAATGAGAGTCTCAAGAAGTGTATCGCGAGGTTTAAGAAGGAGAAGTTGGAAGTGGAGGATTGTGAGGAAAGTATTTCGATGACAGCATTAATAGGAGGCCCGCAAAAAGGGAAATTTCTTTGGAAGCTTGCTGAAGACCCGCCAAAGCCTATGGCTGAGCTATTGGTGACGAACGATAAGGTCATGAACGCCGAGGAAGCTATGGTAGCTACGTATGAGGATGAGAAGGGGAATAGCAATGGGATAAAGTTTCAGAAGAAGAATAAAGATGGAAATAAGAGATCGGTTGATGATAAGTTTGTCAGGTATACTCCTATCACGGTCTGCTGCGAGCACATTTAGAATGAGATCAAGAATAACCGGTCCCTAATATGGCTTAAGAAGCTAAAAGATCCCCATCACAAAAGGAATAAAAGATTATGGTGTGAATTTTATCAAGATCACGGGCACCTAATCGACAAGTGTTTTGCCCTGAAAGATGAGATTGAGAAGATACTTAAGGCTGGGAAGTTAAGTAAGTATGTGAGCAGTGATGGACCAAAGAGAGGACGAGATGAATCCAGAAGAAGAAGGGCCAACAAGTTCAGGGAATATGTCCCAGGGAAGAAGGATGATGCCTCAGATGACGACGATGATGACGAGCCAGACCTGCTGCCAAAGGACAATGATCCAAAGGGCCGACTCCACATGATCTCGTTTGATGTAAATATAATCTGTGGAGGCCTGGCACGGGGTGGTGTAGAAGTGTCTGACCGTAAGGCGCATGTGGCCGATGTTAAGGTCCTTACCAAGGTTGAAGCCATTAACTCAACCGAAGTAAGCATAAAGTCAGAGAAGAGAAAGAAGGTGGACATGGATACCTTAATTATGGGATTTTCAAGTCTTGACCTTAAGGGAATCCTAGCTCCTCAGGATGACCCTTTGGTAATTACAACTAGAGTGAATGAGTATGATGTACCGAGTATATTGGTTAACGGGGGAAGTTCGGACGACGTTATGCTCTGGACTTATTTCAAAGGTTTGGGACTCAGCAAAAAGAGGCGCGTCCCTTATCATCATCCTCTAATAAGGTTCAGCGGTGAGAAGGTGCACCCACTGGGAATGTATGAAATGGACGTTAGAATGGGAGATGTTTGGCCTAAGAAGCTAACAAAGAAGTTTAATTTCTTTGTGATGGATGAAAGTGTATACTCGGCTTATAACATTATCATGGGAAGAGTGGACCTCAAGAAATTTGAGGCCATTCCATCTAGTGTACACCAAATAGTACGATTCCCGACCCCTTATGGGGTAGGGGAAGTCCAAGGTGATCAAGTGTTAGCACGTGAATTCTACTTCAACTCAGCCAAGGAGAGGGAAGCTCACAAGAAAGAAACTACGACCTACAATATTGACACCTTGGATCCCAGGGATGAGACCAAACTAAAGAAAGGAGAGGCCACAAAAGAGTTAGAATCCATCATTCTTAATGAGGACGAGCTAGAAAAAACCATCCAGGTTAGCAAAGCCCTAAGATGAGATAACAAGGAAGAGATGATCAAATTCTTGAGAGAGAGGCAGAGTATATTCGCATGGAGTCATGAGGATATGCCGAGCATAGATCCCAAACTCTTTTGCCGTAAACTGAATGTGGCCGACGATGCTGGGGATACGAAAGAAGAGAAAAATCTATTCCTAAGAGAAATAAGAGGACGTTCGAGAAGAGGTAAAGAAGCTTGAAAAGTCCGACTTCATAAGAGAGGTGATATATCCTGAGTGGTTGGCCAATGCTATCATAGTTCCCAAAGCTAATGGGAAGTGGAAAATGTGTGTCAACTTTACCGATCTGAATAAGGCATGTCCCAAGAATAGCTTTCCTCTGCCCAGAATCGAGCAAATGGTTGATGCCACAGTAAGCCATGAGCTTATGAGCTTCATGGATGCCTACTCAGGCTATAACTAGATATCTATGCACCCGGTCGATGAAGAAAAGACTGCTTTAATAACCAACAAGAGGACCTACTGCTATTAGGTCATGCCCTTCGGTTTGAATAATGCTAGAGCTACTTATCAGAGACTTGTTAAAAATATTTTTAAGGATAAAATCAGGAAGACGTTGGAAGTCTATACTGACAATATTCTTACTAAGAGCCTCAAGGCTGACTCTCATATGGTTGACCTCAAACAAACCTTTGACACGATAGATAAGTGCAGGATGAAGCTCAACCCTGCAAAGTTTGTATTCGGTGTAGGGGCTAGTAATTTCTTGTTCTTCATCATAAATCATAGGGAGATAGAGTCCAATTGAGGTAAGATCAAGGCCTTGGTAGAGATGAAGATTCCAACTTCGATCAAGGATGTGCAGAGGCTGACGAGGAGAGTGGCGGCACTTAACAGATTTGTATCCAGAGCCACCAACAAATGTCTTTCATTTTTCAAAGTTCTTAGAAAAGCTTTAGAATGGAATGAGGAGTGTGATAAGGCCTTCTAAGAGTTGAAGTCCTACCTCAGCTCTCTTTTATTATTATCACAGCCAGTCAAAGGGGAAAAACTTTATATATATCTAGCAGTCTCAGAGTCGGCTATTAGAGCTACCATCGTAAGAGACGAGGATGGAATACAGAAGCCGGTATATTTCAATAGTAAGGAGCTCTAGGGGGGAAACAGAGGTACCCTAGGATGGAAAAATTGGCCTACTCTCTGATTCACGCTTCAAGGAAGATGAAGTCGTACTTCTAGACTCGCATAATGGTCATCCTAACAGACTCTCCACTTCGGCAGGTCATCCACAAGCCTGAGAAGTCAGGAAGACTAATGGCTTAGGAAATATTTGCCTAGAGTGTCCATCAAAGGGAAAGTTATTAGCAGATTTTGTGGTCGAGTTCACCTGGGACGAGGCTAACAGTGAAAATTGTGAGACTACTGCCTGTGAACAAGGAAAAAATGTAATCTGTCCCCCGAACAAGGTCGAGATAAGTTCAACAAAAGGGAAAGTATCTGAGAATGAAGAGTAATGATATCTCTTTAAAAATGGAGCCTTTGTAGAAGGTAGTTTCTCTGAGAATGGAATAGTGTGGAGCCTCTTCATCGATGGGTCCTCTTGGGAGAGCGAAAGTGGTGCAAGCCTGATAGTGTCGGCACCAAATGGGATAGATTTTGAATACGCATTGAGGTTCAGTTTTAAATCATCCAATAATGAGTCCAAATATGAAGCTCTCATAGCAGGCCTTTCCTTGGCTCGGGTTATAAATGTCGGCCAGCTCCTAGTTCACTGTGATTCAAAATTGGTGGTGAACCAGATCTTGGGGGCGTATGAGGCGAAAGACGATAGGATGGCCAAATATTTGGAGAAAGTAAGGTTAGTATTGAAGAGTTTTAAAGAGGTGAAGTTGAAGAGGATACCTCGGTTCAAAAATGGTTGAGCTGACGCACTTGTAAGACTGGCCTCAGCTATAAGGACGGTGCCGATAGAAATCCTGCATCGGTCGACCATGGAAGAAGAGGACAGTGCCTCAGAGTCTTATTTGAATTTGAACATAGGAGCTTCGTGGATGGATCCCTTTATCAAGTACATGAATAATGGGAAGTTACCAGAATCCAAGAACGAAAAAAGGAAGTTAAGATATAAAGCTTCCAAGTTCTCCATCATATGAGACACTTTATACAAGAAAGGGTTCCTACTTCCCCTGCTCAGATGTGTCCATCCATTTGAGGTAGCATATATCCTGAAGTACATTCACAAAGGTTCATGCTCCAGTCACATTAGGGTAAGATCCTTGGCTAAGAGGATTATTACACAAGGGTATTGGTGGCCGACCTTGGCCAAGGATGCTGCAGCATATGTCAAGAAGTGTGACAAGTACCAGAGGTTCGCTACCGTTCCCCACCAATCTCATCAGCGTATAACCTCAATCATATCTCCTTGGCCGTTTACAGTATGGGGATTTGGTCTGGTAGGACCCTTACCCAGAGTCGTGAATAATTATCGTTATTTGATTATGGCGATAGATTACTTTTTAAAGTGGGTGGAGGCTGAGCCGATGATTATAATCCCAGAGCAATAGACCTTCCAGTTCATCTGGAAAAATTTCATCTGCAAATATAGAGTACCTAACACCATGATTTTTTATAATGGAACACAATTTAAGAATGTCTCCCTAGAAAAGTACTGTGAAAGGGTCGGCATCAAGCAATTTTTCTCCACTCCTGATCGACCCCAGGCTAATGGGCAGACAAAAGTGACCAAACGAAATATTCTTGATGGAATTAAGAAGAATTTAGAAGATGCAAAGGGGATATGGATTGAGGAAGTGTACGCTGTCTTATGGGCCTACAGAACGGAGGAGAGGACCCCATTTATGCTTGCTTATGGGTCGGAACCCTGAAAACAACAGTGATAAGCGGAGGCTTGATTTAGATCTTATTGAAGAAAGTAGATAAGACGCTAAGGTTATGCAAGCCTCCTACCAACAAAGGATAATAAGTTTCTACAACAAGCGAGTGAAAGCGCACCCACTGAAGGTAGGAGACTTGGTACTGAAGAACACATGGTAGAAACCCAATAAGCTTCACCCAAATTGGCATGGACCATACAAAGTAGTTGAAGAGGTGGTGTCGGGGATATACAAATTGTAAAACTTAGAGGGGGAGCCATTCTCCAACCCATGGAATGCCGATTACCTCAATAAATATTACCAATGAGATGATAGTTTTACTGTCTTATTTGCATTCTATTATAATACATGTGTATGAGGATTCAAACGAAAGAAATTCAATGAAATAAGGTGTTCAAGTGTTCCCTCGTATGTTATTTATTTATTCAGATATTCGTTTGCATGAAACAACTCATCTCAAGCTACAAAACATCATTCATGGTGAAGTAAGCTTAAATGGCCCTTAGTGATATGACAGTCCAGACGGGGTCAGCCTCGTCCATGGGTTGCCAACAACATCGAAAGGTGCCTATCATTATTAACCATCATTAATTTGGTGGACTCACTCCCTCGACTGAGATGATAGTGAATGGAAGGGATGACCCCCACACAATCCCAAAAAAAGACGAGGGAGGACTTATGCCTAAAACACCATAATTTGGTGGATGCAAATTATAAAATCACTTAGTTGTGGTTGTTATTAAACATCATTAATTTGGTGAATTTACTCCCCAGGTTGAGACGACAGTGCATGGATGGGATGACCCTCCATACACTCTTAAAAAAACGAGGGAGGACTTATGCCTAAAACATCATACTTTAGTGGATACAAATTTTAAAATCATGTAGTTGTGGTTGATTATTAAACATCATTAATTTGGTGGACTTACTCCGTCGGCTGAGATGACAGTGCATGGATGGGATGACCCTCCATACACTCTCAAAAAAGTTGCGGGAGGACTTATGCCTAAAACACCATAATTTGGTGGATGCAAATTATAAAATCACTTAGTTCTGGATGGTTATTAAACATCATTAATTTGGTGGACTTACTCCCTCGGCTGAGACGACAATGCATGGATGGGATGACCCTCTATACACTCTTAAAAAAGACAAGGGAGTACTTATGCCTAAAACACCATAATTTGGTGGATGCAAATTATAAAATAACTTAGTTGTGGTTATTATTAAACATCATTTTACTCCCTCGGCTGAGACGACAGTGCATGGATGGAATGACCCTCCATACAATCCCAAAAAAAGATGAGGGAGGACTTATTCCTAAAGCACCATGATTTGGTGGATGGAAATTTTAAGTCACTAATCATGGTTATTATTTACAGACATCATTGATTTAGTGAAATTACTCCCTCGGCTAGGACGATATCTCTTGGATGAGACGAGGGAGGACTTGGGGGACATGAGCATTTTATGGTCAATTTATAACATTCAAACATTTGGGGGACAACACAACAGTGTAATTAAGTCATGCAAGCAAAAGTAAGAAAGAGCACAAATAAGAGGGAAATAAAATATTTCATTTCATAAAATGAAAAGTACAGAGATGACAAAAGGGTTCATGTACAAAAAATAAGGTTATCGGCCAAGACGGCCACCCTAGTGTGTCGACTCAGTATGAACGATAGCCTCAGCCCCACCATCTGGTGCAAGTGTCGGCTTATCAGCATTACCTCCCTCGGTCACATTAGGGTCAGCTGATGTCCCCTCTCCTTCAGTCGTGTCCAGAGACTCAATGTATGATAAAGCCTCTACCATAAGGGGCTCCTTAAGGTCAGCAATTTCTAACGATGGCTGAATCAAAGGCACTGCATCAGCAAATTTTAGGACGACCGATCTGCAGCCCGTCTTTATCACTCTCTCCAAGTATTCCAGGCTAAAACCCTGAAACTCATCTGAGGTCTTATAAGCTTTAACAACATCAACCTCGACCGTCTTGACTGCTTTAGTAAGATCGGCCTTGAAATTTGTGGCCTGATTCTTCAAAGCTTCATCACTCTCCTTGAGAATGCCATACTTGGTTTCTAACTGAAGTTTCAGCTCATCTATGACCCTTTTGTGGTTGGCTTGAAGGTCCTCCAGTTGAGTTCTGAGGTCAGCCTCATCTTGGATCACTCTATCAGCGTCCAAAAAATTTTGGTGGTTCTCAGCCATCCATTTGGTGGCTAAGGTCAGGGCACAAATAGACTGGAAAAATGAGGACAAAGTCAGATAAAAATGACATATCATCAAATATAGGATGAAAATTAAAGATACGAGGACGATACCTATACCATATAATGCAGGCCAAAATCATAAAATTTGGCAGGAGGCATCTTGGCCAAAAATTCGTAGTCGGCCGCTGAAGGAGCTACGAACATAGCGGACGTTGCAGCCCTGACGTTGGTGATCAGATAAGTAGGGTCTGCCTTCAGATGGGCCAAGTTGTATGACCAAAAAGCTTCGAGATATGACGAAGAGCCGACATCAGAGCCTGATGCTGTCTCGGCGATGCCCAACCTCGACCTTGTACTGGGGTCAAGACGAGTGTCAATAGGGACCTTGGTCCTTTTCCTCTTACAAGTGGCCTCATTAGTAGGCTATAACACCCCGCTCAATTAAATACCAAGTGATCAGTCATATACCCAATTATATCAGAATATACAGTTGGTTGATTCTTAGCATCACTTTCGGAAAATTTTTATTAATCACCTAATACTAAATAAGCTGATGTTAAAAACCTCCAATTTTAATATAATTAAAAACCTTACTTTAGAAACATAAACCATTTAACATAATCCATTTACACAATGAATAACAACAGAGTAATATCAAAACTGAATTAAATGAAACTGGAATAAAACGCTCCAGTTTAAATATCTCAAGACAATAATCCCATCAAAACTTAAAAGTACCAAAATTGACATAAGAACATAATATATCTAAGATAGAAAGGAAATAACTAGAATCCTCATGGGCGACAGGCCCTAAATGAAAACAACTACGACATATGTATGAATCAAAGGTATGAAAGCGTTTACGCAAAGTTTGCAACTCCATATCATCCATAGCACGTCAAATACCCCAATCATCTATGCCTGGCGTCTCTCTGGATGGACACTTAATATATAAGATACAAGAGAGTGAAGAGAATATGAAATAAAATGGGTCAGACCCCGATAGTAGAATATATTTTTTAAACAGCAAGTGAAATAAATGATACAATTAGCAATTATTATATACATGTTAGATTCTCAGGCACTCACTTGAAATTCTCACCTCTCATCTAGAGTGCACGCCTAACATACCTCTAAATCATACTAGTTTCTATTCACAAGCTAACTAGTTCCTATCAGTGTCACCCAATCATTGCCCATACCGTTCCCATGTATTCTACTCTTAATACGTATGAGAAATATATATATATATATATATATATATATATATATATATATATCCATTTATTTTCAACATGGATAAGCCATGTTTCCAATATAATATAATTAAGTGTTGACATACTTAATTCATTTCAGTTTCACTACTCAACATATCTACTTAATTTACACAGTAGATAATATCACAAGTGTATATATGCATTTGCTCTATTATATATATACAATACTGCACCCTGAGACAGAGGTGAGGTGCAAGCACACTTGCTATCATGTCCTAGTACATCTCGTCACTGTATAAAGGACCATAGGTTCGGTATATCTCTCTAACCATAAATAACAAATCACAAACAGTGGAGGCGAACATAGTCCTAAGCCTTTGGACTAGGCACATACCTACGCACCCAAAAGACCATTCAATACCATTGTTCTCACTAATGGCAATCCAACCTAAGCCCTATGTTCTGAGGTAACAAGTCAAAGATCCCCCTTAAGTCTCATCAAGATAAGACTACCCTCTACGCGCAAACCTACCATCGATAGCAAGTAGCATAGGTATGTCATACATACAAATTATCAATCAGTAGGTATATACTCAACCTATACAGTAATAGGCACACACTCTACATGTATATATCATAATAGGAATTTATCCTATCCCAAGTACCCGTTGTATTTATTAATACTACCCGTACTTGTTAATTACGATTATTCCCTCTATCGTATTATTCTATGTAGTAGTTAATTACATATTATCTTTCTCACTTTAATATAATTTTTCAATATTAACCCGAGTCTCTCACTCCTTGTTAATGTACCAAAATTATTCAAACATAATTCATCGTATTTTATCATGTAGTTATTACTAACATAATTTCCCATCCTTAATTAAATATAATTTTCTAACATTATCCTAAGTCTCTCACTCCTTGTTAATGTACCAAAATTATTCAGATATAATTTCCATCGAAATTTCTTCAATTAATGCTCATTAATTTCCCTTATTCAATCCCATAGATCATATCACTTCCCGAGTCTTGAGTGTATCCTATTGCCCTTATCTAAGTCCCATTATGTTCAATTAATCATCAATAACTATTTTTAACTATTGGTATTTAATCTAAACTTAAAAGGAAAACATTTCACATTTCCAGGGGGAGTCGATCGATCGACTGTTCCTGGTCGATCGATCAATCAGTCAATCGATCAGGTATCTGCCTAGATTTTGCATCATATTTTCTCATCATCAAAACTACTATCAATTTATCCCAAACTCCTCAATTTTGCATCCCAAATTATATAGCAAGGTATATAACTAATCTCTAATAATCAAGCAACCTAAAATCATCAAGTAGTTTGGATTAAATCATGTTATTTCTCATAAATTCCAGAAATCTCATATTTTATTGTTTCTCCAAGAACAACATATAAACTCAGAATTCATTCACCAAATGATTCCAAATTTCATGGATTAAACCATATATAAAAAAAAAAAGACTAATCCTACATAACTCTCATTTCAAGGATTTACTCAAAATCATCACAATTTATCTTTGAATCATGCAAATTCAAAATTTCATCGTTATCCTATCTAACATGGATGACATAAGCACCAATTAGAGCAAGAATTACACTTACCTTAGTTACGTAGGTCTGAACCGTTGGTGATGATGGTGTAGGATCGTCCCTCCCATTTTCCCGTGAACCTCCGGTAGTGGTGATGGTGGCACAACATGGTTTTGTCCCTTTGAATTCCTAGAAAGGCTCCTCACTTCCCAAAAAAAACTCTCCCTCTTCTCAATAACCTTTCTTTTGATTTTTGGGTGAATGAACCTTTGATAACCCAACTCTTAAACTTATATCATTAGACTCATTTTCGGAGTTACTATTCGCCTCCCATGCAAAATGACCAAAATACCCCTCCGAGGTGTCCATTTGGTTCTCAATTGACCCGAGACCCAAATCAAACACTCGAGTAGACCTTTTTGACTATTTAGACCCTTTCGGACACTTTGGTGAAGTCGAAACAACTATTTGGAAGACATAAAAATAATTTTTCTTTCATTCATTAAAATTAGTCCCTACACGTCCCATAACCGCGTCCCGACATAATTTCTAAAATTGTCGTATAATAAACACCTGACAATTTACAATATCATCAAAATTATATATTCTACTAGGCACTAGTAATATTCACTATTAGTCACATATTACTTTATTTTCTAGTAATATTCAATCCAAATTAATCCGAATTAATAATTTCATAATTAATTCTAATTAATCCCCATTGATATTTGGTCCATTTACTTTTAATTTATCTCGCATTAAAAGTTATAAAATTACGGGGCATTACATACTTCCCCTTTATAACGGAATTTCATCCCGAAATTCATAAAAAACATACCTGGTAAAAACAACTTCGGGTATTTGTTGTGCATTTCATGCTCGTGCTCCCAAGTAGATTCCTCAATGTTATGGTTCTCCCATTGGACACGCACCAACGGAACTACTTTCAATCTCAACCGCCTCTTGCTATGGTCTAAGATCACCACTAGATCTCCTCGTAAGAACTATCTGGATGAAAATGGATCTCCTTTAATGCAACATGAGTGTGGGACAATTCATCTCGGAGATATCACCTCAGTGGAGAAATATGGAACACATCATGTATCCTATGCAAGTGCTCCGGTAACCCCAATCTATAAGCAACCGGTCCAACTCTCTCAATTATAGGAAATGATCTTACATATCTGGGTGTAAATTTCCCCTTATTTACAAATCTGATTATCCCCTTCATAGGAGATACCCGCAGTAACACCTAGTCCCCCACACTAAATTCTCGAAAGAACCACTTTGCATTCGTGTAGCTTTTCTGTCTATCTTGGGCTACCGGAATACAATTCCAAATCATCTCAATCCTGGAAAACGTGTCTTGAATTACCTCTGGCCCAAGTAGCTTGTTGTCCCCCACCTCTAACCAACATGAAGGCGAATGACAAGGTCTACCATAAAGTGCCTCAAATGTAGCCATACCGATGGTGAACTCATAGGAGTTATTATACGCAAACTCCACTAGTGGAAGGTACTACTCCCAAGCTCCCCCAAAGTCCAGGATACACCTACGTAGCATATCTTTTAACATCTGATTTGTACGTTCTGTCTGTGGGTGATAGGCCATACTCAAACGCACCTCGATACCCATGGCCTCATGAAAACTCTCCCAAAATCGGGATAAAAAAATCTTGTCCTGATCGAACATAATATTAAGCGGTACCCCCATGTAACCTCACAATCTCAGCTATAAAAATATGGGCATACTGTCCTGTAGAGTAATTAGTTTAAACTGGAAAAAATGAGCTACCTTAGTCAATCGATCCATAATTATCCATATGGAATCGTGACCCCTCAGAGAAGTAGGTAACCCTGTGATGAAGTCCATGGAAATGCTCTCCTGTTTCCACATCGAGATATTTAATGGATGAAGAAACCCAGTTGGCTTTTGATGATCCACCTTCACTAACTGACAAGTGGAGCACTTAGAGATGAACTCAGTAATGTCTCTTTTCATCCAGCTCCACCAGTATTGCCATCGCATATCCTGGTACATCTTATCCCCGTCGGGATGTACAGCAAATCGGGATCTATGTGATTCGGACATCACTGCATGCTGCAAATCCACTCCCTCTGGAACAATCAATCTACTGTTGAAACGCAAACCTCCATGTGAAATCAATGAGTAGGACTCTTCTCCCCTGGCTAAAAGCTGTCGAATTTTCTCCTGACAGAACGAGTCTGTTGCCTGAGCCTGAACTACCCTCGTCATAATCCGAGGTGTAACAGTCATAACTAACATAAATGATCGGGCAACTGCATCTTGATGCCCCAGCTCCTTCCATTTTACCTTCCACACAGCAGCCAATTCATCCAATGGCCTACGACTCAATGCTTTAGCTACTACATTAGCCTTTCTTGGGTGGTAATGTATCTCAAAACGATAATCCTTCACGAACTCAATCCACTTGCGCTGACACATATTCAATTCCCTTTGAGTGAACCAATATTTCAGTGACTTACGATCCGGGAATAGGAAAAATTTCTCCCCCAACAAAGAATGTCTCCATATTCGACGAGCAAACACGACTGCTGCAAGATCCAAGTCATGGGTGGGGTAATTCTTCTCATGAGGCTTAAGCTTTCTAGAGGCATAAGCTATAGCCTTATCTTCCTTCTATAATACTCCACCAAGCCTCTATAATGATGCGTCAGTGTAAACCAAGTACTCCACTCCTGGCCTTGTTAGTGTAAGTACGGGTGCTGAAGTCAACTTATCTTTCATCTCGTCGAAATGTAACTGACACGCATCGTCCCAAACAAATGGTACGCCCTTACGGGTTAGATTTTTCATCGGACCCGAAATCTTTGAAAAAACTTGGATGAACCGTCTATAGTACCAGTCCAATCCCAAGAAACTGCGTACCTTTATCGGTGTCGTGGGCTATCCCCACTCCCTTACCGCCAATCCTTTACTATGATCCACAGATATTCCCATCTCGGACACAATATGCCCAAGAAAATTTACTTCCCAAAGTTAAAATCCACACTACTCGTATTTTTCAAATAACTAATGCCCATGTAGTGTCTGTAGGACCTGCCGCAAATGCTCAGCATGCTCCTCCTCAGTCTGAGAATAAATCATGATGTCATCCATAAAAACAATAAAAAAAATGGTCAAAAAACTCTCTGAACACTCTGTTCATCAAGTCCATGAATACTTCCAGTGCATTGGTTAGGATAAATGGCATAACTCAAAACTCATATGATCCACATCTCATCAGAAATACATTCTTGGAAACGTCTTGCTCCCTGATACGCAGATGATGATAATTGGAACTTAAATCTATCTTTGATAAGTAGGCTGCTCCTCTCAGCTGATCAAATAAGTCATCAATTCTAGGTAACGGATACTTTTTTCGTATCGTGACTTTATTAAGTTCCCGATAATATACACACAGTTATAAAGAACTGTGTCGCTTCTTTACAAACAACACCGAGGTACCCCAAGGCGATGTACTCCTACGGATAAACCCCTTCCCCACAAGCAGTTTTATTTGGTTCTTGAGCTCCCTCATCTCAGCTGGAGCTATACGATAAGGCGCACGAACAATAGGCCGAGTGCTCGTCACTAAATCAATCACAAACTCAATCTCCCTGCTGGGAGGTAATCCCGGTATCTTCGAGAATACATCAACAAACTCACAAACTATCGCTATCAAATTAGTGGATATTACTACTCCCGTAGAGGTCTCCTCCTCCATATAATACAAATAAGTAGATGACCCTCCCTCAGAATGAGGCATCGCCACTAGGAGCATCTCATGTTCCGGAAGAGCAAAAATTATACACCGACTATAACAATCAATCATAGCCTTATATGCAATGAGACAATTCATGTCGATAATCACATCATACTCGAACATGTCCTATATAAGTAAATCCATCCTTAAAATCAGACTCCCAATCTCTATACTCACACTACGATATATAAAGAAAATAGGTGTCCCACTAACCATCAATGAGTCTACATAAATAACAGTGATGTCAGACGCATCTAATAACCCTACGGATCGAGCAAATCTAGTGGCTACAAATGAATGTGAGGACATTGTGTCAAACAAAATGTGCCCCATAGATAGAAAATATACCCTCAATAGTAGGCGGTGGCCTGCTGAACCGCTACCTGATGGATGTTGTACATACGCCTATATTATCTCTGCTGTGCTGGAGCAACTTGAATGGCAGGTAATGCTGGCACCTGAGCTGGTGCTGGAAGAGTGACTGATGGAAATACTGGTCTCTGTGGCTCCTGACGAGCTCCCTACTGAGAAAATTTGCCCTTATCAAGGCAATCCTATCTCTTGTGGACAGTCTTTCCACACATGAAACATCTTTCAATAAACTTTCCCCCATTTTGTCCCTGTTGTCCCCGGACCTACTGGCCGTTACCACCTCTCACTTGGCCCTGACCCTACTGCCCCTACCTATTACCTTCCTACCCAAATCAAAATCCTCCATAACACAAATTCTTAGCATAATCCCTCGGTTGGGGACCCTTCTCATTTTGTTGTTGCTGACTCTAACCTGAGTGTGCCCCGCTAGAACTGCCTACTCCAATTTTTCCCTACTGGCCAAACTCAATCCCTCGCTTGACACCCTTGGCATGTAGGAGATTATCCTGGCAATGAATCATTGCAGCATTAAGAACATCTATGTAACTGTGTAGTGAAAGATTGCACAATAAGTGCTAGCAAATCTTCCAATTCAGGCCATTTGTGAACATTTGAATTCTCTTTTCTTCAGTAGGCACCTCACCTGGCATCAAATTAGTCAGCCTAGTAAATTCTTCTTCATACTCTACCACTGTCCTCCCCTCTTAGATTAGGTCGAGTAATTTTCTCCTCGTCTCAGTCTGAACGGTGGAGGGAAAGTATTTACGATCAAACCGCACCTAGAAGTCATGGATAATCATAGTATCTCTCTCCTCAATTATGGTAATAGTTTCCCAGCACTGTAGATCTTCCCCAACTAGCTTAAATGTAGCTAGTATCTGACGTTGAACCTCCGTGCATTCAAACATTCTCAAGTGCCTCTGGATGTCCTTCTTCCATTGGCTAGCATGCACGACATCTAGACCTCCCTAAAACTCAGGTGGATGCGTCTTCTGAAAAGTACCCCTAACACATTCCCAAACAGTAGGAAATACCTACCCTGGTGCGGGTGGCACAGCCGGTGCTTGTGCTGGTGCCTATTGAACAACAGCTAAAGCTGCCTTGACTGCCTGAGCAACTATAGCAACAAGCTCTGCAGCTTTCATTATACCCTAAGCTAGGATGGGTTGAGGTGCACATTGAGGAGGCATCTGGAATGAGAGAAAAAAATTCTTCAGTATTCAATTTAAATTTCAAAGAATAACTGAAGATCGTATATGCACAAATAAAGATATAACGGTCCTAAGGATAGGGCTCTATATCAAAGGGTGCTAAGATGAAAGCATAATAAACTGCACATATCCTAAAAGACTCTAGAACCTGATGCTCTGATACCACATGTACCACCCCGCTCAATTAAATACCAGGTCATCAGCCATATACCCAATTAAATCAGAATATACAGTTGGTTCATTCTTAGCATCACTTTCAAAAATATTTTATTAATCACCTAATACTCAATTAAGCTGATGTTAAAAACCTCCAATTTTAATATAATTAAAAATCCCACTTTTAAAACATAAACCATTCAACATAATCCATTCACACAATGAATAACAACTGAGTAATATCAAAACTGAATTAAATGCAACTGGAATAAAACTCTCTAGTTTAAATATCTCAATACAATAATCCCATCAAAACTTAAATGTACCAAAATCGGCATAAGAACATAAATTGTCTAAGATAGAAAGTAAATAAATAGAATCCTCTTCGACGACATGCCCTAAATGAAAACAACTACTACAGATGTATGAATCAAAGGTATGAAAGCATCTACAAAAAGTCTGCAACTCCATATCATACGTAGCACATCAAATACCTCAATCCTCAATGTCTGGCATCCCTGTGGCTGGACACCTAATATAGAAGATACAAGAGAGAGAAGAGAATATGCAATAAAATGGGTCAGCTCCCGATAGTAAAATATTCTTTTTTAAACAACAAGTGAAATAAATGCTACAATTAGCAGTTATTATATACATGTTAGATTCTCGGGCTCTCACTTAAAATTCTCACGTCTCATCTAGAGTGTATGCCAAACGTACCTCTAAATCATACCAGTTGTTATTCCCAAGCTAACTAGTTCATATCAGTGTCACCCAATCATTGCCCATACCGTTCCCATGTATTATACTCTTAATAAGTATGAGAAAGATATATATATATATATATATATATATCCATTTATTTTTAACATAGATAATCCATGTTTCCAATATAATATAATTAAGTGTTCACATACTTAATTCATTTTAATTTCACTACTCAACATGTCTACTTAATTCACAGAGTAAATAATATCACAAGTGTATATATGCATTCACTCTATTATATATATATACAATATTGCACCCCGAGACACAGGTGAGGTGCACGCACACTTGCTATCTTGTCCCAGTACATCTTGTCACTGTATAAAGGACATAGGTTCGGTATATCTCTCGAACCATAAATAACAAATCACAAACAGTGGAGGCGAACATAGTCCTAAGCCTTTGGACTAGGCACATACCTACGCACCCAAAATACCATTCAATACCATTTTTCTCACTAATGGCAATCCAACCTAAGTCATATGTTCTAAGGTAACAAGTCAAAGATCCCCCTTAAGGATCATCAGGATATGGTTGCCCTCTACGCGCAAACCTCCCGTCGATAGCAAGTAGCATAGGTATGTCATACACACAAATTATCAATCAATAGGTATATACTCAACCTATACAGTATTAGGCACACACTCGACCTGTATATATCATAATAGAAATTTATCCTATCCCAAATACCAGTTGTATTTATCAATACTACCCGTACTTGTTAATTACGATTATTCTCTTTATCATATTTTATTATGTAGTTATCACTTACATACTGTCTTTATCACTTTAATATAATTATCCAACATTAACCCAAGTCTCTCAATCCTTGTTAATGTACCAAAATTATTCAAACATAATTCATCGTATTTTATTATGTAGTTATCACTCACATAATTTTCTATCTTTAATTCAATATAATTTTCTAACATTAACCCAAGTCTCTCACTCTTTGTTAATGTACCAAAATTATTTAGGTATAATTTCCACCAAAATTTATTCAACTAACACTCGTTAATTTTCCTTATTCAATCCCATGCATCATATCACTTCCCGGGTCTGAAGTATATCCTACTGCCCTTCTCTAAGTCCTTTTATGTTCAATTAATCATTAATAACGCCTTTTAACTATTGGGATTTGATCAAAACTTTAAATGAAAACATTTCACATTTCCAGGGGGAGTCGATCGATCGACTATTCCTGGTTTATCGATCGATCAGTCGATCGATCGGGTATCTGCCCAGATAATGCATGGATTTACCTACGGGTTTCATACTTTCTCATCATCCAAACCTCTATCAATTTATCCCAAACTCCTCAATTTCCATCACAAATGACACATCAAGGTATATAACTCATCTCTAATAATCAAGCAACCTAAAATCATCAAGTAGTTTGGGTTAAATCATGTTATTTCTCATAAATTTCACAAATCTCATATTTTATTGTTTCTCCAAGAACAAAATATAAAATCACAATTTCTTCACCAAATGATTCTAAATTTCCTGTATTAAACCATATATACAAAAGGATATTAATCCTACATAACTCTCATTTCAAGGATTTATTCAAAATCATCACAATTTATCTTTGAATCATGCAAATTCAGAATTTCATAGTTATCCTATCTAACATGGATAATATAAGCACTAATTAGAGAAAGAATTACACTTGTCTTAGTTACGTAGGTCTGAACCGTTGGTGATGATGGTGTAGGATCATCCTTCCCCTTTTTCCCGTGAACCTCCGGTAGTGGTGATGATGGCACACGGTGGTTTTGTCCCTTTGAATTCCTAGAAAGGCTCCTCAATTCCCAGAGAAAACTCTCCCTCTTCTCAATAACCTTTCTTTTGATTTTTGGGTGAATGAACCTTTAACAACCCAACTCTTAAACTTATATAATTTGACTCATTTTCGGAGTTAGTATTCACCTCCCATGCAAGATGACCAAAATACCCCTCTGGGGTATCCATTTGGTTGTCAATTGACCCAAGACCTAAATCAAACACCCGGGTAGACTTTTTTGTATTTAGACCCTTTCGGACACTTTGGTGAAGTCGAAATGACCATTTGGAAGACATAAAAATAATCTTTCTTTCATTCATTAAAATTAATCGCGACACGTCTCATAATCACGTCCCGACATAATATCTAAAATTGTCGTATAATAAACACTTGACAATTTATAATATCAACAAAATCATATATTGCCATGAGGCACTAGTGATATCCCATATTAGCCACATATTAGTTTATTTTCTAGTATTATTCAATCCGGATTAATCCCAATTAATAATTTCATAATTAATTCCAATTAATCCCCATTGATATTTGGCCCATTTACTTTTAATTTATCTCGCATTAAAATTTATAAAATTACGGGGTATTACACAAGCCCCCAGTGGTCGTCTTCTTTGGGGGCAATTATTTGTTCTTCTTTCCTCAGCCAGTCAATAGACTTGGTGCCGTCATTTCCCAAATATCATTTGGTATGTTTGGAGGACGACCTGCAGGAGAAGACAATATGTTAGTACAATTAATATATGAGACGAGGGAGGACTTAATGGAAAAATAAATCACAAAGCTCCTCAAGGGGTCAACCCCATGGCCAGACTCTTTAAGGTATTCAGGGGTCATGAGGTTTTCAAATTTGGGAAGAGCAACCTCTACTCCCTGCTCTCTCAGATAGTCAGCCATGTCCCTTTCCTCAAGGCTGAGTCTAGGGTCCGACCTTCTAGTCATGGTAGGATTTGACCAAATGTGTGGAACCCTCGGCTCGTCCTCATCAGGGTCGGCCTTGGCCAGGAATTCCCAAGCCCTAGAAACAAAGAAAAACCTTACTTTCCAATAGTGGTTTGATGTCTAAGTCACTTAGATGAGCTTCTATCTGACTTTCTGGCACCTAAATGAAAATAACTTTGTTGTTAAGATGAGGACGAGATATTGTAGCAAGCTAAAAAGAGTTTAGTTAACGGCTCGTCCGTGAAAGTGTTCTCCCACGAAGAAATGTACCCCAAGATGATTCTCCTTAAGTTAGGGGTAATTGAGTAGGATAAACCCCCAGAGCAGATAGGATGGCCCTAATGGCAGGAGGAAAGGGAAGTTTGACGCCGACCCTGAACATCTGATCATATACAACGACCTCTCCCTCTCGACCCTGGAAAACTTTCTCGTCCTCGTCTCGGACCCTCATTATGATATCTAATTTAACGCCGAATGAATGCCTCCAGACAAGGAGGTCGCGCTATTTGACGAAAGAGACGAAAGATGAAGCACATAAAGTGTCAACCTGCTCCTTGTCATCGGTCTCTTCATCCTCCTCCTCAGCAGATTCATCCTCGGCCTCCCGTTAATGACCTCCACAGTAGTAGGGGGACCTTTAAGAACATTGATAAAACTCAGCAGGGATATAGCCAATACCGAAATAGCATTTTAATGAAGTGTCGACTCGATTTGATCTGGATGAATGGGACTTGATGAGTCGTCCTGCCCAGATTACTCGACGGTGTTGCCTCCATCCCGAGGTTGTAGTTCGTCCATCGTCTCTTCAAATTTTGAACCCTCAGTCTGAGGTTGAGACGACTCGAAGACCTCCGAATACGAGGGTGGTATTGTGGTCAAATGATTGGGAAATATGGGTCGTACCCAAATAGGGTTGGCCCTGCATTTTGCCTCGGTCTCCTCCTCTATCCTACGAATTTCTTGAAAACACCTTTCCCTCGGTGGGGGAAACTCCTCGGCCAACTTATAAAGCCTTTGTGGAATTCAAAGGACGACCTTGAAGTTAGAGATTTTTTAGAATAAGGTATGGGAAAACACAAACAAATTGGGGTTGTTGACCAGTTTGACCATAAGATCAAATTGGAAGAAATGGGGCATTTATATTCCAAGCAATAAAGAACACTGTTGAGGGCCACCGGAGAAGATGACTTGAAACTCGCCGGAGTTCACAACTATGAGATTTTGGGGCCTCTGTGTAAGCCTAGGCAGGGTACTAGGGCTATCTACAACCAAATAACCATCAACACACGCCCTAAAGTAAGTACTAAGGCCACCATAGGTGGCTATCAAATGAAATAAAGGCCTCCAAAAAATTATAAGTTGCCAACAATGTAGAAAAGGAAAATACTATACAATAATTATGGAAAATGACAGAGAATGGCAAGTGAGAGTTGCCTGGAAAATGGAAGAGAAGCAAAAACCTTGGAATGAGCACAATATCTCACCTAAAACAAGAGATGGGGGAGAAGAGATGGCAGAAGCTAGAGAGAGAAGGAACGCGCGAAGTGTTTGGGGAAGAAAGAGAAAATGAAAATTTAGAGAAATTTAAATACCATAATGATTTAGCACAATGACTAAAGCGGCGCACAATTTCCTATGCATATCATCATTAGGGCACTATGCCCTGAGTATATGGAAGATGCAACGCGATGATTAACAAGTGTCAATTTGAAGCTTCATCAACTTGACTACCAATAAAATAATAATACCCCTCAGCCACCTCATAACATCAATGGCTAAGGGTTAAGGAGTGAATGATATTCCAAAATATACCCTCTCCCTTGCCGAAAGTATACTTGGCCTGCGACGAGGGGATAAGTAAACCAGGCCTTTCCCCATCCGTGGGTCATCCAAAGGATCATCATCGGCCTCGTCCCGTTGGTAGGCCGATCCATAGCTACCTAGAAATTTAAAAGTGTTGACCCTAGACTCAATTAGAGGCCTTGGCCTCGTCCTTATGAGAATGCAAGATTATGGCTGACCCTCACCCATCTTTACAGCATCAATGATATCTCCAACTCCTTGATCAACAGCCTCAGCCTCAGCTTCAGCACAGACATACTGGCCGAGGGTAACATCATCAGAGTGCGTGGTTTGGGGGATGAGTGGATCAGTGCGCATGGAACACATACCATACATGGGCAAAACCGTTACTACCTGATCACCCCCTCACATGAGGGAATATTTAGTCATCATGACCTACTTGTGATAGGGCGAGATGTCCATATTGGATTAGCTAAGAGCAATACATCCATGCATGAAACATGCTTGGGGGTACACTATACCCACTAGGTACTATATATATCTTTCATCTTCTTTATTTTAAAGGATGAATTAATTCAAACCCTAGTAAATACTTTGCTCATTTGTAGACAGAAGAGAGAGAGAGAAAGCTTGTGTTATAACCAGGCCATTAGATCCATATTTACTAGTGGATTTCACTCACACACACACAGTGAACATAGGCTCCAGTTGAACCACATAAATCCAGGTGTTTATCCTCTTCACCTCATCTCCTTCTTTGTTGATTTGATGTGTGAGTATTTCCATTGTTGTATACCTGATGAGATTCATACATCTGTGACTTGGTGATACCATTTCTGGTATCATCACACTTCATGCCCAGACTGGGGCTGGGATAATGATAATAGGGAATACCAAGTGTTAAAAAAGGCCTATCCTCCTTATGGCTAGGGTTATCAACCATCAATATAGGGACTCATAATGCTCCACCAACCTCAGTTGAAGATAAGGCTAGAAAGTACCAAGACTGTCTTAGGAGATTCCTTGAACGAAAGATACATTAAAGCGAGTGAAGATTTCCCCTTTTGTGGCTTCCCAAATTATGGTATGATCATGTGGATAAGAAAATGAATCCAAGAATAGAGATCTTTTTCCAAGACATCTACTCATGGGTCGAAAGTTCCTTACATAATATTCAACCACTCATTGAGAAGACTATAGATGCTATTGGAGATTTTGAGGGAAGTGACTCCAAGGATTTATTCAATCTGCAGACACTGGGGTTGAGACTATGCATAATTCACTTAAACACTACATTATAGGATACATCCCTCCTTATCAAAGTCGTTGATGCATCTCTCCTCAACTGGCATGCTATACCAATTCCACCTACTGAAATGCAACCCAACTCTGATGTTTATCCCATCTACTCTTCTTTTGTTGTTCCTCCCTGTTCTGATCACATTTTAAATGAGACCTCCTTCGATGAGGTTCTCAATGCTATTTTTCCTAAGAATGATATAAACGAAGATGTTGAGTATCTTGTTATGCCTTAAAATAATTTTCTTGATTCTAATCAAACTCTTGATAATGATGATTTTTCAAAGGAATAATTCTTAACTGATCTAAATAAGTCTAATAACAAACAACATAACCTCGTTTATATTAATGAAGATAAAACTGTTGTTATTAATCTCATATCTAGTAGCCAACTGCGTGAGATTAGGATAGGGTCCACCCTTAACGAGCAAGAGCGTGCGCAACTCAAAGAACTGCTGAAAGAATTTATGGATGTCTTTGCATGGTCCTACGATGACATGCCCAACATTGATCCCGAGATAGCCCAATACGAAATTCTAACTCTCCCTGAATGCAAACCGGTCAAATAGAAACTGGGAAAGCTCTGCACCGAATAGTCACTCAAGGTTAAAGAAGAAGTGGACAAATAATTGAACATAGGCTTCATTCGGGTGCGAATATCCCCCATGGCTAGCCAACATCGTACCCATGCCAAAATCTAGAGAAAAGGTTCGCATGTGCATTGATTACTAAGATTTGAACACGGCCTCTACAAAGGATGATTAGCCACTACCCAATATCGACAAAATTATGGACATTATGGCTAGTCACGCTCTCAAGTCATTCATTGATGGTTTTATCAGATACAATCAGATCAAGATTCACCCAAATCATCAAGAGAAAACTGCATTCATCACCCCCTGGAGAACCTTCTATTACACATATATGCCATTCAATCTAAAAGATGCAGTGGCTACCTACCAGAGGGATGCCACAACCATCTTGCATGATTTGATACATAAATAGGTCAAGGTCTACATAGATGATATGATTATCAAGTCTAAACCCCGAGAAGGTCATATTCCCTATCTTCGAAAGTTCTTCGAGCGGTTACGACGATACCAGATGCGACTTAACCCATAAAAATATGTTTTTTGCATTACCAAAGGAAAGATATTAGGATTTATAGTTAGCAAAAAGGGTATTGAAGCAGATCCTTCCAAACTGAGAGCCATACTCAAAATTCCACCACCCCAAATCGAGAAGGAAGTCCGAGGATTCTCAGGAAAATTACAGCATATCAGTCGGCTCTCAGCCAATTGACTTCTATTTGTGAACCCATCTTCAAACTCCTCCGAAAATATTCCACTAAAGTCTAGAACGAAGCCTGCCAGAAAGCCTTTGACCGAATCAAGTAATATCTAAACCAACCTTCAGTACTCATGCCACCGCAGTCTGGTTTCCCCTTACTCCTATACTTGACCATAATCGACACCGTAGCTAGGGCTCTGCTAGCCCAATACATTGAAGAATCCCATAAAGATATGTCCATCTACTACGCCAGTAGTAAATTCTCTTAATACAAAGTCAAATACACTTCTTTAGAGAAAGAATGTGTGTCCCTTATTAGGTTACCCAAAAATTACGACACTACATGCTCACTTTTCCCATCAGATTTGTATCCCGAATGAATCCTATCAAATACCTGCTCGAGAAACTTGCTTTGTCTAGCTGAATGGCTCGATGGTTGATGCTGCTAGTCAAATTTGATATTGTGCATGTCATACAAAAATCCATGAAAGGAATGAACATATCTGACTACCTTGCTGACCACCCTATGGAAGAAGACGACATTTCTATCTCTGAATTCCCGGATAAAAACATCTTTTGAACCTCCCAAGAATACCTCTGGTGGAAAATATTCTTTAACAGCACTGCCAACAAGAAAGAATATGGCATTAGGATGATCCTACTTGCCCCTGATGACTCTTACACTCCTAGTGCCATCAAGCTAGATTTTCCCTGCACCAATAACATGACTGAATACGAGGCATGCACCATAAGCCTCAAAGTCTCTCTCAAGAAAGGAATTTGATGCCTAGAAATTTACGGGGATTCATCCCTCATCATCGATCAAGTCCTCAAAAAATGGAAAGTCAAGAATGAGAAATTCTTAACCTTTCACGCCCACCTAGAAGAACTGGCCTCCTAATTCCAAGATATTACCTTCCATTACCAGTCCTGAGGAAGGAACAGCTTAGCCAAAGCCCTTTCTACCTTAGTCTCTATGGTCGACATGCCCGAAGGAATGACGATGGTGTAATAACCCGCGTAATTTTGGGCTATTTTAATTAATTTTTGGAAAATGGAGGAAAATAAATTTTTTGATAAAAATATTTTTATTGCTCAAATATGTTGAATATTATTTTTAAAGGCGAGAATTTCAAATGGTTTCGAAATCGGAGTTAAAACGGATTTTAAAATGATTTTTAAATATTTTTAACTCTTGGAGTTGTTTTAACTTCCAACTTTTCATTTCTTTGCCTTATTTAAAGGAGTCTTTTGGATTCCAACTCTTCATTTCTTTGCATTATAAAAGAAATTCGTGGGCAACTCTTTTAACATTCTTTTGCCACAAATTTTGGCAGCAAATATATTTTATATTCCTCTCCTATATACACATTAGCCCTTGAGATTTGTGAGTTCCAACCTTAGATTAGAGGTGTTCTTGGGGCTATTTTGTTGGAGGTTCTTGGAGGAGATTTTGTAGATCTTTTGAGTTGATCTTGAGGATGTGATCGTTGGTTTCTCATCATGGTTTGAGTTATGGGGTTTTACACAATATGCTCCTTAAATCTCGCGAGTGTCATTCTCTTTGATTTCTTATTAATTGAACTCATATTTGAATTGATAAATTCATTGAAATCTGGAAAATAATTATTGAAATTATTTTGATTCATGTGGTATCATTATATTGTTGATGATCACGTTGTCATGAGATTTTAATATGGCACGGATGTTGGGCACCCGCCAAAATTCCTGTTTCCCGGGCTATGGCTTGATAAAGCAATATACGGATGTGGTGAGGCCTGGTGACCCAGTTAAAGTGTTGTTGAGAAATTATATTGATAAATGCTTTGAGATTTGCATTTTGATTTGAATATTCGTACTCGTGTTGTTACGTTTTATTCGTTGCTATTTCGTATTTGTTGAGCATAATTCCTGTCGTATTATGTACTTCCCCATATTTTCTTTTAGTGGCAGGTTAGCGCGGATTTTGGGGCGCTATGGAGATTGATCTTAGCGAGGATTGTTTGGGAAAGATTTGTATTATTTTGATGTATAGAGCTTTGGAGATTTGTATTTTCATTTGAGTTAGATAGTTGTAATTTTAATTCGAGAGACTTGTTGTAATTGAAGAGATTGAGATTAGTGGATTTATATTATTGTGGGTTTATTTAGATGCTCTATACCTTGTCACTTGTGGATTTGGATTTATTTTATCGCACTAGAGCTCCGTTCGCTCTCCCCGGGCGGGAGGGGTGTTACATATGGTATCAGAGCTTAGGTATACGGCAACCCTCGGGTCTTGAGTTTGGGGGTTCATTGCGTGGTTAGCAATTTTTGGAGATAGCAAAATTTAGGTGATATTCGTGATAAGTTTCTAGATTAGATGTGAGGAATTATTTTTGGAGACGAGATTATTTTTGGATATTGTTAGCCTGATTTTTTAGAGTTAGGCATTCGGCGAATTTCGAGGGCGAAATTCCATTGTTAGTGGGGAAGTGTAATAACCCGCGTAATTTTGGGCTATTTTAATTAATTTCTGGAAAATGGAGGAAAATAAATTTTTTGATAAAATTATTTTTATTGCTCAAATATGTTGAATATTATTTTTAAAGGCGAGAATTTCAAATGGTTTCGAAATCGGAGTTAAAACGGATTTTAAAATGATTTTTAAATATTTTTAACTCTTGGAGTTGTTTTAACTTCCAACTTTTCATTTCTTTGCCTTATTTAAAGGAGTCTTTTGGATTCCAACTCTTCATTTCTTTGCATTATAAAAGAAATTCGTGGGAAACTCTTTTAACATTCTTTTTTCACAAATTTTGGCAGCAAATATATTTTATATTCCTCTCCTATATACACATTAGCCCTTGAGATTTTTGAGTTCCAACCTTAGATTAGAGGTGTTATTGGGGCTATTTTGTTGGAGGTTCTTGGAGGAGATTTTGTAGATATTTTGAGTTGATCTTGAGGATGTGATCGTTGGTTTCTCATCATGGTTTGAGTTATGGGGTTTTACACAATATGCTCCTTAAATCTCGCGAGTGTCATTCTCTTTGATTTCTTATTAATTGAACTCATATTTGAATTGATAAATTCATTGAAATCTGGAAAATAATTGTTGAAATTATTTTGATTCATGTGGTATCATTATATTGTTGATGATCACGTTGTCATGAGATTTTAATATGGCACGGATGTTGGGCACCCGCCAAAATTCCTGTTTCCCGGGCTATGGCTTGATAAAGCAATATACGGATGTGGTGAGGCCTGGTGACCCAGTTAAAGTGTTGTTGAGAAATTATATTGATAAATGCTTTGAGATTTGCATTTTGATTTGAATATTCGTACTCGTGTTGTTACGTTTTATTCGTTGCTATTTCGTATTTGTTGAGCATAATTCCTGTCGTATTATGTACTTCCCCATATTTTCTTTTAGTGGCAGGTTAGCGCGGATTTTGGGGCGCTATGGAGATTGATCTTAGCGAGGATTGTTTGGGAAAGAATTGTATTATTTTGATGTATAGAGCTTTGGAGATTTGTATTTTCATTCGAGTTAGATAGTTGTAATTTTAATTCGAGAGACTTGTTGTAATTGAAGAGATTGAGATTAGTGGATTTATATTATTGTGGGTTTATTTAGATGCTCTATACCTTGTCACTTGTGGATTTGGATTTATTTTATCGCACTAGCGCTCCGTTCGCTCTCTCCGGGCGGGCGGGGTGTTACAGATGGACCCTTTCCTCGTCTAAAATCAGGATAAACCAACCCACTGCTACCATATTAAGCTCATCACAAGAGAAGATCTTGATATGACTGAGTGTCGATACTATGATATTGGAGCCCCTTAATAAAAATAGGTACCCCCAGAATTCCAACAAGAAAGACCGAGTAACACTCCACAAAATGGTTTCCCAATACATTGTCTGCGATAAACCACTATTCAAGAAAAACATCAATAGAACCTACTGACACTGCATCCCAGGGGCTGACATTGAAAAAATAATGCAGAAGATACACAGTGGGGAATGCAAATCGCGCATGAATGGTCATATGCCTGCCAAGAAGATTATCCGATAAGGTTACAATTGGACCACCATAGTTCAGGATTACACCACCTATGTTCGAAGATGCCTTAAATGACAATAGTTTTCCTATCTCCAGCACCTGCCCCCTTGAGAATTATACAACATGACTTCTCCCTAGCCATTTTCCACATGGGGCATCGATATTATAGGGAATGTTACACCCACAGCCTCCAACGGTCATGAATTCATCTTGGTTACCATTGATTACTTCACTAAATGGGTTAAAGACGGATCATATGTAGTTCTGAATGCCAAAAAGGTAGCCAAGTTCATTTGAAAAAATATCATTTGCTAATACAGGGTCCCGCACAAGCTAGAGTCGGACAATGGATTACATTTCGAGCCAAAAGTCACGAAATTGGTCGATGAGTGCAAGATTCAAAGACACAAATCTTCGTCATACCGACCTTAAACTAACGGTGTTGTTGAAGCCACCAATAATAACCTTAAAGCCATCATTAGCAAGATGACTGAGAGTAATCGAGATTGGGTCGATCGAATCCCTTACGCTCGCTGGGGCTATCGTAGTTCAGTTCGAGCATCTACTAGGGCTAACCCTTGCTCTCTGGTATACAGCATGGAATCAGTCCTACTCGTTAAACTATAAATACCTTTGTTATATGCATCATGCTTGAAAGAAAATTCAGCGAAGAAGACTGGCATTAGAGCCGTCTTGACAATTTATCACTCTTAGACAAAATAAGGCTACCATCACCAAATAACGCGATCATTCAACAAGAGAGTCGAGGACTGCGATGCCTGAGAAAGGGACTTATCCCTTAAAAAATCGTAGAACCCATCTGGGATCCCAGAGGGTAATTCAAGGCAAATTGGAGTGGACCCTACATTACGAAGAAGATCCTATCCGGTGGCACCGCTATGCTCACTAACTTCGATGGAGAAGAGATGGCCCGTCCAGTCATCCTGGACTGTCTCAAGAAATTCTACCTTAGTCCGAAATCTCGGCACACTACGACTCTTCTCATCCCCCTTCTATTCTAAAAAAATCTTTATTTCCCTCTACTCAGAACTACGTGGGGCCTGATCCTCTAAAAAAATCTTTTTATTTTCAAAATGAAACTCTAAAAATTTTGTAAAACCCCCAGAGGTACATAGGCAGCTCATACGCTTTATATGGGCACAGTCCCCTTCTTTTTCACAAAATGTTATTATTTTGTTATCCCCAAGAACGACGGTTGATTTTATCATTTACATGAACAAAAGTATTATGTATGCCTTGACGATTGGTATAGATAATTCAAATTCAAAACTCATTAAGAAGCACAACAATATATCTAAAATCCTCTTTTATTCCATTATTTGGAAAATCCGGCACGATTACACGAATTATTAGCATAGGGAGTCAAATAACTTCCCCCGCCAACCTTACTGCCCTAAAAACAACATTAAACCAAACTATTTCTAAACTTCCCAAAATTATTCCTACCAATAACCAAACATAACCCAAACACATAAAAGTTTCACACACATCACCAGCTTCACAAAAATGCCCTACCCGCAGCTACCAAAGGAACCATCTCCATCATTATCTACATCTTGAGGACCTCAAACTTATCCTCCCTGGATGGAATATTGAAGGCACTCCATGGAATGATAAGCACGGACCAGCCTGGGAAAAACCACTACACCTCCCTCCATAGTGTCAAACATAGCAAGCCATTTCTGACCAGTCTCCACGACAAATATCTTAGCCACTACCCTCCTTCGCAACCACTTCATGTAGTTCCCAGAAACCTGCCAAAATCTTCCAATAAACTAGGAAGGACGGGTCAATGGCCGATACCTCTGCCACAAATATCCCAACCGCATGCGCATGCCTTCCGTTAAATCCTCCACAGGGAAGAAGTATAGAATACGAGAAGATACAATCTATTCCAATCCAACTTGGCGCATGAGCCACCATGGAAAGTAGAAATAAGTTTGCCAGAGGCTAACCAATCGAATGTACTTATATTCCCCCAGTTTCAAAATGGGCTGCAACTCCCCCCACCAGGGTACTGACCAGCGCAGACATCGAGCCCCGTGCTCCACAAACCAATTTTCCTAGTTCTTGAAAATCAGGCTAAAGTTGATGAAATAACGGGTGAAGAAATTCGGCACGGCTACTAAGGGATATTTAAGGGGAGCCGCTAAGCAGAATCTCTCAGACAGCCATATGAACAGCATAAATAAGTTACCTCTTAGAAAGTCAGAACGGCCTTACCACTAAGCATCTAGACCGTTCGGGGTCTCTGCCAACATCACCATCCCTGGATTACGATGATACGACATTCACGCAGTAATGGCAGTAATTTGAGGGTCCACTGGTAGGTCCCCAGTCACCAATAGTAACTTCAAAGTTAAGTCAAAGGCAACGGCTTTGGCGTATCCTGTATCATTTACATCCCGTAAATGCACGGAATACAATATAGTCAGGAGGGAGATCATTCCTCCAGTAACAATTTACTGGTCCATCGAGGGTAAAATATGGAGAGATTCCACCAACGATGCTCGAGGAGACCGAGAGAATTTAGGCATGGTCACTGCCACACTGGGGTTTACCCCCAACATAGCAGAGAACTCCTCGTAAGTCGATCAAGCCGTCAGCATGTTCTAGTCTATGGGTCGATTACTCCATAAAAAAACATAACGAAGGTTAAAAGAGTCGTAGTTTACATTATACAAGCACATTGCCTCTAAATTATTGAGGTAGGAAGTGAATTAAGAAACTATGGGAAGAGCCATTATGGAAGAAACAAGACACAAAGCAAGAAATAAGTAAAAGAAGGGAAAATGTGGATGGGTGAAGAAAAGCTCTCCATTATTCTCCCTTTTTATACTTGGAAAACTTGACAAAAGACAAAGGCCCTAGAAAATTCGGATAAAACCCTACATCATCGAGGACAAAGTAGATGAAGAAAGTGCAATCAAAAGCTTGGGGTGATTGGAATAGAATGACCTGACGATAGTCAAGACAAGGGGTATGCCGATCGGCATCCCCCACTTTTAATAAATTCCTTTTTTTCCTTTTTTCTCAAAATCAAAAACTCAATAAAAAATGTTTTTTATTCCAGAAGAATTCAGGATCTTCCTTTATTCTTAACTCATCATGTTTTAAAATAAATTCTCTTTAATCCTTTTCTAGTCTCAGCAAACAAAGTAAAAAAAAATGCATGTAGATTAAGTCATTAAAAGCAAAGTTAAATAAATAAAACCCCATTCATTGCATATATAGGTTGTTATCATTACACCTTTTTGCAAGAATAAGGAAAAATAATGGGACTCGATCCGAACCCCAAATACTCTCTCTCATTATCACTTTCTCTCTTTTAACTTTCTTTTTCTTTATATATCTCTCTCCCTATGATCCCCCATCCCGGCGATGCACAGGCTTTCCCCATTGACGAGCTGAGGAGCCTCTGCTACCAAATCCACATCCCTCATCAAACGTAGTAGATGTCACAAAATAGGAAGGAAGCGAGATCGACTCCCGAATATGAGCAATCACAGAAGCCACCCAATCTCAAATGTCCCTCATCCAGGTATTCGACACCCTGACGTGCTACAAGGAAAACAAGAAAAGAGCAAATCAATCAGTTTGAGGCAAAGAAGAAATCAGAAAAATAAAACATAAAGGATAAAGCACAAAGCTATACCTCTAGCTGGAGAACACCCTCAGTCAACCCTAATACCAACAGGTCCTTCGCATTAGGGTGATGCAGCATACTCACCGATCCTCCCCTAGGCAGTCTGATGTTATAAGAGGGAGGGGCAAGCAGCAAAAATGGGACCTCTGACGTCGCCATCACCGCTGATGTCGACGCACCACCCGCGTTGTGGGTAGACCCCACTCACTAACTCATACCCTTGTCGAAAGATGTAGGAGGCAAAGGCATATTCAGCACATCATAATTACATGACGAAATCACTCATCTCGTCACGAAATCAAGGTAGTCATACGCCGCCACTGTGTCCGTGTATAAATAATAGAGCTCATCGATCATCGCCGCCACCTGGGCATCCTTTGACATCTCCTGCACCTGCCTCATATACATCGGGGGTATCATCGATGGTACCACCACCTCATCCTCTATAATCTATTTGACTACTCTCTATCCTAGAAACCAAGAGTAACCAAACTCGTGCACCAGCAACCGACGCATATGTGCATTCCCTCCGATCATCCCCATATACTGAATGGTCAACCCCTAGAGATAAAAAGGTCACCTAAATTTTACCAAAATGAAATAAATACTTGCACGAATAGAAAGTAAATACCAAAAAGAAAAATTTTAAAGAGAAAATAAGAGGTAACACGCTCGCTCGTCGGTTCATTCAAAACCTGACACATTGTCGCCAACGAAAGGGACCACCTCGACTGCCGGTTGGACTTCCGCAATCGGTACATCCGGTAAAAGCCACCCACTGACTCATCCTTCAAAGTAACCAAATGGGCATTGAGCCCAATCACCTCATAAAACCATGTCTGCAAAAAGACAAGAGTCATACATCATAAGAAATCAAAAGGGAATAAAGGAAAATTCATAAAGGAAAAATGCAAACAAAAGATACGTGGCACTAATAAAATTCTGTCGACAACACCGGATGAAAGTGTCTAAAGATGAATTAAGGGTCGCCCAAGTCAGACTCCCCCAGTTAAAGAGAGGGATATTCGAAAATACCCTCAAATATGGTAAAAACCATAAATGAACCACGTCGCCGCTCGACGCCACGAGAAATCCTCCCAATAGTAAAAGAATGAATAAACAGGCCATCTGATGTACCTGAAGCCCATATATCCCGTCAATCCTCCGGCTCAAAAGCGTCCCTCGCAAAGAAGAAGTGCAGATCGAATCACCGGAGACTATTCACCCGACAGCGCTCATCATCACCTCCACCGTCGCCGACGTCACCCTCAACGTGAGATCCACCTCCATCTAGGTCCCCTCATAGTCTAGGCCCAGTATATACTATCCATCGATAGGGGTCATTGTCATCACCCCAAAACCTAAATGTACGGTGTGGGTGGTATCCTACCACCTCTCCCCAGAGCGCATAGAACCGTCGTAAAACGTGGCGTCTCATCCAACGCAGATTCCAGACTGCCAAAACTAGTTGAAGAAACCACCCAGCGCACCACCAGAGGAAGTTTCTCCCACACGTATCTAAATCCCGTCATCCCCCTGGAGCGAAGACTCATCGCAGCAATGTCAGTCTATCGAAAAAGAAATCGTTGGTCAAAATTCAAACAAACAAGAAAATGCGAAGAAATGCGAAAAATAATACTAAGAGATACTTACATAACCATCAGGTTTCCTCACCCTGGATGAATTATCGTGCATAGGCTCACGTAAAAAAGTTTTCTCATCGGCGATGATCTCAAACAGATCAAAACTGTTCTCGTTTCCCAGCACTAAAGGCACCCTGGCCTGCCACTCCAAGTGTGCCCAGTCATCAACACCTAGCCATGCCATGTATACCTCACTGCTTCAAAATATGATGTTTTCTAAACTAAAAGGAAAAATGGACGCAGGAACGAATTGCAGAAGAGAGAAGAAGAAAAGAAGAAAGCTAGAAGGTGTGAAAAATGAGAAGAAACTGCCCATTTTTATAGGAGGCCAAGGGGTATGGAGATCGACAGCCCCCTGACACTTGTCCATTGGCACTATCCCTTCCTTAGGCAGTCCACAAGACAATACCACTACCTATTGGCATCTCCCACAACCTTTCGGGCGGAATTCCACTAAAATTTCGTTCAAAAATCCCAAAATACCAAAAAATATCAGAAAATTCCAAAAAAATCTGAAAAATTCATAAAATTACCTGATGAATATTAGAACATTTGTTCATCAAGAAAATCATTTTTTAAGCTCCCAAAATCCCCAAACCGGATTAGTATCACATTTTTCTTGGCTTAGAACCCTAAAAATTTGCCGCACCCGCATCCCGAAAACTCGCTACCACTCCCCAGTAGAATCCTAAAATTTTATCTTCAGAAATCAAGTGCCTCCTCAAACAAAGCTACCCATTCCCCAGCAGGAATCCCTGAATTAAACTTTTCCCTAGAGAAATTCCAAATTTTCCCAAGCAGAGTAGAGGACTTAACCGGGCATCTCTCCCCAATAACACATTCCCCAACGGTATCCCAAGACCTCAAGTTATCAATTAGACTAAGATTTTCACTCCTTCTAAAAAGGACGTAATCCCAGAACGAATGTCTCCTCCTCGGTGGAGTCTCAAACATAAATACCTAGGAGAGATTCTCCCTACCAAGTCCTCAGAATTGACATCGACCCTCAGAATTGATCACTCACACTTAAGGTCCTTGGAATTAATTTTGACCCTCCGAATTGGTCGCTCCCACTTAAGGTCCTCAGAACTGACCTAGACCCTCAGAATTGGTCACTCCATCTTAAGGTCCTCATAATTGACCTCGACCCTCGAAATTAGTCGCTCCCACTTAAGGTCCTCAGGTTTGACCTAGGCCCTCAAAATTTATCGCTCCAACTTAAGGTCCCGAAATTTACCTCGACCCTTAGAATTTGTTGCTCCCAAATAAAGTCCTCAGAATTTATTTTGACCCTCAAAATTGATCACTCCGTCTTAAGATCCTCAGAATTGATCTCGACCCTCAAAATTGGTCTCTCCCACTTAAGGTCCTCAGAATTAACCTCTACCCTCAGAATTGGTCGCTCCCACTTAAGGTCCTCATAATTGACCTCAACCCTCAGAATTAGTCACTCCCACATTAGGTCCTCAGAATTGACCTCGATGACCCTCGGAATTGGTCACTCCCACTTAAGGTCCTCAGAATGACGTCGATGCTCAAAATTGGTTACTCCCACTTAAGGTCCTCAGAATTGACCATGACCTTCAGAATTGGTGGTTCCCACCTAAGGTCCTCAAAATTGACCTCGACCCTCAGAATTGGTCGCTCCCACTTAAGGTTCTCAGAATTGACCTGCGCCCTCGGAATTGGTCCCTCCAACCTAAGGTCCTAGGAATTGACCTCGACCCTCAAAGTTGGTTACTCCCTCTTGAGGTCCTCAAAATTGACCTCGGCCCTCAAAATTGGTCGCTCCAATCTAAGGTCCTCACAATTAACCTCAACCCTCAGAATTGGTCGCTCCCACTTAAGGACCTCAAAATTAACCTCGACCCTCAAAATTGGTCACTCTCATCTTTAGGTCCCCAGAATTGAACTCGTCCCACAAAATCGTCCATCCTCGTCATTTTCATAGGTCTTCAACATTAACCTAAACCCTCTAAATCGGTCATCCTCGTCCCTTTAGGTCCACAGAATCGACCTCCTTTCCAAAACATCATGTGGTGTCTATTCGATGGATTTTAATTATCACAAGCCCACCCATCGATAGGCTCTACAGACACCACATTCTAGTACTCACCCTAAGTCTCTTCTTAGTTCCCTATCACCTCCCCATCTCACTACAAACCTTAAGTAATACTTTGAATACCGATCTAGAGGCCATCGGGAGATACCGATCTAGAGGCCATCGGGGGCTCTTAGGACCCATTTGACTTCGATCAACACTATCGTAAGAGAAAAAGCTCAATGAATCTTCATAGCGCTATGAATCCTCACTCCAACAGTCCACCCCGTGCACGAATCGGCATAACAGTTTGGATGAATGGACCATTTTACTATCGAGAACCAATATGGAGGTCACCAGGTGCTCCCGGACCCCGATTGGACCCAAATCAAGTTCATCATCAAAGAAAAATATCAATTAATCTTTGAAAGGAACTGAATTCCCCCTTCCAAATGTTTGTACCTTGCATGAAACGGCATAACGGTTCGAACAAATGATTCCTTTCCCCAAAAAAATTGATATGGAGGCCATCAGGCACTGCCGAGCTCCGTTTGACCAAGTTTAATTCTTCATCTCGAATAAGACTAAATGAATACCCAAAAGGCATGGAAAACCCTTTCCAACGGTCGACCCCGTGTGCATATTATCCTCACGGTATAGACGAACGACCCATTTTACTCTGAAAGGTCATCAGGCACTTTTGGGCCCTGATTGACAAACGTTAACTCTCAGAACTGAGTGAAGCTACATGGAACGTTGAAGTACCTCAAATAACCTTTTCCAAAGGTCCACCCCGTGTAGTATTCTGACTACAGTTTGGATGAACGACCCATTACGGTCCGACGATCTCCCATCCAAAGGACTGATAAGCTCTTCCAAGCCCCGTTTGACCTAAAGTCAACTCCCGGACTCGAGAGTGGACCACAGTACTCTTGAATGTCTCTTAATTAAATTTCTAACGATATACCCCGTGCATGATTTAGATTTATGGATTGCATTCTACGACCATTTTTTCAAAACATCTACACAAGACTATCGATTGGCAGGTCCAATTCCTGGCCTATCAGCAGTGTGCCTAGGGTCACCTGCCGATTGGCAGGGCTAGGGGTATTTCGATCGAAAGTCCCCTACCCTATAAAAGTAGTTCATGAGATCACTCTCAAGGCACACCTCATATCCATCAATATTAGTGATCTCAGCAACATTCTCTTGCAATCAGCGAAGTTTCCTTGTGTGAAATTCCTTTCCATCTTACATTCTCATCGTTTTCATACCCCATTTGGAAAAGTTTCCTTCTCTCTCATCCAACATCCATCCCGACATTCAAGGGATCTCATCAAGGATCAAGATTAAGCCTCAATTCTACAAATAAGGTCCAAATATCCTCCTCACTTTCAATTCTTTATTTTTACATTAGTTACGTAAATTCTTAATCTACTTTTTACTTTAACATCTCCTCCTTTATTAGTTATATTGCACATAATTTATTTTCTATATAAAAAATACAGAAAATGAGGGTTATGCCTATAAGTTCCAACTGGATTATCCATCATAATTTCTCAAAACTAAAAATACATTTTATACACACACACATACATTTTATACACACACACATATAATAAACCCCCATTTGAATTTATGGGATAAACCCCACCCTTGTGCTGCATCCAAACTACGTGAACTATGGTGACTTTTTAGGCTACGTAGGCATTTCAAGATAAAACCCGAGACGCGAGTCCAATTTTCGTATTTTCACGTTTTCATTTTATTTATATATTACTCATATATATCATACTTGAGATTCATATTTGCATTTTATCAAACAAATATTATCATTACATCATAGGGATCAATATCTCGATAAGAGAACACATCATATTTTTTAATTATTGAACATTCCTTTGGATGATCTCACTCTATCTTTTCCATGATATGAGTCGGGATATTCCAACATCCATTTATATACACACACTTCATGAAGAAATTAAGGAAAATAGTAACACAAGCCCACGAGAGACCGAAAGGGAGGGATGGGTACCTAACACCTTCCCATTCTACAACTTAGCCCCCGAACCTCTAAACTATTGGTTTCGTAAGCATCAATTTGTCTTTGATGCCGCTTTCTCAAGGCGGAGACATTTTCTTTTGCCTCTTTCTGCAAAATAGGCTGGCAACTCGATATATTTACATTCACCACAAATCGATGATGGTCGAAGCGCTTTTAGGAGAAAAGGGCGTGAGACCTTCACTCTCCCTTACCCTCCTCCCCCCCCCCCCCCCCCCCCCGATATGGGAGGAAGGAGGGGACCCCTGGAAATGGAAGGTATGGCCACATATTGAAATATTGTTGGGACCAAAATTTGGGTCACGTCAATTTTTGCAGTGCATCGATCCGAGGACTTATAAGGATGTTATAAGTTTTGAGGACTTATTTATAATTAATGAAAATGGTGTTTTATGTATGAGTTATACATTTGTAATATCATATAATTGATGAAGAACTGTTATTGTTTAATGGTCTGCGCGCTTGTTCAATTAGGGTCTCGCTCCAACAGAAAAGGGTGTTTTTTTTTCATTTTCAACGTGCGCCACATGGGCCAATTGCAGCACACCATGTGGAAGCGTGTCCAACCTATCCAGCAAAAGGCGTGTGGCCATACCCCTCCCCTGTTCCTTTGTGCCACCCATGGGTGTACCTCTTCCCCTTTCTATATATCTTTACTTCACCCGGGAATCTCGTCTCCCCACTTTTGATTTTTTTCTTCTATCTTTTTTTCCTTTGGTTCATTCCCATCCCTTTTTATCTTTTTCTATTTTCTTTTCTTCCCAATTAATTTCAAATGATATTCCTTGTTTAACTTTCTTTTGTTATTTTTTTTCTCCCCCTATTCTGCTCAAAAGTTCCCCACGTTTTTGTACCATTTTTGTCTTATTTTGTCCTTTATTCCTTTGTGTGATATGATTCAATTGTATTAGACGCACAAAGTGTGTAGGGTATAAAAGAAAAGGACATTTTCAGATTTTGGGGTAGGGGGACAATTGGAGATGGAGTTGTATAAAGTCAGAAATTTTAGATAGATATAATTTTGTAGCACCAAAATATTATACCTTGGGTGTTATTCTTGAGTATTTGTGATACTATTTATGTGAAAATTTGGGAAGAACATTATGTATTGATACTCAAGTCTTGGACTCAAAATTTTGCAAGTTCAATATTATTAATAAAAATTATTATTTCATCATGCAATATTTTTGTTTCAATTATAACGCAAGGGTAATTTTATTTCCAAGACCAAGTGAAGTTTATCATGATTAATTAAATTTGGGTGTTAATTTAGTTCATCATTAATTCCTGATGTGTGTCAATAAAAATAAAAATTCGGTATTCACTTAAAACTATTTGAGAGTGCGTTTTAAGACTTCGAAATTATTTGATAAATTATATTTTAAGAATTAAAATGTGTATTTTTGTATGGGTAATTGTTTGATATTTCATGCTTAAATACAATGTTAAAACTCAAAAGTTGATATCTTAAGGGAATAGGAATTTAAGGCATCTAATTTAAGAGATGTTAAAATATTTTGTGAACATTTATTGTTACATTTTTTGAAATGTACATGATGAGAATCGTTGCATTTTAAATTATAAATTCGGGAATACGTAATTAAATTAATGTGTAATTTTAATTAAGAGTGATAAACGGATCCAATATCTTAATTTTTTCCCATATTTGATTATATAATCCGTAGTCATTTTATTCATTTTCCCTATATTTTCATTTAGAATTCACTCATGTCTATACACTCGTTTTATCTAGTTGGATAGTCAATAATTTATACGAATTGATCAAATATTTGTGGGTTTGACTCATACTTACACTAGTTATACTTCAATACCCCATACACTTGTGGTAATTTTATTATTAAAATTTGATAACATGTTTGTCGGCCCGTTATCACGGATTTGTGACAATTTTAAAAGAGACTTTTGAACTAGTTTTAAAAAAAAGGAGTTTTTTTATATTAAAATATTCCTAGCATAATTTTTTGTATTATTTTCAGAATATATATATATATATATATATATATATATATATATATATATATATAAAGAGTAGTTTTTGACACTTGTTATCTAAAAAAAACTAAAATTTGAAAATTCCAAAAAGAATAATTTTTCCTAAAAAATTTCAGATTTCATAGTTTTTGTAATTTGGACAAAAAAAATTATTATTTTTATTAAAAATATTTGAAAATTCAAAGAAAAATAAAAATTCTAATAGCATATAAATTGTTTCCAAAATATATATATATACAAATTAAAAAAAAATCTTATTGTGTGTTATTTGTTTTATTATATATTTGTTTTTATTTTTCTTTTTTAATTCCTCGTGTCCAACTACACCGTTAATCCATGTGTTGTTATATTTGTATTTATATTTTTATGTGGCAGTTAACGATTGTGTAGTTATTTTTGTGTTATTTTTTGGGAACACATGCTTCAAAAAGATGAAAAAGAGGCGAACAAATCTTGAAAATTATGTTGTTGTGTGAGAGAGCTGAAGATACTTGTAAAATTTTACCACATGTACACGGTACTCTCGGAGACGATTGAAACGTAGGCGATACTTTCCTCCTATCGACATCAAATAAAACTTCGGCCTGACGTAAACAAGTGACCATAAAAAGTTCACATTGGAGGTACGTTTTGTGTGCTACTGTTACATAAATTTGACTTATGGGCAAAAATCAAATTGTAAGATAAGTTGAGGAGTTCATCACCCTTCCTTAGCCCAAAAATAACTAAACGACTCTAGCATTTGCATAACCTGAGCCATCATTTTTTATTTATAACTAATTAGACATTGTCCATAGGGTATCATATATCTCATACGAAAACTCTTAACGAGGTTAGAAATAAAAGCTACTCCAAAGTGGACTTGTCAAATCGATTATGTTTCACCTTATCTAGGATTCATGATTTTTAATGAGTATTCTTACCGACCACCAACCTGGAGGAAAAATTGAGATTTGAGGTGAAAACCGTAGTTGGTCATATTTTATATTCTTCCTTGTCAAAACGTAAAAGTTGTCTAATTAGGGAGATTAATTCGGAGACCCCCATTGTCATCAACTAGTCTCGAAAAAATTAGATTTTAAAAATTAAAAAGTCCCCTCACCTAAATTAAATAATTCAAATTGCTTTTTTTTAGCTTAGGAATTATGTGATTATGGGTTAGATTATTTGCTTTTGCTTTCCTTCAAAAAAATTAAAAATTTAAAATTTTAAAAATTAGAAAATATAAAGAGAAGGAAATTTGAGCGAGCGTGATATATGCAAGGTCGGTTTCGAGATCTTACTGATCGTTTATATAGTGTGGAGTGGAGGGGAGCATTCTCGATACTTCTGTAGGTAGAAATTCAATTTTTATTGAGATGGGAGACGAGTTAGCAACCTGTGTCCTAAAAGATAACACGTATCCCTATAGGCCGAGTCAACCATCGTGCATAACTCTTCCCCCACTTAATGTGAACACCTTCAAATTCAAGTCAATAATTTATTTGTTACCCATCTTTCGAGGCCCGAAAAAGGAGAACCCATACCTTGATGTGCGTAAATTCGAAGAAGTTTGTAGAACGATTAAGTTACAACAACTCATTGATGAGATTATTAAGCAAAAATTGTTCCCATTTTCTCTGAAAGATAAAGCCAAAAGTTGGCTACTCTCGCTAGAATCGAATTCCATCACTATATGGAATCAATTGAGTCAACCATGATGGGATACGAGTGAGAAACTAGTGCCCTAAAAGATTACATGTATCCTAAAAGGTCGAGTCAACCCTCGTGCATAAGTCTTCCCCCACTTATTGCGAACTACTTCGAATTCAAGTCAATAATTCATTTGTTACCCATCTTTCGAGGCCCATAAAAGTAGGACCCATACCTTGATGTGCGTAAATTTGAAGAAGTTTATAGAATGACTAAGTTACAATAACTCATCGATGAGATTATTAAAACAAAATTGTTCCCATTTTCTCTGAAAGATAAAGCCAAAAGTTGGATACTCTCGCTTGAATCGAATTCCATCACTATGTGGAATCAATTGAGCGTCCAATTTTTGCAAAAAAAAAATCCCTAATCAAAAGATGGAGGTGATTTGTCACATCATCAACACTTTTAGCCAAAAACAGGGAGAGGCTTTAGGATTTTTGGAGATATTCAAGGACTTTCTATTGCAATGTCCTCACCATGAAAGTAAATTGGGATGTCAAATCCAAATTTTGCACAAGGGATTTGATTTACTACTTGATTGATGCTTGAGTTAATGTGTAATGGTAATTTTAATAAGAAAAGTTAGGTCGACTCATGGACATTCCAAGAATCCTTAGCTAAAAATTCCTAACAATGGGCACCCATAAGGCATTTAGGCCCACCACACTCAATGAGGTTACCGTTCACCAAGATGAACAAGGCTTTGGGTTAAATGCTAAAGTGTCTACGTTGGCCCGACGTTTAGAAGATTTAGGGACGAGAAAAGAGGGTATTTTATCCATACCTACAACAATGCAACATATAGGTTTACCTATGTGCTTGCTTTGCGATAATTTCCACCACTTAGTCGAAAGTTGTTGCACCCTTCTAGCCCATAAAGCACTCATTGAGCAAGCAAATGCCCTCTACCAATATAGGCCAAAATACGACCCGTTCTCCAATACATACAATCCGGGATAGAGAGAACAACCTAACTTTTTTTGGTCTAGGGGTATATACCAAGGAAGTGGAGGTGAATCTTCAAGTTACCCACCCACAGATTTCTAAAAGAATGCCCACGCACTGTCGTATCCCTCACCCTAAAATATCCAATTTTTAGAGGAGACAATGTACATATTTTCCCAAAGTACCCTCCAGTTCCAGCAACCACCCAAAGTGTCCTCAAACCCACCTAGCAAAGTCTGCACACAAACACTTAGTCAAGTGATAAAGTCGAGGTTCAAGGAGCTAATTATCCAACACGTTGAGCGAAAGAAACATGGAAACATTTCCAAGCTAACCTAAGCCTAATTCAAAAGGTTACATGACTAGGGGTCAATATGCTATTCCAATCCACATGAGCACGTCACATATCCAAGAGCATGTGAAAGCCATTATCACGCTTAGGTCCTACAAGGTAGTTGAGAATAACATCTCAAAACCCACCGGGAGTGAATATAAGAAATGTAAGGAGAAGGAAGACACACCCGTGAACCCAACTTCCTTCCCACCCTCATCTTTCGAGCCATCTGTGGAGACCTGTGTTCTAAGAGATCCATTTCCCAAACAATTGGTGCCACAAAATAAAAAATCTCAAGTGGATAAGATGGTAGAAGTATTTAAGCATGTGCAAATAAATATTCGAGTTCTTGATTCCATATAAAGAGTTTCGTCCTAAGCCAGATTTCTGAAGGACCTTTATACCTCCAATAGAAGCACTAACATTCCCAAGAAAGATTTTCTCATTGAGCAAGCAAGCTCAATCATCTCGTATAGAACTCCCGTCAAGTATAAGGATCTCGATACTCCAACATTTTATATCAAGATAGGGGAACACATTATTAAGAAGGACCATTTAGATTTAGGAGCTAGCATGAACCTTATGTCGTACACTGTGTATGAGATTTTGGGTTTGGGGGAGTTGAGGTCGATTGGGATTACGTTATCATTAGCCGACCGTTCTGTTAAAATCACGATAAGAGTCATTGAGGATGTCTTAATTAAAGTGGACGACTTTGTCTTTTTAATTGATTTTTCGATTTCGGATACCCAACAAGTGCATAATCCTAATGCACAAATTCTAGTTATTTTAGATCATCCCTTACTCTCCACGCTTGTTGCCGTCATCAGGTGTCGTAGCTGCCAAGTGAACCTATCCTTTGGGAACATGACTATGTACCTTAATGTATTCCATTTGTCTAAGTAACCACCCAATGATGATGAATTAGTGGACATCGATTTGATTGATAGTATTGTCCAAGAAACTTTTTAGCAGACTTATAATAATGACCCTTTTGAGGCATGGATTACCTTTTTTCAGAATTTGATATCAAAAGTTCAATTGAAGAAGTCAACACACTCCTCGAATCTAGTCCCATCATGGAAGAAGGAAGTTAGAAATATAAGCTCTAGACACTCTCTCTCTCGACTTCACATATTCCTCCCTCAATTGAGAAGGATCCCAAGCTTGAACTAAGGCTATTGCCTAAAACACTCGAGTATAGGTTCTTACGACTTTATGATACCCATGTTATCATCGCATCTAGCTTGGATAAAGAACATGAAGGTAGGCCCTTGCATATTCTCAGTTAACATAAAAAGCCTTGGATAGACCATAGCTAACATGAAAGGGATAAGTCCGTTAGTGTGAATGCACATGATACACTTAGAAGATAAAGCTAAACATTCTCAAAAAGCACAACGTAGACTTAATCATAAACTGAAAGAGGTCATTCAAGCCGAGGTACTCAAATTGTTAGGTCCGGGTATTATCTACCCCATAGCTAATGGGTCAGTCCCTTTTAAGCTGTTCCAAATAAATTCAGCGTTGTGGTGGTGAAAATGTTGAAGATGAGTGGGTAACCACTAGTATTCATATCGATTGGTGCATGTGTATCAATTATAGGATGTTGAAATCGCCCACGAGGAAGGATCACTTTCCTCTTCCTTTTACGGACCAAATGCTCGAAATATTAATCAACCATACCTATTACTATTTTCTCTATGGTTATTCCGACTATAATCAAATTTCAATCAATCCCGAGGACCATGACAATACCACATTCACCTATCCATTTGGTACTTTTGCTTATCGATGCATGCCTTTTAGTTATGCAATCACCCGCTACCTTCCAGCGGTGCATGATGAGTATATTTTCGAACATGGTGGAATGGTTCCTCAAAGTCTTTATGGATGATGTTTAGTATTTGGACCTAGTTTTGATGAGTTCCTTGACCACCTTACCATTATTTTGAAGAGGTGTAAGGAAAAGAACCTCGTGCTTAATCGAGAAAAGTGTCATTTCATGTTCAAATAAGGCATCATGCTAGGTCACATCATCTCTGAAAAAGGGTATTGAGGTTGATAAGGCTATAACTAATCTTATTTCTAATCTCCCACCCCTCAAAACCGTGAGTGAAGTTCGATCATTCGTAGGACACGTCAATTTCTATCAGAGATTTATTAAGAATTATAGAAAAATCTTTCAACCTGTGTGCAATCTTCTTTAAAAGGACATAACCTTTGAGTTCACCGATGATTGCCTTCAAGCCATTGAAAGTATAAAGAAAGAATTGACCTCTTTACCCATTATGCAACCTCCCGACTAGAGTCAGACCTTTGAAATCAAGTGTGATGATTATAACTATACCCTAGGAGAGGATCTTGGTCAGCATGATGAGAAATTTCCTTATGTTGTATACTACACCAGTAGGACTCTTAATGATGCATAATTCAACTATTCCAAAATTAAAAAATAGTCCCTCGTTGTTGTATTTGTGCTAAAGAAGTTTAGGTCTTACTTGATAGGATCCAAAGTTGTTGTTTCACTGATCACGTAAACCTATGATACCTTTTCTCTAAGAATAATGCTAAGACTTGTCTCATTAGGTGTACCCTATGCTGAAAGAGTTTAACCTCAAAATTTAGGATAAAAAGGATGTGAGAATGTAGTGGCAGATCACTTGTCTAGGTTAATTGTTAAATCATCTGATAACCTACTTCCACTCAATAAATCCTTCGGCGATGAGAAACTGATGCTTGTCCCCCAACTTCCATGGGTTTCAATATTGTGAACTCTCTTGTGACGGGTGATATACCCCTATATTGGACTAAACAAGATTTTTCCAAATTTCTTATGGAAGCCAAGCATTTCTTCTAGCACGACCCTTACCTCTTCAATATAGTCCCGATCACATCATTCGAAAGTGCATTCTCGATCACGAGATTTAAAGAGTAATCTCTTTCTACCATGATCAAGCATGTGGTGGTTATTTCAGTGACAAGAAAAATATTGCAAATATTTTGAAGTGTGGATTCTATTATCCCACCATTTTTCGTGACTCGTTTATATAAATGACTTTCTCAAAAAAGAGCAAGTCATGATATTACAATTACAAAAAGGAATTGTCTACAAGTGTTCAATTCGACAAAAGAAAAAGAAAATTCTCCTTTAATAAAAAGCCCTCAAATGATGGGTTAACCTCTCGAATAATGTCCTCCTTAAGTCTAACCATTCAAGTAACCTCCTATGTCTCACCATATAAAATCTTAGCTAACTTAGCTTCCAGTTTTTTTATCTTCTTGTGAACATTGTTAGCTTCAAAATTATGTTGCTCGACCTTGGCTCTCTCAGAAGACTTGGTTTTTATTAATCTCCTAATGGTAGGATGGATAAATTGACAAACAGAGGCATCTATCCAGTTTAGCTTGATGTGGTAGAAATTCTCCAAGTCCTTGGTAGCTGCCAAGAAGGTGCGAGCACCCACGCTGGTAACTTTGTTGGTAGGAGTTAAAGCGAACTGACTAACATGACTAGCGAGCACCTTTAAGTTAAGAACGATCAAACTATCGATATTGCAAACACTATTGGTTGTAAGGGTCTTAGGGTGATGCTCAAAGATAAATATCATAAATGTCTCGAGGTGATGCTCAAAGATTAACTCCAGAATGGTACGATCCACTACTCAAAACCTATTGGAATGGTGCTCGAACCACATATTCTTTATAAAGATAATATGGGCATCCATCTATATAATATCAAAGCGAGTGTTATTGGATCAGGCATTATGGTAGGGAGAAAACTCCTTATTATATTTCTCACCTTCAGCATTATCAAAATAGGTGGACTCAGAGGATTGCTCATTTTCATCAACAGCCTCCTCATTTTCCTTGTTCGTTTCCTCCTATAAAAAAGAAAGAGGAAAGGAATAAGCTAAAAACAAGTTGAAAGGATACAAAGATTAATAATAAATAGATTTACTCACATGCCTATAGGAGTCACCAGGCTACCAAAAATCCTATGTTGCTCCGTTTATCCAACCACAGGCTCCAAAATTATAGGAGTGCTCATGACACTAACCTAAAACCAAAGCAACATGAAGAGGTCATCTGAGAACTTACATAATAAAAGAAAGTAAAAGAATAAAATAGGGTATGGCATATTAATACTTGAGGCTCCGCAGTTACAGGAGCGGTTGTAGCACTGACCTAAAAATAAAGAGATAAATAGTTGTTTTTTAAGCACCTGCACATTTAAACTAAGTTAAAAAAAGCCAGGTGTAACAGAATAATACCTGGGGAGCACTCACATCTATACTCATGGAATGTTCAACAATCAAGGGAATTCTTGTATCACTAACTTAAAAATAAGGAAACATAAAAGTGTTATTTTAGCACTTTCATAATAAAAGAAGGTTATAAAAGAGCCAAGTATGATAGAATAATACATGAGGATCACTCACGACTATGCTCACAAGAGGTTCTCTGGTTAGAGAAACACTTGGAGTGTTAACCTGTAAGAAAAAATACCAAAAAAGTTCTATAAAAGCCCTTGCACAATAAAGGTAAGATAAAAAAGAACTAGTTATGACAGAATAATACTTGAATGCTCACATGAGGCTCCATAGTCAAGGGAACTCTCTTAGAAGTTATTACCAAAAAAGAGAAGATATTCATCATCATCATACTTGCCTTAATTCCATCATATAGGGTCGGCCAAATGGATTCTCCTTTTTTATTCAAATCTATTACAAGCAATACTATCATTTAAGTTTAATTTATCAAGATCTCTCCAAATAATTTCCTCCCGCGGTAGCTTAGGGAGGCCCTTGTCTATTTTACCCTTAATTTTCAATAATCTTCCTCTTGTTATAGGTTTATCTAATAGTCTACGCAACACATGTTTGTACCCCCTAAGTTACTTTCTCCTAATTTATCGCTATTGGGAGCTACTCTTAATTTTTTTTTTCACATAATGATTTTTAATTTTGTCATTTCTAGTAATTCCTATCATCCATCGGAGCATCCTCATATCACTAATATGGAAACTTTGTTCATGTTTTTTCTTTAAAGCCCAACACTCCCTCCATATAGGGTCGCTGGCCGAAGAATTGCTCGATAAAATTTTCCTTTGTAATTTATTAGTTATCCTCTTATCGCATAACACCCCAATTGCTTGTCTCAATTTTATCCATCCAGTTGATATTCTACTCGTAACATCCTCATCAATATCCCCGTTACTTTGTAACACTGAACCTAAATAACAAAAATTATTAGCTTAGTTTATCACTTTTTCTTCAATATTTAACATTATGCTATCCGACGCCTTATTATTAAATTTACATTCCATAAATTCAGTTTTATTTCTACTTATTTTTAGCCCCTTAAACTCTAAGGGTTTTCTCTAAGTATCTACTCGCATTGCTAAGCCATCCTTTTAAGTGTCTACTAAAACTATATCATTCGCAAACAACATACACTATGGGAGATCTTCTGTATATCCTTGGTAATCTCATCCAATAGTATGGCTAATAGGTAAGGACTTAAGGCCGACCCTTGATGTAGACCCACTTTAATCGAAAAGCGCTTAGTTTATCCAAATAGAGTTCTCACTCTAGTCTTTGTGTTATTATACATATCTTCAATAACTTTAATATATTTTATAGGGATACTTAAAGCCCACCATATTATATACATTGGTACTCTATTATAAGCTTTTTCTAAGTCTATAAAGACCATATATACAATTTTATTCTTACTTCTACATTTCTTCATTAATTGTCTTAGTAAGTAAATAGCTTCTGTGGTGGATCGCCCTGGAATAAATTCAAATTGATTGTCCAAAATAGTTGACTCATTTCGTAATCTTTGTTCTATAATCTTTTTTCATAATTTCATAGTGTGATTCATCAGTTTGATTCCTCAATAATTACCGCGGTTTTATATATCCAAAAAACAGAAGAGAGTGTAAGAAAAAAATTATAATTTAAGCACTTATACAAATTAAATTCAGGGTATGCCAAAGAATTACTTGACGAGCCATATGTGAGGAACACTCGTAGTTGTGCTTACTTGAGGTTACATAGTTCAGGGAATGCTCGTGACGCCAACCTAATAAAACTTTTGAAAGGAAGAAGCAATCATTTGAGTGCTCACACAGAAAAGGGAGAGAGTTTGCAAGTAAGAAATCAATGAATGCTAAGTTAATATATAACATCGCACAGGTGATGAAGTACTCGTAGCAACACTTGTTACAGATGCAACAAACAAGGGAGCACTAGAAACGCTCGCCTAAAATGATATGAAAAAGATAGAGTGAGTAATTGTTTAAATACCTGAAAAGTAAAATGTGATATGTGAGAGCAAGTATAAAGGTGCACCAGTTCAAGTACCTGAACTCCAACAGGTGGGGATGTACTCAAGTATATAATAGGTAGTGGAGGGATACTCTCACTAACATGTCAATGAAGAAGTTGTTAGTAAAAATTTATCAAAAGAAATAATGTTGTTTAACTAATTCACTGTGTTGAACAAGTGATGTCAGCAACGGACTCGCTCAAAGCCACACTAAAGATAGGCTGAGCACAAAAAGTCTAGACATGGGGCCTATTGTCCAAAGGACGACAGACCCTGGGGATAAATATTCTTCTATATGGAGGTAACCCATGGATGACTACCCTTGTGGGAAAAAGTATCCCCCTAGTAATGATGATATCACTCGTGAGAAATCCCTACAATTCATGTTAATGTACAAAATAGTCATATTTTGATCTATAAAACAAATATTTGAAGAAAGAAAAAGGAGGTGCTCGAAGAACACCCCTCTAGATCTTGTTATAGAATTGGTTGGGGGTTGACCTGATGAATCACTCTCTATAAAAGAAGCGAGTGGCCTGGTAACTGGTGTGAAAGGAGCCAAAGACACCATCAAAAAATGCAAGTTAACAGAGAATTGAAAAAAAAACTTGACAAAGATCTTTATGAATTGATGAATATTGAGACTGAGCGGGCATCTGTAGAAGAAATCCTAATGGTGATGGGATATATAGTGGAGAGATGCAAGACACTACACCAAAATGACAAAATTGTCACCTTTCAACCGGCCACCCTTGTCATGGTCACTGACCGTTACAAAAAACACGTGTTTTGTATCACGGTCATTGACATTGACACGGCCGTAACAAAGAATTATCACGGTCATTAACCGTGATAAGGTCGTGACAAATTTACTTATCACGGTCAATGATCGTGACAATTTTTTAAATAATTGTCACGGTCAAGGACCTTGACACGACCGTGACAACTTCTGCAGCAAAAACCCTTTCCCCTTCTTCCCCCCCCCCCCCCCCCCCCCCCCCCCCCCCGCCGTTCCCTCCTTTTTACAACTCTCTCTCTCTACGCTACTCTCTCTCCCTCTCTCCCTCTAGTTTCAGGTTAATTTCTCTCTCTCTCTCTCTCTTCCATTTATATATATGTTTGTGTATATATATATGTGTGTGTGTATATATATATGTGTGTGTGTGTGTGTGTATGTGGTGGGTGAGTATGTGGAAAATAGGAGGTTGTTATATTAGAGGCAAAACATTGATGATTATGTATATAAAATTAGCCTTGTATGGGTATAAGCTAATTTAGATTAATATTGATGATTATGTATATAAAGATTAACTCATTTTCATTCGAATTAGACAATTCACATGTTAATATGTTGTTGCTTAACCTATACTTTTGTCTTAGGTTAGATATCGTTCATGAACTTTAGAATATTAGTGCTATCGACTTAATTCCACATTGAATATATTTGTACTTGTATATTTGTGTCTAATTTTAATTTCAAAGGGATGATTACGATATTTTGACTCTGGTTAAAGATAAAAAATAATTCGTTGTAATTTTATTTCTAAATGATTCTAGAATTTTTATTCTTGTAGTTAAAGAAATCAATGCATTCTTTATGTTGAAAGATATTTATTTTTTAATAATGCAGGTTATTTTGAACTTTCCTTCACCATTAAAACATTAAATTGGTAGCATTTTTCTCCTACCAATTTTTTTCATCGTGGATGTCGCCAAATTCTTAGTAGATTAGTATTTAACAAACAAAAGCGAAAGAATCATTATTGTTCACTAAATGTTGGCAAAAGTCTTACTGAAAATGTAAACATTTGTATTATATATAAATTGGCTCTCTCGTGTATCAAAACGTTTGAGTCTATCAAGTTAAATAGACTTTGTTCGTTATGAGTGAGACACAATCTAGTTAAGGACTAAATATTGAAGATCATGCACTATCTCTCATTGGAGCCTTCCATGATTGAATATGAGGACTATATCCTTTCGAGAAGTTTGATATAATATTGGCTAATTGCACACACTAAGATGTTTTTTAACTTGAGGGAATTTTTTCATAAAATGTGTTTTAAAAACCTTTTGAAGTATTGAAGAATTTTTTTGAGTTGTGTATTTACCTTTTGAAGTATTGGGATCTAGGAACAAGTTTTAAAAATAATTTTGGAATTTTTTTTATTTTGAGGCCTTCGAACGGACATAATATGCAACATCTATTCCATGCTTTACATCTATTCCGGCATATATAATATATATAATAATAAACAAAACCTCTTAAAAATAATATTTCGACTTCAATGATTTTTTTTTTACTTCAAATTTGCTTTACATCTATTCCATGCTTTACATGCGTTATTTTGACTTCAATGATTTTTTTTGTCCAAAAAATGTTATCACTTGCAATAAGATTTATTAAGTGTCAATTACCTTAAACAAAGAAGAATTTTTTTAATAGTTCCAATAGATGACATAAAATCTCGATACATGTATCCACGTTAGATGTTTTCAACTAATTTAGACATATTTATGTGTGTATGTGTATATGTGTGTGTATGTGTGTGTATATATGTGTGTGGTGGGGTGGGGTGGGGGAGGGGACAGGGGGTGGGGTGGGCTGGTGGGGGGTGTACGTGTATGTGTACATGTGTGTGGTGGGGGTGGGGTGAGGGGGGGAGGGGGTGGGGGAAGGGATGGGGGGTGGGGTAGGGGTGTGTGTCTATGTGTACTGATAACATTTTTTTTTATCTGTACTAATAACATTTTTTTACAGCAAATGTCTCCTTCAGGTATTAAGGCGAAGATGATGATGCTGTTTATGATGATGTCGTCTGGGCTCGGTGGTAGCGGAGGCGACGAGGGCTCCTTGGCCCCTAGGCTCCCCAAATATGGAAAATTTGGGATTACCATCGAGAACAAATCGGAGCTATTAGCGAGATCCCTCGAGCTGCTAAAGACGATCGTCGGCCCGGGGTTTATGAGTTGGAAGGAGAGGCCATATGAGCTCAAGTTAGCTGTTTGGGCGGCACTACAGGTAATATATTTAGATTTATATGAATATTTCAATTTCAATTTCAATTTCAATTTCAATTTCAATTTCAATTTCAATTTCAATTTCAATTTCAATTTCAATTTCAATTTCAATTTCAATTTCAATTTCATTTTATATTCATATTTATATTTATATTTATATTTATATTTATTCGCAACTAACATTGTATTTGTTGGACAGGAACAATTCAACTTGGATCCAAAGCTACGCGATTCCGTCTTGGAGCAGTTGAGGGAGCAACACAAGACGTGGAAGAAAAATATGAGAACACGGTACTTTGGAAAAATACGGAGTCCATTATCCAATGGCGTGGATCCGTCCCGTCCAAGGAGCCAATCTCATTGGAACAATGGCAAAAGTTCATTGACAATGAGATCGAGGATCGACAATTGGCATCTCGCCAATTGGGGAGGGAAAATCGGCCAAAAAAGACGGACGTGCACTACTCCGGACGGACGTCTTACGCCGAGGTGGAGCATAGGATGAAGGTAAGATTTAATTTTTCTATAACTACAGAAATATATTATTCTTCATTATTTTACTTTGAGGGGCCGATACTAATTTTACTTTATTTTATTTCAGGGGGTAGGGAGTGGCCCAGGGGGTCAGCCACATAGGCTCGATACTTATGTGGCTCTTCGGACGAAGAAGGGGAAGGACAAGGAGGTGTCCCCGAGCGTTGAGGCCACGATTGTAAGTAATTCGACAGTTTAATTTTTGTTAATTACGTTATAATTTTTTAGTTTACTTATTTTACTAATCATGTGCTTTTTGTCATTTCAGGCAAAGCTTAAGGAAGTGCATGAGTCGCAGTCTGATGCCGACAAGGCGTCTTTGTCCACAAACGCACTCAGCCAAGTGCTTGGCTCTGATCGTAAGGGGAGGACAAGGGGGTGACCTCACGGGTGGCCAAATCTAGGATCATCGGATTGGAGACGAGCGACACCGGGTTGGCTCAAACGGTGGATTCACATGACGCGAAGCTGTCCCGTTTGGAGGCGACGGTCCAAGATATGTACTCATTCATGAAGCGTACGTTAGGCGGAGACCGTAAGGGGAAAGGGGAGGAGAAGGCGCTGGAGGAGGAGGAGGAGGAGGAGGAGGTGCGGGAGAACGAAGCACAGGATGACGAGGATGTGGACATCGCTGCTTCATCACCGACACGTGCGTACTTCGATGATCCACTTCCTTATTTGGCTCCCTTCCCCAGATCGATGTCGATAATTGGTTGGCCGAGCGTGTTCATATAGGACGTATTTGATGGCCAGCGGATAGGGCGGGGGTTGAGGGACCCGAATATCGTCTCGGGTGGAATAGTTCATGGATGTGCACTTCAAGAGATCGAGTCCAAAGTGCTCGTCACGCATGTGATACCCGGGAAGGAGAACTCCCTATTGTGGTTGCGCGAACAATGCGGCACGATGTATATTAGTGGGTGTTTCAATTCGTATATTGTGTGGCCTTCTCACCTCCTCGCATTTACCCCAGACATGTAGGGACATTATTTTTAAGTTGGTACATTTTAATTATATTTGGATTATATCGTCATGTATATTGTTTCTATTTTGAATATATATTTGCATTATCTTTAGTTTGTTTGGATATATGATGTTTGAACAGGTACAACGTTGCTATAACAGGTACAAATATACTGCTGGGCAGTGGCAGTGGCCATACTGCCCAGCAGATTTTTTTTAACAATATTATTTGTCAAGGACTTGTCACGGTCAATGACCGTGACAATGTTTTTAAAAAGGGTCAAGGCTTTGTTACGGTTAATAGCCATAACTAAACTTATCACGGTCATGGCCCGTGACACGACCGTGATAATTCTAACGAACTTGTCACGGTCAATGACCATGACACATCCGTGACAAAAAAAGTTGTCTCGCTTCGAATTGTCACGGTCATTGACCTTGACAAGTCCAACTTGTCAAGGTCAATGATCGTGACAATAGTGCAGATTTGGTGTAGTGAGAGAAAGAATTGGGAACTTAATTTATGAGCACCAAAGTCTAAAAATTCAAAACCAAAATGGCAAAAGAAAGAGATGAACATGATTAACACGTGAAAAAGCCTCTCATGCTAGGATAAAAAAAATGCACCAATATAGAGTTCCTCTCGTGTTAAAATGGGGAACGAGGAATAGGAGGGGCCAGGTGAAAGAGCTACCCTCATCATAGAGGGTCCATTCATCCCAACACAAAAAGACTCTCCAAAAATGGTAAAGAGTTAGTAAAAAGATAAATTATAACTCACATAAAAATATAATAGAAGGAAATGTAAGCAACTAAATTAAACACTTACAGGCTGATCACGATGATTTTTCTCATAACACAAAGTTCCAGTAGCTGGGTTAAAAGGGCAGTACATTATAATGTCATCGTGATCACTGTTGGGTTGCTCTAAATTCAGAGTCATAGCCCTCATGGCTAATGAAAAAAGAAGAATTAGACAAGTGTCCTTCATTGATGCCAAGAAAGTCAATGTTATTTGAAGAATAACTATGATAATAATAATAAAGAGTACTTTCATAATCTATAAGTTCCACTTCAAATGAGCAGGATGAAGAGCGAGTGCTCGTAGTTCCATTACTTATATTTTTACTAAGTAAAATAGGAATAACTAAAGTACATTCCACTAAAGGAGTAATGTAGTCACACCATCCTAGTACCCCCTAAGTACCTCCTTATTTCCTTTACATTTCTCCTCCCTCCATAAAACCTAGGTAATAGTCTGAGCATTAATTTGGAGGCCACTAGGCACTTTTGAGCCCCATTTGACTCAAGTCAGCTCTCCAAACCAAGTGAAACTCAATGAAATCTTGAATGGCTCTGAATTCCTTTCCAACGATCAATGTCGTGCGTGAATAGGCCTCACAGTCCACACTAGTGAATTTTTTACTCTGAAAAACCCATCTAGAGACCATTGAGCCCTTTCGAGCCCCGCTGGACTAAGGGTTCTGAATCCCTTTTTCCAACGGTCCCAACCATGCGCAATTTGGACTTATGGTTTCCATTTTATGCCCTTTTTTCAAAAAGTATGTTCTGAACTGCCTATAGGCACTCCAAACCCCCGCTTATTGGAAGTGTGTACTTTCCTTGCCCGGTAATGCAGGCACTGTGCCGATAGGCAGGTTTAGGGGTCATGCCGATCGGCACCCCTAAACCTAAATCAACACTATTTAAGGAGCCCATGACCTCGCCTTAGAGAGGTCCTTTTCAGTAATCACCAAACATTCTCTCGAAACCAGAGCGTCATCATTCCCAAAAACCCTATTTTCAAACATTCTCACCATTTCTCTCACCTCACTTTCCTATCATCTTAAGTCAGTTACCTCACCCTACTTTACCACCCTTATATCACTAAAAAAATCAACCTACAAACCTTCCAAATTCAGTAGAGAAGTTTTTTAGGAGATCCATTCCTCACTCTTTTCTAGTTTACTTATTTAGTGTTATTTACTCACTTTATTCCCATTTTGTGATATCTTTAGTCTTATTTTATTATCTCATATCAACTAATATCCATTTTTATTATTAGTATTCACACAACTTATTCTCATTAAAAAAGAGGTTGGGCGGGGGGGGGGGGGGGGGGGGGGGGTAGTTGTGAATTTCAAAAGTAAGACTTCCTCATTTTCTCACACTTTTACACTTGATCACATTTTCTTCTAAAACACTTAAAGAGGAGTCTTAAATTTAGGTTATGAGTGAATCCCACCCAATCAATATATCGAACTACGTGGACTTTGATGCCCTTTGGGCTACGTAGGCATCCCGGGCTAATCCTAGGATTAGAGTCCTCTTTTTCTATTTTACGCTTTTATACTATATTATATCTATTTCGTGAGTTATAAACACCTACATATTTGTGTCTCGTCTGACGTGCACATTCTCTCTTCTATAGCGACTCGTGATTCGGCGAACACTAACATCATATGTTTATGATTATTTTCGGGTACACTCCTCCGAATGATTTCACTCTATCTTTCCCATAACGTGAGTAGGATGGTTCCCTTCTCCCATTATTTACATTACTCACATGTACACACATCACGCTTTGAATAAACGGAGAATATTAACATAGCCCATGAGAGATCAAAAGGGCGGAATGGATGCCTAACACCTTTCCATTCCATAACTTAGTCCTCATATACTCGATTCACTTGATTTCATATGTATCAGTATGACCTTGATGTCATTCTCTCGAAGTATTTACATTATATTGTCTGTTTTGAGAAAAATAGGTTGGATACTCAATTTCTTTGTGTTATCACCTTTTGATGATGGTTGATTTTATATCCCAGGCAGCCCGCGAAAACACCAAGGTGAGTGGAGGAAAGAGGACCCTCATATCCTCGACTCACCCACACACGCATGGCAGGGAAGAGAGGGAAACTTCTCCAGGTTTTCTTTCCTATCCCGATTTTGGGGCCAACCCATGTTGGAGGAATCCAAACCAAATGGCCACAGTGGTGAGTCCGTTAGGGACTTTTAAGAGGACTAGACTCTATTTTCACATGGGTGTTATTTATTTCCTCTCCTACTTTATTACATGCGTACATATGCCTTTACTTGTATGTTTTCCTTACTCCTATACTTACATCTTGTAAATTTACCTCATTCTTTTCATGATGATTATCTTTACCATGCTCTCTCCTTATGTATTTATCACCTTCTTATCACATACTTCATTTTTTACTCACTTGTACATGTTCACCATTTCTCTCACCTCACTTTCCTACCATCTTTAGTCACTTACCTCACCCTACTTTACCACCCTTATATCACTAAAAAATCAACCTATAAACCTTCCAAATTCAGTAGCAAAGTTTTTTAGGAGATCCATTCCTCACTCTTTTCTAGTTTACTTATTTAGTGTTATTTACTCACTTTATTCCCATTTTGTGATATCTTTAGTCTTATTTTATTATCTCACATCAACTAATATCCATTTTTATTATTGGTATTCACACAACTTATTTTCATAAAAAAAAAGATAAAAAAAGAGGTGGGGTGGGGGGATAGTTGTGAATTTCAAAAGTAAGACTTCCTCATTTTCTCACACTTTTACACTTGATCACATTTCCTTCTAAAACACTTAAAGAGGAGTCTTGAATTTAGGTTATAAGTGAATCCCACCCATACAATATATCGAACTACGTGGACTTTGATGCCCTTTGGGCTACGTAGGCATCTCAGGCTAATCCTAGGATTAGAGTCCTCTCTTTAAGTTTAATGATTTTATACTATATTATGTCTATTTCATGAGTCATAAACACCTACATATCTATGTCTCGTCTGACATCCAAATTCTCTCTTCTATAGCAACCCGTGATTCGGCGAACACTCACATCATATGTTTATGATTATTTTTGGGTACACTCCTCCGAATGATTTCACTCCATCTTTCCCATAACGTGAGTAGGATGATACCCTTCTCCCATTATTTACATTACTCACCTGTACACACATCACGCTTTGAATAAACGAACAATATTAACATATCCCATGAGAGATCAATAGGGAGGAATGGATGCCTAACACCTTCCCATTCCATAACTTAGTCCTCATATGCTCAATTCACTTGGTTTCATATGTATCAGTATGACCTTGATGTCGTTCTCTCGAGGCGGTTACATTCTTTTGTCTGTTTTGAGAAAAATAGGCTGGAGACTCAATTTCTTTATGTTATCACCTTTTAATTATGTTCAATTTTATATCTGAGGCAGCTCGCAAAAACACAAACGTGAGTGGAAGAAAGAGGACCCCCATATCCTCGACTCACCCACACGCGCATGGCAGGGAAGAGAGGCAGACTTCTCCAGGTTTTATTTCCCATCCCGATTTTGGGGCTAGCCCATGTTGGAGGAATCCAAACCAAATGGCCACAGTGGTGACTCCGTTGGGGACTTTTAAGAGGACTAGACTCTATTTTCACATGGGTGATATTTATTTCCTCTCCTACTTTCCTACATGCGTACATATGCCTTTACTTGTATGTTTTCCTTACTCATATACTTAGATCTTGTATATTTACCTCATTCTTTTCATGATGATTATCTCGACCATTTTCTCTCCTCACGTATATATCATCTTCTTATCACATACTTCATTTTTCCATGCTCACTTCACATACTCACACTCGTATATAGACTCACTTTACTTACATTCTTAACACACCACTTGTAGATTATCCATACTTAGCTCCACTAACACACACACCATCACTTTTATCACTTGTATATATCTCCATGCTCACTTACACATGCTTTACACACCACTTGTAAATTATCCATACTTAGTATCACTAGTACACACTTTCATATTTCTTTCACTTGTATCAATTCCCATGATTCTTCACTCAAACTATTCTCATGTCACTCTTTCACCTTGCACATATCTCTCACTCATTTGTATATTCACATGCTTCACACCTATTACCATGATTTGTATAGTCTTCATGCTCCATGTATATACTTTTTATCTTTATTTTCCATGATTATTCCCTCATCTCATGCTATCTGTATATTCTCACTCATAGTTGTAGTACTCTATTTACTTAGCATATAAAGAATCTACACAAGATACTAATCAAGACTCGTGCATTTTTGCACACTACATAACTTGAGCATGTCAATATTGACCAAAAAAAATTCCTGTACTAGGGGGTCACTTCGTGATGGGTGCCGATCCTGCAAAGCATGGTTAACCTAAGCGAAATGAATATCACCTTCCATTGGACTAGTACCTTCTATGTATATCGAATGGTTCCTCGTGCATCATACCGCTTGACCAAACTCGTGATGGGAGGCATATAGTAGGTAACTCATTCACGTATATTGAGTATATCGAATTTTCTCACACACATGTTGTCCCCATAAGATATATCAAGAGGCATTCACGTACACTCCGGTATATAAAATGGCTTATCCACAAGTACCAATGAATGACTGCACTTAGTGGAAAGAGATATATCATGGAAGTCATGCCAAAAGGGGGGAACCCTTATATTAACTCACCAAATGCCTCAACTTCATACAGGCATCTACCTTAGGATACTCGTATCTAGTTTGCTGATTACAATCCAAAACTCTGCCAAATTCTAGGTCTCAAATGGGACCCCGTCTGTGAGCCTAAAAATAAGTCTAATTGTATCTTGCATCTTATACCTTATCTTTTTTCCAGGCTCGGGTCTTGTCTGACATTTTTCTTGCATTTTGGTAAAAGTAGTACAATTGGAACGTAATAATAATAACCATGCTAAAGATTTTCCCTTTACACTCTTTTCAAACATAAAATACCAAAAAAATATCTCCCTCTTTTCAAAAGAAAATGCCAAAAATACTGGATCCCTGTAGGCTTCGGTCCTCCGTCAAACCACCTCGAAGCTCTATTGCTTTCTCTAATGCTTCCATCGAGTTTGAGTTCTTCCTCTACAAGTTATTCATGGAGAACGTGAATCAGGCTCCGAATGTTCAACCATATTTGATGGCCATCCTAACTTAGCTCAGTGCCAAGATTAACAACCTCCAGGCCGATGTCCAAGAGATTTAACGACATCAGGTCCAAACTCTCAAGGCCCGTGAACCTAAAATCCTCTTTCCCCGTGCCATAGGCCCACCTCCCCTAAACCAATTTGGGTCCCAAAGGAGTATCAATATTCCTCCCGTGTCCGCCCTGCAAATGGGTATCCACTAGCTCACATACCAATTCTAAACCTAGCGAGGGGCCAATCCACCAGTGCTTATGGATCCTAAGTAAGAAGAACTAAACAAGGTCAAGGAAGACCTAAAGATGCTATCAAAGAAATTCGACCAAGTTAAGATCTCAGTGAATTATATATACTACACCTATATGTCTCCCTATCCTAAATCAAGGCTCCCAGATTGTGCATCTACATAGCTATCACCGATCCATGACCCTCCTTAGGGATTCTAAAGAATAATGGCCCAGTTGTTTCAGTAAACCTTAAAAGAAGGTTCCCTCGGGTGGTTCCTATACCTTGGGGAATTTAGAATCTGCAATTGGGAGGAAGTAGCTAAGGAATTCATATCACAATACAAGTACAACGAGGAATTGGAAGTTATGCACGGAGACCTAGAGACAATCAAGCAAAATCCTCGGGACTCAGTCAATAGTTTCATCGAAAGGCGGAGAGATAAAATTTCGACCGTGATAAATAGGCCATCAGAAGAAGAACAAGTGAGTATATTGAAGAAAAACTTCCTACCCCATATCCGAGCATCAATAGGAAGACAATACTATCCACACTTCAGGAAGGCTGGCATGGAGATTAAAGAAGGGGCTGTTAATCACATAATGGAATGCGAACTAAAAAGGTTGACTGAATAGTTTACGTTGTGGAAATATGACAAGCTAGACAGTAAATATAACTTCCTGGGCACCTAAAAATCAATAATATATCCCATCTTGCCACTTCCTGGGCACCTGAAAATCACCCCAACCCTACCAAAAAGAATATACTGAAATCCATGATCCCTCGTCAAAAGTGTACCAATCCGTGTTATCCCGAAACCTCATCAAACCATAGGAACCCCGACCACTAACAAATCCCCTTCCCAAGAACTTTAAACATGACATTGTGATTTTCACTAAATCACAGGCCACACCACTGACCAGTGTTTCAACCTCAAAAAATAATCCAAGGTCTCATAGACGGGGGCATCATCTGTCCACCAACTAATTTTAAACCCAACACCATTAATAACCCTATCTCGGAACATGGATCCAGGGTGAATGCCATTTTTCCAAAAGGCAAATTTGAATTTGATCCCTCCACCCAAATTGTACCTATCAAAATGCCCAGCATATCTACGACCTCACCCAAACCCCTCAAGGTTTGCCCATTCTTTCTCCTAAATCCTATTAGCTTCGCAGATTAAGCTCTGTCACTCCTCACTCAATCATGCATTATCTTTCGCACCCAATCAGAGGAGAAGGCATGGGACTACACACAGTTCTGGACCAACTTCGAAGGTTTGGGCTGAAATTACCCACAAAGATGTCCATTGGCTATGAAAGGTTCAATGGCTTGTTTATGAAAGCCCAAAAATGGACCTGAGAATCAGATTAATGGGTTGTGCTCATAGAAAAGATCAACTTGGACGAAGTCATACAGACCATGTCAGATATGTTTTGCCAAAAATGGGAGATATTCAGCATCCCCGAGTTTCTCACAATACAAAAACTCCAGGGGCATCTGGTCTAATCAATCCTTCACTTCCTCATAACTGGGAAGACTTGTACAACGATGTAGAAAAAGTTATTGAATGCATTCACTACTCTTAGAAGGAGGATATTGTCACCACGGGCTAGGGTGGTGATTTTAAAAGCTCAAACAATGAATCAGAGGGTGAGTATTTCCCCTTCTGTGAGTTCCCTGAACCATGGTATGACCCCACTGATAAGTAAATGAAGTCGAGGATGTACCATTGCAGTAAAGTACAAAATTTACAAAATACGAAATAGATTTAACTCGTCTACAGTACTAATTGCAGTAATTCTAAGTCTTATATACCATTTGTATGTATTATTTACATTAAAGCATTCAATATTATAATAATTCAAAATCATAAGCATCTCACCTGGGTAGAAGCCTACCGCAAACCAAAGTAACCAATATCAAATTTCTTTCCGATAAATATTAATAGATAAAATATTCTTAAAAAACTCCACCAAAAAAATCAATATCTAAGATACAAATTTTGGTTATAAATTACTTTCATATCTAGCCCCAAAATTGTTGAAGCCTTAAATTCAAACTACACCATTTTTATATCAAATGAACATAGTATCATAACAACTATTGTACATCATAAAAATAACTCTCACGGTCTTACGTACCTTACTACCTATTATATACTATTAAGTACATTACTACTAATAGTGATAGTTAAAGCTACCATTATAAATACACTGAAAAAAACATAAGTGATCATTTAGGAATCCTCAAAAGTTATGAACAGTATTATGCTGAAGCTACAAATAGTGACCAAAGTTGTAATATGGATTTTAGAATAAAATGGTAAAAAAGAGGATAAAACTCCAAACTTAGTTTGAATATGGACTTTAGACATAGAAGATTAAGAACTGGGAGAGAGAGGGAAAAACTATCAAAAATTGTCATTAACACCATCTCAAAAACTATCATTAACACTAAGCATAAACAAAAAGTACAGGAATAAAATTGTAGACAATATACACATGAAAGTTACTTGTGCTGCCAAAAATAATGACCACTGCAGTCTGAATAAAACAAAGGCATGCTCAGTAATGTCAATCATAGTTAGTGTGAGAATAGAATATTATAAAAAGAACACTGTAAAAAAAAGGCACTAATTTCTTTTGCTTTATCAATAACCAATATATAGGTAAAGCTTCACCCCTATATTCTATGAATCTATAACTAGTTAAATATTCTTAAAGCGAGAGGATAATTTTTTACACAACAGCAAACAAAGTTATAAGGAAAAGAAAAAAACCACCACAAAGAGAATAGAGAGAAGCATATTAATAGGAACAATTTGCCTTCAAATTGGCACCATTCGAAACAAATCGAAACCATTTCAAAAAAACCAAAACTATTTTAAACAAATCATAATATTTTCAAAAAAAACAAAACTATTTGAAACAAATCGGAACCATTTCAAAAAATCAAAAAATGGGAATGATTTACCTTCAAATCAGAACCATTTCCCCCGATCTGAACTATCACCCCCGCTCCATCAAAATATTTAAATTCCTGACTGGTCAAGTCTAATTTCCATAATCTCTATTACTATAAAAGCGTCGAAATATATTGGGAGATGTAATTTACGTTTCTACCCATACAACTCCAATTAATGTCAACCTTACCACCATCCCAGTAAAAATTTATTTTCTTGCCAATATATCTACATTGACTACATCATCTTATGTAATAAAATCCCATCAATTACACCAAGCGTCCCACTTCTGCGACTAAGATAAGCACTAAAAAATATCTTAAGTAAACACAAAAAAACTTTTAAACTTTAGATATAAGAATGCACTTCCGTTCAATGTCTAAACTTATTTAATTAATTCCAATTTTATCTCCAATTTTAATTAAACCCTAAACATGCATATAGTGTGATTGAAAGCAATAAAATCTATCTAGCATCCAATAGAAACAATCATAAATACAGATTCAGGAAAAAACCCCAAAAGGGGCAAAACCATTTATTTCACTATATAATGTAAACCTCGACTTACATAAACATAGAAAAATAAAGCGTGTTTGACAGATGAAAACCACCGGCCTCGATTCGTTGTCTTCAGCAAGAGTTCCCTCAACAGCTCCAAGAATCAGCAATGGAGATAGCCTTCCTTCTCCACAGGATTTACTCCAAGAATGTGTAATATGAGTAAATGGGTTTCTCAATGATTCACGTATAAGATTTGGGATGTTTGAGGGAATCAAAATGGGTTTAAGCCTTAAAAACAAAGTCTTAAAGTGCAGCAGATCTGGAGGAGGCGAAGTTAAAAAAACTTATAGAATACCTAATGAGAGCAGGTATTTATAGGATAAATAAAAATCAAGGAGGCGCTGATCCTGCTGTCGTTCGAACGACATGGGATGTCATTAGATAACTCAAGGAATGACTAAATAAACGACATATTAAAAACCAAAACAGTACGTGGTCGTTTGATGCATAGAAGAAATAATGCATCTCGCAACGTTCGACATGCCCAGGTCGTTTAAACAACCTTAAGCGAAAAATATTTATTATTAATGCCGGACTTGTTTTTGATAAAATGCAAAACATTTATAAAAATAGTTTTAAAAAAATCTCCAAAATATTTACGTGAATATTAATCACTCCAAATAACATTATACCTTTAACGTAGTGGAGCTAGTGGAGACTAGATAAATATGCACGACGCATGTTGAAGATGATGGGTGCTTGAAGATGATGCTTAATGTTAAGGATTCGGATAGTGGTTGTCATGAATGATCAAGTGAAGACGTGTCAAATGTAGCGGTACGTAGTGGTATACGACATATCAACTGTGATCTAGAACAACTCATAAATTCCTAGATTCTAGATGGATAATTATAAAATTATGTCCCTACAAATCTCCCATTATGTCTATGCCGGTACATACATAAAAAATATCTGAATTATGTAACCCAAATAAAGTCCTAAGATATACACTCTAATATCCCCAAAAACCCATAAATGGAATATCAAAAGTACGTGTCTTCAAAATCTTCAAAACTTCAACTCTCCAATGTTTCTTTATCATAATCAGGGTGGGCCAAAAAAAGTGATCATCAAGTTGTACCTACACACATGAGACAAGAAACAAAGACCCATGACACGTAAAAGTTTAAAATATAATAATAAGCATAAATGTCAATGTCAATTAAGCATAAGAAAATCACCAAATAAAACAAACAACAAATCTACTCCCCCATAATTCGTTCTCCTCCTTTTTTATGATGTTCCCAAATAGACAATGAGAAGAAACATAACAATTAATGCGGAGTGTATCACAAGGTACTAAACTTCTCTTTTTTGATTTTTTTAAAATTTTTCTTAAAAAAATATACAATAAAGAACCACAACATGAAAGAACACTAAGATAATCAAGTCGATGACAACGTAAATGTAGGGGTGTGAAGAAATTCGATAGGAAAATCAATGCAAACATTCATAACATATGTGGACGATGAATTTTGGATGCTCCGAACGAATGAACTCAAAATTGTCCTTAGGTGTAAAAAGGTTTATTTATATGAAATTAACTCAACCTAATTGACAAATCAAAGTCTAAAGAGATTTCCATACCAATAACACCCAAAACAATTTAATGCTTTTTCGAGATATTCAAGGACGTGCGAATCCATTGCTTTATTTCCATCCAAACTCCCTCATATATAATAATGCTTCTTCTTAATCTTATGACATACTAATATATCTTTTAGAGATTTCCTGTTGGCCTATTTTTGGCAAATATTCTCTTTTAATGCCATAATTTTAGAGATTATTATTCTCTCACAAACCTTTCCCGTGGTCACTCAAATTTTTTTATTCCTAACAAATTCCTCACGGACAACAGTTCTTACATGCACTACTTTTATTACTCTCATTTTTTCGCATTTTGTTCATTTCATAGGCAGAATTGAGATGAAAATACCTAAACCAAAATGTGACAAACAAGTGCAATGTTCAAAAATAAATTCTTGCATGTGTGCATTAAAGGAGATAAGGAGCCAAACATGTATAAAGATATCAGTAATCGCATCTCAATAACTCTAATACATTATAAAGAGAAAGGAAGAAATGATGTAGTGTCTTGAATCACTATCAAAAAGTCATGTGAAATATGGAAATGATGTTGTGACTTTGGACATCCTATATGTCCATCCATAAAAGGTGTAAACAAAAATACAAAACTCTTTTTGTGTTTTTCAAATATTTTATAAAAATAACATCTTTTTGTCCTTTTTTGTATTTCTTTCATAAAGAAATGAAAATATTTTTTAATTTTTCTCTTTTCATGAAAAATCAAAAAAATCTTATTGTTTTTTCTAAAAATATGAATCAGAAAAACATGTAATATAATACATAAAAAAATAATACAAATCATACAGTCTAACAATAGCAACCATATAATATGAGCATGAAAAATGTATCCTATACTAGACATGGTAACCACCCCTCAATCAACTGTGCAGATTCCTAAAGACTTCCTAAGACTCTCAAATCTAAGGGCATCTAAAGGCTTCTGAAAGTATCGGCTAACTGGAGGTCAGTGGACACAAAACTTTATGACATGGCTTTCTCTTCTATTAACTCTCGGATAAAGTGCTCGGGTATTCTAATGTTCTTCGTGCGCAAATGTTGGACTTGATTGCTGGATATTTGTATCATGGTCGTGTTATCACAGGAAATAGTCATGGCGTCCTGTGAAATCCCAGAATCCTCCAGCATCTGCTTCATCCACAAGAGTTGCATGCAACAACTCCCTGTGGCTATGTACTCAGCCCCCGCAGTAGATAAAGAGATGGAGTTTTGCTTCTTACTCAACCAAGAGACAAGAGCAGAACCAAAATAGAAACATCCACGAGAAGTACTCCTACATCCATCTGCATCCCGGCCTAATCGGCATCCGAATAGGTGGATAAACGATCGTCGGTATCTTTTAAGCCTTATCTCCCAAGATACACACTTTAAATGACTCGGTAACTTTAATTCGAGTCAAACGAGCTTAAAATTATTTTGGAACCTAAATAGACCCCAAGTACAGTCATTTCGACTTTCTCGACCCTTCCGGAAACAACTACACCCTCAAAATCGCCATTCGACACACTTTCTAACAACTTCAAATTTTGACCTCAATTGCCAATTTAATTATTCTCTAAATAAAATAATATTTATTTCTCCCAAAATAAATAAATTATTGTCTCTAAAGCCTCGGGTTGTTACAACTTCATATGGTCCCTTTTATAAGTGGTGAAGGGTTGCAACTCACGGCTTTTTCCAGAAAAGATGTGACTGTTTGAACAGTTGCATCTCTCTAATAAAGCAACTTAACATTTTAATTAATTAATTAAAAAACGAAAGGGTAATTCGTAATTAATCCAGATTTTTTGGTTCAGAAAATAAATTTTAAAGCCCAAAGGTCAATTAAAATTTGTCCAAAAAATTTAATAGTTGCTCAAGAAAGACCAACGACCCGGACACAGACACGGGCACAGGCACGGGTCGGATTTTTGGCCCAAACTAAACACATGCATAGTGTAGGCCATCTCCCCTTCAAAGAGTTGGGATAGCCCAAGGCATCCAAGCATTAGTCCCATAACTTGGGTATATTAACTTCAAGCATTTCTACCACTTTTTCAATGTGGGACAAACCCACTAACTTTGTTACACCATCTAGCTTAAACTCAAATGGGTCACTTTAAGTCCAAATTTTCCATTCATTACTTTACGATTTTGAACAAGTGAGTATACCAAATTAATGTCCTTGCTCCAAGGAACACATTGGTATTAAGACATGTCACTTTTAACATATGTGTCTTAATTAAAATTGACTCTAAAGTTTGACCAAATAAGCTAGCATTTCATAAAAAATACAACAATCCCCCACATGAATGAAATTTGGAAGAATCAAAAGAATATAGATGCAAACAGAGAGTTGTTCTAGGAAAAAACATTGCATCAAAAAAGATAGCTTGTGGCTTTGAATCTTTCCTAGTGATATACTATCGAGCTTACTAGCCGATCAATGAACGTGATGCCTTGAATTGATCAACCATTTGTGTAAACTGGGACAATAGTATTCACACAATGTCTTTCCAACCTTATTGGTTCTCATTGTTGTGTCCATTTTGACCTTGGACACCTCCTGGTTTCATGAGTGTGCTAGATAAATAGCCTTCATTATTCTCATAGAAGCGGCCCCTTCTCACTCACATAGGTGATTTCTATAAAAGAGTATCCTGCTAATACCCCACTTGACCTATACCCTATACATTCAAGATATATAAATCATTAAAAACATAGTTTATCCTTATACACGCGACAGTTTGTGCACTGACTCATCTTCGGAATGGGAGGAAGTAATTAAAGTATTACTTCTCTGTGCAAACTGAGTCATCATAATTAGGTTGTCCCTTTGAACCTATTTCTTGGGATCTCCAGTCATTTAGGTTGGGTTTCCATTAAGACGACTCTTTAGAATTTTACAGGCTTTAGGCCCATTTCACGTGATCAACTTGCAACTTACTCTCCAGGTATATCTTTAGTTAGTGGATCAGCAATATTTTCCTTTGACTTTACATAGTCAACAGAAATAATTCCATTTGAGAGCAATTGTCTAACGGTTTGGTGTCGACGACGTATATGTCGTGATTTACCGTTATAGTTATCATTTTCAGCCCTAGCAATTGCCGATTGACTATCACAATGTATTATGATAGGTGGCACGGGCTTTGACCATATTGGAATATCTTCTAAGAAGTTTCTATGGCATTCAGCCTCTTCCCCAGCTTTATCTAAAATAATAAATTCAGATTACATCGTTGATCTTGCAATGCATGTTTGCTTCGAGGATTTCTAAGATACGGCTGCACCTCCAAGGGTAAATACATATCCACTTGTGGATTTCGAATCATTTGAGTCAGATATCCAATTTGCATCGCTATAGCCTTCAAGTACAGCTGGATATCGTTTGTAGTGCAACCCATCCCCCAAAGAGTATTAAAGATATCTAAGAACTCTTATCAAGGCTTTCCAATGATCTTTCTTGGGATTACTCGTATATCGACTGAGCTTACTAATCGAGTATGCTATATCAGGTCGAGTACAGTTTGATAAATACATCAAACTTCCAATAATACGAGAATACTCTAATCGAGATATACCTTTACCTTTATTTTTAAGGAGGTGATGACTTGGATCTACAGGTGTTCTCACTAGACTTTGTTCATATTTATTATACTTTTGAAGTATTTTATCAACATAATGTGATTGAGATAAGCTAATTCCTTGAGGGGTTCTAATAATTTTAATTCCTAGGATGACATCAGCCAATCCCATGTCCTTCATTTCAAATCTACTAGTCAACATTTGTTTAGTAGAATTGATAACATTATTATTATTACCAATTATTAGCATATCATCTACATATAGACATACAATCACATGTCCCGCTTGAGTGCTTTTGATGTAAACACATTTGTCACACTCATTTATTTTGAAACCATTTGACTTCATGACACTGTCAAATTTTTCATGTTATTGTTTAGGTGCTTGTTTCAACTGATATAATAACTTCACAAGTTTACATACTTTCCTTTCATTTTCGGGAGATCTAAAAACTTCCGGTTGTTCCATATATATTTCTTCATCTAATTCACCATTCAAAAATGTTGTTTTAACATCCATTTGGTGTATTTCCAATTTATGTATTGCTGCAATTGCAATTAACATTCTAATGAATGTAATCCTTGTAACAGGTAAATAGGTGTCGAAATAATCTATTCCCTCTTTTTGCTTGTATCCTTTAGCTACAAATCTAACCTTATATTTATCAATGGTACCATCAGCTTTCATTTTTCGTTGGAATATCCATTTACACCCTAACGGTTTTGTCCCTGCTGGTAGGTCCACCAGTTCCCATATATGATTTTGCAAAATGGATTCGATTTCACTATTGATAGCTTATTTCCAATATGAGGCTTTCGGAGTGGATAGAGCTTCTTTTACCGTTTGAGGTTCACTTTCTAACATATATGTTAGAAAATCTAGACCGAAAGATTTTGAAATCTTAGCTCTTTTACTACGTCTAGGTTCTTCCTCAATAATATTTCGAGTTTCGCCATTCGTAACTTCAAGCATTCTTTTGTTAAAAGTTGTTTCTTGTGTATGCTTACTGATAAGAGCTTTTTGCGTATGTATCGTTGTTGTGCAAAAGTCACTCTCAAAATTCCCTTGAGTACCTACAAAACTTGTCTAAAAATAACTCGTATTGCGGTAAGTACGGGTATCAATCCAACTTTCAAGGTGAAACAATTAATGTGAAAACGTGCAATTTCAAATTTTTTTTTTTATGAAAATATATATATATTTTTTTTAAAACAATTTCAAGGGAAAGATTTACTAACAAATGCTAAAAATTATAAAAGGACTAAAGAATGAATAAAAATGTGCAACCGAGTGTGAAATATTGTGAGAAGGTCAAGAGATGGGATTACACTGCATTTTCAATTATTTTAATTTCTCAATTTATTAATTTTGAAATATTTCGAGATAATATTAAATCGATAATCAAACTATCGTTAAAATTATAAATTTAATAATATATTTTTCAGAAAATTAATTTAAAATTGTCACACGATGAAAAATTAGGACTACATTATTTTCAGAAAATTACCCGCTAGGATCAATTTAACGAAAATAATTTCAACCCTTAAATTTCAACACCGAATTAATGTTCAAATATAGGAAAAGCCTATCTCTAGTTCGATTCCTAAATTCAAATATTAATTTGTTCAATTAATTTACTAACTCTCGTTACATAAATTAATTGGTGACAGTTAAAGATTAATTTACCTAGAAATATAAAATTAATGAATCAACTAATTAAAGTAACATCATTCGCAGTGCACCCCACCCCTTGAACGGGGTGTTTAGCCAAACATTCTCATGTGTGCATAAACAACATTCAATAACATATCAAAAGATGACATAAATGAATAGAGAAATAGAATACAATACGCAAGTCTCCTTGTCGAATCGCGTTCATAAAATGCGTCTCAATCTTCTCACTAATCCAGCACTTTATTACACCAAAAACAATAAAAAACAAACCTAAAAATTATTCTAACACTAAACTAATTTTTTTTAGAATTTTTTGGAATTTTTTTAAGACCCTAAGCTGTACATAATATCCCGTCTATTTTTCTCTCTCTACGTTTTCCTTTTTATTCTCTTGCTGTTGAGAGTCTTCTCTTTTTTTTTAACCAAACATTCTCATGTTATAATAAACAACTATCACAATAGCATTCATTAAAATTGAAACAAGAGGAAAAGAATATGATACGCAATTTTTTCTTGTGTCAACTGTGCATGAACACGCGTCTCAATCTTCTCACAAATTCAGTACTTGATTACACTAAAAAGAATAAATAACAAACCTAAAATTTTTTTTAAAACTAAAACAATTTTTTTTTGAATTTTTTGAAATTTTTTTATAAGCCTAAACTGTACATAATATACAGTATTTTTCTCTCTCTATGTTCTCTCTTTTGTTGCTGTCAAGAGTCTCTATTTTTTAAAGTGGTCTTCCTTTTCTTTTAAAGCCATACCCAAGAAGCTTTGTTTTTGAGGAGAGATTTTTGGGATTTCCTGTTAGCTTTGGAAGATTGCTTTTTTCCATTAAAGTCGGAGTTGGGATTTTGAAATGGGGAACTTCCGATTTTTTTGGGTTTGTAGCGGGTTGGACTGGGCTGAAATGGGGTCGGGTTTTGGCCCGGATAGGTGCTGAGATGGATCGGGATTGGTGATGGCGCGGGTTGGAGGTGATTCCGGCCGGAAATGGGTCAAGGGCGCGCCGGCCGGAGCAGGTTGGTCGCCGGATTAGAGGTCCGGGCAGGAGGGGGCGCTGCCGGCTCGCGTTTTTTGGGATTGGAGTCCTTGGTTAATGGAGGATTTAGGAGAGAGAATCGGGTGTTGGGTTGGAGAAGATGAAGAGTAAAAGGGATTTTGGTTTATTTGGTGTGGGTGAGGTGTAGGGTGTATGGTGGGGATGAGTGTTTAGGTGTAGGTTAGTAAGGGGTGTGTTAATGTGTGTGTTTTATTTGTACCCCTAAAAATATTAACATAACTTAAAAAAATAAAACTAAAACTACATAAAAATAAAAATAAAAATTTAAAATCTAATAAAACTAAAAACTAACATCTCAAACTAATTAAAAAAAATGAAAATAAAAAGAAATAAAATAAAAATTTATTAAAACTGAAAAAAATAAAATCCTAATAAAACTAAAATAAAAGAAATTAATATATATATAAAATGAAATCTAATAAAACTATGAAATAAATTCCTAAAAACTAATCCTCAGAAAAATGATAAAATAAAATAAAGATTAAAAATTAAAAACTAATAATAATCAAAATCAAAATAAAGAAATAGAAAATAAATCCTAGAAAATTCTAAAATATTTCCTAAAAATAAAACAACTTAAATAAAAATCTAAAAAAAATAAATAAATACTAAAGGTACAAACTCAACACACACGGGGCTCGGGGAATGGTCAGGGTTACGGGACTAGCTCGGGACATCGGATCACATCGGGGCAGGCTCAGAATGGACTCCAGACTTCGCGGTCTCCTTTGATTTCTTCGATGTAAGCTATTAACCGCTTATGCGTCGCAATTGCACTGATTTAGCATTATTTGTACCACAACTGCGTATTGACCTGCAAAATGATAAAATACGAACATAAGGCCAATTTTATTAGAAACGAGCGACTAAAATGCATCTATTCGGGGTATAAAATATACACTTTTGGGTGCTTATCACACCACCCCCAAACTGAACATTGCTAGTCTCGAGCAAGAATTGAAGAGAAAATAGAGATAAGTATCCAAAAGTGTGCCACTTTCGCAGGCACTGTCGATTGCACTTAGCATGTGCAACAAGCCGTTAAACTCGTGAGGGTTTGCAGTGAATATACCCACAAAATTCAAAACTTATTTAAATGCAGTTTCTGATTTGACGATGAAACGCTATACAATCCAACTTTAAAAAGAACATCAAGGAACACCGTATTCAACTATCAAAATAAGATATGAAATTATTTAATACCAAAAGCGTAATCCTTCCTAAAACTCAGCGTGTGTAGTGTGAAATAATCTTAAGTATCATTAGAGTAATTCTGAGATCGCCTTTATGAAATCAACACTTTGACTTCAATTCTCACTGGATATATCTCTTTGAATCGAACTCTCTGAGAATTGGGTAAGTGTATCTCTCTAGTGTGTGAGGATGTGAGTAAATGTAAACAAGTTCAAACGTCTCACACACTTTATACGAAAGGATGGATACGTAAAAAAATTCTGATCTCATGAAGGAATGCTAACCACTATGTCGAGAATGTCGAGTTATTCACCATATAATCTTTTCGTTTGCCCGAACACTTTACCAAGGGTGAAAAATGGGGTTTATGAAAGGTATGAGGAAAAAATGCAGAAGATGAATGATGGGGTGGTGTTTTGAGAGGAGTGTGACACACTTTGAATAACTATTATCTTCATTATTTGAATTTATGATCGCATGCTTTCTTTTTCTTTTTTTTTCTTTCTTTCTTTCTTTCTTTTTTTTTTATTTTTTATTTTTTATATTGCGATACGTTTTTCTTTTCATAGCACAATTGAAGACAATTTACACGGGAAATTTCAACACTCTTTTTCTCAAAAATGATGGCAATGATGGATGGTATTTTGGACATATGGATAAGGGTAATATGAAAAAAAATGATAATGGGTGAACGATAATGTGATAGGAAAAATGGTAAGTGTATGGCAAAATCGATTTAGTGCTCGGGACAAACTACAAGACACATGTTTCTTACAACTCGAAAGTAATGTCATTCTCAGTGATTAAGCCAAAAGTGAAAAATAATGAGACCATGCAACGACTAAGTGTGGTACCCAAAGAAAGTTGAGTCAACTTGTGACTCTGAGATACGTAAAAACCCTCAAAAAGGTGAAAAGCTCAAGTCTCACAGGTTTAAGTCGCCACTAGTGATCTTTTAAGGCTTTCTTGAGAATATAGTTACTCTTCAACTTTTGATTGTAAATGTGATAGTGCAAATTGCTGAGTCTAAGAATTCATAGTCCAAGTACGCTTTTAAGAGGTATTAATTAATATAAGGTTAAAAGCGTAAGTTTTGGGTCAAATACGGGTATTTTGAGATTTCTAAAAGAGGGATGATAGACAAATCATATCATAAAAATTTATTTTTAACTGCACAAAAAGTTTAAAATCACTTGTTTCTGAAAATTTTCAAAAGAGGTACTATTTTGATAAATTTCCCACCCCCAAACAAAAGAAAACATCGTCCTCGATGTTTAAAACCATATATGAAAATAAAAGCACAAGGGAGGAAAGATATTACCATAATGAACCACTAGTGAAATGTACCGCATTCTGGAGCAGAGATGAAACCTGAAGAACAGATGCGATACAAAAACGTACAAATCTATAAAGCATGTGAAAATCATTGGGCGGTGTGAAACACCACCCTCAAACAGGATATGACTCATACTCAGAAACAATGAACAATGGGCTGCCTCCCGGTAGCGCTAAGTTTAACGTCTTCAGCCAGACCGAACCAGTCTCACCCTAAAGATAAGATCTATGAAAATGCAGAGCGACAGAAAAAATTGGGTGATGAAAATCACCCTCAAACAAGACTGAAGCGTCAGTCTTGTTGGATAAAGGCGAAAACGGGTCAATGCACCTGTATAGAAAAGTGCATCACTCGATGCAAAGCATCGGTGGACCAGGGGTGGGTGGGTATTAGGGTAAGGGCGAGAAAGGCAAGAGAGAGGGTGAAGAGGCGCCAATCACGGGCCTTATTGAGCGTAAATGTGAGGGCAACAAGGGCCCTATAAGAATGGTGCTCAATTTGGTAGGGGAGGCAAAAGGGTTTGGCAATAGTGATGGGGTGGGCCTCAGAGAAAGTGCACGACTGATCTATAAATGGACGGTGATAATGGTCGCGCCGTGACACGCCAGGGAGCTGTCGAGGGAGAAAATCGACACCACAAGGATGTGGTGTGCATAGAGTAACAAGCTCGGCATCACGGATGGGGACAGTAGCAAGAAGACTCACATGGATGGTGGGGTCGATGAAAAGTGCACAAATGGAATCGTGGAGCACTAGGGTGGAGGATGGGGAGAGGTGAGGACCTAAATGCTTAGATGTGAAAAGGGAACGCATAATAGCAAGGTCCAAATCAAGTGGTGGGGTGGTAGGGACAGTGAGTGGATCGGGCAGAACAAATGGTGGGGTAAGATGATCTAACTCACGAGTAGGAGATACACACTTCTCATGAGGCGCGGAGTGATCCTCAATAACACTCGGAGGAGGAAGTGTGGTAGCTAGATATGGAGTGGTCATCGTCTCCACAAGAATATCGTCAGTGAATGTGGTGGGTGGGTAAGACGAGGCACCGAGATCTAAGATAGAGGAATCATTAGAAATAATGGGCTCAAGGTGAGCCAAGCATTGTGGAACAGGATCCATATCCATATAGGTAGGAACTATCTCGGATTCTATCTCGGAAAAATGGTGAGCACTCGTAGCTGGAGCTAACCTAGAAATAATGGGTTCCTCGAGAACACACATAAAAGGGTCAAAAGGTGTAGACTCGGGCATACGTATGGATTCGGTGGAAGGGGAAAGGTGAAACTCAATGGTGGGTTTGAAAGGATAAGGTGGTGTGGGGTCAGTCTCACAAACAGTGGATATGTCAACACAATTGTCAACTTGGGGCTCGGACCACTGGGTGGTCTTAATGTCGAGATTCTCTGGATGATAGAGTTGGTCACACTCAAAATTCATAGCACAAGACGACACATCCTCATCCCACGTAGGTGGAATAAAGGGTCGACTTAGGGTGGAATCCGCCTCGTTCGCACACTCAAAATCATAAGATCGTTGTTCAAGCCTTTGAAGTGATTCAGTTTGAGATTGAAAAGTGTGCGCAAACTGGTGTAAGAGGCTCTCGAGAGCAGATGTGCAAGGTGGTGTTGAAGTGGTGGCGGGTGGCAGTGGTGGGTGAGGTGGACATAACTCGCTAGAAACACTAAGATGTGGAGAATACTCATATGAAGTGTGTGGAGCAGGGTCAAGTGTAGCATTCACGGGAGAAGCATCTCCGTGAGGGACAAAAGTGTGATCAGCATGAGGAGCATATGAAAGGGACTGATAGATAAGAGGTGCACGAGGTGGTGAGGACGACTGTTGGAAACCGTAAGGATCCACAACATGGCGTTGGGATTCATATTGCATGGAAGGATTATCAGGCCTCCATGAATAGCTCGGGTACTCATATCCCTCGACATTATATATGTCGTGACAATACGGCGAGGGTGGCTCCAAAATAGTGTCATAGGGACGCACATGTTCCAAGGTGGATTCAGATGGAGAGAATATAAATGGACACTCATGGGACAAGTGATCGCTAAGAAAGCAGTATGTGCACGGTGAAGCATGGGATGGGTTGACACTCGGCACCGAAGGCGGTGGAATAGGAGATGTGGGCGTGGACGACACACGAGTATCAATAGTGGGTGTTTGAGAGTGAAAGCCATCAATTAATGAATGAAGGTTCGATTCGGGCTTATCATCAAACAAACTTCGAGAGAATGGGAAATGGCCAAAGTATTCCCGTAAAGGACGTTCTTCGGCCATGACAAGAGGAATATTGTTTTGTTTTTAAATATTTTTCAAAAGAAAAGAAAATCTTTTTGTGATTTTTGAAAATAAGAAAAGGAAAATCTTTTTGGTATTTTAAATAAGAAAAAAAAAAAAAAAATCTTTTTGGGATTTTGAAAATATTTTTAAAAAGAAAGGAAAATATTTTTGGGATTATTTTCGAAAAAGGGAGAAAATGGACTCTTGATTTAAGCGAACTAACAAAACTCGGCTACCGAAATAATGGAATTGGACACACACGAGTCAAGAAAAAATCCTAACGAGCACGTAGCCAATTATTATCTTCAAAATTTGTGAAAGGGGTAGTCAAATTATAATTAAGTCCGCGGGCGACAAAATGCACGGAATTTATTTTTGTGATCGCCTATTGCAAAAATGTGTTCCTACGAGGCTAGCTAGTTGATTGATTTTAAATTTAATGACAGTTAGGGTAGCACACAATGGATAAGCGAGTGAGTCGGGTGATGAAATCCCTTCTCGTTTCAATGACCGGGTCTAGGTCTTAGGTAAATTAATTCATTAAACCAACCAATTTAAGTGCGAGACAAAAATAAAAAGCATATAGGAGCAAGTAGCACACAAAAATTGACTCGCTGACAGGAGATTCGCGAGGGATAAAGAAATGTACCTCCCACGGTTTTTACACACGTGGGGTGAAGATCGAGTTGAGTCGACCGGGGGGAGATCTCGCCTATCTCAGTCGTCCCCGGGAGTCCTACCGATCCAAAGTAGAGAGGCTTCAAAAATCCTCGCCTTGAACGCCCTCTCTCTACCTTGTCCGGTTTTCCTTTTCGCTTTTTTTATATGAATAATTATTACAAACAAAATCGGTGTCAAAATGCACCAAAATAAATACCAAGCTTTAAAAAGCCTATACAACCAGTCTAAGGAGGAGGGAGGAGGAATAACTACAATAAAAAAATGATAAATAAAATTACAAGTCTTCAATCATGTCTCCAGGCCAAGAAAGCGGCAGCGGCGCCATTTAATAAGAGCTTTTTGCGTATGTATCGTTGTTGTGCAAAAGCCACTCTCAAAATTCCCTTGAGTACCTACAAAACTTGTCTAAAAATAACTCGTATTGCGGTAAGTACGGGTATCAACCCAACTTTCAAGGTGAAACAATTAATGTGAAAACGTGCAATTTCAATTTATTTTTTTTATGAAAATATATATATTTTTTTTAAAACAATTTCAAGGGAAAGATTTACTAACAAATGCTAAAAATTATAAAAGGACTAAAGAATGAATAAAAATGTGCAACCGAGTGTGAAATATTGTGAGAAGGTCAAGAGATGGGATTACACTGCATTTTCAATTATTTTAATTTCTCAATTTATTAATTTTGAAATATTTCGAGATAATATTAAATCGATAATCAAACTCTCGTTAAAATTATAAATTTAATAATATATTTTTCAGAAAATTAATTTAAAATTGTCACACGATGAAAAATTAGGACTACATTATTTTCAGAAAATTACCCGCTAGGATCAATTTAACGAAAATAATTTCAACCCTTAAATTTCAACACCGAATTAATGTTCAAATATAGGAAAAGCCTATCTCTAGTTCGATTCCTAAATTCAAATATTAATTTGTTCAATTAATTTACTAACTCTCGTTACATAAATTAATTGGTGACAGTTAAAGATTAATTTACCTAGAAATATAAAATTAATGAATCAACTAATTAAAGTAACATCATTCGCAGTGCACCCCACCCCTTGAACGGGGTGTTTAGCCAAACATTCTCATGTGTGCATAAACAACATTCAATAACATATCAAAAGATGACATAAATGAATAGAGAAATAGAATACAATACGCAAGTCTCCTTGTCGAATCGCGTTCATAAAATGCGTCTCAATCTTCTCACTAATCCAGCACTTTATTACACCAAAAACAATAAAAAAACAAACCTAAAAATTATTCTAACACTAAACTAATTTTTTTTAGAATTTTTTGGAATTTTTTTAAGACCCTAAGTTGTACATAATATCCCGTCTATTTTTCTCTCTCTACGTTTTCCTTTTTATTCTCTTGCTGTTGAGAGTCTTCTCTTTTTTTTTTTTAACCAAACATTCTCATGTTATAATAAACAACTATCACAATAGCATTCATTAAAATTGAAACAAGAGGAAAAGAATACGATACGCAATTTTTTCTTGTGTCAATTGTGCATGAACACGCGTCTCAATCTTCTCACAAATTCAGTACTTGATTACACTAAAAAGAATAAATAACAAACCTAAAATTTATTTTAAAACTAAAACAATTTTTTTTTGAATTTTTTGAAATTTTTTTATAAACCTAAACTGTACATAATATACAGTGTTTTTCTCTCTCTATGTTCTCTCTTTTGTTGCTGTCAAGAGTCTCTATTTTTTAAAGTGGTCTTCCTTTTCTTTTAAAGCCATACCCAAGAAGATTTGTTTTTGAGGAGAGATTTTTGGGATTTCCTGTTAGCTTTGGAAGATTGCTTTTTTCCATTAAAGTCGGAGTTGGGATTTTGAAATGGGGAACTTCCGATTTTTTTGGGTTTGTAGCGGGTTGGACTGGGCTGAAATGGGGTCGGGTTTTGGCCCGGATAGGTGCTGAGATGGATCGGGATTGGTGATGGCGCGGGTTTGAGGTGATTCCGGTCGGAAATGGGTCAAGGGCGCGCCGGCCGGAGCAGGTTGGTCGTCGGATTAGAGGTCCGGGCAGGAGGGGGCGCTGCCGGCTCGCGTTTTTTGGGATTGGAGTCCTTGGTTAATGGAGGATTTAGGAGAGAGAATCGGGTGTTGGGTTGGAGAAGATGAAGAGTAAAAGGGGGTTTGGTTTATTTGGTGTGGGTGAGGTGTAGGGTGTATGGTGGGGATGAGTGTTTAGGTGTAGGTTAGTAAGGGGTGTGTTAATGTGTGTGTTTTATTTGTACCCCTAAAAATATTAACACAACTTAAAAAAATAAAAATAAAACTACATAAAAATAAAAATAAAAATTTAAAATCTAATAAAACTAAAAACTAACATCTCAAACTAATTAAAAAAAATGAAAATAAAAAGAAATAAAATAAAAATTTATTAAAACTGAAAAAAATAAAATCCTAATAAAACTAAAATAAAAGAAATTAAAATATATATAAAATGAAATCTAATAAAACTAAAAAATAAATTCCTAAAAACTAATCCTAAGAAAAATGATAAAATAAAATAAAGATTAAAAATTAAAAACTAATAATAATCAAAATCAAAATAAAGAAATAGAAAATAAATCCTAGAAAATTCTAAAATATTTCCTAAAAATAAAACGACTTAAATAAAAATCTAAAAAAAAATAAATAAATACTAAAGGTACAAACTCAACACACACGGGGCTCGGGGAATGGTCAGGGCTCGGTGTAGGCACAGGTTAGGGTTACGGGACTAGCTCGGGACATCGGATCACATCGGGGCAGGCTCAGAATGGACTCTAGACTTCGCGGTCTCCTTTGATTTCTTCGATGTAAGCTATTAACCGCTTCTGCGTCGCAATTGCACTGATTTAGCATTATTTGTACCACAACTGCGTATTGACCTGCAAAATGATAAAATACGAACATAAGGCCAATTTTATTAGAAACGATCGACTAAAATGCATCTATTCGGGGTATAAAATTTACACTTTTGGGTGCTTATCACTTACAAGGAAGGATATTTTCAAAGAATGATGCATTCCTTGATTCTATGATTGTATTTTCATGAATTTCTGGAATGTCAGACTTATGCATAAGAAATCGATATGCACTACTATTATGTGCATAACCAATGAATATGCAGTCAATAGTCTTTGGACCAATTTTTACCTTTTTAGGTTCAGGAATTAGTACTTTTGCAAGACACCCCCACACTTTTAAGTATTTGTAGGAAGGCTTGTGTCCTTTCCACAACTAATAGGGTATCTTATTTGTTTTCTTATGAACCAATTTGTTGAGAATGTAATTAGCTGAAAGCAATGTTTCCCCCACATGTTTTGGGGTAATCACGAACTTATTAATAATTCATTCATCATTTCTTTTAAAGTTCGATTTTTACGTTCCGCATTCCCATTTGATTGAGGAGAGTAAGGTGCGGTAGTTTGGTGAATAGTCCCATTCTCCAAACATATTTCCTTAAAAGGATATTCGTATTCACCACCTCTATCGCTTCTTAATTCTTTAATCTTTTTACCAAGTTAATTCTCAACTTCTATCTTGTATTGCTTAAAAGCTTCAATTGCTTCATCTTTGCTTCTTAAAAGATAGACATATCAATATCTAGTGCAATCATCCACAAAGGTAATAAAGTACTTTTTCCCACCTCTAGTTTGAACAAATTTTAAATCACATATATCGGTGTGAATTAAATCTAAAGGTTCACTATTCTTTTCAATTGAATGGAAAGGTGTTTTAATTAATTTAGCTTCTACACATGTTTCACATTTGTGATTTGTTTCAATGCTAAATTTAGGAATTAATTCTAAGTGAATTAATTTACTTAAAGTGCTATAATTAACATGTCCAAGTCTACCATGCCACATATCCATAGACTCAAGCATATAAGCAGAAGATATCATTTATTATTATCATAGTTACTTTTAGGTACAACAATCATGACGTTCAATTTGAACATCCCATCACACATATATCATTTCCCTACATACATTCCATCTTTACTTAGTACAAATTTGTCTCCAACAAAGACTAGCTTAAATCCTTTCTTGCTTAGCACGGAACCGGAAACAAGGTTCTTTCTAATGTCAGGCACATGCAATACATCGTTGAGTGCGAGATGCTTCCCCGAAGTCATTTTCAGCACTACTTTGCCTTTACCTTCAACCTTCGAGGTGGAGGAGTTTCCCATGAATAATTGTTCTCCATTTGCAGTTGGTTGGTAGGTTGTGAACATTTCATCGGAACATACATAGCGTGTAGCGCCGGTATCAACCCACCACTCTTTGGTATTACCCACCAAATTTACTTTAGATACAACTGCGGAGAGAGAAACATTGGAAACATCGTCGGATAATGCATCAACTTCTGTCATGTTGGCTTGTGGTGCTTTCTTCTTGAAGTTCTCTTGTTTTTTCGACTTGCGACAATCCTTGGCCCTATGACCTTCTTTGTTGCAATTAAAACATTTTCCTTTGAGCTTCTTAGCACCGCCTTGTTGACTTGTGCCTTCATTTTTGTGCTTCCTATTTTTATTGAATTTTTGTCCATCCTCAACAATATTTGCTTTTGCAGGCATAGCATGGTTACCATTTTTCTTTTCAGATTTACGATTATCTTCTTCTATCCTTAACTGAACAATTAAATCTTCAAGTCCCATTTCTTTTCGTTTATGCTTCAAATAATTTTTGAAATCCTTCCAAGAAGGAGGTAATTTTTCAATTACCGTAGCAACTTGAAATGTTTCACTTATGACCATATTTTCAGCAAGTATTTCATGAAAAATTAAATGAAGCTCTTGGACTTGGCTTATGACAGTCTTTGAATCAACCATTTTATACTCGAGAAATCTACCGACCACGAATTTTTTCATGCCTGCATCCTCGGTTTTATATTTTTTATCCAAAGACTCCCATAATAATTTAGCGGTTTTGATTGGACTATATACATTATAAAGTGTATTGTCCAATCCATTAAGGATATAGTTTTTGCAAATAAAATTTGAATACTTCCATGCTTCTACAGCTAGCAAAGTTGTCTTATCCGTTTCATTTTCATTAACCACAGGAGCTTCTTCGTTAATAAACCTTGCAAGATTAATGGTAGTTAAATAGAACAACATCTTTTGTTGCCAACGTTTGAAATCAGTACCATTAAACTTTTCGAGTTTTTCTCCATGAGTTAAATGAGTCGGAACGGTATTAGGAATAACCGCCACATCATTTTGAGGAATAGACATCACATTTTCAGAGGATTCAATAGCCATTATTCTGTTATTGAATAACACAAAAGCAATTTATGAAATGTATAGAAATTGTTTCCAAAATTAAAATTGTAAGAAAAGAGATATTCAATGTAAACACGTTTCAGTATGAAAATTAAAATAGGTAAAACAGTACCAATCTAATTTCAATTAAGAAATTTATTTATTTAGAGAAAACAAAAAAAATATTATGTCTTAAGATTGTTGTTATTGTGTTACAAAAAATTTATATATATATATATATATATATATATATATATATATATATATATATATATATATCACAAAATAAATAAACAGTAATTAATTAATTACTCTAGAAAAAAGAACAGTAAAAGGAGATAAGAAGAACATACAGTTTGTGATTGAAACAATCACTTGTAGAATTTTGACCGAGCCGAAAGTTGAACTATCTCTCCTTAAGACAGAATATGCCCCCGCTATGGTGCTGACGGCAAGTTCAATGGACGTCTGCCTCCCAGGATGAAACGGTCAACGACTGTTGTAAGAAGCACTTCAGTGCAACAGTCCCACGAACCAACAATGGCGAATTTCTCTCAAACAGTAAGAAGGGAACAAGGACAGTAGTAGGGAATTCGGGTAGATTTTCTAATGTTTCAAATGGACTGCATATGATCCCTTTTATAAGTGGTGAAGGGATGCAAATCATGGCTTTTCCCAGAACAGATGTGACTGTTTGAACAGTTGCATCTCTCTAATAAAGAAACTTAACATTTTAATTAATTGATTAAAAAATGACAAGGTTTTTTAAACAATTAATTTAATGCGAAAAATAATTAATTCGTAATTAATCCAGAATTTTTGGTTCAGAAAATAAACTTTAAAGCCCAAAGGTCAATTAAAATTTGTCCAAAAAATTTAATAGTTGCTCAAGAAAGACCCACGACCCGAACAGGGGCACGGGCCGGGCCAGACGGACGGCGACGGCGCGTGTGGGCTTTTGGCCCAAACTCAACACATGCATAGTGTAGGTCATCTCCCCTTCAAAGAGTTGGGATAGCCCAAGGCATCCAAGCCTTAGTCCCATTACTTGGGTATATTAACTCCAAGCATTTCTACCACTTTTCCAATGTGGGACAAACCCACTCACTTTGTTACACCATCTAGCTTAAACTCAAATGGGTCACTTTAAGTCCAAATTTTTCATTCATTACTTCACTATTTTGAACAAGTGAGTATACCAAATTAATCTCCTTGCTACAAGGAACACATTGGTATTAAGACATGTCACTTTTAACATATGTGTCTTAATTAAAATTGACTCTAAAATTTGACCAAATAAGTTGGCATTTCATAAAATATACAACAATAGGTACTCAAAGTGATGGAGAAGGGGTGAGTGGAATATTATCTTACTCATTACTTGATTGTGTAGTTATATTTATTACATTGATATAATTAGGATAAAGATGATCATAGCTCAGTTACAAAAATAATAGTTCAGAATATGACAAACTTGCATCAATTCTTTATGTTTTAAGGTTGCTGCGATAGAATTAGAAGAAAATTTTGGTGTTTTGTAGATTTGATGGGATATGTGATATTATTAGAAATGATATTCAAACTATTTTCCTCAAATTTGGTGCTTTGTAGATTTGATGTGATATGTGAAATTTACGCCCATTCTATGATCCCAACGAATGCTTCACGATCAGTGGGAATCAACAAATTTAGGGCCATGTCGTGAGGCCTATAGCCTCAAATCAGTCTAACCTAAGTAGCACGGCATCAAAATCGAATCCACCATCTGAATCAGCCCATGCCCTTACCTTTGTTCAAGCGAATGAACTTGAAGTGCTCGTTCACGATGATAAAGGTTACATCTCGTGTGAATTATGTACATATTATTGAGACATTCAAACTAAAAAAAATAACCGCTTGAGTTTAAGAAAAAGACTTAAGAAGATTTAAATTGAAAATCTTATTTTCCTAGAAACAAAATGGTTCATATTGACAACATTATTGAATTAAAACAGTGTAAGGATGTTTTAACCTCATAATAGTTCTAAAGTTGGGATCTTTATATAATTTATGATTGTGCATGCACTAGTAGTGGTTGTCATTGTTGAGATTGAACCTTTAATGGATATTGTCTCAACGATCCAAAAGTATCAATATTGGCATCATGGGGAACCTATAAAAAAGTTACATGTGCATAACTAGTAAATTCTTCAAATAATGTTTTCAATTTGGGAAGAATTTAAGACGAAGAAATGAATAACTAGGTATTGATAGTTAACCTGTCCAGTGTCCAAAGATGCATCTCATGGAGATTGGTTAAGATCTTTCACATAACGCATATGAGAGTCTAAAAATCCCGTATTCGAGTTGTTATTCGATTATCCATTCGAGATTCCATAGCAGATAGCATTGATTGCATTTGAATTTTTTATTTCAGCTTATTTCCTTTCATTCTCATCGTCCATCTCATGTCTCACCCTCTCATTCTTGGCCTCCATCTCATGTCTCACCCTCTCATTCTCGGCCTCCATCTCATGTTGATAATACAGAATATCACCCTAAGATTATGCTCAACTCAATTTCAAGATCTGTGAATTCACAGTGGAATAGCATCAACATGATATGTATAAAATAAGTATAGGAGACCAGAGACAATTAGAAGACACAAGTATTTAAGTGGTTCTGTCTTAGCCTACATCCACTATGTAAAATAAGAAGTGCGTCCACTATTAATGAAGGGTGGAAACCACTAGATACAGTAAGCTCTCCCTTTTTCTCAACAATTGTTGTATTACAACTGGTAGTTAATGATCGATCACCTGAGAAGATGAAGTAGATTGCCTTTAATAGTGTTGGGGGTGCACAGTGCCACCCCCTAACATGAAACCTGTGTGTTCATGGTAGATGATCCAATGAGAGAATAACAGTTATGTACTGCATGTGTAATCCATGATGAGCAAATATTCCTCTGACATGGGGCTAATTCACTGTAACGATCTTCGTCACGGGTTCCATCATTACTCTTATCACATGTTCCACATGAGTTGTCTGTGTTGGAGTCATGAGGTCTCAACTGGTCGAGGCTAATGATGTATCACTTTAGCAGGGATGAGGCCGAGGATGAAATCTAGTTCCTAGTGAATATGGTTGATAATGGGGCTCTCAACTTGGTGAAGGCCAAAGAAGCTAGCACCGTATAGACTGGCACATGACAGTCTATCGAAACCCAAGTCCAGTAGTGATCCTTATAAATAGTGGTGGATGTTCCTAGGAAGAGGTATCGGAGGTCAAGACTATATAATTGTGCTCACTTGGGTGTGAGGTGCAGAGTAAGGAAAGTCTAAGGTGACTTATGAAGAGACATGTTATCAAGTGAGTCTCGTCCAGATGAGTCCAGACTTATGTTTATAAATCACCCCATAGACTTTAGCCTTCAATTTCAATGGGAGGTTGAGGTGTAAACTCGTCTATCACCAAGTAGTTAAATGTCCCATCAATATCAAAACGTATCTCGATGGTTGGAGTGGGAGGACGTGCTGCTAGAGACATCGTTTTAGTGTCTGTCAGAGATGTCATTTTAATGCCTGATGCGAACACCTGTCACTTCGTGAATGGTTTGGCGTGATACCCAAGTGGAGACATTGGCAAGTGTGATCTCCAAAATTGTTCCATGATGTTTTCTTTTGGGAATGCGAACGTTTTGAGTTGGTTTAAATACCCAACTCTTCTTTTTCTCCTTCTTTCTTCTCTATTTTTGCCCTTTCTGTGCAAAAACAAGCCAACTCTCTCTCTCTCTCTCTCTCTCTCTCTCTCTCTCTTTATCTCTCTCTCTTTATCTCTCTCTCTCCACAGTCTTTAGCTTTTGTGAGTTTTCTTCGCATTTTCGGCATCATTCCAGTTACAGGTATCACCTCTCTCCTCCTCAAATAATTTCATTAAGCTTTTGTTTCCTTTATGCTTGTTATCATTTTTTTCAATCATATATCGTTTACCACTTTCGGAGGTGCTACACTGAGATTAAGGAGTTTTTTACTTAAGCTACTTGGTGGTTCAGTTGTTAGGAGTTGGGGAAAACTGTCATTTCTAGGTCATGTTTAGGCTTTCCGTTGAGTTTTTCGATTTGGATCGCCGATGAAGTTATGTGTATTCTTGACTGGTTTTTAGAAAAACCCTTCAACTTTTTTCCTTAGATCTTTTAATCAATTGCAGTCAACATTTACTTTAGTTGTTCGATGTACCGCAAATTATACAAGATGGGAGAAGAGTTCCCGCATCTCAAAGGACGCATACTATGAAAGACACGTAAGGCCGAGGCCAAGGCTAAGAAAAGGCTGAAGCCGAGTCTAGACTTCCATTTACTCCTATCCCCTTATCTGTTATCCGTCCTCCTATATTCTTAATATACTCAGCTTTGGACGAGCCCAACGTTGTCATTTCCTTAAGTGATTCCATGTTTGTTGTACCGTCCAAAGACTCCTTGTCCACCCCCTCTTCCTCAAGCTATAACCCTGACCATATTCCAAAGCCATGCATTGGTGGGTGAAAATCTAGGGCCGAATCATATCACAACTTCGGCTTGTCAACAAGGCAAAACCCTGAGCCTGAAGTTCTTGATATCTCTGATGACGAGTCAAATGTAGAAGTAACCTACCATATGCCACCAATGGATGTACAGCTATGATAGAGGTCGAGTTTGCAAGTCTAGATATATGTGCTCAGGCTCCTATTATTGAAGAAGAAGAAGAAGAAGAAGAAGAAGAAGAAGAAGAAGAAGAAGAAGAAGAAGAAGAAGAAGAAGAATTTGATAGAAGTAATGCCTGGTCCATTCCAAGCGATATTCGAAAAACTGAACTGATCCTTTGGAAACACTTGTATGGCGTGAAGTTGTCCATTAGGATGAGGCTTCACTCTTAGGACGAGAGGGCATTCAGCAGCAAAGTTGAGGGGGAGGTGGTTGTATACGAGCGGATGTTTAGGATCGGCTTTCGTCTACCGACACATCCGTCAATTAGGGCCATTCCTGCCTTAATTAGACTCGCTCCTACTCAGCATACCCCCAACGTTTGGAGGATGTTACTTGGAGATGTTCAGCTCGGGAAGATTGGGTACACGACCGACCTTCCAGTTGAAATTTTTCATGCCTGTTATACCATTTCCACCACTAAGATTGCACCGTGTTATTTCCATTTTGTGGCTCGGAGTTCAGATAAAAAGCTTGTGCACATTAACCAGACTTCCAACCATAACTGGAAGTCTTGGTACTTCTTCACGTATAGGGAATGCGAGTTTGATAGCAATGTCCACTTTGGTGCTGACAATCCGAGGGTTCCTCGAAAATGGGGTAAGGTGTCCATGTGAGCTAAAATGGATCCCGACCTCAGCATTGATGCTAGGACGAGCATTGATCTATTGCTCACTTCTGGCAAGGACGGGGGCTTTGTCATCTTTGAGGATCTGATGGATCCTGAGTTGCTTGCAAGCACAGGGCTGGGGGTTGAACCCCTTACCGATTTGCATAAGTTTCTTGAAATATTTTAACTTTACTGTTGTCCTTTTCAATAAAGTTGATTCTAATTTACTTATTTTATTTGCAAATCGTCTAGAAGGTATATCTGATCAAGTTTGGGAGATGGCTACACCTATCACTGGAAATATCCTAGCCCGTCTATCAGGTAAAACCACTGCACCGACATAACCTCGGAAAAAGACAACCGCTGCTAGACCCCATGCCGCTGAGGGGTTTAAGAAAAGGAAGGAGGTTCCAGAGGGTACTACCATAAACCCTCCTCCTTAGCAAAAGAAAAGGAAGGATGCCCCTTGGCGAATGACCCATGACCCATTCATCCCCATCAAGGATGACACTACGACTGCGGCATGTCTTGCCTAACAGGGCATAAATGTCTACTCACTACTCAGCAGTCAATTGAGTGCCCAATAGGCCATTACCACGATTGTCCCCGAGTGTGACAATCATTATTTTGATGCCCAGGACCCCTCTCGGGTCTTCCATTTTTATCTACACAGGGCCACACATGTAACATATCTTGTCTTTTCTAGTGCATTTGTTTCTTTTTCATCAAGTGTTGTGTCGTCCGTACTAACTTATCTTCTTATCTTGCAGTCAATGATTGCTTTTCATAACATTCAATTATGGGCAAGCGAGGTCGACAAAAAAGTTATGGTGGTTGAAAATATTGTACCGAAAATGAAAACCTAAAGGAGCAGCTGTTAAAAATAAAGTTTAGCTATGACTTAAAGGCTACTGAGCAAAGGGAGAGACATGAAGAGCGAATGTGGACTATGAAGCTGGACCTTACGGCCAAAATTAACAAGTTGAACAATCGACTGAAGAGCAGGTCGAGAATGAGGCTAGGAAGATCAAGGTCGTTGTTGAGAAGGCTCTTTTAAACTTCAAGGAGTCTGATGAGTTTTCTAACTGCGCGATCCAGTTTCTAGAGAAAGGCGCCAAGACAGCTTGCCACCGAGTATCTAATATGTGCCCGACATGTCTACATCTGACCCTCAATTGGCTGAGCTCATTGGCTTATTCATCCTCACCGATTTGGAGAGTGTTGAGGCCTTAAACCTGATTCAAGTGGAAGCTGAGGTTCCACCCATTATAGCCGAGGAAACAGCTGCAGACCCTGAGGTTGCTAAGAGAGTAGCTGACAAGGAAGGCAACATTGCCAGCCCGTCTAAGACTCTCTTCGTGCCGACAGAGACCGAGCAGACTTTGACAGAGCACTGATCATTTACTTATCTGTTGGGCGACCGCCTGTGGTCTTTATGCCCTTTTGTGTAGCCTCATCATTTAAACAATCTCATTCTCAAACATTTCCATCTGTAATAATTTCTGATTTTTTTGTTGTGGAAAAAAACTTTAATTTCTTTTATGAATGGAATGTTGATTTTTCTTGGTACCAATTGTTGTTTTTTAGCTAACCTTTATCTTCAATTATTGATGTTTAAGCATGTTGCTCAAGTTATTCCTTAGGATTGTTTATCACCATTTAATAAGATGATGCTACGCATAACCCTTTATTAGAATGATTTTTACCCTCACCACTTAGAGTGGTGTTCAAGGAGTTGTCCCCCCTCTTTGTGTTATTGGAAGGATGTGTTGGAGCCAAGACTCCTCAATCATTCCCATATCGTCGGGAGAGAGTTATAAATTAATCCTCCATAATAAATGATGTTTTAAAATAACCATACTTAAATAATTTTTACCTTCACCACTTGGAGTGATGTTCAAGGAGTTGTTCCCCCTCTCGGCGTTATTGGAAAGATGTGTTGGAGCCGAGCCTCATCAATCATTCTCGTTCGCCGAGGGAGAGTTATAAATTAATCCACCGTAATAAATGATGTTATGTACTTAGACATCGTTCAAACCAAACAAGGAAAAGCAAAAAACAAAAGGAGTACGAGACAACATATTGAATGTAATATTTGACTCACATACAAATGGATGTAAGCTTGTAACATAACATATTGAATATTGAGCATAATTCCTCAAACAAAATGGAGATGAAATATTGAATCTTAAAATTGAATGTTTTGAAGGACTACTGGTAATATCTTTTTAGGTGGTCCGCATTCCAGGGGTTGGAGAATGGTTCGCCTTCAAGATTTTCAAGTCGAAACGTTCCTGGCTCAATTTCTTCAGTTACCCTATAGGGTCCATGCCAGTTAGGGTGTAGCTTATTGGCCTTCTTCTAAACCCCTTTTTCAGGATGAGATATCCCACGACTATAGGCCAAGACTTCACCCTTTTACTGTAGAATTTGGTCGCACTGTGTTGATATGCGGATTGTCTAACTGTGGCGTCTTCTCCTCTTTCTTTAATTAAATATAAATTCAACCTTCTCCCTTCAAGATTGGCCTCCGGTTCATAGGTCTGGACTCTATGACTTGGCAATCCGAGTTCTGTTGGAATTACTGCCTCAGATCTGTAGGCAAACATAAATAGTATATCCCTCGTCGGAGTTCTCTCAGTAGTCCTTTAGGACCATAAGACTCCATATAACTCGTCAACTTATTTCCCCTTTGCATCATCAATATTTTTCTCTATTCCATCTAAAATGGTTATGTTTGTGACTTCTATTTGGCCATTGTCTTAAGGTCGACCGGATGAGTAAAATTGCTTGATGCCGACCCCTTTTACAGTATGTATGCCTTTGGGGACTTATTCTTAAATTGTTTGCGATTGTTTGATACCATTGTGTGAGGTAGGTCGTACCGAAAAATGATATTTTTCCATATAAATTTGAACGTCTTTACTTTAGTGATCGTTATTGTGGGGGCATATTAAAAGCCCAATCGTTTAGTCGACCAGCCCAACACGCAAGACGGATTGCTCATCCCAACTTGATAATTATTATTTTATCCGTGTATTTAACATATTCTTAAATGCATGGGGATAGGCATGAAGCAGTTACTAACAATCTCGGGGATATATTCAGAGACACTTACATGCTATCTAGCTAGCCGGTTGAGTTACCTATGCAATTCAATCACTTATTTCTCACGTCTATAAATTGTAAACTCTAACCGGGGGCAATGGGATGGAACAAAAAAACATTGAGAGACTATAATAAAACAGTAACCTCTCTGTGGACGTAGACAAGTTGTCAAACCACATATATATGTTGTTGTGCATGTGATCTTACATTCTGCTCTTTGTGATTGTTTTTGTAGATTTCTTTATTGTGATATTTCTTGTACTCACAATTGGTGCCATCTGTGGGAAGTGATTTCCATTCCTGTGAAAACCTTCACAGACAGAAAGCTCGTGATGTCTCACCGTAGCAAAAAAATTCCTCAGGTTGGCAATGTGCAAAAAGACCTGATTCCACCCAGGGTCAGATCGGAGTTCGCCAGCACACAAACCCTAGGTTTGGCCAAGAACGGCAACATTCTGAAGAAAGCCAGGGACCACCCAAATCTCTAGGTTGGTCGACTCTTACAAAGCCAGGCTTCAAGAAGAAGAGGCAACGTGCCTCCAGGTGGAAGAGAATGCTCGCCTTCAGAGGTGACTCGAAAGAATGGAGAGAGATCTCCATAGGAACACAAGGAAATGTCGAGACAAGACTCCTGGTCCTCAATTAAGTAATACTCACAACCGAGGGAGGAGTTATAGGCGAGATCAAGATCGAACTGAACGTGGAAGATCAGAGCGTGGCCAGCCAGAGAGACGCCATAGGAGCAGCGATCGACTGAACGAAGACATTAGGATTCTGATCCGTAGAGAGATGGACCAACATCGAGCCCATTGTGGAGACAGGTTCATCAGAGAGCTAGCTAGGAGGGCTCTCAAAACCCATATGAAATCTCCTTTCTTAAGGGCGATCGAAGAAAAGGAGCCCAAAAAAAAGTTAGTCATTCCTAGGTTCAATATTTACGATAGAAAGACAGATCTCATAGACCACGTTCGGCAATATAAACAAGCAATGACCTTATGGAGCCATAATGATGCACTAATATGCCGAATTTTCCCTTCTAGCCTGCATAACGTAGCGTATAAGTGGTTTGAGAAGCTGTCTCATAGGTCGATTAGAAACTTCAAAGCTCTAGCAAAGACCTTTACTGCCCGCTTCATAACCAACATCTCTCACCATAAGCGGGTGGATACACTGCTCATGATGAAGAAAAAAACACAAGAGAGCTTTCGTGATTATGCCAAAAGGTACTGGGAAGTCTTCAACGAGGTCAAGGATTACTCGGAGCAAGTTGTTGCATCCTTCAAAATTGATCAACCGGCCACCTCTTTATTGCACCAGTCCCTAACTAAGAAGGAAGCCAGCACTATCGAAGTGTGTTTTAATCAACGAGACAAAGAGAATCATATTGATATTTTTGTTGCTATTGAAGCTTTATGTAATTCGAGTTGATATCTACTCTTAGTAAATATTTAGTTATAGTGTGAATATTTACCTTTGAACACTATGAGTGAATATTTACACTCAAGTAAAAATTTACTGAAAAAATAAGAACTTGGAGAACAAAATTGAAAGTAAGAACTTTTTCGGGGTATGTAGTTTGTATTAGTTATTTGTGATAGAAAATATTTACAATGACAGTAAATATTTACTTTCAGTCATTTTTCTTCTCTTAGTAAATAGTTATACTCAGGTGAATATTTACTATGAGATAACTGTTCTTTTATTGTTCTTCTTCAGAAAAGTTTTATTATAAATGTAAATATTTACATTTAGTATAAGTTTTGTTTCACTCTTTTTTTTATATATTTTCTTTTTATATTAATAATAAATATTTACACTCATTGTAAATATTTAGTTATAACATTATTATTTCTTCTTTTTCGTCTTTTAAGCCCTAAGGCTTGTTTTATTACACTATTTTGCCATGGCAAATGGTAAAAAGATGAAAAAAGTACGATATTTTTCTACTTTTAGTCTGTTTCATAGACCAAATTTGACTTGAAAAAATTTTTCACTCTTGGAGAATATACCGTAAAGCACAGTTATCACCCAACATTTCCTATGGCTGAGGTAACTTCGATATATAATTAAGGCTTTAGCCATTTTTAACATGTTAGGGGTATATTGATCATATATACTTTTTAATTTAGGCTAATATTACTTTAGTTAATAACTAATTAATTAATATGACTTATATGATAAAAGCTCTTTTAATGGGACTAATATATAAGAATCCCAAATATTAATTTATCCTTAATTATTTAACATATGTTGATTAATATTTGTATACCAAAATAGATTGTTTATATAATAAAGTTATTTGGGTTTTGACCGCCACTAGTTATACCCGTCTGGGTTTTGGCCGCCAATTAAAATCTATTGTATGTTTGACCCCTAATTTTCACTTTTAGCGACACCTTTTATTTTTTTTTATTTTTTTGGTGACATGATTTTTTCAAAAAAAAACTACGCTAAAAGTTAATAATGTGGAACAAACATACAATAGTATTTAATTGGAAGCCAAAACCAAAATGAATATAACTAGTGGGGGCCAAAACTCAAATAACCCTATAATAAAATTATTACATATATAATTATATTTCTTCAAAGTCGAGTTGAATAAACTTACAAAATAAACCGCGTTATCTTGACAAAAGAACAAAAAATTAGAGTACATCATGTGCGCGTTCAAATGTTTCTAGTAGTAAAAGGAGTGGGTCTCAGGAAAAGATAGGGGTGGCAATTCAAATCAACGGGTCGTGTTTCGCGCCGACACGACACAACAAGATTTTAACGAACACGACACGACACGAATTCATGTTTTTTTTAGTTGATACGAGCACGGCCTGAATAAAAAATAACACGGCACAACACGACACGAATAGAAGAATTTCTTAAATTTCACGCCTAAAAAACACAATAACACGACTCATAATTCAGATGCAAACACGACACGACACGACTTCGTGTCAAAAAAACACGACACAAACACGACATTTCAAGTCAATTTCAGGTCGTTTCTAAAATTGTCATCCCTTAGAAAAAAACAAAAGAGGAATAAGACCAAATAATCAGAAGAGGAGTTGGTCAAACAAACAAAAGAAACAAAAAAAAGCAAAAAAGAATTCTAAAAACGTCTCATTTAATGTTTACTTATATTTTCAAAATTAATTTTTGGACCCTAAAAAATGTTCAAATCATCATTAATGTCACTACCAGGAACTAAAAGTTATTTTTTAAGTATGTTAGACTAAAAATTAAATATATAATATATTATGGGGTTCTTATTAAATGCTGCTAGTTTATTAATTTAGTTTACAATTATCTGTTACTTATTTAAAATTATCTAGAATTATCTACTAGTTATTTGATTAAATTACGACTTTTATAATTTGGCCTATATATGCCATTAGCCACCTATTGTCATCTATTATGAAAAAGGTCATTTATCGAAAAGCTCATAAAATATTATTTATTAAATAATTAAATCACTCATATAATTATATGTGTTAAGGTGCTTTTCACTAAATAAGATAATATCTTATTTTAAACATTCAATGTATATCATTTCAAGGAACAAAACATTTTTTATTAATCTCTCGTGTAGTTTTGTGCTTACATCACCAACAAAAACAGTAAAATTAAGCCCCATCATGGATCTTAATGAAACTTCCTTTCCATTTCCCCCTTATTTTTTTGTTGAACGATTTGTAACATAATTTAAAACAAGTACGGATAGTAAAGTAGCCAGAATAAAATGAATCCAGCATTCGTAACCAAATAAGCTTAAATAAATACCATGTAAAGCTCACACAGCAGCAACAACAGAAACAACAACAAAAAAAAAATCAATTTCTATTCCAGAAGCCAACATTCATGTAACTATGAAGCTTAACAATTACCTTTTTAAAAAAGGGTTTAGTGTTTTTCAACTTCTATCACCTTTAAAAAATACGTTTCACATGTTACCCTTTATTATTAAATGTCGTGTTGTGCGGAAGCTTAACAATTAGCATCTACACACACACTAGACTGATAGTAGTGACAAACAGTGTGATCAAGAATAAGCCACATTTCCTTTCAATTCAAGGATTACAAAAGGATGGAAGACAAAATTTCCACTACAAGCTACTTCTGAGCTGAAATAACATAAAGCCAACATAAGTACATAACATAACAAAGTACATCTAATGAGGACAGTAAAATAAAATAAAATAAAAAAATATAAATCGACAAAATTGCAGGCTAGGTATTTTATTTCTTAAATTAAAAGAAGAATAGAGTCATAGATGTCTGTACACCACCAGAATGTCTTCTACGCCATTATTTCCATCAGCCATAAGCATCAAATCTCATTTCACCACAGACCCGCAGAGCAACTTCATAACAAATAATACACCTAGTTAATCGAAGGCATAATTTAAACTTAAGCTCAAACCTAATTATTGTCACTAGACCACCTCCTAATTTTCAAATGTTAATTAGGCAAAAGACAAACAACTATAACTTGTGTATCTCTCTTCCTCTGTGTGTGCATTGCAAAAATGGTAATTTGCCGTATACACTATTCCCTTCTATGAAAAATCTCTATGGAAGGTACAAAATTTTCAATTGGTTTGAAGTTTATGGCAATGTAGTGCATTATGAGATTTTTCCATCTCTCTCTTCCCAACTCAACTTTATAAGGTGGATAGCAATTGGTTGTAGAGACATATTGAGAAAGAGGAAATTGTGACAACTTTGAATGGATGAACGTAACAAAGCTCCTGGTCCTAATGAATCCTCCAGTTCTTTCTTCCAACATGATTGCGTGCGGTGACCAGTGAGTGAGGATGTGTTGGCTACAAGCAAGTTTTTTAATTAGATAACACAGAGTGGTCAATGGTGTGGTGGTTTTGGATACTTCGAGCGCAATTTTAAAGGGAATAAAATAATTTGATGTTGTCTTTGTAGTTATGGGTGGCAATTTTCGTGTGCCATATCATGTTCGAGTCGTATCATTTCAGGTTCGTATCGAGTACTAGTAAAAACCAACACAACTCGTTTAATTAATCCTGTCCTGTCAAGTGACCTGACAATAACCAATCTGTTTATTAAATGTGACGCATTTTAGTCAACCCGCATAATCCGCAAACCAAATATTTAGATCTAAGATCCCTTTTCTCTCATGTATATTACAAAATGGAGAAAAGAAAATCAAACATATATTTCATAAAATATAGGTTAACAGGTTTATTATTGTCATTTTTGGGTTATTCGTGTTTACCACTAACCCAAACGTGTTTTTTATTCGTGTTGGAGGGGACGTCATTTTTTGGTTAGTCTCGAGCAATATTCAACCCTAACCCATTAACGTCTTGTCAGGTTAGAGTTGGGATAACTCATTAGCTTCTTGTCAGGTTAAAGTCGTCTTTAACTTATCGTGCAAATTGCGAACCCCATTGTACCTAAAGAATGTGTTCAACGCTAAGTGTGTGGGTGTCTTGGGCAAATTTGCATGCTGGAAATCACTTCTCTACGTGAAGGATTGAGTTGTGCATCTACACTATCATATGCACTATAATGGTTAATGGATTTCCTGATGACTTCAGTGCTAACTCTACGGGTCTAAGGCGGAGATGGAGACGTCTACCCATCAATTTTCAGTCATTTTCCCATCATTTTGCAGTGAGCTTAAAGTTATTTTCCCATCATTTGTCATAAACCAAGCAATTGGGCTGAATGCACTCTCTCTCCCTTCCTCCCCTCCCCTCCCCTCCCCCTCTCCTCTTCTTTCTCTATTTTTTTCTCCTTTCCATGCATGTTATGGCATTAATGGGAATACGTTGAAAAGTGAGATTGTTTGTGCTGAGGAGGTTGAAGATGTGGAGCGCCTTTTTTCCGGTACTCTTCATTCTAAGATGGAGACTAGAAAGATTTTGACTCATGCCCTATTCAAGGTGCTTCATAATATTCTAGAAAAGCACTAGCGATGGTTTATCTTTTTAGAGATCTTTTTTATTCTGAGCTATCTACAGGCAATGCCTACGTTTTCCATGGAAGGCGGCTCAGGAAGAAGCGCTGAGTGAAGATTCGAGGAAAAGAAAATTTTACGTAAGTCATGCTTTATGTGTAGAATAAATGGGAAGAGCACGAACAATTTACTTCTTCATCGCAATGTGGACAGGGAGATGTAGAGCTTGGTTTTTTTATTTGTTAGGTATTTGTCAATTTATTAGAGAATCAGTATTTGATCTCCTGTTGGTTCTTATACAGGAGAGGGGAAGGAACAAAAGATTGTGGGACACTATCTTAGGTATTTTTTAAGAGGAGAAATGAGCATTTGGAGAATGGAAAATGTCTCTACTCACTTGAAAGCCATTTGTGTTTTTAAAATCTATCTCATGGATAACTGGTTAGACCAGAAGGTACGTTGTATAGTTTGCCTTTAATATGGTCAGTTGCCGTATACACTCTTTCTGTAAATGGATTGTGATGCCAATCTAATATAAGGTGTAGCCCATTATTCAAAGAGTGGGCCGAAATCCCGAAAGAGCCGAATCAACTTGGATTAAATACCAATTCTTTTTTAACTGTTACTCATCCTCAATGTTCTAAAAGGGGCTAAGCTGAAGGCAGAAGGCCTCTTTTTTGTAATTATAAATATAATACTACAAAAAATCAACTACTAGCACGATTTGTGACCAACTCCATATAGCAATAACAGTAAATAGAGCAATATATATATATGTTGGGGGGGGGGGGGGGGGGGGGGGGGGCTAGGCACGCGGCACAGCCCCGCCCAATGTATAGAAGGAACCAAAGGAGGATTCATGAATTTATTTTGGGTGGCGCACAAACCATTTGTCAGCAATATATATATATGTATAGAAGGAACTCTATCTCCCTCGTTTGTATGAACTCGTTCCACCACACCTTGCCATACCCTTTAAAACATGGTAAGAACCAACCTCGCACGCTTTTAAACCCCTCTCCCTCGGGCTAATTTTTGTATTCCAACACATTTTCAATCAAATCCAACTAGTCCACAAATGCATTAGAATTCATTCAGCTATCTTGATGTCACCATGAAGTCTTTTGGCCAACAATAGCAGTACATACCCCCTCTCATCACCCTTAACAAACTCATCCTCATCATAATCTGACAAATCAACTCGGCCCAAAGCACAAGACCCTCCAGTCCCCAAGTGTTGTCGGGAGGCCCAATGTTTAAACAATCACTTGAGGCGAGGCGAATAAATCCGCTATGAAGCTTATGCTTCAAGTATTGCAAAAGAGGCTTATGCCTCAATGAGGTGAGAAGTGCGTCTCAAAGCACTATGAGGCGAGGCTTTGAGGAGTTACGCCTATGTTTTTGTGAATTCCGAAATAAAAAGTCCAAAAAAGGACGGAAATAAAATAAATTCTTCTCACTTGAAACAAATCATTCGTCTCTCTCTCTCTCTCTCTCTCTCTCTCTATATATATATATATATATATATATATCAACGACGTGTGCTAAAGTTATGATGTCATTTGATTTCATGTTTAACAGCTTTGATTACTCTCTAATGGTCTTCAATTTCATCTACGTAGATAAACAAAAATCTACGATCAATTATTTGTTCGACTTATATATATACGAGTATATATATATATGAGCAAGGCTCCTATACATCATACTTCCTACATCACCCATGCATCACACCTCGTTTTAATCTCTAAAAAACTTTTTTTTTTCAAATCTATTTATTTTACCCATGTAGTTAACCTTCCGATCAACACAAGTTCAAAAAATTAAGTCAGGATACAATTTCTAACTATTTTTTAAAAATCCAACAAAAATTGCTGAAAATACATTATTTATAAGGATCTGCACCAGCATAATTTTGTGAATCTTTTAAAAATAGCTAGAAAATGTATTTTGATTTAATTTTTTGAACATGTGTTGATTGAAAGGTTAATTTCAATAGAAAAATAAAAAATTCGAAAAAGATTTCTTAGGACCTAGAGCTAAATGCGATGTAGGAGAGCCTTCCTATATATATATATATATATATAAGGTGGGGTGGGGTGGGAGGTCAATAGCTCTACAAGGTATATTTATTTGTTTACCTAGTGGTCTACGACTCCCTTTCCGTGAAGTCGTTTTGTGATTTACTATGTATTCTCATTACGTCTTTTATAGTTTTACATACTTCTTTGTTCAAGTTTGATTTACTAATTTACAGTTTTTTTTACATAATTATATATACACTGTCGATTTATTTTTGCATAGACTAATTAAAGAGGAGCCCGCATGCCTCCAACAGTAAATATTATTTTGGAGGGCTTCAATGATTACACTGCTTGCCTTTGCAGCTTCAATGCAAACTCAAACTATCACACATGTCCACTTCATAGTATCTATCCACTTCTCAGGGAATCCATTAAATTGAAAATTCAACAAAATTCAAGGGGGAAAGGGCTGGTCACTTCGTTGAAGATCAGCCCCGTGGGGGGAGAGATGAGGATTGTAGTTGTTCGACTAAGGTTGCTTTAAGTGACCTGGGTCATAATAAAGGAAACAAGGGGGATAGAAGGCCGATAAGGTAGTGCATCAAGCACATTGGGAATAAAGACAAAGGTGTGATGAGTCGATTCAATGACAACATTCCTACCCATCATCCTTGCCCTGTCACACATGTTGACAATTGGAGCCCTAGAGGAAGGACCGTGATAAAATAGGGGAGGCATGGAAGTATTCTATTGCTCCAACAGCCCTGGTTGGATGTCAAAGGGCCTCGCCCCAGAAGGGTGTCTAGCGAAGCGTTTGAGTAGTAGATTTGAAGGTATCTTTTGGAAAGGACAGAGAGTTGACCAAGACGAGTTTTAAAGAGGAAAAGATGAAGGCAGTGAGTGAGCCCATCATTGGTTGATCTTTTTAAGAATAAAAACAGTAAACTAATCCCTAATGACCTCTCCAAAGTGTGTTTCATTATTGACTTTCATAACTCGATTTAATTTTAATGTTACAAATGCTAGGGTCAATTGTGGAGAGCAATGGTTGTTTGAAGATGGTGGTGGCTGGGATTTTTTATTGGACAGGAGAAGGAAATAATATCTTGACAGCATCCTTTATTTCATCTTCATTCAAGCATATTCCTTTTTTCCATTGCATCTGTAGAAACTTAGAAAGTCTCTTACCCCCAATTCTTTTTCACTCAGTTCGTATCTTTCATCAAAATCATGCAGCTCCTAGTTGAGCATCGTGGTGTAGTAGGTTGTGTGGTGATGTAACTGTAACAACCCGCCTAATGGGATACCGGGCGATCACTCCTATATCAAATTATAACAGGAGTTACATATGGATCATTCTTAGCATCACTGTCGAAAATCCATTTAGTTACTAATATCCTATTAGGCGAGCGTTAAAAACTTTTACTTAACTACTCTTTTAATCAATTAAAATAAAACATCAACAATTTAGTGCGTAAATAAAACTGAAATGAAAATGAAATAAATTAAAATAACCGAACACTCGGTTCAAATTATACAACCATATCGAATATCGTGCAAAGAATAAATAAAATCAGTTGGACCATTGGCCCGAATGTTTGTACAATACCTCCTATCTAGAGTACAAGGAAAGAAGCGTCTACCGAGAACCCGCAAGCATCCACAGCTGCTGCAGCAGACGTCTGACTCGAAAGAATTTCCATCCAGGCGTCCCTGTGTCTGGACACCTATATATATATAATATATAGAAAGAAAGGAGAGTAGATAAACGTGTCAGAGCCCGAATTTTGAAAATATTTTGCAAGTGCATAAATGCTTTATTTTTAGAAAAATAGTTTTATCTCATATTTAAATTGGTATCGCACTCCCATGAGATACCCCTCACCTCTCCTCTAATAGTGCACACCTAACGCATCCTAAGAACATACCCTAGTCAAGCTATCCATGCCTAACTAGTCTAATTTACCCGTGTACTATCTACCCTAGATAGTCTAAGTGCTAAGGGGCAAACTTCCCTCCATTCTCAACACTGCACTAAGTTCATGCGTGGGGTGTCTCGCAAAGCGAAATCCAAACAAGGAACCCCCCCGATACACTACTACTTGGCAGGGTTAATGGTAGAGATCCATTGGGCCCGTAGCACACACAAATGTATAAATATATATATGTGTACATTTACAATATACGTCCGGATAATATCTCCCGGACTGAGATTTACCAATTCAATTATATCTTTATAATACACATCCGGATCTACCTACCGGACTGAGGTGTATTCTATACACAAAGTATTTATCAATACTTATCCTTTTCATTTCAAAAACTTCCATTTCCCTTCTCATATCCAGGAAATGTATTTAAAGCCAATTCATTAGCATGAATTGCTTTACCAAAACATATATCTTTTTAAAAGCCAATTTTATTAACATAAAAATGCTTTTCCTTTTTCAATTATCCCATTTCCTTTTTTATACTCAGGAAATGTAATTAAAAGCCATTTTTATTATCATAAAAATGCTTTTACCATATCATATGCTTCCACATCCCTTCTTCCATCCGGGAGTGTTATCGAAGCTAAACATATAACCCATTTCCCTTCCTATATCCAGGAAATGTAATTAAAGCCAATCCATTATCATGAATTGCTTTAATATAAACGCGTTCTAAGACCGCCCGCCCGGATTTCTCCACTGTGCGCGCCCCTAAATGGCTATCATCTTTCAGGGCCTATCATCAAGACAACCTGGGATCCTACATCGCAAGACGTCGGGAAGCGGCCATGTGCATGCGGGATAGTCAAGACCACACCCGGAATCTCCTAACCAGCGCAGAAAAATATATCAACAAACGCTCACATGGCCTATAGGACTATATCCACCCTGCATTCATTAGCCAGGGGGCTTCACCATACGAACGCAACTTCCCTTATGATAGCGATTTAGAGAGGTGTGTAATCCATATTTTATCAATTATGAAAATCATTTATTTACCATTTTGAAAATATTCATTTTTACATTTTCAAATTCATTTCCATCATAACATATATATATACCTAAATCACACAGTATATACATATCCTATATATTCTTCCTAGAATATATATAAACGGCCATAGTGGCCTATAGCATCTAGCGATGACCAATAATCCCAAAGATTCCCTCCAGGAATCATAATCATGCATTCATATAAGCATGATACTAAACCCAAATATTTCTTAATTTAATAATCACTATATACCTCAATCCCATCTAAGGATTTATTGGATATCTCCAATGATACCCTTCACTCTAAGTGAAATCAACAAATACCTATACTCCCAAATTATCCTAATTATCTCCTAGGATACACTTAACAGTATTCGATATAATTATGCTTTCTATAAGCATAATTATACAGGCCCATATGCCTACTAGAAATATCATCGGGATTTATCTCACCCGATCAACCTTAAATTCAACGAGTTAAGGATTTCATTTCCTTGAACCCCAATACTACACCTAGTCCAATTAATCATTTAGAAGTCCCCAATATAAATTAGGAACCCTAATTCATCAATTTCTACAAACATTCTATTTTCCTCGAAAATATAGATTTAGGGTTATATACTTAAAACCCTTACTTTACCCTCCTAAATTGCCTTAATTTATGGACCATAAAGTCCTAAAAGGTCCTTTAGGTTATCACCTAATTAACCTCAAAGCATGATGATATGGAATCTATCCCATCCAAATCATCTTAGAAAAATTATCAACTTTCAGCAGGGGTCGATCGATCGACCCATGGCCGTCGATCGATCGATGGCTCGATCGATCGAGCCCCCATGATCGATCGATCGATCAAGTCGGGCAGCTTCTTCTCCGAGAAGCTGTTTTGGCCATGGAAGCTTCCCCCAAGCTTCCATCTCTTCACCCAACGGCCTACAACTTCTACCAACAACAACTACACCTATAATACGGGTCCTAAACATCCTAGAACCCCGAATCACCCAATATTTTTGGTTAATTTCTAAATTTCTCCAATTTACCAATTTTAGGGGTTTATTCGTTTTATCTCCCGAAAACCCGTTTTATCCACGAATACCCAACCCAAAATCATTAGGGTTTGTTATACCAACAATGATATGAGATATTTATGCTTAGAATAAATAAAGCAAGTAAACACTTGCCTCGTGGATAAAATCCGACGTCCTCGAGCCGAATCCCGCGGAGGCTGGCCGGAATCTCCCCCTTTTTCCTCTTTTCTTTCCTCTCTCTCTCTTCCCTCTCTTCTTTCTTCTTTCTCTTCTCTTTTCTCCCCCCTCTCCCTCCTTTTATAAGGAGAAAAGGGTTTAACCCCTTAATACCCCCAAAACGACTCGTTTACTCATTTACGAGCCTATTTAACTCCAAAATTACCCGGAACTCAATTTCGACAATCGGACACTCTTTTCCGACTATCTCGGACATTCCGAGACTCATGGCGCAGTCGAAATTTCCATCCGAGGTACTTGACCGAAAATCACTATTCTAACCCAAAATAATTAAGTGCGGTTTTCTACTCAAAATCTTACCTCTTTTGTCGCTATACTCCACGGCGACATATAATTAAATTATAGCGACCTATATAGTCCCAAAATAATTTATAGCACCCTTCGAAAACATTAAATCCTCGAAAATCCCAGAAATTTCTATTTCGAGAAATTCTCCAAATTCCAAATTATACTAAATTATGGGATTTAATCATCTCCAAAAGGGCGGGTTATTACAGTAACTAGTTAGGATCAGGGTTAGTTGATTTAAATTTAGGATTTCTTGGGTGATTAGACAGGCAGATAGACAACATCTAGAAAGCGCATCCCTGGTTTATATTTTCCGAGACAAATATGTCTAACATTAGCATATTCTATTAAAATATATATATAGAGAGAGAGAGAGAGAAACTCAAAAATCTGTTTATGCAATAGCTACTTTCTTAGACAGCTTAATATCATATACAATGGGCACACATCAATAGTTGCACCTATTTGACATCTCTAGTGATCATTGTACAACCCCAAAACAATATTAGTAACACAATCAAAGTACAAAACTAAACAAAGGCAAGCAAGTTCATATCACATACCCTGATTATAAAACTCAACTGTTCTCTTCTTTCTCTTTTCTCTGTTCTCTCAAACTCTCCGAACGAGCCGGCAATACATTCCCATTAGGAGGCAGCTTCGAAAACATGGGTCTCTCCATCTCAAGCCCCATCATCCCCTCCGTCCCAAACAACTGCTTCCTCAAAACAGCATGCAAATGTCCAAACAACTCCTTCTTCAACGACTCGAACGCCATATCCAACCGCTCCAACTGCTCCATCGAATTCTTATTGTACATAAACAACCCGTAATACAACTCAAAACTATCGCTGGCGGTATTCTCCACCAAATCCAACAACGTCTCGTACCCTCTGGTATTAATCGGCGTCCTCTCCAACCCAAGCTTCTCCAAAACCCTCCCCATCGTATGCGTTATAAACTGCGACTCGGCCGCATGCCTATCGTGTTCGGCACACGTCATCTCCACCATCCTACACCCTTCCTTCTCAAAAATCTCCAAAAATCTCTCACACCTTGATACCCTTTTTTGATCATCCCCAATCCTAACTTTGTCATAAACAAAAGGGAGTCCTTTCCAAGAAAGTTTGCCACTTTGGGGACCAAACATGGGGTGGGTACATAAAATGTCGAAATCGGGTGGTAACAAATCGATGAACAAATCTCTAGGGAATTCTTTGACTGATAAAACGTCTACAAAGAGGGTGCTGCGTTTGAGTCTCTGGAGAGGGAGGGATTTGAGGACGGATTGGGTTGAGATGATTGAGGTGCAGAGGAGGATGACTTGTGGGTGTTCTTCACAGAGGTCATTTGGGTCTTGGAAGAAAGTGACGTTGAGGTTTTTGGCGATGGATGAGTAGTCAGAGCGGGAGTGGGCGAGGACAGTGTGGTTTTGGGAGACCAGGGTTTTAGCCAGAAATTGCCCGAAGTTGCCGAAACCAATGATGGCGATTTTGAGCTTGGTGGATTGGGTGTGGAGACGGGAGATTTGGGTTTCGAGGTCGAAGGATTGGGCGGCATCTAATGACCGGATTTGGAGACGGCGGTGCTGGGTTTTGGGGGTGAAGGTAAGGGTGAGGGTGACGTGGGGAGACGAAATGAGGCGGCGGTGGCGGTGGCGGGATGATTTGGTGGCGGTGGCAGATTGGAGAGGGGACAGAGAAAACATGCTGTCAAGCACTGAGAGAGAAGGCTGGACTTGGTGGACTCTCAAGAGTTTTTTTTTAGTTTAAACAACTAAAAATGTTTAAAACGTGAAAGCATCTCCTATAGCAGCATTGTTACGGAATCCTATTTCTAAAGTTTGAGCCAAATATAAACTTTATTTTTAAAAATTATGAGTAAAATATTTTTTTTATATATATTTGAAACTATAATATTTATTTTAGTAGAAAAAATATGGGTTGATCAAGTTCACATTTAGCATAATCTATATTTTGTTCAACCACAATTAGTCCAATCTATATTTGACCCGCTCAAATTTGATGTCGCCGGTAGTTTTGTCATTACTATTTTCAACTCATTCTAATTGTAATTAGAATGAGATATTGAGAAAAAATTATATTCCTAATATTTTTCGGAAAAGATAAAACTAATAATTCCTAATTTTTCGATATTTTTCCAAATAATTTTTTTTTTAAATTTCCAAATATTCTGAATCGGGAAAATAAAGATTTTTCGATTTTTTTTTTCTTATTTGGAAAGGATTTCCCTATTGCGATCCGATCGAAACACACCTCTAGTCGCGGGTGCATTTTTGTCACTTTTTGTTATTCCAATGGATCAAATCACCTTTGGGGGGAGCAAAATGCAAACTATCATTTTTAGAGAAAATTTTTGAAACTATGCCATAATGAAGGTAAGGAATTGGTTAGTGGTTAAAAGCTTAACAAGTTCTTATTCATAAGGTAAATGTGACATCAACTCTTAACGTAATGTTTCAAAAGTTATACTATTAATTTGAGTAAATTATTCATTTAACCTTTATACCATCACGATTATGTAATACCCCGTATTTTTATGCTATATTAATTTGGGGATTTATTAAATTTAATGTGAATTAATTATTTAATAAAAATCCGGAAATTAATTATGTTATAATTATTAACGTGATGAGAGTTAGTAATTATGGAAAAATTTGTTGAATATTACTAATGAGCAAAGTAATATATAATAGTGGACATATTAAATGTCACGAGTGAATAAAATGACAATTTTAGAAATTTGAATCGGGACGCACCCGTGTCGCGTCGGGGCTAAATATTGATAAATAAAAGTAAATATTTTATAAGTTGTTCGTATGGTCGTTTTGAGTGCGCCAACGCGTCCGGAAGGGTCGAGATAGTCAGAAAAGTATACCCGGGAATTTGATTTGGGTCTCGGGGCGTTTCCTAATTAGTACCCCGGGAGGGTATTTTAGTCATTTTGTATTTTTGGGTAATTAAACCCACGAAAATTAAAGGGGTATATCAGATGTTTAGGTTATCTCCTAGGGTTAGATAACTCAAAACACTAGAACGGCCATTGGAGAGGAGAGGAGAGGAGAGAGCTCTCAAGGCATTCCAAGGCTCAAAACTCACCCGTTTGCACCGCCGCCACCGCCAACGCGTAGATCGCGAGACGGGGAACACAACCACACCAAATTCAACACCAAACCAGATTTCTGAAAATCTCAGGCAAGTGTTTATCTTGCTTATTTCGTTGATGCATCATCCATATTAGTTTAGGAGTTATTAGGATGAGATTTATGGAAGAAAAACCCAATTTGAGATAGGAAATTTTCATGTAGTGATGATTTATATGATATTCTGGAACCCCTTTGTCATGTAAAGGATTAAGAGTTTGATTAAGAAAAGAGTTCTAATCAGATACAAACACTAAAAAAATTATTTCGGACGATCGGACCGTTGGAATTGGATGAAATTTTACAGAGAATTAGCTGAAGACGAGAGGAAGCTACAGAAAAAAAATTAGCTCGATCGGACCGTTCAATATTTTTTAATATTTTTTTTTGCTAGACAGTTTTATGTTTTGAGGACTCTTAGGGATAATAAAAAAATTCAATTAAAACTCCATTTTAATTCCGATTTCGAAACCGTTTGAAATTCTCATCTTTGAAAATAAAATTCAAAATCCTTTAATGTAAGGCGAAATCTATATTTTTGGGATATTTTGCATAAGGGATAATGTAAGTATATATTAAAGGGGAGAGACACGTAAGAGAGAGTTGCGTTGGAACATAAATGGATATCTACTGAATTGTACATTTGGAAGAATAGAGTCCATGAGGGTTACGTAGTAAGTTGGAAAAACCCTTCAAATTAAAGTTAGAAACGAACCATTATACTTGATAAATAATAATGGAAAAATGAGGATAAATGTTGTGAATGTGGGTTATTGGATAAACCTAATTTGATATAATAAAAGTTGTATATTTATATGATTGTGTATGCATATATTATATACTTGTGAAAATCATGCCCGCGCTACTTGCTATCCCTGAGGTTTTCGCGCTGGGACGATCTTATCTCGTGTGCCTTATGGGGGATATTGACTCGTACCCTAGAAGATGGAAATCCTAGGTACAGGCTATCGAATCGGTAGTCACGGTCCTAAGAGACGTGAGGGTATGTACTGACCTCTTGGACTTGGAAACTATGCTTCGCCTCAATATTGTTTGTGTATGTATTTATACAGTTCGAGAGTGATTCCGAACTTGTATTCCCTTTAGTACGATTGATACGGGGATTGGATAGCAGAGTATGCCCGCACCATAAAATTTTATGTGGGGTGCTGTTAGAATATATATATTATACGAGTATTTAATATATATATGAACTTCTGAAATATGGGAAACTGCCTACTGTGTTATGGTAAGTAAGACATGTATAATGACTCAAATTAGAAATACTTGTTTTGAAAAGTATAATATGATATTGAAAAACTTTATGAATCAATAAAGTTAAAATGAGCGTTTTGTACTAAATGAAATTATCTTTTTTAAACCATGATGTTGTTAAATCTTAAATTTTGAGAGTCACCTAAGATAATTTAAATCCTTGGGGAAGGATAGTGTGATATATGATGAGATAAACCATTGGGAAGGTTAGTGCGATAGGAGTGCACATTAGAAGAGAGGCGAGAATTTCTCAAGAGAGTGTCGCACTAATATGTTGTTGCATTGGCCTGTATCAATTTAAATACTTGCTAAACGAATTTTTAAATCATATACACTATCGGGCTCTGCCCGTTTCTATTCCTCTTTCTCTCTTGTATATATATGTATATATTACAGGTGCCCAGCCACAGGGGCGTCTTGTTTAGGATCCCTTGGAAGGAACGTGCTGCAGCTTAGGTGAGAGTTGCAGGCCACTTGCTTAGACGATTTCATTTACTTGATTCCACTTCTATCATTCTCCTTATTGGGCATGTGTCGCCCTTTCCACTATTTATCTGTTTTATTGGGACATTTGTATTTCAGTTATTTCTAGTACTGTTACTTTGGGATTTATTCAGCATGTATGTTTTACTTTAAGTTTTAAATGCTGGGGTTTAGTTGTTGAATGTTTAAATCAATTGGATTATATGTTCCAGGATTAATTGTGGTATGATTCTTTAAATATTGAATTGTTGTAGATAATTAAATCTTTATTTTCAAAATAAAAATTTGGAAAGTAATGTTAAAAAAAAAATGGTTTTGACACTTAGCTTAATTAAATAGGGTGTTAAATTTGGAAAAGTTATTTTTACGACAGTGATGCTAAGAATGAACCAACTGTTCACCTTGATTTTAATTTAATAAAGGAGTGATCGCCCGGTATTTAATTAGGCGGGGTGTCACAGATTATTTCAAAATGGCAGCCGAATTGTCAAAATTATCAATTAAGCCCTCAAACTATCAAAACAGACTTAAATTCAGTCTTCTGTCCATTTTGAGTATTAACTTGGACTGAAAATGGTCTAATAGTATCTTGAAATGGGTAAGACCATCTCTAAGGCTTGGAAGCAAATTTTCATCCCCCGATATGAGTAGATGCATTTTTGCTCCACCAAAACACCAAATTTAGCTACACGTAGGAGGTTCGCGCACCCTTCCCGCAACTTCCTTGTTCGTATGGCAATTGGAATGTCACGACAATAAGGTTCCTCCACATATTTTTTTGCATGCATAGTACTGACCTAAAGTTGACCCAGATGGAGCATTACGTCTTGCAAAAAATGTTCGACAAAGCGAAAAGTGACGACTAGGACAAGTCGAAGTCATCCCATTTGAAACGGCATAGACCACGTCATAGTAGCCTGGGCAGCGCATCCTAATGGATTTTATTACTTTTTTCCATTAAACGTTGTGAGACAAAAAAATATTTTATATTATAATATTTTGATATTTTGGTTTCGATTCGTGCAATATTCTCTCTTTATTTCATTTTTATAAATTTTCTAATTTAACGAGAAATACATTCAAATGTAGATTAATTAGAGCTAGAAATAACCAAAAAAATAAACTTATAGAAAATTAAAATTTAAATGGTAGTACAAATAAAATAATATATATATATATATATATATATATATATATATATATACGGAACCGTTCAGGAGCGGACTCAAAGAACGGGTCTACTAACGGACCACCCCCAAACGACGTAGTTTTGGGGGTGAAATTACAAGAAAGCCCTCACTTCACCCGGTTTTTGTGTAATTTCACCCCCAAAACTACGTCGCTTGGGAGTGGTCCGTTAGTAGACCTGTTGTTTAGGTCCTCTCTCTCTCTCTCTCTCTCTCTCTCTCTCTATATATATATATATATATATATATATATTGGCCTTCCCGTGGCATTCAATTCGTCGTGGTACCATCATCGCAACAATTGGTTGTAATACCCCGTATTTTTGAAAGATTTTATTTTAATTATGGGATTAATTAATGTAAATGGGGAAATTTATTTATAATTAATCCGGATTTAATTAAATAATTACTAGCATGATGAGAGTTAGTATTTATTGGTGAGAATTATGTCTAATATTACTTAATGAGTAAAGTAATCTATGATTATGAAATATTAAAGTTGTCGTGAGTGAAAAATACGACATTTATGAAAATTAAGTTAGGATGCGCCCGTTAGTCGTGTCGGTATTTAATTAATAAAAATAAAAATAAATTATTTATAAGTCGCTCAAATGGTCGTTTTAAGTGCGCCATTGTGTCCGAAAGGGTTGAGATAGTCAGAAAAGTCTACTCGAGAGTTTAGTTTGAGTTCCGGGGCAGTTTTAGAGGGAACCGGCATCCCAAGAGGGCATTTCGGTAATTTGTGTTTTTGGAGTAAAATAAAAGACGAAAATTAGAGAAATAAAAGGTCTCCTACGTGGGTTGTAATAGGTTATCATCCATGATAAACAGTGAGACACAAAGAGAGACCAAAAAGGGGAGAAGAGGAAGAGAAGTTCTAGGGAAGAACCACCACAAGTGCACCTTTTCCACCACCGAGACCACCATCGTGTAGATGGGAGAATGAGAGTCGCAACCATACTAACAACACCAAAGGATTAGATCGCATTTCGTAAGCCAAGTGTTTAAATCTTGCTTTCTTTTAGCATTATATATCTTCATGTTAGTGTAGGTAGTGACCTCCCTTGAATTACATATAAATTGATGAAAAATTTATGATTAAAGGATATAATAGGACTTATTTGACATAGATATTAATTGTTCATGTAATGAGTAGAATAATATCGAATTTATGATGATTATTGATGATTAAATCTGGGATTAGAAGGTTTAATTTGAAAGTTTATGAAACAGGGTTCTATGTACCTGAATTTGGGGATTTTGGAATTAAGGGTTAATTATTCAAGATTTATTGCTTTGAGGATATTAGAAATCATTCCTTCTTATGGAAATATATATTGGAATTTTCTGGGGACGAAACAGTTAGAGGCTGCAGTTAGAGGCTGGGGACGAAACAGTTTATTCTCATTCAAACGAGAATTGATCTCGCTCGAACAAGCAATCATGTTGCACGATGACATCGTTTTAACGATGTGATATCTCATTCAAATGAGATAGCTTCTGTTTAGAACGACATTCTAGATTTCTGGGAAATTTCTTTTGCTTCAAATCTGGGTGGCATATTTATCTAGAGTGATGATTAGCAGTATGAACTGGATTTCAGGGTGGTGCAGGATTATTGAAAAATAAATTGGGTATAATACGTTATGATAATTGGAGCAACGAGCTATCCTTGGCAATTACGAGCGAGAGAGTATTCGTAATTTAGTAAGTAACGAGAGTAATACTACGTATAAATTAAATATTTGGGTTGTGTGTATACCTAATAAACTTGATAGATTGCGTGAATGCCTATAGTGATATTTATCGTGTGTATGACATACCTACCATACTTGTTATGACGGGAGGTTTCAAAAAGGGGACAGTCCTATCTTAAGGAGCCTTCGGGGGGATATTTGACTTGTGCCTCAGAGCATGGAACCTAGGTACGGGCTATCTGTGAGAATGATAGTGATGACAGCCATATGGGTGCGTAGGTATGTGCGTAGCCCATAGGCTTGGAACTATGTTCGCCTCCAATATATATGTTTTGTAATTTATGGTTCGTGGGAGATTCCGAACCCATTGTCCTTATTCAATGCGAGATGTACCAGGACTTGATAGCGGAGTATATATATATATATACACATGTAATGTTACTTACTATGTTATAGTATGTTGATAAGAAATATAATAAAAATTCATGAATATCTTAAGTAGATGAATTCTTAACTTGATTTATGAATACTTTCCAAATTGAGATAATAGTTGTAGAAACATTTAACATGGTATTGCGTGGGAAACACGGGTTGGTATTGCGGGTGGTAATTGTAAGGATTATGTCTACAGTCTAGTTAGGCTTACTAGAATAATTAGAATGGGTTTAGATGTACGTTAAGCGTGCACATTAGTTGAGAGGTGATAATCTCAAGTAAGTGCTCGAAAAGTTAACATACACATAATATTTTGCTTTACTGCAATTTTTAAATACTCGCTAAAAAACTTAAATACTTTACAATCGGGCTCTGATCCGTTTATTGCAAATCTCTTTCCTTTTGTCAAATTATGTTGGTGCCCAGCCACATGGACACCAAGCATATGAGTTCTATTCATTTGATGTGATGTAGTTGATGTGAAAGTTACAAGGCCTCGGTAGTAGACGCCTCCATGATTATTATTTCTTCATCTTGAGTTATTTACTTCAGTTAGGGCATGTTGCCCCTTTTCTATTTAGACATTAAGAGATTGTGGATTTAGTCATTTTACTCCTTTCAGTTGTTGGACTATTTCATTGGATTATTGTATTTAGTATTTAGGCTGGAAGTGTTCACTCTAGTCACATTTATTATTCCATTTATTTTATTTCATATGAGATTGTTTTGAATGGTGAATGTTTAGTTATTTGTTAATTTGGTTTATATTAATTAAAAGATAAAATTTTGACAACAACCTTTTTTAATATTAGGTGGTTAGTGTTAATAATAAAGTTTGTGACAGTGATGCACATTTTGAACCAACTGGATATTCTGATTTAATTTAATAAATGACTGATCACTCGGTATTTAATTAAGCCGGGTGTCATAGGTGGTATCAGGGCATCAGGTTCTAGTGTCCTTAGGATCTGTGCGGTTTTACTATGTTTCAGTGTTTCGTTCTTTGATATAGAGCCCTATTATAGAATTGTTGTATTCATCTTCATACGTACGATTACGTTCTCCTGCTATTCAGTATAGTTGATACGAATCATATGCGAATTCGGTTGAGTTTTGTACGCCGAACAACATAGGAGGACCATCGAGGGCCGTTAGAAGGACTGCAGGAGGTTAGAAGCTATAAAGTATTATGGAAAATATTAAATGAGATAGAAGTCACCATGATTATGGTTCAGACAGATGATGTAAAGCAAATCATTAGAGTGTGGTAATTTTCCCATTCACCATCGTAGAGAACAGTGGTTAAAATTTAAGACTCACCCAATGTAACTGACAAAGGAGTGGGGGAAAGTAGAAGAATTTTTTAGGAGCCACTCATAAAAATTTAATTTGCTTTTGAATGTTTTGGAATGATTTAAATATGTAAATTGATATTATGGAAGTTAAGGGTAATACGGTAATATGTGTTAATTAGGCCCCAATCCAGAGTTTATGAAAGGAACTGTATGAGGAATATTATGTGTGATTATATGGATACAGGGAGAAAAGATGTGTGATCGGACAATGGAAGGAGATAATCCAAAAATAATTTCATAGGGTGAGGTGCAGTGACACATCGACTTTAAGGTTGGATTAAATTGTGATCATAAGAGAAATACTACCATATTGGGAGATAGTTACCACATAAAGGATGTAGATAAGGAATAAATTGAGAAATGTGGGGTGCGGTTTAACCACAAGTTCTTTTATTTTCTATTCATATAGAGGTGTGAAGGAAGTTTCTAGACTTTTCACATGAGAGATGAGCAGAGGCTAATTGTGATGACAAAATTATCCATATAAGAGAACTTCATAACTGGGGAGGTAGGTAATGAAAAGTAAAGTTCTTAAGTGTAATAATGGACTCACTAATAAGAGTCGCCAATAATTATGGAAATTCGGTCTTGGACAATGTATATACATGACAATAATGACATAATTGTAATGTTTATATCAATGTTTTCATCAGAAAAGAGCCAGGAGAGCTGGAGAACATAGCGAGAAAATGACTGGATTAACAGTAATTAATAATACTGATACACCAGAGAGGGATACCCAATAGGGGACTCATTCAACTGATGTAGATCGATGGGAATTTCTACTCAGGAATGATGGATTTAATTAGGACCACTTGGAACGACAGAGCGTTTTCAGGACAATAAAGACAAAAGGGACAATAGGGGTAGCAGTCGAGGCCAAGACTACCAGGTCTGAGAGAAGGACAAATCCAATCTGGCTAATAGGGCCAAAGATAGAGGGGTGACACAAAGAAGTATCCTATGTGTGTAGGGTATGGTCACATGTATTGACCTTATCTGTAGAAAGTTAGTGGGCAGGAGCAGGATGCCCAATAAGAGTAATAGTTATAAAAGTTTGTGAATCAGTATGGATGAGAGTGTTGTGTCCAGAAAGCATTTGGACCGCCAGTGTTATTATCGATTAAAAATGTGCGGTTTATCCTAGGGTAAATGGGGTATATTTGTGTGACACAAGTGGGTCACAATAGTTCGTTAACACTAAATTCGGGCGTGAAAAGGTTTTAGTGGGTGTATTACTACTATGTGCCTATATTTTACCATTTAGTAGCGGGGAGCATTGGCCCCATATTCAGGAAATGGAGTATAGATATTTAGAGGTTATGTTTTAGTGAATTTACTCGTTCTAAAAAATAATATTCGAGTATGATGTTATCTTGGTTTTGGACTGGTTAGCGACGGGTTGAATGATGGTGGGCTATTACAGCAAGGCTATTGTGTTCACTATTCCAGGGCATGATTTTATTATTTAGCGATATGTCACCTGAAAGAGAATGAACTCGCATTTATACTATATCATAGAGGAGACTCCAAAGGTTATAGTTGTTTCATTATATCTAATTCCAGTGTGCAAGAACTGTACTGATATGAGTTGGGGTATATTACATTTACTGTCGAGTGGGGAAATTTATCACATTATTGACTTAGTACGGGAAAAAAAAGAACTAGTGATAGTAATAGCGGTGTATTGTATAAACTCCTTTAGTAATGTGGGAGACAATGGTTAGACTTGTGTGTTTGGGGATAAGATTTTGGATACTCTGAGTATGTACACTAGACCTACGGATCTTGATGACTGATAAGGCTAGGTAGTAGTGTATCGGGAGGGTTCCTTATTTGGATTTCGCCTGCGAGACATCCCAGCATGAATCCCAGCGAATGTCGAGAGTCGAGAGATGTATTGGTCATTAGAGTACGAATTTATCACTTTAGTTATTATACATGCATGTAGATGAAAACTTGAATTGAGAGCTAATCTATGTTGTAAGGTCTGTAGATTCGAGTAGTGCTATATGGGAAGCACGAGACATTTTTTACCACTAGTTGATAGGTGGGGTCGTCTCGAGGAGAACCAAATTATATTTGTAGGGTGACTGAAGTCAGTCTAACTGTATAGCCACGTTGAAAAGGCAGGGGGGATTTGAGGTAAGTATGTTATGTGTGAAAGTTAGAGATGATTGCACAATGGTGCATATGATATAAGGTGTATGGGCACCCTGGCTAATTTGTTTTTCGGTACCGTCTGTGATAAGAAGGCTTAGAAAAATGTTGTAAATGTGTTGATGGGACAGTCAGAAAAACTGGTGGAAATGTAAGAGAGGCTAAACGTCATTTGAAGAAAGGTAATAGTCTGGTTGTGTGCATGTCCCAAGAAAACTCCCACAACTGAGGTGAGTTGGAAGTTGAGTCAAAATACATTGAGAATAATGTTAGTCTCACCTAGTCCAATGCGTAGAGTAGTTCACGCATAGATAAGTTGGTAAAATTCTAATAGCTGGAAAAAAGGGCTTAGGAAATACGCAAGTTTGGAGCCCTCGCACGGGCCAAAATTTTTGTCTATCTCAAAATAAGTGGAATAAGATCTTCCACGTGACGTGATATAATAAGTGAGTGAATTTCGGGTTGAGAGAGACATAATAAAGTCTCCAGGATTGTCTGATACTACTGACCAGAATGATGTGATAGATTGATGTTTCTATGAATGGACTAGCTACGAAAATTAATAAAATTCCTTATTAGATTATCAAGATCACGAAGTGGACATGATTTGCTTTAGGTCACGAAGTAAATTGTATAGAGACAAAATAACAATTACTATATGGAGATGAGTTATATTACTAGGCAATGTGCCCAGCATGCTATTAAACGAGACAAAATAAACCGACACAAAGTGTCGCCCAATTTTGATGTAAATTAGAACGAGACCTTTGAGTCCCACCTTGAATAGGAAGTGATAAGAATGGGATTTCTCCTTAAGCTAGTCGTGTAGGATGATGTATATTTGGAAGGGGTGGTATAAAATGTGAAAAAATGCGAGGAGGCATGTTTTGAACTTTTGGAGTAATCAGAAATACTAATTGCAACTGGTAGGGCGGTATGTGATTAACAGAATATTAACTACTTAGTGATTTTGCAAAAAAATTCGCCTCCCTTTGGATAGTTGTAAAAAGGGAACTCATTAGTTCTGCGGACTTGAGGTGATTTATGGTTCGCTGACAAGGATTGACCCACTTCATTTCATTTCGTATAATTCAAAATGTAATAAGATTACTTTGGTGGAAACTAAATTTTGAGTCCTGACATGAGTAGTCAGAGATTGATGAGAGTGTATTTCGCGAGGAGAGATGGCTTGGTACACGTAATAAGGAAATTGATACCTATCGAAGTGAGGTCTTTTCTAACATAGTGATAATAGAGTCATTGGAGTATAGATGCACCTTTTAAGATATTGTTATCGAATTCACAATAGTCTTGCGTTCCATTATATAAGTGAGACCTTAAGCATAAAGGAATACAAAGGTACGTAAGGGCTTAAATGAACTTGTTGTTAACCATGGGTTGTAGTAAACAGACCTATTATTGACATGGTGCCATTAGTGTATGATATTGGAAAATAACAAAAGATTTCGCGAGTAAATTTTGAACACGTCTAAACGTAATTGTATACCAGAATCTAAGGTGATATTACGGGGCATCATAATGCTGACGAGTATATTTACGACAACGAGCATGAGATACGTGATCGATATATAGAATTATTTTATCAGGTATACTTTATTTCTGAATTTCGGGACAAAATTCTATTATTAGGGTGAGAGTATGCAATACCCCGTACTTTTGAAAGATTTTATTTTAATTATGGGATTAATTAATGTAAATGGGGAAAATTATTTATAATTAATCCGAATTTAAGTAAATAATTATTAGCGTGATGAGAGTTAGTATTTATTAGTGAGAATTATGTCGAATATTACTTAGTGAGTAAAGTAATATATGATTATGAAATATTAAAGTTGTCGTGAATGAAAAATACGACAATTATGGAAATTAAGTTGGGATCCGCGTGTCAATCGTGTCGGAATTGAATTAATGAAAATAAAATCAAATTATTTATAAGTTGCTCAAATGGTCATTTCGAGTGCGCCATTGTGTCCTAAAGGGTCGAGATAGTCAGAAAAGTCTACTCGGGAGTTTAGTTTGGGTTCCAAGGTAGTTTTAGGGGGAACCGATATCCTGAGAGGGCGTTTTGGTAATTTATATTTTTGAGTAAAATAAAGGACGAAAATTAGAGAAATAAAAGGTATCCTACGTGGGTTAGAAAATGTTATCAGCCGCGAGAAATAGTGAGACACAAAGAGAGACCAAAAGGGGGAGAAGAGGAAGAGAAGTTATAGGAAAGAACCACCACGAGTGCACCTTTTCCACCACCGAGACAACCATCGTATAGATTGGAGAACGAGAGTCACAACCATACCAACAACACCAAAGGATCAGACGATCTTTCATAAGGCAAGTGTTTAAATCTTGATTTCTTTTAGCATTAAATATGTTCATGTTAGTGTAGGTATTGAACCCCCTTGAATTACATATAAATTGATGAAAAATTTATGATTAAAGGATATATTAGAACTGATTTGACATAGAGATTAATTGTTCATGTAGTGAGTAGAATAACCTCAAATTTATGATGATTATTGATGATTAAATCTGGGATTAGAAGGTTTAATTTGAAACCTTATGAATTAGGATTTTATGAATCTGAATTTGGAGATTTTGGAATTAAGGGTTAATTATTCAAGATTTATTGCTTTTAGGATATTAGAAATCATTCCTTATCGTGGAAATATAGATTGGAATTGACTGGGGGGAATTTGGGACTGAATTGTAGAGATTTTTAGGGTGTTAATGGATGGAAAATGCAGCAGTTAGAGGTTGGGGACGAAATAGTGTATTCTCGTTCAAACGAGATTGGGTCTCGCTCGAACAAGGAATCCTGTCGCGCGATGAAGTCATTCTAACGACGTGCTATCTCGTTCAAATGAGATAGCTTCTAATTCGAACGACATTCTAGATTTTTGGGAAATTTCTTCTGTTTCAAATCTGGGTGGCATATTTATCTAGAGTGATGATTAGCAGTATGAACTGTATTTCAGGGTGGTACAGGATTATTGGGAAATAATACGTTATGATAATTGGAGCGACGAGTTATCCCTGAAAATTACGAGCGAGAGAGTATTTGTAATTTAGTAAGTATAATGAAAGTAGTAACGAGAGTAATACTATATATAAATTAAATATTTGGGCTGTGTGTATACCTAAAGAACTTGATAGGTTGTGTGAATGCCTATAGTGATATTTATTGTGTGTATGACATACCTACCATACTTGCTATCACGCGAGGTTTTAAAAAAGGAAGAGTCCTATCTGAGGAGCTTTCGGGGGGATATTTAACTTGTGCCTCAAAGTATGGAACCTAGGTACGAGCTATCTGTGAGAATGATAGTGATGACAGTCATATGGGTGTGTAGTTATGTGTATAGCCCATAGGCTTGGAACTATGTTCGCCTCCAATATGTATGTTTTGTAATTTATGGTTCGTGGGAGATTCCGAACCCATTGTCCTTATTTAGTGCGAGATGTACATGAACTTGATAGCGGAGTATGAGGGCACAGTAGCTGAGCCTAGAGGTGCCTTTTTAGTATATATATATATATATATATATATATACATGTAATGTTACTTATCGTGTGATAGTCTGTTGATAAGAAATATAATAAAAATTCATGCATATCTTAAGTAGATGAATACTTAACTTGATTTATGAATACTTTCCAAATTGAGATAATAGTTGTAGAAACATTTAACATGGTATTGCGTGGGAAACACGGGTTGGTATTGCGGGTGGCAATCAGAAGGATTATGTCTATAGTCTAGTTAGGCTTATTAGAATAATTAGAATGGGTTTAGAGGTGTGTTTGGAGTGCACATTAGTTGATAGGTGAGAATCTCAAGTGAGTGCTCGAAAAGTTAACATGCCCATAATATTTTGCTTTACTGTAATTTTTAAATACTTGCTAAAATTTTTAAACACTTTACACTCGGGCTCTGATCTGTTTATTGCAAATCTCTTTCCTTTTGTCAAAGTATTTAGGTGCCCATCCATAGGGACACCAAGCATAGGAGTTCCATTCATTTGACGTGTTGTAGTTGTTGTGGCAGTTACAGGGCCTCGGTAGTAGATGCCTCTATGATTATCATTTCTTCATCTTGAGTTATTTGCTTCAGTTAGGGCATGTTACCCCTTTTCAATTTAGACATTCAGAGATTGTGGATTTAGCCATTTTACTCCTTTCAGTTGTTGGATTATTGTATTTAGTATTTAGGCTGGAAGTGTTCACTTCAGTCACATTTATTATTCCATTTATTTTATTTCATATGAGATTGTTTTGAATGGTCAATGTTTAGTTATTTGTTAATTTGGTTTATATTAATTAAAAGATAAAATTTTGACATCAACCCTTTTAAATATTAGGTGGTTAGTGTTAATAATAAAGTTTGCGACAGTGATGCACATTATGAACTAACTGAATATTATAATTTAATTTAATAAATGACTGATCACTCGGTATTTAATTAGGCAGGCTGTCACATTGGTTCGTCGTCCAATATTTCTTATGTTGCACTTAAGGAGGCAAAATAAGTAGCATCGCTATTGATTTCACTTAGGACCAAAATATTAATTTTTTGATTATTCTAGAGAGCTGAAAATACAAAATAAGGGTGCAAAAATGGCATTTGGTAAATTTGTCGATTGTCTTTGAGAAGGTTTAAGATCATCTCCAATTCATTAGATAAACTATTGTAATGATATTTTGTTTGGATTTTTTAAATAGTTTGGACACTTTAGAGTACTAAATAAAATCATATTATGTATTAAGATTGATAAATTTGAGAGAAAAATGTCCTCGAATTTACACATTCGAGTGACGTCAGTAAGATGCTAGTGCGACATTTGGATTGTCGTGAAAGTTTTTAAAAAATGCGATCTAGAGTGGTCTGATTATATGTTCAAATGTAGAAATCGTAGATTAGGTCACATACAAGCCAAATTCAATTTAATCTTGATTAATTAGGTTAACCTAAACGTGCAAGATAATGAATTTGAATCGAGTCAAAACAAACAAGCCACAAGACATGAGATGAGATGCCATTCCGGTGAAAGAAGGAAAATTATTCGTTTGATGTTCGTTCGAACGACCTCGTTCGAATGACCCTCATTATCTCGTTATAACGAGATGCCAAAAAAATATTTTTTATTAAGAACTTTTGAAAAAATATTTTATGTTTTCAAAAAAAAAAAATTACCTCTGAATAAATTTATTACACAAAATCAAAATCATATACCTTCTCTGATGATTCTAATGTCGATCTCAACTCTTTCGATCTTTGATTGTTGCATTCAGTCACTAACTTATCTTCACTTGAAACTCCTAAGAATGTACATGATGAAGAAAAAGTGTAACGGAATAGGCCAAACTAAAAACGTAATGAACAATTATAAATCTTGCTCGTACAATGTTTTTTCTTTTTACCGTTTTTCAGTTTTTTATTGAAAAAAATCATTTTTCACATTTAGTGCAAAAGTTGAATAATTGGAGTAGTTTTTATGTATATATTTCCATCAATTTTTATTGAAGTTATGGCATTGTGTCTATTTTTTAAACTAGTATAAAAATGTTATGTGTACAAAGAAAGTACACAAAACGTTACACAAGTTGATGTCCTAGTGTGATAAAGTGTTGCACCTAACACTGAAAGATCATTTTGTGAAATATTTTTTGCATGTTGAATTACACTTTAGTGTTTTCACTATCATCCCCCATGTTTAAATTGAGTCCACTGATTTTGTATTGATTTTATTTGTAGTAAAAATATTATGGTGGTAATAACTGGGGTTGTTGGGATTAATTAAGGGTGGTTAGGCATATTTATTAATACATGCACTTAGCAATGGAGCATGGAGTATATACCCCATTTTGGCATGCTTGTGTGCAACAGTGTACCTAGGACAAGGGGTATGAAAGTTTCGAGTAGTGCTGGGAGGTTAGGTGCGGGAGCTCCCGATGCTTTTTTTTGGGTTATTTTGAGTTTTATGCAACTTTTTAGTCCTAAAAATATATTAACTAATCATCAAATACTTATTCAAGTTGTATCAAGAACAATTACTCATTCAAATTATATTTAATAGTAAATTTTCATCAAACAAAATTTTTACCAATTGAAAATTAACAAATAAATATTTCAAAAATAAAAATTAACTTTCGAGTGGGAAGTTATATTTCAACATTCACTTAATCAATTAATAATTTTTGAAAAAAATCATTAAAACAAACTCAAATTTCTAATAATTAAACTAATTTTACAAGTTACTCAATAGATTATGGATCCATACAAATTATAAAGCAATCACTATTTTAACCCTAATATTTCAACAAATACCTCAACAAGTGAAACAACAAAAGTATAAGACAAATAATTCAGCCTATAATACAATAACAAAAACATGTAACACGTAGTATAACAATTTATTCCTGGCATGAAATTGGAATATCAAATCCCTTGTCAAGCTCCACTTATTGATTTATTTACTATCCCCAAATCTCCTCTATAGGCTAGGGGGTTTGTCTTGTGTTTTAAATATTTTATTAATTATGAGCGTTACGTCTATATTTAATCTCTAGATCTCGTATGTCTCATATGTGCGTAATTCAACACCTCTAAATAAACCTAAATCACTACCTAAATGCTTCTAAAACTTAGCCCATAGAGTTATCCAACCTTGTCCCAATCAGAATACTAAAAATACCACTCCGGATCTCCATATCCACTAGAGTATGTTCCATTACAAACTCTTAATACTAAATAAATCACAACGTTATTATTAAATTAAGATTTGTTCACATATAAATTAAATCTCAAATTAAATTGATTATAGCATGCAATTAAATCTCATGAGTAAATGCACACGCAATTACCATGCACGCACAATTACCATGCACACAAGCAATTATATTTAAAGCACAAGGTATTAGTTTATTAAGTTTATTAACAATATGTATTAGTTTACTAAGTTTATAGGTCATTCAATTTTTTCTCTGATCCATTTGGTCCTATAGAAAATATTTTTGATCCAATAGGCCGCATTAAAAAGGAGCTAGTAAATATTTTCTACTTATGCAATTCATGAAAAACATATAGTAAATATTTAATATACGTGGTGAATATGTAATGTGGTAATATTTACTACTCGTGAAAAACATGTAATAGGGCCTATTGGGAAAATTTTCTTTTTATAGGATTATTTAATAAATATCTTATGTAAACGCGATTTGTTTGTCAAGCTCCCTTGAGTAATTTTAAGGTGTTGTTCAAAGGGTAAAAGTTAAAATTAACTTAAACTTTGGGATTATTTATAATTCTGAACATGATGTTTCAAAATTATTGAATTGGGTAAGGCAATCTCCAATGCATCGGATAAACTAGTGTGGTGTTATTTAGTCTAAATTCTATTAATAGTCATATAGGTGGTATTTTCCTACACATAGTGATATTCAATGCACACAAGACAAACTGAGATAATAACTGCTAGAAATAATGAAATCACATAAAATACAAGATGTACGTGGTTCGACAATGTGCCTACGTCCACGAGATGCTAAATTTTGTTCTTTATAACTCTGGAACTCAGGTCGACAGAGTTATAGTACTGCTCGAGGTTATAATAATGCATGTCCCATTCATTTTGGGCGGTTTACATCTATAATGCAGTTTATGAGAGTCATAAGCCCTACTAATAACTATTCATAAGAACTCAAACTTATACTTGATTGTGACCAGCTGTAACAAGTGACATCATTGAACAGTTCTTTATTGATTAGGAGTCTTTATTAACCAAAGGTACACGTGGCCAAGCATGTGCCTGTTCAATTCTTGACCCCATAATTGCCTCAAATCCAGGGGCTCATTGAGGTCGCTGGGCTTTGTGCCTAGATCGTTTGTTGATGCTTTGACAAGTCATCTTGCTCTACAAGGATATCAAGTTTCCTCCTCTGGTCGGAGGTTAAGAAATCTTTTGTACATTGATCGGAGAGGAATTTCGTAAATTCCCTAGGAGCTAAAAAATGCCTTCGTATCTTGAGTGCCCAAGGCATTCTCTTAATTATGACGTCTTTTATTAGACTTGGGAGGACGCCACCATTGTTATGGTAGTCGTTACATGCCATTTTGACTTATGTGTATGTAATAATCATTTTGGGGAATTGTGGGGTCATTTTTCACCACAAAACAATCATTCCCTCTCTTTCCCTTTTATTTCAAAACTAACACATCTGAAGAAGGACTTTTCATTACCTCCACTTTGATGTAAGCATTCTAATTTCATCTCTTTTCATTATTTTGCATTTGTTTCCTTTAATTCTTTCATTTAGTTGCTATTGTTCTTCAATAATGGTATACATTATCAACAAGAATACCATATGTGGGTGCAAAACCATGGAGCCCCAATTTTCAGAAGCCCAAATGAGCTCAGCACGCTGCCCTAGTCAAATTCAACGTTGCATATATAAACACAAAGTATATCACGTGAATAATTAAAGACTCGTTTTGGTTACCTACATTCTTGGAGGAGAGAAGCAGGAATCACCAGCAAGCTAATGAAGAGCTGAGAATGTTTTCGTATAACTTAACTACTTTTTATTATTATAAATACAACCCTTACTCTGGGGCAATGGGGAATGTAATTCTTAACCTTTGAAGAATTAATAATAACTGAGAAACCCTCTGTGGACATAGGCAGTTTCCTATTCACGTAAATATTGTATGTCGTTATTATTTCTTACTCTTTTATTTCCTTTGCTCTTTAGAATCATTAATTATGATTTCTTACACTCACAATTGGCGTAGTCTGTGGGAATGATTCTCTTTTATAAAAAGCAACTTGGAACCAAAGAGTAAACACAATGTCTCATCACCCACGCAATATAAATCTGAGATCTATCGAGATAGAATTCCTAGATTTTGCCTAGAAGAGCAGTGCAATGAGCAATTAATATCAACATAGATCTCACAGTTGGTCGACGATTTTGAGGAACTACTCCATCATCATGAGGAGGCAACTTGCATCCAAATGAAAGAAAATATATGTCTCCAGCGACGATTAGAGAAGATGGAGAAAGAACTCCGTGAGGGGAGCTGTAAACATTATGGATGGACCCCTAGCCCTCAAGTAAGTAAAACTCGCAGCTGAGGAAGGAGTACTGGCCGTCAGCAGGATCGTTCAAAGCACGAAATTTATCTGATAAGACGAAATCAAGATGAGGAACGTCATAGGTAGGATATAAGAAACTTGGTCCGAAGAGAGATGTATCAACACACAACATATCGTGGAGTTAGATCTATAAAATAGATGGCAAGAAGGGCCCTTATTACACAAATAATGTCCCATTTTTAAGGGAAATTGAGGAGGATGAGCCTCTAAAGAAGTTCACAGCCTAAAAGTTTAATATTTATAATGGGAAAACTGACCCCATATATCATGCTCGCCAGTACAAGAAAGCGATAACTCTATGGAACTACGACGATGCTCTCATGTGACGAATATTTCCATCTAATCTAGGAGATGTCACCTATAAGTGATTCGAAAGGCTACCACATAGATCAGTTATGAGCTTTAAGTCCCTTGTAGAAGCATTCATATCTTGCTTTATAACCAACAACTCACATCCGAAGAAGATGGATTCTCTCCTCACCACGAGGAAGAATCCACAAGAGACATTATGGGAATATGCCAAATGCTATTAGGAAACCTTTAACGAGGTGGAGAATTGCTCGGAGAGGGTGACCATAACATTATTTAAGATTGACTTGCCCCTACCTTTATGTTGCATCGGTATCTCACCAAAAAGGAAGCAGACGCCATTAACAACCTCATGTCGTGCATTGATAAGTAAGCCAAGGTGGAAGACGTGGTCAACACCAGCCAAGGGGAAACTGGTCAGACAAAGTTAACCAAGGAAAACGATAAGGAAAATAGCCCAAATAGGGGGAACAGAAAGCAGAACGACTGAGACAAGAACGGAATCCAAGACGTTACAAGTCGTTAACACAATTTTCAAAGAACCAATTTATAAAATCCTGGGCAAAATTAAGGAAAGATAATTCCTCAAGTGGCCAAAGAAGATGGGAGGTGATTCGAACGAGAGGAACAATGCACTCTGGTGCACCTACAACAAGGAGAATGGAGACAAGACAGAGAATTGCAAGGCCTTAAAATCCCATTTGGAAGAGTTAGCTCGGGGGGGATCTGAATTCGTATATTGAGAAGAAGATTGGTTAGGTCACCACCAACAACGACCCAAAACTATATATTGTGCTAGAGGAATAAGTTAGGCACGAGTCTGTTATTATTCACGGGGTATATAACCCCAAGCAAATCTAGGGCATCTCGGTCGAATGGAATTAAAAAAGGTCACGACTATAATGGAGGATTTCTAGACTGATCCCGCCAAAAGCTAAGCTAAAAAATATAGGCTACCAGAAGATGTTGATTACAACAAGCACATAGTCTTTACAGAAGATGATTTGATCGAGGTAAGAAGCCCACTCCATGACGCCCTAGTAATCACTCTCAGAATTATAAATTTGGATGTGGATAAGCTACTAATGGATCAATGTAGTTTCTCGGAAGTAATGTACTTAGAGTTTTTTCATAAACTCAAATTACAGATGACAAACTTGAAGGAAGTGACTATCCCATTGGTCGACTTTGCGAGAAAAATGAACATGCCGTTGAGAAAGGTAATCCTTCCTTTAAAGGCAGGGAACATCTCTAAACTCATTGAGTTTTTGGTAGTGGACACTGAATTATCCAATCACACCATCCTCGGGAGAGGGTGGATGCATGCCATGAGGGCAGTGCCCTTAACCTACATTAAAAACTTAAACACATCACAGAGCGAGGAATAATGGAGATCATAGACGATCAAGACACTGCTCGAAAGTGCTACATTTCTTCCATTAGGGCTAAGTAAGAAAAGAATAAAGAAAAAGGAAGTCATTCCTGAAACATATCAAGACGGAGCTACTCCATCCAAATAGCAGCTAAAGTATGGGTATGGTAGACCATGGGTTGAAGAGACAAGAGTCAACCCCATTAATAGAGTTGTGGAAAAATTGGAGGAGGTAGTTTTTTATGAGAGTCGACCAGAGAGGAAGTTTCTAATCGACACCACGTTGTCCGACCAAGAAAGGAAGAAATTAATTTCTTATCTGAAGTAAACCTAGATGTTTTCGCGTGGGAACCATATGACATGCCAAGGATTGATCCCAGAGTCACTTGCCATCAACTTCACGTTGACCCAATATTTTTTTCAATCATACAAAGGGCTCGTCGTACTGCCCCAAAGAAGGCTAAGGCATTGGAAAAAATATAGAGAAACTTTAGGAGGCAAGGTTTATCAGAGAAGTTCAATTCTCAAAATGGCTCTCAAACTCGGTGGTGGTGAGAAAGAGCAATGACAGATAGAGAGTATGTGTGGAATTCAATGACCTCAATAAAGTTTGTACCAAAGACAACTTCCTGCACTAAAAATAAATCAATTGGTCGACGCCACAGTAGCCCACGAGCAGATGAACTTCTTGGATGCTTACTCAGGGTACAACCAGATCCCACTGCTCGGCCCTAAACAAAATAAGACCTCATTTATCACTCCAATGGGCTTATATTATTATAAGGTCATACCTTTTGGCCTAAAAATATTGGAGCCACATACCCGAGATAAGTTACTAAGATGTTCAAGGAACAGATGGGAGAGACAATGGAGGTATACATTGATGATATGCTCGTCAAGAGTAGACATAAAGATAATCATCTTAAGGACTTAGCAAAAACTTTTAGATCTTCAGGCACTGATTGATGAAGTTCAATGCGAGCAAATGCTCTTTTCAGGTCCACTCCAAAAAGTGCCTCGTCTACCTGGTCAGTGAAAGAGGGATTGTAGCAAACCCTGACCAAATAGTTGTAATCAATAACGTTCAGTCGCTAAAGACGTTGTGAAAAATTAAAAAGTTAATTGGGATGCAGGCAGCTTTGAACTATTTTATCTCTAAGTTAATCGAGCGTTCCATATCATTCTTTCAACTATTGAAAAATGAGAAAGGCCTAACCTGGAACAACGAATGTTCAAAAGCCCTTGAAGAAATTAAGTCATACCTGAGCAAACCTCACATGTTAGCTTTTCTAGATCTAAGGGATCCTTTCTACCTCTACCTATAAGTATCAAGCCACGTAGTCAGTTCAGCCAAGTTTACGAGAACAAAGGAAGATAATCACTCGTTTACTACATTAGTAAGACGCTTCTGGATATCGAGCAACGCTACCTCGCATTGGTGAAGTTGGCCTACTCTTTGGTTATTGCGTCCTGAAAGTTAAAACACTACTTTTAAGCAGATAAATGATGAGGATGAGATTGAAGATGAAGATAAACATTCACATCAAACATATAAGAGATAAAGGTTTTTAAAGTGGTTCGGCTTTGAATAAAGCCTACGACCACTGTTATTTTATTCCCAGGGGTTTACAATAGCACAATATGGTGTAGAGAGAGAGAGGATGTGTATCTTGTGTATGGTATTTCTTAGTTTTCTCCCACCGTCCCCCCTTTGGGCTAAGGGAATACATGTATTTATAGTGATGGGAGATAAAGAGATACAATGTCTTTATACATTCAGACATTTATGTCTACATACAATGAATTTAATTGTTGGCCTTCTATGATGGTTGATCCTCCTTGAATTGCTTGGTATGCTATGTGTTGTCATCTATTAATACAGTATAAATGTACATCAAGGCTCATTAAATGCGCTGTCATCTTCATTAATGCACATTAAATGTATAGTTATCCTTTGATCTTCCTGGTTGGTATGCCGACCAACTCTCCACGGGAGCCGACTAACTCTCCTCGGGTTCCGACCAACTCTCCTCGGGTACCGACCAACTCTCCTCGGGTGCCGAATATTATTACGTAGGATGACATGTGTCCTTTTCTGATTAGTCGTCGTAGATGGAGAATTTTTTGCGTCAACAGAAGCCTCCAATCTTGATTTATTCAACATAAAGTGCACTATCTCCTGGATGACATATAATGCAGGCTGATCGATGGTTGCTAATATTTCTTTTGAGGAACTCCGTTCATCAAGTGAACGTGTGCTATGTATCACCCCTGGGAATTTGGATGCAGCCATGCCATAGTATGCAGCTTATAGCTTGTCATAATCTTCAAGTATATTGATTGGTTTGCCAGCTGACCAACTGCTTCCTGTGTCGAGCAACTGAATACTAACTTTACGTGCTTGATTTTTCTGATTTATGCTCCTCTGAATACTTTGTCAAGTAACATACTAGATTTTGAACCCAACTCTTCAATCTTGTTAGTACCAAGCTAGTGGTGGACTTCGAAATATTTTCATACAACTTCTTCTTCATTATTGGTCGGGACAGTAGTAGTAAAGATCTCAGTGCTGTAGATGCTGAATTTGACTCCTGAACTTCAATATGCCTCCGTGTAAGTTTGTGGAGTTGAATTTGATATTCGACTGCATGATGTTATGAGAATGTGCCACCGAATGAACAACTGAATTTATAATAGAAGCCCCCAAGTGTGGAATATGAACTTTGAGTACTTTCTTGGCCTTGAAATATGTTGGTCTTGTTGGAAAAATAAGCCCGAGGAAATATTCCATGAAATGACTCCCTGAGATCGTTGCATGTTTGCATTTTCTGGCTTCTATTATTTAACTCAGTTCAAGTGTTTAAGAAGAATATATGTTGACATTTCAATTATGAATTTCTACATTTCTTCCATCATATGACGCTTGTCGACTTTTGAAGAATCTGTTTGAATTCCAACTTGGGAATTTCCACATGTGTTCTTTAGCTCAGTACGAGTGTTTGAGGAATAGATGTTTGAATTCTTAATTAGAAAGGCCTCCATGTATCTCTTCTCTTAACTCGATTAAGTCAAGTATGAAGCTCTATTCCCAGGATTGGGGCATGTATGAAATGAATCTGATGGTGCCAATTGAATTGTTGTTTGCAGTCTTGCTGATGTGCTGTGTGCAGTCTAGCTGCACTGTTTTTGTTTGGTATTGACCTTTATAGGTCTTTATGTGCTGTTGATGAGCATCCAAGAATTGTACTGGGCAGATAATTTTTCCTGAGCACCTGTTGAGGCTGAATCATATAAAAATTACGATTAGAATAATTATTCAGCCGACCAATATATAGTGCGCATCGGCTTCAATATTGGACAATTTAAATTTCCAGATAATAATATGTCATGTGAGCAGATTTACATCATATAGGTGCCCTATGTAAGACATAATTGTGTAATCTAGGATTTTTGTAAAATTATTTACAATCCCAATAAATATTAAAAATTAGTTCGTTTTTAGAAATATTTATTGATTTTAAAAATATTTTTGAGGTGGGGTTGTAAATCGTAGATACTTGGTGTAATAAACCAAAAATATCTTTAAACACTATGTGGATAAACCAAGAGTCCTTTTTTTAACAGAAAAAGAAGTCAAAAAGTGAGACTTGAGCCCCAACTAAACACGTATGATTTCAGTTGTTCTTGCTTGGCCACAACCGCCGACCAACATTAGAATTGCGGTTTATATTTCCTGTCATCGATTAGCAAATGGGAGGTTTAAAATTCTAAGTCTGCACAACATCTTCCGCCGACCAACCATGATAACCTTGTAGTTACAGAAAATTAAATTTCAAGTCACCGATTAACAATAGGCGTCGCCGACCAAGAAGTAGATGATCGTCAACCTGTTTTGCTGGTTCCGACCAGCGCTGGATGGTGCCGACCTGTGCCGACCACCAGTTGATTTCCCCCGACCAACTATATATAACGCCGACCATCATATAAGAGCTACCGACCAACAAAATGACCTGATAACCCAATAGGCTTTGGTCGACCATTGATGCCGATCAAGAAATAAATATGCCGGACCAAGAATAAGATATAGTTGAACAATCATATATGATCTTCGACCAGTGATGGCCCAATAATAGGTGTCATCGGCTATCGCTGACTAAGAATAAGGCTGCCGACCAGGTATTGGATAGCGTCGACCTGTGCAGGTGCGATTTGAATACCAATCGCCATTTTTAAGATCTGGCATCTCTTAAAGAGAGAAATATGAAATCCAGAGTCTCAGTTTCTTCTAATAATCAGAATCTTACTTTTAGAGTCTCAAATTGATACACATGAGAATCAAACAAATATATATTCTTGACTCGTTGATGACTATCTCCTTCAACCATCACAAAAATTTACGGAGGCATTAGATCCATCATTGAAATTAGATCCGCAATTCATATCAAGATGTGGATGTCCCCTATTTCTGTTTTATCAATTCTCACTCAATAATGAAAATTATCGTGTGATTCACACAATTGGTAGATGAATTGAATTTGAATGGTCACTTTATCAAAACTAGTAAAATGAAACAGTGTGTACATGAAAAATATTGAATCGTTCTAAAGTTTATCCCCATTATAAAGTTTAGACTTGGGAATCAAGTCAAAAATTATGATTTTAAATCTTACTGTTTTACAGATTTCTCAATAAAAATAATTTAACAGTTATGATTTTAAAATCATGATATGCAATATTTTGCAGATTTCCTAAATAAAAATTGGACAACTAATTTCTGTATATAAACATATAAATCATGATTGAATCAAAAGATGTATGCACAGTATATAATTGATTATACATATAGAAAATAAAAACTTAGCTTTTGATGGAGAACAATGCTTGTAACACGTTCCCACAGACGGCGCCAATCTGTTGAAGACAGAAAATGGCCACTGCCATTTTAGTGGCGTCAACAACAGATAAATGATGAGGATGAGATTAAAGATGAAGATAAACATTCACATCGAACATATAAGAGACAAAGGTTTTTAAAGTGGTTCGACTATGAATAAAGCCTACGTCCACTGTTATTTTATTCCCAGGGGTTTACAATAGCACAATATGGTGTAGAGAGAGAGAGGATGTGTATCTTGTGTATGGTGTTTCTTAGTTTTCTCCCACCGTCCCCCCCTTTTGGCTAAGGGCATACATGTATTTATAGTGATGGGAGATAAAGAGATACAATGTCTTTATACATTCATACATTTATGTCTACATATAATGAATCTAATTGTTGGCCTTCTATGATGGTTGATCCTCCTTGAATTGCTTGGTATGCTATGTGTTGTCATCTATTAATACAGTATAAATGTACATTAAGGCTCATTAAATGCGCTGTCATATTCATTAATGCACATTAAATGCATAGTTATCCTTTGATCTTCCTGGTTGGTATGCCGACCAACTCTCCTCGGGAGTCGACTAACTCTCCTCGGGTTCCGACCAACTCTCCTTGGGTACCGACCAACTCTCCTCGGGTGCCGAATATTTCCACGTAAGATGACATGTGTCCTTTTTTTATTAGTCCTCGTAGATGGAGAATTTTTTGCGCCAACAAGGCCCATTCCATCACAGTCATCACATCTTTCCCCTTAAAGTTGCTATGTGCAAGGCCGACCTGTCTGGATGCATGTTTAAATGGTCAATCGAACTCGGGATATTTGATATACACTGTTAACAAAGAAAAATAATCAAGGGATAGGTGTTGGCTGATTTTATAATAGAATTTATGAAACAAGAAGCACCTAGTGACCAATAAGTTATCGACCAGTTAAAAGATCATTGGCTTGATCAATTTAGGAAATGGATATTATACGTGGATGGTTCTTCCAACTCTGAAGGGGATGGAGTAGGGATTATGCTCATCATACTGGAGAATGCCATGATCGAGCAAGGAATTAAGTCAGGCTTTGAAGCGTTTAATAATAAAACTGAGTACAAAGTCCTCATAACTGGACTATGTAACGCTCACTTACTGGGGATAAATCACCTTGAAGTGTATTACGACTCAATATTGGTGCCCAACCAAGTTACTGGAGACTTCAACACCAAGTATGAAAGGCTATAAGCATACCTACAGATAGCTCGCGATTTGATATCAAAATTTGACGAAGTCCACATTCAGTAGTTCTCCGGGGGCATAACAGCCACGCCGATGCATTAGCAACCTTAAGTTCATCAATGGACTGAAATCTAAGGAGACCAATGGAAGTGGAATTCCTCGACAACCTAGATTTATGAAGATGGAGGTCTCAAGCACGTCCTCTCCTTGGAAAAGGATCCGATCTTGATGGATACGATAATTACCTATATGTAGAATGATACCTTACTGACGAATAAAAAGAAAGTTCATAAAGTCAGAGTAAAAGCTACAAGGTTTTACCTCGAACCTGGAGGAAAAATTTATAGAATATCATTTATTGGACCTTACCTCCAATACATGTATCCAAATGACGTCGACCAAGTTCTCTACGAACTACACAATGAAATTTATGGGAACCATGCGGGAGCAAGATCTATTACTTTTCGAGCAATCAAAGAAGGCTATTAGTGGACATATATGCATAAAGACGCAAGTGCTTGTGTCCAAAAGTGCGAAATATGCCAAAAAATTTCCCCCATGCTTTACCAACCAACCAGTAACTTAAAGTCACTAACTAGTCCGTGGTCATTCGTACAATGGGGGTTGGATATTGTAGAGCCACTTCTAACTGTGCCAGAAAATCACAAGTACATATTGGTCGATATGGATTGTTTAACAAAGTGGATTGAATCAGAGCCACTAGCGAACATCAGAGGCACTGATATGATTAGATTCATCAGGAGGAATGTCATAACACGCTTTGGGGTACCAGGATAATCATTAAGGACAACGACACACAGTTTGAAAGCGTACATTTCTAAGGTTTCTGCGATAACCATGGAATCAAACACCTTTTCAGTTATGTGGCCTACTCCCAAAACAATGGCCAAGCAGAGGTTTCCAACAAAATAATTCTCGATGAATTGAAGAAGAGGTTGGAAAGAGAAAAAGGAGCTTGCGTAGATGAACTTCTCCATGTTCTCTGGGCATATCATACTACACCTAGGAGACCCACTGGAAAACTCTTGATTAGGCGTAAATATTTCATATTTATCCCCTTAATTTCAGTTATTTTACGATGTCGTGCATTGCAATTAACCCGAATTTATCTCATATTTATGATACTAACTATTTTTGATGAGTATTTCTTATTTTTTGTATTTCTCGTGTGTTTTACAGTTAATTCATGCAAGTAAAAGCAGGAGAAAAACCAAAATAGTGAAAGAAGCAAAAGAAAGGAAGTTGAAGGGCATTTTTGTAATTTTACAGCCATAGTCTGGACGTGGAGCCAAATGGAAAGCTAAATAACATGAAATCACAAGAACACTTGAAGAAACAATGCCTTAATTCGAGCTACGGTGAAGAATTTATACAAGTTCGAAGTTAAGAAGAGAATCCAGGGGGAAAAGAGGAATTTTAAAAAAGCTACCTGCAAACCAGTTTCAGATTCCAAGGGAACCGGTTCGATTGACCTGAGCACGAGCTTTTAGTTATTATGATTTTCCCCTAGAGTTTCATGGGTTTAGGACTCTTGTAAAAAGGACCTCATTGAGTTGTAAACTAACATTAGGCATATCATACATTGTTTGAAACTAGTTTTAGAGGGAGAAAATGATGCAAGAACATAAGAGGTTTATTTTTGCATCAAGTTTATGATTTGTGGATCTTCTCATACTATATTCAATCTAATTTGTCTTCTTCTCCTTTTATCTCTGATATTAGTGATTTTCTGGTTTTCTTGCATCTTTTATAATTTGGAATTCACTCTTGCATGCTTAGCTACACATTAATGATGATTAGATTCACATGCAACGTAAAAATCATGTTTTTAATTAGTAACACTGTGTCTAGCTCGGTTTCTAAGGGTTATGATGCATGAAACCAACCCCACGTGTTTCGCATGGATATAAAACATGCTCTTGAATTAAATAAATAATTAAAAACGTGGTGTTTTGTGAATACAACCGTTATAGGACTTTTAACTCTGTTAGCTCTAGGTAATTGGAGTGTTTAAGACTCCAACGCGCGTGTTAATAATTTTATCATGCACTTTATTTTTTATTCTTTATTACTTATTGTGCAGGGTAATCCCTTCATATATGTGATGCTTGAAATGAATAAAGTCTTCATTTCTATTAAGTGTTTAATTCTTGACTAGTTTTGTATCCGGCGAAATTACTAGGGGTTAAGGGATTATATTACAACCTTATCTTTCTTTCATATTCATTAATCAATCAATCTTTAGTCCTACAAGCGTAGGTAACCTAGATATGATTGAATTTCTTTTGTTACAAGTAGTATATAAATTCCCATCATAATCATCTTTTCTTTTTCTCTTTCACGAGTCATTTGTGAGGGTTAGTCATCTTACTTAGTAGTCGTCACAGGCAATCATCTTAATTCTTGTGTTCGACACCGAATTATCATATTATTACTTGAGCAACCGATTTACATTTGAGTCGTAGTTACACGCGTTAGAGACACTTTTAAAGTCGCATCAATTCCCTTTGCTCTAACTTATAGAATGGAATCCGTAATCCCCCTAGAAGTTGGTTTGTCAACCATGAGGTCCACCATTGCTGATCAATGTTTTAATGATGAAGCTATGAGCACCAAACTTGACCTAACAGAAGAGCGAGGAGAATAGGCCATGATAAAACTGGCCTCCTGCCATCAACAGTTAGCCAAGAAGTACAACAATGGTGTTAATCTGAGGAAATTTTATATCGGTCATTATATCCTTACAAAAGTCCTCGGCAGCGCCAAAAAATCTTCAGATGGCAAGTTGGGACCTAACTAGGAGGGACCATTCGAGGTGATCAAAGACGATATTCATAGAGCCTATCACATGGAAATAATGGAGAGCAGGGAGATACCTAGAGCTTGGAATATAGCTAATATCAAGAAGTTTTACTTTTGAGTTCACACTTACTTAAGTTTAAGTTATCTCTGGTGAACGTAGCTTTTGTAAATTTTTATTTAGAAACTTATGATGCTCGCAGTTTGATTTGGTATATTAAATAAAAGCCCAAGTAGTTCAATCAATTATTTAGCATTGTTCCAAAATGACAGGCTTACATTTTAAATTAACGATCGAAATGTCGTTCATTATGACCGTAGCTTAATTACAATTATGAATTGGTTAATTATAATAAAACCTAAGGTCTCCATATCTTCATTTTATAAAACACAAAGACCTCATGAATTTCTTAGGCAAATAAAATATCTACGGGGGATCCTTAGGAATTTTGGTCGGATAAAATCCTGAACGGGTGGATGGCCCTTAAACCAGGTCCATTTTTATCATAGTATGTTCTAGTCTTAAGGTAGTATGACGACATAGCCTAAAAGGTAAGATAAGATAATAAAACACATGCTCGACACAATGGAATGGAAAAATAAAAAGGATGATATTAAATAAATAACTTGTTACAAACAATTCATGGGTTACAAAAATATCATAGCAAAAGTACAAAAACAAAAAACATGTTATGATCGGTTGACGAGAGCAACAGTAATGGCTCTTCGTCGGCGTTCATCAGGGTCTGATCGAAACTCATCATCACTATCATGAGAGGACAATGTAACACCCAATATTTTTTAGCGTTTAATATTTAATTGATTCAGATAAAATTTAAATTACAAGTATGTCGTAATTAAATTGAATTAATTAGGGATTATTTATTTAAATATTAATCACGGAGAGTAAATGGTTAATATTTATGGTATACTATTACTAAGTAAATAGTAATATGCGTTACACGTCATAGGAGGTTAAATGATAGTATTTAAATACATCTCAACTGGGAATCGGGAATAAATTAATTGAAGTAAAAATAATGAGTTTCGATAAAGTGTTTCGGATGATGATTCTGAGCACGCAGTTGATTCCTAAAGGGTTGAGATAGTAAGGAAAGAGTATCCGAGGGTAGTATTTGGGTCTCGGGGCACTTTTAGGCATGATCGGGGCCATACGGGGGTATTCGGGTCATTTGGGCTTGGCCCACTAACCCAAAAACGGGATTAAGAGTTATAAACATAAATCTAAATGTGTTTAACGACAGTTAACACAAAACAAAATCTAGAAACGTGAGTGCTAAGGCAAGGGGAGCCTTTTGGGATCTCTTAGGGAGCAATAGCAAGAACAAAGTGAACAAAGGAGTGCGTTCTTCATCAATCCCATCTGCACCAAAGGAATATCTGACATTAGAACCTTAAGGCAAGTGGTTAAATGTTGTGATTTCAATTAAGTGATAATTAATTCATATTTTTGTGATGTGTAAATCGAATCTGTTTTTGGGGAGAAGACGGGTTTTTGTTTTGTTGGTTTTGATGAGAAATTTGATGATTAAATTGATGTGGTACTATTTTGGGTTGTTAGAATCAGAACTATAACATAAATTTAGTAGTCAATATGAATTATGTGGACGGTGGAATCAATTTTGGATTAACGATTGAAATTGGAACCGTAGAAACCCACGTGAAATCTTGAGACAATTCTTCTCAAATCGAGGATGCCAATGTAGTTAGATGATGTTTATACCCTGTTGTGATGTGAAAATATATGGGTAGGTTGATGAATTAAGAGTAGGAATTGCGAATTCAAACCTTGGGGATTCATTAATGGCCGAAACAGAGGGTCGGAGAAGAAGACACTGCTCGATCGATTGATTGACCCTGGGAGTCGATCGACCGATCAAGCAGGTATTTCGGCAGTAAGGCTTATTTTATTATTCAACCTTAAATTTTTTAGGGGACTTTTAGGGGAAGTTAATTTATGAATTTTAAATGTGTTCTTAGTACCCAGGACTTGCTGAAGATGGTATTAAGGTTATTAAATGTACATAAGGGGTGAAATCTTATGGGTGGAATTTGGGGAATAAATTCATATGCTTTGAATTACGGGCTGAATGAGCGTGTCCGGGTAGCGTAGTTGCGTGACACTATTTGAATTAATAAATTAAATGATAATAATTAAATCGTGAGTGGGAATATAACTCGGGTATTTCAGGCTAGTGCCGCGGGTATTAGGCATGTATTAGCCGATGTAAATTATTATATATATATATATATATATATACGGTGACATGTAGTGTATGTATATAAGTGTGTGCCTTATAAATATTAGTGTAATATATTTATGGTATATATATACTCTTTAGTGCTATCTTAGGAGGTTGCGCGAAGTGGGTGACTTCGCTAGCTTGAGGAGCAGGGAAAGTATATCCCTGGTTCATAGCGTCCAAATTATGGGTGGGGGTTTATCTCACTTTTAGGTAGGAAATATGACCGCCTCCACCACGTTTATATTTTCACCAAGTTCGTGAGTGATTCCGACTATGGATATCCGGGTTAAGTGAGCATACTTGTGGTGATAACATTTTAGAGGAAACATACGGTGAGGGTATACTCAGAAGGATGGGAAAATTTATATTTATGTAATTATTTGACAAGTATGGGATTTTCGGGGGATATCTATACGTATATAATTGGGTAGGAAATTATATCGGGTATAAAAATACATCTGTGTGAATGTATTCATTATTATAACCGGTGAGACTGTTATATGCTTTATTTAATATTGAATTTGATTAAGTTAGTGTGAGTCATAACTTATAAATCATAATTAATAATAATACCCGGTTTAGAGTAGTCTGGCAAGGAGAAATTTACTAGACCAGTTAGACAGGGTAGTCTAAATAAGGGGTTATAAAAAGGAACATTATGTGTGCACAATAGTGAATGAGTGAGTAAGTCCTCAAGAGAGTGCGACACTAACTTAAATATGAAGAGCATTCATGCATTTTAATTCATGTAGTTAATTCACTTGCTAAATATTTTCAAAATATTTTGGGTTCTAACCCTTGCTGTTAAAATTATTTTAAAAACCTTTTAGGTGTCCAGCCATATGTACACCGGGCTTAGTATCTGTTCCAGGGACATGCAGCTGCGGCATATGTGGATGCTAACAGGATCTTTGATCAGACGCATCATTCCGTTGTTCCTAAATTAGGAGTTTATTTAAGTCTCAGTTACATTCAGAGCATGTCGCTCAGTTATTCGGATTTAATATTTGGTTTCATTTATTTGGATTATTGGATTCATTATTTGTAGTTGGGATTTTTAGCCCAATGTTATGTCGGCCAGTCATTTATTACTCATTCATTTTATGCTGTGATTAATTGTGTATGGTTTGGTTTACTTTATTCTGCATGCTTTATTAGTTTAAATTGAAAGATAAAATTTGGCACCGTTTTTTTATTAAATAATTAGGTGGTTAGTAATCAATACGATTTTTGACAGTGATGCTAAGAATGAACCAACTGGATAAACTGTTTTAATTTAATAAATGACTGATCACCCGATATTTAATTAGACGGGGTATCACAGACAAATAGCTCTTGGCCGACTGAAGAGGAACAACGTCTAAAGGAACCCATCTTTCCTCGCTACTAAAGAGTGGATACTAACAAGAAGGATAATTAACTTGGTACATATACCAAAGTTGAGAGTCCTTAGGGACCTTCAACACCCTTAAGGCATTTAACCAACCATGCTTATAATCTATATTCTTTGCCTCATCCAACCTGATGAGGGCATCTGCCCACCTTTCTTTATAACCAGCAAATCATGCTGCTTGGGGAACCATTTTGAAAATATATCAAAGTTTTATGATGTCGCGACTAAGGCCCATCATCATAACATGGGGCCTTCGACAACTATCCTTTGCTTCAGCAAGTTTCTTCTTAAGGGACTCATTTTCAGTTTGGGGAAGGGCCCTAACGTCCACAACATCTTTTACCTCAGCAAGATGCATTTTCAAGGCACTCACTTCCTTCTCCATGAGAGTACCCACATCTCCCAAGTCTTTTACATCATCCTTCAGCTTGGCCACTAAGGCAGACTAGTCTTTGTAGGCATCAGTCATCTTCTTCAAGACCTTGCGAGCAGACACAAATGTGCAGCGAGCTTAAATACTTGCATCCTAACCAAGGATGACGATAAGGTTACAGAAAAAAATAAGGAATGTCTTCAGTAATATTTGTGTACTACAAAAGTAAGAGCAAGGGGGAATACTCAGCAATAATTCAACATGTAATTGAAATTTAGAAAAATCTTTCAATAATAAACGAAATTGGAAAATCCCTTAGTACTTACAAACAAAGACCAAGGTAAAAATACAAGAGAATATAAGCTAATCGTTCCTAACTAAGTTTTATTTCTCTTCACATGCTCCTGGGTCTCCAGGGCCTTGCCCTTGACAGCTATAGTAGAGTTCTGATCGACTGGAGCATCTGTGGTCGCCTCCTTATCAACCTTCATTGGAGAACTAGGGTTATGATCGTAAAAAAACTCAGAGTCATCAAGGACATTCACCCTCACCAAGGAAGCATCCCATCCTTTCTTGAAGCTGAATATCTTGGTGTAGGCCAACTTGCGCTTATTACCTTTAAAGGCCTCAGTGTAGCCTTTATCATAGCTAGCCTCCTTTGTCGGGGAAAGATCCTCACACTCTTTATTTAAACGATCACACTCAGCTACAAGTTGGTCATTGACGACCTTCAACTTATCATGATCGCTCTTCAGTGTGCTCATGGCATCACTGGTGGACTTACTCTCATCATCATACGCCCTCTTGGCGGTAGTAAGGGCCTCCTTGGACTTGTCTAAGGTCGTCGTTAGATCATCATTTATCTTGGATTGATGTGAGCGACTCTTCTAAATAGTGACAAAGTTGGTTATAAACTATACACAAATAAATAAAAAAGTACATTAAAAATACAAAATGAAAAATCCAACAACTTTAAGCAGCATGAAAAGAGATTCGAGTTACCAAAGACAATACCTTAGCGGTGTGAGTTGAGATCTGGTCGAAGGATAGTTGGCTGACCTTCTCACGGTCATACGTGAGCACACCCCCTTTAAAAAATCATAGTCTAGTGAAGGGTTCTTGGTCACAGACATCACCTGTTGAGTTCTCCCAAAGGTGGTTGTATCGCCCTTTTTGGAAGGTTGCCTATGCATTGATGATACCTAATTTAGTATTAACAAATAAAATTGTGTGAGGTTAATACATTACAACTTTTAATGGTGCAATAATGGTAGTAAACAAGTATTTATATAAAGAAGGAGATAAGATGAATATGAATAAAACTAGAATATAAATGGTTTAAGTGCTATAAAAATGGGCACTAATGGCCTTAGTGACACAACTCTCAACATCTTCTCTCTACTATAACAGGAGCAAAGCTTGGGGTAGGGTTTGTATATTTTTATCCTTTCTTCTGGATAAGAAGATGGGTTTAAATAGTGCTTGGGGTGCACAATGTACCCTCATGCGTGCAAGGTGCATATCCTTGATGGAGTCACAAATAGGATCTCAACACCTGTCCTTTAGAATGTATAAGTAACGATGATGCAAATATTCCCCCACGTACACATGTGATTAAGTTATAACGGCCTACCCACATGGACTGGCCATCCTGAAGTCTCGTGTCGCATACGATGAGGTGTCATCGAGCGGGTCTCGGCCAGGCCGAGTATGAGACCCCGGTGTCTGTTTGACCTTCTGATGGAGAATGGTGAAGTATGGTCTCGACTGATCGGATGTTCACCCTAGTCAAGTTTGAGCTGGCTAGTTTACAAATTGAGTTCTCAACTGCTGAGAGAGTCGATGAAATGAGACTAGCTGGCGAATAAGCCAGTTTAGGGGTCTCGGCCTAAGACTGTAGATGAGGCAAAGACTGATGATGTGGGATTCTTGTAGAAAGTATTCTATATAACTCCCAGGCTCGAAAGAGGTTACACTTGGGTATATCATTCATGGTGGAATGGCCTTTGCCCTTCTTTACCCTCTCTCGAAGTAATAAGTCCGTTTCGATGGCAGAAAGGCCATCTTGTTCAGTACTCTTTGAGGAATTGGCTTTGGGGGAGGAGAGATTCACGCCATCATCTTTGATTAGTAGAATTATATTCCTGCGAGCCATCGAGTCTTATTCCTCGATAGGAATGAACTCAACGTCCAAAGGTTCAAAATAGGATGAGAAAAAAGCTTCCTCGCTTGTTTATGGAAGTAAAGATCAGGAATTGTGTCTACTGGATGAGCTGTAAAACGGCAAGTAGAATTCTTGTATTCAAGAAGAAAAGAGACAGAACGGGGATGGTCACCACCTTCAATCAGGGGCTTCCTCAACTTCCAGACCTTAAGAAGTTCCTCCCTATTAATATGGGAGAAATAAAGTTCCTTTTTCTTCGATCGAGATGGTCATAAAAAAAGGAGGAAATTTAATCAGTAACTAGGCGATCAAGCAAAAATTTAAAACAAAACATAAAAATAAAGCATTAACCTATATCACTCCCCCACTCTAGGCACAAAAACCCTTGGTACTATTTGCCTTTTAGGAGAGGAGGATGTTGCTAATTTCTGACAATAAAATCCTGATCTCAATACCCTTTATTGGACTCAGGAAGGTTAATTACTATAACCGTATCAACATTTCCTTCTTTCAGATATAAGACTCCATCCTTTGTGTCGGACCAAGAATAATAAAATCTAATTTCAAGGATCCCTATATTGATCCCATACAATTCATTTATTTTGTGGATCCTATTCACAATCCGTCATGTATTTGTAGCACATTAGGCGGGAATGACATAAAAAATTACAAAACTCCGAAAAAAGTTGGTTTGGGGGAAATGTTGTCCCCCCATGGAACTGAAAGGGCGTGGATTCAATGGTCACCATCAACAGAAATACAATTTATGGACATGGGGGCACATTCGATCATAATTCAAGAATGAATTAAATAAGTTTTCTTAAACTCCTCCAAGTTCTTCTTATCGACACTAAAAAACATCTTTAAAAATAAGAAGAGAGTAGAAGAAGAATACACAGCGAATGCAAGCAGAATGAACTATGAACATGGAAAAAAGCAAGAGAGGATAAAGAGGACTTACATAATGAATTGAGTAAACAAGAGCTTCGAAGAATCATTTTGAGCAAGAGAAGGAAGCAAAATAACGGTACAGAGTTTGAAACAAATGAGGATCGAGTTCAAAGAGTTCAATCATAAGGAACAATACTCAAAAACGATTTTAGCAATTAATATTTTACATGGACTAACATGCCCCTGACAATTTAAAATAATTATGGATCTGTCTGAGCACACATCTCAGGCTTTAGATTCAACTTGGGCCAACCAAAGATGTAAAATTCTTCGGCCCATCTTTAGCAAAGAATTTTAAAAGCAATTGGGGGTGCAAAACCATGTTGGATTAATTTTTGGAAGCCCAAATGGGCCTAACACACTGCCCGAGTGAAGTTCAACTTTGCATGGATAAACACAAGAGTATATCATGTGGATAATTGAAGACTCATTTTGATTACCAACATTCTCGGAGGAGATAAACAGGAATCAACATGAGCTAGTGAATATCTAGGAAAATTTTCGTACAACTCAATTACTTTTTATTATTATAAATACAATCGTCACCCCAGGATAATGGGGCATGTAATTTTTAACCTCTAAATTAATAAAAACTGAGAAACCCTCCATGGTCGTAGGCAGTTGCCGAATCATATAAAAATTGTGTGTCGTGATTATTTCTTGCTTTCTTATTTACTTTGCTCTTTATAATCAATAATTGTAATTTCTTGCACTCCCACCATAAACAAGTTCAAACTTGACTACATCCCACAGTGGGTTAAGGTGGAACTAGTTGAGGGCCCATTTGAGCTCTATAAACTTGACGAGGGCCATCAACTGCCTTTTATTTTCATTGTTGAGTGTGTGGGGTAACTTTTCTTCAAAATTAACTTATCCTCAAATTTTGTCAATACTTGCATGTGGTCACGACCTATGTCATTACAAATACTTGGAAGATTGTTAATGGGGTTCACACATTAACGAGTTGTACGGGACCAATATGGTTATTAATGGCATTATGTATTATTATCGATAGGCTTCGGCCCATGAGAATATTTATTATTTGAAGACGAGGGTGACAAGAAAGTTTGACTCTCAGAGCGACGAGGGGATATTTTTAAGTTATTCCTCATCGAGTACATCTTATAGGTTGTTTAACCTTACAAACTCTAAGGTTATAGAGTCAATAAACGTCATGATTAAAGACGATGATCCATCGATGTCTATTTACCTATACCCGAGTGTGAGAACGATCCACCCCTAGTGATGATCCCATCAATCCTCGTACTATCTCGATTAGGGGTGGCAATTTTAGAAACGACATGAAAAAACGACACGGAACGACACGAAATTGACCCGAAATTGACACGATATTTCGTGTTCGTGTCGTGTTTTTTTACACGAAGTCGTGTCGTGTTGTGTTCGTGTCTTAATTATGAGTCGTGTCGTGTCGTGTTATCGTGTTACCGTGTTTTTTAGGCCTGAAATTTAAGAAATTCTGATTGTCGTGTCGTGTCGTGTCGTGCCGTGTTATTTTTTATTCGGGTCATGTTCGTGTCAGCTAAAAAAAATACGAATTCGTGTCGTGTCGTGTTCGTGTCTAAAAAAAACCATGTCGTGTCGGCCCAAAACACGACCCGTTGACCCGAATTTCCACCCCTAATCTCGATGTACCCCACTCTTGATTGAAAGAATCCACCCTATTGGGTTCGAAAGAGTCATTACCCTTTCGATATACTTGGTGATCCCACACTAGGTGTCAATACTCGCCCTTAACTTAAGAATGTGGTTAGTTACACTTGTTAAAACTCCTTGATCAAGACCAAGAATGTGAAAGAAGCACTCAAGGATGAGCATTGGATATCCGCTATACAAGATGAGTTGATTCAGTTTCGCAAAAATGATGTTTGGGATTTAGTCCCCTGACCTAGTGAGACAAATGTAAAAGGTGCCATGTGGATTTACAAGAATAAGATGGATGAAAATGGTATTATAGTTCACAATAAGGCTAGGCCGGTTGCTCAAGGATATACAAAGATTGAGGGTGTAGACTTTGATGAGACATTCACTCATATTACTAGGCATGAGTCAATCCGCTTACTACTCGCCATAACATGTCATCTGTGCTTTTAGTTATATCAAATAGATGTAAAGAGTACCTTCATTAACAACATTCTACAAGAGAAAATGTATGTGGAATAACCAAAAGGGTTCGAAGATCCAAAGCACCCGGTACATGTCCATTATCTTGAGAAGGCCTTGTATGGTTTGAAGCAAGAACCATGTGCTTAGTATGAGAGACTCAATTCTTATCTCTTAGCTCGTGGCTTCAAGATAAGGGTATTTGATAAGGCATTATTTATAAAGAAAGAGAGTGGTGTTGTCTTGGTTACCTAAGTTGTTGTGGACGACATTGTGTTTGGATCAATGTGCTCTTGATATGATTACACTTTTGAGGAGGAGATGAAAAGCGAGTTAGAGATGAGCATGGTTGGTGAGCTTACATTCTTGTTAGCTTTCCAGGTGTATCAGCTTGAGGATGGGATATTCATATCTCAATCCAAATATGTTAAGGACCTAGTAAAGAAGTTTGGTTTAGACTCCTCTAAGCACTCACGCACCCCATAGGAGTACATAGACTAAGCTTAAAAAAGACACTTTAGGCAAGAACGTAGAGCAAACCCTTTATAGGAACATGATAGGTAGTCTACTCTACTTAACTGTTAGTCGTCCCGACATTACCTGTAGCATTGGAGTCTATGTGCGATACCAAGCATCCCCGAACGAGTCTCACTTATTTGCACTCAAATGTATTATAAAATACTTGAGTGGCACTCACTCTAACGGTATTTAGTATTCCTTTGATATCGATATCCGTTTGATCGCATATTCGTATGCGGATTGGGTCGAGGATTTTGATGGTTGTAGGAGCACCTCGGGAGGGTATTTTTACTTTGGGAGTGATCTTATCTCATGGTTTAGCAAGAAGTAAAACCCCATATCTTTATCCATGACGAATACTAAGTATGTAGCCACCGGGAGTTGTTGCACACAACTCTTATATATGAAGCAAATGTTGGAAGATTATGGGATTTTCCAAGGCATAATGACTATATTATGTGATAATACGAGTGCAATCTATATATCCCTTAATCTTGTCCAATAGTCTAGCACAAAGCACATTAGGATACGTGAGAATTTAATTCGTGATTTTGTTGAGGAGAAGATTATGTCCTTGTGCTTTGTGAGTACATAACGTCAATTAACCTATATTTTAGGAAGTCTTTGGGTATTTACTCCATGATTGAGTTCGAGTACTTTATCAAGTATATGGTGTTTATAATGTTCATATCACATATCCCAATTACCAGATTGTATTTCTATGTATTCTTTTATTTATACAGCCTTTTTCTTTTTGATATATTTAAAAATTTCAAAAAGTTTTTCAGTTTTCATGACAAAGTTGAAAAAAATCCCAAAAATATCGGTTGTTAAAAAAAGGTTTGGAGTTTTGAAAAAGCTTATATTTTTGATAAAAAAAATTAAAAAAGACAAAAGATTTTTGAATTTTCATTTTTCACCATATATGGATGAACATTTAAGATATTCAGATCACCCATCCATTCCATCCATTCACGTGACTTTTCAAAGTGATTTGAGACGTGGCTTTGTTTTGTTAGTATGCTTAATAATCCGTGGATAGCATTTCGTTGATCATTGATGATTAATTTTTACATGTTAGACTCTTTGTCACCTTTATTGCACATGAGCACGGACTTTATGAATACTGTACTTGTTTATCACGTGTCGAATAATGTGTTCTCATCTCAATCCTACTTAATAACGAACCAAATGTAAAAAGAGATAAGTTGTGCTTGTAAGAAGCATTGCTCGAATTTCGTTTCCCTAAAAATATTGATATATGTTAAGCAATGAAAAGGGACTACGAAATAGAAAAATTCTCTTTGCGTTAAAAACTACCATTTGTAAAAAGAGCCTAAGAGATTAACGTCCAACAAAAATAGAAGTGCCAAGGCCATATATATTTTATATTTATTGATGCTTCGATACATATGAGCATTATGATGTCTTCAAAATATTTGAGAGTGAGTTCTTATATATGTGAGATTTCGAGGGTGTTATAAAGTAGAAGATCAATCGGTTTGCACAACGAACTCTCTTGAAAATCATTAAATTGTTTGGTGTTATTGATTTCAGAATCATTTAATTCATGGAATATTGCATACATCGAGTGAGTTCAAAGTTTTTACACCTAAGATTGAAATTGAGCTCTTTCTTTAGACTTGTCTCCTGACTCCGTCCACTTATGTTATGAATATTTATGTTGATTTGCCTATGAAAAATGTTCACACAATTACATTATGTTTTCATGATTCGGGTATTTTGTGTTATTCCATGGTGCTATGTGTTTTGTACCTATATGTATCGTTTTTATACATATACAAAAATAGTTGTTTGATAAGGGAGAAAACATTATGACTTTTGGGTTATCATTACATGTGCCTTAACGATTATCTTTATGATGATATATTTGCTTCTTCATGTGATGCTTATTATTCATGTTGAGTTTCTAAACCTTTATCTATTATGGACAAAAGGTGGGAGAATAAATTGTAGGGGAGTTTTATTTCTCTTTAAAACTCGTAGGCATCACGATAATTTTTGTATCATGTGAGTAGGTCTCTTCCGCTCTGATGATGATTTCAAGGACTATACAAGATGAAGAAAAAGTTAGCCAAGGGGAGAACAATTTCAGTTGAAGACAAAGTTTTAAATGCCATTCCATTTCTTGGGTTTGGGAGGACATTAAGATACATTGTTTTAAGGGTTTATTATAAAAAAAAAATCGATTTTTGTTTCGTACCAGAATAGCCAAAGGGGATATTTGTAAGAGCAATATTTATAATTGCTCATAGCTTAGCCATTTTTTTCTTTTGGTGTATTTCGTTACAATCCGGAGTTTCAAATTGAACACTACGTCCGCATTGCCTCTACGATCTTTTGAAGACATGTTAGTGACCGAGCATCGTTTTAAAATTTCAAGTTGTTAGATTTGTCACCAACACTTTAATGGAGGTATATGACTTGTGATTTTTTACTTCCCAGTCAAATTATATTCTGGGATGTCTATTTTTTAAATCGAGGCTATTTGATAAAATTAATTTTAAAAATATATTTTTTTATTTTTTTAATCTCATTAGAATGAGAATTGAACTCGTTGAAATGAAATTGAGTTTTTGTTTGAATGACATCTAACGACCATCGAACAAGAATCCTCTGCCAAGGATTGCACATCTCGTTAGAAGCTCGTTAGAAGGATGATCGAATGAGAATGTTATTTCGTTTAAATGAAATGTGTTTTCGTTATAAGGAAAAGCTAATCTCGTTCGAACGAGATGTCATTTTTGTTCAAACGACTTTGCCGCCTTGAAATTTGTGATTTTTCTATAAAAACCTGCTTTGATGAGTTTTTCTCAAGATTTTTGGAGAAAACGAAGTCAAAATATCTGAACCAAAAGTTCTCACTTTTCTGTTTTAATAAACACTTTTCTTTTCCAAATCCTTCATTCTATATATGATTTGTTGAGTTTGTTTAAACCCAAGTTTCCGTACACTTGCCTCAAACCCTTGTACAACTCTTCTCTACTGCTGATTTGTGGAGTCGAGGCTTTACGGATAAAGAAGATAGCATCTTGCAATCATGAGGTTGATTGGTGGATACCAAGGGAAGACATTTTCTTATGGACAGTGCTGGATTGTACCATTTGTAGAAGATTTGAAGACTCTACGCATTGTACTTAGTGGATCTAACTAGCCTGCAAGTCAATTATGTTTGTCAAACTCTTTACAGTGTTGAATACTAGGTTTTGCCCGAAAGGGATTTTTCCTTACTTCTTTGCATGTTTGGTTTTATTGTGTGATTGGCATATTTAATTTGGTCTTCATCATCGCATGTAAACCTAATTGCTAGTCAAGATAAAATTAGGTTAAAATTTGAATTTGTGTGTGCGTAGTCTACGATACGAATAAATCCTTAGAAAACCTCGTCCTGTTTTCTCATTATTACCTTCAGATTTTGACATTTTATGTACCACCCCGTGTTTGGTCCCGAAAGTGGCAAACTTTCTTGGAAAGGACTCCCTTTTATTTATGATAAAGTTAGGAGTGGATGTAGTATGGTGGAGATGACAACTTATTATTTCGAGATTCATATTGAATTCAGGATCCCTACATTTTCTCTCTTATCTGAAATATCAATTAACTTTAATGGTGTTAATTTTTCATTTATTTTTAGTCAATTAAACTAAATCACATTAAATTTTATATTCAAACAATATATTGGACAAAACGCTTGTATATGTGTAATTGATCAATACGCTATCAATCCAGAGTTGTGGAAAAACTCTACGTTATATAGTAATCATTTCACCATTTATTTTAAGATAAAATATCAAGATCAACTCATTTTAAAATAAACTAATTTGAAAGATAACTAGTTTTGAAAATAGTAAAGTCATGTGGTGCAAGTATGACCATTTATTTTAAATTAAAGACTAAGATTTGCATAATTTTACCTAATAGAGTTATTACATGACTCTAGAAGTGCTCATTCCTTGGTATTTACTACACATTTTGTTATTTTTACTTGGGATATTGACCCACACTATTTACATAAGAGCATTCCATAATAGAGTATATACTCCATACTACACTACCAAGTGCACATATTGATAAATTTGTTCGACCACCCTTAATTAATCCCAACGACCCCAATTATGGCCCCCATAATATTTTTACTACATATTCAAACACTACAAAAATGATGGAACCTTATTTAAATATGAGGAATTATAATGAAAATGTGAAAGTTTCAAAACTTTATCACACTAGCACGTCATTTTATGTAACTTTCTGTGTACACGTATCATTTTAGATTAGTTAACCACTACAAAAAAAAGAAGGACAATCCCCATGTCGCGTGAGAAACTTATTGTTGATGTAAAAAATTAGATTATCTCTAATTGTTTAATCACGAATAAAATAATAAATAAGACAAGAGATTTTAAAGTGGTTCAGCCTTGAACGAATGGCCTACGTCCACTGTTTGTGTTATTATTGACTGTTTGGGAATTCTCGAGGTAGGATTTATCTCCAGAAATTTCGGTCCCCTTACAATGAGGATGATACAATGTATTTATAGCCCTGAGGCTATACATGAGAAAGGATCATACATAGCTGTCCAATAAGCGTATACATCTGTATGATAATAATCAGCATTTAATGCGCATTTAATCCTCTTAATTATCTGATAATAAATGCTCTGATCGAGGTGCAGCTCGGACCGCCTAAGTATCTCGGTATCCATGAGTTGCTTGGTGCAATAAAGTTCCTCGGAGAGCACCTGCTGCTCGGAGTGTCTGAGTTGGTCGGGGAAATTGAGTTTCTCGAAGTCAAGGTGTTGTTCAGAAGTGTTTGTTATTGCCACGCAGATTGCCATGTGTCTCCACTTAATTGAGCCATGTCAGCAGATTAAATTTGGTATCAACAGAAGCCCCCAATGTTTCACAGTTCGAGACTGAGGAGTGTGGAACATTCTTCTCGAAATATAGCGGGATTAAATGGTCATCCTGAATTTTAGGAGCGTTTTCTTTGCATTTATTTTTTTCTTTTCGAATTCATAGAATCAGACTTTTCGAATTTTTTTAACTGCTTCGATCTCCGCGCCCTTTTTGTCCTTTTAGCCGCCGGTAGCGTAAACGTCTCCCTTTATAATCATTATTTTTACCTTTTTCCATGGTAAGGTATTTAAGCGTTGCAGAAAACCATATCGTCTTCTACTTTTTCAAATCTGTATCTTTGAGTTTTTCATTTTCTCTCTCTCTTGTGCGTTCATCCCTTTCATCGTTCGTTGTCAACAGATCCATCTTTTTCCTGTAAGATCTTCTTCTTTCTCTTTTATTTCCTTTCTTCGTCATGGTTTACCTTGTTGAGTCGCTTGATAAGTTTCGTTCTGATTTCTCTATTCCTTTATGGGTTATTCTGGAGGAATTTTCTGAACCTTCAGATTATTTCCGTTTGGTTGAGGGACATTGGTTCCCCAGTCTCTTTGTGGCTGAATGTGGCTTTTCTTTTCCCCCAAACCCTTTGTGTCCGGAATTCTGTCAATATTTTGACGTGGTTCCTGAAAAAATAGCCCCCAATACATGGAGAATAGTTAATGGAGTTCATAGATTAAATTAGATTCACGGAACTCGTATAGGAATTCCAGAAATTATGTTTTGTTATAGATGGGCTGTTGGTGACAATACTTTTTATTTAAAAACTAGGTTTTTAAATAGGGCTCTAGTAGTCAATCTCCCAAATGCCAATAGGGATTACTTCGAGCACGGTGTTGTTATGAAAAATTGGCAACACCCTTCACTAACTGAAAATGATGTGTACCAGGGTCCTAGATGCCCTCCCTATGGCAATGGGATAGGTTGTTTTTATTTTATTTTATTTTCGAAATTATGCTTCCTTTGTGTTTGATAAAATGTGTCACTGATATTTTAATTTTGATTTATTTACAGTTGACAGCAAGAGAAAGTCTCCAAAAGAGACAGAAGTTAATTTAAAACATCTTAAACTTATCTGGGGTTTGCATCAGACTGTTGCCGACGAGCATATCAGATCAGCTTCATATTTGCTGCAGTATAAGAGTTACACTTCGTCTTTTACTGCTCGTCCGGTGATAAGTGACGTAGAAACAGTACTAGCTTCTGCAAGTTCTTCACCTGAGTCACATATTCGTCTAAGTGAAAGAATGAAGAAAAGAAGATCTCTTGCCCTCTTCGAGAAATCTGCCTCTATTGATGGAGAGGCAAAGAAAAGAAAACATGATGTCCCAGAAGAAGGGATAAGAAAAATCGATGAACCTCCTCCGGCTGCTACTGTCTGGCTGCTACTGTGAAGGTTTCTGAGAAGCCTAGTGGCTCCGAGCAAAGTCGCTGCTTCAAGCGAGGTCATTGTCATATCCCCGACTAAGACTACATCCTTGGTCAAGACTGTTGATGTTCCTCCGAGGAGGCTGAAGAAAAGCTCCTCGGTCAATTTGGCTGAATCCATCTCTCAGCCTCTAACTACCGGAAGTGGTGTTCCTACTTTCGTTGCTCCGACCTTTGCTTCGAGCTTTGCCATGAGCTCAGTGAAATCTTGGATCATCCCTGAGATCCAAGGTATTGAAGAAAATCTTTCTCGGGATAGGGTTACCACTTTAGCAGCTCAGCACATTGCCTCAGTAAGTATTACAAATCTAAACTTTCATTTTTCGTGTTATGTGCTTGCACTGATTTACAGTTATTTTCTTTTTCCAGTTGGTAACTTGTTTCAATACAATCTTGAAGAAGGACGAAGCCATCAAGGCGTCCATCTCCTCTGGTGGTGTAGAGGAGGCTTTTATAGGTTTAACACAGTCTTTGAAAGATTCTCGTCAGAAGTATGTTGATGATAAAGTTGCCTGGAAGAAGCAGCTCAATTCGACCGAGCAGGAGAGGGATCAGGCTGTTGAGGTCTCCAAGGGATTGGAGAAGAAAATAAAAGAATTGGAAAGTAAGAATAAAGAGCTCGAAGGGAAGCTCCAAAATGTTGGGGAGCTTGAAGGTAAGCTCAAGTCTGCTGAGGAAGAGCTGGGTAGACTTCGTGACGTTGGTCGTCAGAAGGAGGAGGCAGAAAAGAAGTTGAAAGATGTCGAGGTACTTCTATCCGAGAAACTTTCCTCGAAAAAGGTGAAAAGGAAGTTGGCTGTAAAAAAGTCCTTCAGTGCTGGCTGGGACAAAAGTTGGAATAAGGGTTTGGCTGCCATGGTCTCACAAATGGAGTATGGCAGCCTCAAATATTTCAGGGATGGTTGGGTGGCTGCTCTGACAGAGATGAATGTCGATGAGAACTCCAACCTGTTTCAGCGACACATTCCTGGCCCCCCTCCTACTCCCGGGGAAGAAGAAGAGGACGAAGCTGCCTTCGAGGAATCTTCTATGTTAGTTGGGGATCAAGTACCTACTGTTGAACTTCACTACGAACAGCCCCAACCCACTATTACTCCTTTCGAGCAGCTGTAGTTAACTTACATTTCAGCCGAGCAGCTTCCAGCACCCACCGAGCAACCTTCTGTGCCATTCAAGCAACCTTCTTCTTCGTCCCAGCCTCTCGAGAAAGTTTTGGGAGACAAGGAGAAGGTGTAGAGTTGTTTGGACTTTTCTCTCTGTTTTATTTTCTTTGTCAAATGTAACTCGGAACTATGTACTTCTCTTTTACAATGTAATAAAATTTGAAATTTCGACTATTCATACTGGTTATTTTCTTCCTCTTGCTCCTTATTAATTCTTGCTATCTCTTCTTTTTACTAGTTTATGGTCAGGATGGAATTGTTATCTGCTCATGATACAAAATTGTTGAGACAATGCAATGAGTACTTCAAAGCTGGTCATACAGATATGACTGATGCTCAGATAGTTGATATCCTCGGTCTAAATGCTTCAGAGCAAGCAATCGAAGCCTACTAGTACTTAAAATGTCTGCTCGACCGGGCAGTGGCTAATAATGTAGCATATTATGAGATGATTGAAGACCTCCAGGGCACTCTCGAGGAGCTTCAACAACAATACAAGGAATCTTCAGCCCTCTTGCACCAAGGATATGAGAAGAAGTATCAGCAACTGAATGCTGATAAGGGATATGATAAGTTGTTTGCTGCTTATGATATGAGGGAGAGAACTTTGAAAATCGAGGTCGAGGAGCACAGGCAGATAGCCAAGTTGCTGTAGCAGGAAAATAATAACCTGCGAGGAGAGATATCTCAATTGAAGTGTGCAGCATCTTCCTCGAATGCCTTAGTCCCTGTCAACGACGAGGGTTTCTCTTTCTTAGAGGTCAAAAATGCCAATTTGAGAGACGAATTGGAGACTTTAAAGAGAACTGGAGCCTCTACTTCTTCTTGCGATCGAGCAAGAGGTTCTCGGGGATGAGCAAGAGCTGCTCAGCTTACTATTGAAGATCAAAGAACTCAATCAGATTTGGAGAATCAAGCATTAGCAAAGATGTCCAAGAAAATTCTGAATTTGGATGAGCAGCTCTCTACATAAAAGTCTGCCTTGAAGAATAAAGAACTTTTCATAAAAAATCTCCATGAGCAGCTGGAAAGGTTGACTTATCAATTCCACAAGCAACCTAGAGAATTTTGGATGGCTGGCTATAATGAAGCCCTCTATCACCTCGATGACCGGATTCAGCAGTCGAACAACGAGGGGTATAAGCAAGGATGGTTAAATGCCTTGGGTGTGCTACAATTGGAACAAGGTCACTATTTATGGGATTATTATAATCCTAGGTTACTTGACCTGCCAGTGTCACCATTCAAACTCGACATGAGTTGGATTCCTGCTCGGGCAATCCCTCAGTGTTTGATTTCCAAATATCTTGGCGATTACAGTCTCCATTCCAATGTCGAGATATCTCGCCCAGAGCACCTACTCGATCGGCCATCTGTGATGAACATCAGGATGCTCAAAGACCTTAATTTCATAAATTCTCCTTATGCCTTAGACGATCCTCCTGCTGGCGAGGAACCTGTTTCAAAAGCAGAGGGGAAGAAACCAATAAAATAGGAATCTTGATGTAATAATTAATATGTATTTCATTGTCAATGTATTTTGTTTTAAATTTAATGAAAAACTTATATTTTTCTTTGAAATCTTGATTGCCACTGTCTTATTTACTAATGAATGTGTATGTATATCTGTTAAAAAGATAACATCATTGTGTTATTTTGCTGACCAACTAAAGTTGGTGAAATTTATTATTGACTATCTTAAATTGATAATAATCATCTGTCGACCAACCAGAGTTGATGATATTTTGTTTCTCGACCAATTTGGTGAAATGTTTCAAGTATTAAAATTTTGCTTGATCACTTTTTAATTCTAAGCCATTATTTGTTTAACCAACTATTTCCGACCAAAGAGAGTTGGTGTTTTTAATTCTCGACCAACCTTATTTGGTAATTTTTTTTTTATTCCCGACCAACTATAGTGGGTGAATCTTCATCCCAACCAACTGGAGTTGGTATTTCTGAGAAATATTTTTTTATTTTCGACCAACCGGAGTTGGTGGATTTTCTTCACAACCAACCGGAGTTTGTATTTTTGCGAAATATTTTTCTTCCCGACCAACCGGGGTTGGTGGATTTTCTTCCCAACCAAACGGAGTTGGTATTTCTGGGAAATATTTTTCTTCCCGACCAACCGGAGTTGGTGGATTTTCTTCCCAACCAACTGGAGTTGGTATTTCTGGGAAATATTCTTATTCCCGACCAACCGGAGTTGGTGGATTTTCTTCCCAACCATCCGGAGTTGGTATTTCTGGGAAATATTTTTATTCCCGACCAACCGGAGTTGGTGGATTTTCTTCCCAACCAATCGGAGTTGGTATTTCTGGGAAATATTTTTCTTCCTAACCAACCGGAGTTGGTGGATTTTCTTCCCAACCAACCGGAGTTGGTATTTCTGGGAAATATTTTTCTTCCCGACCAACCGGAGTTGGTGGATTTTCTTCCCAACCAACCGGAGTTGGTATTTCTGGGAAATATTTTTATTCCCGACCAACCGGAGTTGGTGGATTTTCTTCCCAACCAACCAGAGTTGGTATTTCTGGGAAATATTTTTATTCCCGACCAACCGGAGTTGGTGGATTTTCTTCCCAACCAACCGGAGTTGGTATTTCTAAGAAATATTTTTATTCCCGACCAACCGGATTAGTGTGTAGCACTAGTATTTCGCGAAAAAATTTCAACAAAAGGAGAGAATTGGGTAGAATATTCACATTTTATTCATACTGATGAAATTGCATTACACGAGGGTTTACATAACTGATAATATTTGCGCAGGTGCTCTGTATTCCATGCATTCTTAAACTCCTCCCCTTCTAAAGTTTCTATTCTGTAGGTTCCTGGTCGAACAACTTCTGTAACTCTGTAAGGTCCATGCCAGTTCGCTTCCAGTTTGTTGTGATTTTGAATCACTTTCTTTAGCACATAGTCTCCTTCTTTCAGGTCGCACTTCTTCACTCTCTTGTTGTAGAACAAAGCTGTTCGTTGCTGGTAAGCAGCATTCCTGATGGCTTCTTCTTCTCTAACTTCCTCGAGCATGTCCAAGTCTAACCTTCTCATTAAATCGCTGACATGGGAGTTTAAGTTCAACACTCGGTGTGTTGGGAGGCCCAACTCGATAGGTATAACAGCTTCACTTCTAAATGCCAGCATATATGGAGATTCTCCAATTACTGCTCGGGGAGTAGTACGATAAGCCCATAGTACTGAATGTAGCTCGTTGATCCAGTTTTCTTTCGCGTCATTCAGTCTTTTCTTCAAGCCATTTAGCAGCGTTCTGTTTGTCACTTCAGTTTGTCCATTGCTTTGGGGATGGCCTGGTGCCGCGTGGATTTTCAAGATATTTGACTGATGACAATAGGCAGCGAACTCCTCGTTGTCAAATCGTGTTCCATGGTCGGTGATGAATGCATGGGGAAGACCATATCTACAAATGATAATTTTCCAAATAAATTGGTACACCTTTTCGTACGTCATGTCGACAAGAGGCTCAGCTTCAACCCACTTAGTAAAGTAATCCACTGCGACGACGAGATATTTAAATCTTCCTCTGGTCGTTAGAAGTGTCCCAACCAAGTCAATTCCCCATGTGGCAAATGGCCAAGGGGAAGTAATGGGTGTCAATAATGCTTGGGGAGTTCTTCGGATAGTGGAGAAGCGTTGACACTTGTCACATTTCTTGGCATAGGCTATACAATCAGCCCTCATCGTTGGACAATAGTATCCTTGCATCATCACTCTTTGCAAAAGTGTCTGACCTGCTACATGGGCTCCACAGGACCCTTCATGGACCTCTTCAATCAAATCGTTCACCTCAGAGGGATGCACACATCTTTGCAAACCTGCCATAGAACACCATTAGTCAGTACATAACGAGCAACTTTAAACTTTAATTTCTTGGCTACGATTTTGTCAATTGGTAATTCTTCCTCCTCAATATATGCCCTGATGGGATCCATCCAAGATGGCCCCAAATCAAGGGTAATAAAATTCATCGTCAGATCTTTATTTATGCTCCGACCACCTAGAACTTCAATTGGGATTTTCTTCGTAGCTCGGTACGAGTAGTCGATGCTAGTCGAGCTAAAGTGTCTGCTCTTACATTCTCCATTCTTGGTATTCTGACCAGTTGAATAGTAATAAATTCCGATATCAATTCCATTGCCTTTGCATGGTACTTAATCATCAATTCTCCTTTTACTGTATATACACCAAGCATTTGGTTTACGATCAACTGTGAGTCACTGCATATGATTACCTGCTCTGCCTTCATGGTTTTTTCCAGACTAAGACCTACAATCATCGCTTCATATTCAGCCTTATTATTAGAAGCTTGAAATTGAAAGCGCAGAGCATATTCTATATCGACCTCATCTGAAGTTTTCAATACAATCCCAGCTCCACTTCCTGAAGTGCATGATGAGCCATCCACATATAGGTTCCATATAGGTATTTCGTCCTCAAACTTCTTATTGGACAAAGTTCCTCGATGGAATATTTGTTGCTCCTTTATTTCCATTTCTATTACACCTCGCTGCTCGTCGACCTTCTCCTCTTGCTCTCCGACCAACTTAAGTTGATCGGGGTTTAAATTTGATGATCCTGTAACATCCATAGGTTGGTCACTGTTCAGCTTTTGCTCCTCGGGGGTATTAGGATAGGTGAACTCTGCTATAAAATCTGCTACTGCTTGCCATTTTAGTGACGATCTAGGCTCATAAATTATATCATATTCCCCGAGATCTATTGCCCAATACATCAATCTCCTTGATTTTTCTGGTTTATGAAGAGATTGCCTCAATGGCATATCAATATATACGACTATGGTATGAGCCTGAAAGTATGGCTTCATTCTTCTACTCGCTTCGATCAGCGCCAGTGCCAACTTTTCCAGTTTTAGATATCTGATCTCTACTCCTCGGAAGGCCTTACTAGTGTAATAAATTGGTTTTTGTACTCCATCCTCTACTCTTATTAATGCTGAGCTAACTGCATTTTTTGAAACTGCCAAATACAAGTACAACCTTTCTCCCATCACTGGCCTGGACAACAGTGGAGGTGCTACCAAATATTTCTTCAATTCTTAAGAAGTTTTCTCGCATTCTTCCTTCCATTCAAAAGTCTTTCGGAGCGTTTTGAAGAATGGGAGGCATCTATCAGTTGCTCGCGATACAAATATGTTAAGTGCTGCTACTCGCCCTGTAAGACTTTGCACTTCTTTCTTCGTCGTTGGAGATCGTAGTCCCAATAGAGCTTTGATCTTTTCAGGGTTTGCTTCAATGCCTCGTTGATTGACAATATACCCGAGAAATATGCCTTCTCGTACTCCAAATATGCACTTAGTCGGGTTCAACTTCATTTGATATTTATCTAATTGATCAAAGGTCTGGCTTAAGTTAACTAGATGGTCAGCAACTTTCTTGCTCTTTGTCAGCATATCATCAACATAAACTTCCATATTGCAACTGATTTGCTCTGCAAACACCTTGTTCATCAGCCGTTGATATGTTGCACCTGCATTTTTCAAACCAAAAGGCATAACATTATAACAATAAGTTCCCCTAGGGGTAATGAAAGAAGTACTCTCCCTGTCTTCAGGTTTCATTTTAATATGGTTTTAACCAGAATAAGCATCCATGAAGCTCAACAGCTCGTGTCCCGAGGTAGCATCAACTAATTGATCAATTCGGGACAAGGGAAAATGATCCTTTGGACATGCCTTGTTGAGGTCGGTGAAGTCTACACACATCCTCCATTTGTTGTTCTTCTTTTTCACCATCACTACATTTGCTAACTAGTCTGGATATTTAACATCTTCAATAAAGCAAGCTTTCTGAAGCTTTTCGACCTCCTCCTGTATAGCTTGGTTCTTCTCGGGGCTGAACACTCTTCTTCTTTGCTTCACTGGCTTGATCTCCTTATTCACATTGAGCTCCTGACATAAGAAATTTGGGTCTATTCCGGGCATATCCTCATGACTTCAAGCAAAAGTTTATTTTCTGCTTTTTAAGAAAACTATCAACTCCTATTTTAGTGAGGCATCTAACGACGAACCTATCTGAGTTATTCGTTCAGGGTGCTCGTCGTCCAGAATGATGTTTTCAGTTGCTTCCACCACCTGACCTTTCACGAGTTGTGACTCGTCTCTAGGAGCCAATGTTTCAATTTCTGCACCCTCATCCACCTGATAGGTAGTAGTTTTTTTCTAGATTCCTCCAGTTCCTCCTGCTCGGCAGATGAATAGTAGCATTCTCGAGCTACTTTTTGATCACCCTTCATGACTCCTACTCTAAAATTGGTTGGAAATTTTAGGCATTGATGTACCATAGATGGTACTGCTTCGAACTTCTTCAATCCTACCCTTCCCATCATGATATTGTAGGCTGATTGAACATTCTTATCCATCACGAAGAAGCATATTCTTTCTGTTCGATAAGCAGGACATGTACCAATGTACATATCCAACTTGATCATCCCAAGTGGAAAAACTTTCTCGCCAGCAAAATCGAGGAGGGGCCTATGATAAGGCTCCAATTGAGACAATTTTAGATTTAAGCTGTCGAAGCACGAGTAGAACATAATATCAGCCGAGCTACCATTATCAACCAGTACTCTCGAGATCATTACTTCTTTCATTCTCATTTTGATCACCAATGGGTCATCATGAGGATACAGCACCCCTGCGAGGTCGTTCTTTGAGAAACCGATGACCAGTTTTTCTTTGTTGGCCTTCCTCGGGCGATCATCTTCAGCCAAGTTGATTCGTTGAATATATGAACAGGCTTGAGCCTCATTGAGGTAAGCTTTTCTTTCTGCAGTAAGGTCTCCACCTCCTGCATCTCCACCTGTAATCACATTGCAATCAAATAATCAAAAATGTATTGAAAATACCTCACGTTCTGGCTGCCTTGGTCTTTTGGGAAGATCGGGGTCGTCTTCTGGATCATCTTCATGGTCTCTTTTCTTGTTCTTCTTTGCTCGACGAGGAGATCTATACCTCTCTCTTTCTCGGTCGTTGTTTCTTCTTTCATTTCTACGATCAACATACTTTGCCAGTTTTCCTCGTCTAATGAGTGCTTCGATCTCATTCTGAAGAGCTATGCAATTTTTGGTCATGTGGCCATGATCCTTGTGGAACTTGCAATATTTGGCCTTATTCCTCTTGTCAGGGTCTGACTTCATTTTCTCTGGCCAGTTTAACTCCTCGATGTTCTTGATTTCTTCTAGAACATGGTTGATGTCTACCTTCAAAGGAGTATAATTTTCAAATTTCTTCAATACCTCCCACGATGGTTTTGTTTTTGAGTGTTTGTCACCACCATTGTTCTTATGCTCTTTCTTTTTGGCCTTATCAACCTCCACCTTAGTCTCTTTGGTATCCATATTCTTCTTTGCAGCCATAGCCTCCTCGGCATTCATGATCTTGGCCGCTTTTGCCATCAATTCTGACATGGTTCTGGGTGGATCTTTAGCCAAAGTGTAGTACAACTTGTTGGGCAATAACCCACTCATCAGAGTAGTAATCGCTGTCTTTTCCTCATAATCAATAACTTCGAGTTTCTCGTTATTGAAACGAGTTATATAATCCCTGGTGCCCTCACCTGCCTTTTGTCTAACACTTAACAAGTGTGCTACTCGTTTAATAGGTTTTTCTCCAAAACAGAAGTTTCTAATGAAGAGCTCGGCCAGTTGAAAGAAAGTTGAAATCTTATCCCGAGGAAGATTATTGTACCATATTTGAGCAGATCCTGTAAGAGTTCCCGAGAATGCCCTGCATCTCATCTCATCTGGCACATTATAGATGTCGGCAGCAGCTTGGTATTGCTCTATATGAAGGATAGGGTCGGTTTTTCCATCATATTTAGGAGTCATAACAGGTGCCTTGAACTTTGATGGTGTGGGAAAATCCACAATTGCTTGGACAAAAGGTGTCCCTTGGACAAAAGTTCTTTGTAGAGGATTCTTGGCCTTAGCCATTTCCCCTAATCTATCCTCCAACTTCCGAATAGAGCCTTTCCACGCATCATTTCCCTCCTCGAGCCTATTGGTTCGAGCAATTGATCGTGTTGAAGTTGCTTCCTGGGATCTATCTTGTCGAGCAACTGGTTTTGATTGGGCAGAACCCTCTCTTAGATCAAATGGTCGTTGAAAGTTTCTCGACACAGCCTTAGGAGGACTTTTATTCTTCCTAGGGCCCAATCGATCAAAAAGAGAGACCCTACTTAATCTTTCCAGTGCACTGGTCCTTTCTGGAGAGAGAGTGATGTGTTGTTCAGTATCTGTGGCTCCTACTGACGAAGTTCGACCCGGTTGATAAGAAAAATCTTCAAATTTTTCAGTGCGATATGAATCGCTTTGCCTGATGCATGTAGAAAGTAAACGAGTATTTCTTTGAACACTTCGTTGTCCTGAATAGGTTGATGCTTTACCCTGGATAGTTTGCATGAGTTGTCGCATTGTTTCTTGCATGGCTGTTTGACCTTGAGCCAGATTGGCCATAATTCCAACAAGATCTTAAACATTTGGAGGAGAGGATTGATTTGGGGGGTTTCCAGCGTTACGATTGCTGGATTCAGGATTGTCAGCCATTGGTGATGGATTGTTTTTGGTGAAAAATGAAAATTACAGTCGTTTTCCACAGACGACGCCAATCTGTTGATGTAAAAAATTAGATTATCTCTAATTGTTTAATCACAGATAAAAAAATAAATAAGACAAGAGATTTTAAAGTGGTTCAGCCTTGAACGAATGGCCTACGTCCACTGTTTGTGTTATTATTGACTGTTTGGGAATTCTCGAGGTAGGATTTATCTCCAGAAATTCCGGTCCCCTTACAATGAGGATGATATAATGTATTTATAGCCCTGAGGCTATACATGAGAAAGGATCATACATAGCTGTCCAATAAGCGTATACATCTGTATGATAATAATCAGCATTTAATGCGCATTTAATCCTCTTAATTGTCTGATAATAAATGCTCTGATCGAGGTGCAGCTCGGACCGCCTAAGCTGCTCGGACCGCCTAAGTATCTCGGTATTCATGAGTTGCTCGGTGCAGTAAAGTACCTCGGAGAGCACCTACTGCTCGGAGTGTCTGAGTTGGTCGGGGAAATTGAGTTCCTTGAAGTCAAGGTGTTGTTCATAAGTGTTTATTATTGCCACGCAGATTGCCATGTGTCTCCACTTAATTGAGCCATGTCAGCAGATTAAATTTGGTATCAACACTTACTGACTTCACCGAAATGTGTAAATCTAAGGACATTGACACATGCTCAGCCACGTGTGTCCCGACCACGTGCACCTTTGGATAATAAATACTCATATTCAACAAATAAACGTTCAACACTATCACTTATAACAGTTGATCATGATCAAGGATAAGTCTAGGCTCTTAGGATAGTTACTATTAGGTCTTATGAATCTCCTAAACTACCTTATAAATGTAATGCACCCCACATGTATGGGGTAAGCATTATTGTAACATTGATCAGTACTACAACTTTAGCGACCCGAGTTCTTGAGTTATAGAGAACAAACCCTGGCATCCCGTGGACGTAGGCACGTTGTCGAACCACGTGCATATTGTGTTTTGTGTGCGATTTCATTCTTTTTGGAAATTATAATCTCCGTTTTGTTTATATGCATTGAATATCACTATTTATGGGAAAGTACCACTTCCAATTGATGTTATATATGGGAATGATGTTAGTTCTTTACCACTTATCAATTTTCCATGATGTCTCACTTACCCAACCAAGATCACCAAAATCTTGATAAATTTGAGGGTCATGACCAACTTATACATGGAGACTAGGAAGGTCACCATCTAGACTACCATAGTCAAGACGACCAGAAGGGTCGTCAGTCGTCTCCCCTGCCTAAGAAGGTCAGATTAGAGATTGGTGACTATTACTAATCTCCTGATGCATGCTATCACACTCAGGAGGAAATGATGGGTGAGAACGAGGAGAAACAATAATCTAACCCGATCTCAAGGGTCATTAATAACTATTAGAAACACCTTTGAGATGAGAGGGCTGCAACTAGAAATCCGTAGGAGCAGAATGTTGCACTCCAATGGCGCCTATATAGGATGGGGAGAGAGGCTCAAAAAGATAAGCATAAGTGTGGCCATATGTCACGTACTCCCAGTCCTCAAGCGAGAAGATCTCATAGCCAAGGGAGAAGTTCCCCACGACAGAGATAAGATTCTCTTTATTGGAGGTCACCAGTACAAATATCCTTCTCTCACGAGGGGCAGGGAGAAAATGATCTCTGTGATTTGATTATGAGAGAAGTAGACAGGCACCCTGCTCATCAAGGAGCACAGACTAAAGTGCTCACTAGACGATCCCTTATTAGCTAGATGAAATCTCCATTCAGCTGGGCCATTGAGGAGTTTTAACCTCCCAAGAAGTTCATTACTCCACGATTTAAGATTTACGATGGACCCCATAACCATATGAGGCAGTATTTTCAGGCCATGATGCTATAGAATAACAATGAGAGTTTAATGTGCTATATATTTTCACCAAGTCTTGAACACGTTAATCAAAAGTGGTTCAAAAAGATACCACATCAATCGATCACTTATTTTAAGTAACTTGTAAGGAAGGTCAGTTTCATCACGAGTAGTACCCATTTTAAAAGGATGCACTCGCTTCTTATAATGAAAAAGAAGCCTCGAGAAATGTTGTGATAGTATTCCAGAAGGTACTGGCGTGTATAATGTAGTGAAAGACTGCATCAAGTAGGTGGTACTAGTTTCCTTTAAGATTAGACGACCAAGCTGCTTCATCAGTCCCTCACCAAGAGGGAGGCCATTATCATTGATAACTTCATGGATAGGATTGAAAAGTATATAAAAGTGGAGAATACAATGGATGGAGTTAGCTAAGAAGCTGATTGTCCAAAACAGTCCAAAAAAGACGATAAAGAAAGAACGAGTAAAAAATGGGGGAAAAAGCAAAACGGGAAGCCAAAGGGAATCGAGAAGAAAGATCCCGAGAAGGTGTTCAGGGCCATCAATACGGTATTCACTGAGCTAATCTATAAGATCATAATTCGGTCGTATTTCAAGTGGCCTGAAAAAAATGATAAATGATCCCAAGAAGAGGAAAATGATATTAAGATGTGCATACCACAAGGATCACGACCTCAAGATTGAGAATTGTAAGGCCTTGAAATATTATCTAGAGGAATTGGTCCAAGTTAGTCACCTCAGTAATTTCGTTGAGAAGAAGGAAGGTAAGGCACAGCCTATGCGTGACCAGCAACCAAATAATGTGCTAGACGAAGATTAGGGCAACGAGTTCATAGTGATCCACAGGGTGTTAAATCAAGGGGTAAGCCCTCGAGATAGAGGTGGAGAAGATCATAACGACAATGGAGGCATTTTAAATTGATCCGGCCAAGCTCATTATGGGCAAGCATCGACGGCTAGAGGAGATTGACGACTCCAAACACATAGTGTTCACCAATGAAGATCTAGTCGGAGTGAGGACTCCTCACCATGATTCCCTAGTAATCACTCTCAGAGTTACAAACTGGGATGTGGATAAGATACTAGTTATTTAGGGGATCACTTCTAAGGTAATGTACCTTACAATGTTTAACAAAATGAATATGTGAGTAAAATATTTATAAGGATCAATTGTGCCTCTAGTCAGCTTTGTAAGAAGGATGGCCTTGCCCCCTAGGAAAGTTATTCTCCCGGTTCATGCTGGAAGAATCTCCAAACTTATTGAATTCCTCGTGGTAGATAAAGACTCCCCATATAATGATATACTCGAGAGAGGGTGACTACATGCCATAAGGTCAGTACCTTCCACCTACCACCAAAAGTTTAAGTGCATTATTGAGAAAAGGAAAATAAAAATCGGGGAGAATCAGGTGTTCGCTCGATTGTGCTTCATATCTTCCATCCGACCAAAGCATGAGAAAAATAAGGAAAAATTTATGGAACCAACAGAGGTTTATGTGCCTTCCAAGTAGCAACTAAAGTGTGGGCGATGTTGAGGGAACCAGGATTGCCCCTGTCGATCGGGTCATGGAGCCCCTCCAAAGGTAATCTTTGAAAAAACTAACATGAGAAAAATTTCTTGATTGACAGTACTCTTACTAGGGAGGGAAAGGAAAAATTAGTTTCTTTTCTAAGAAGCCACTAAGATTTTTTTGCTTAGCGGCCATACGACATGCCAGGAATCGACCCAGAGGTCATGTGTCATCGGCTGCACGTGGATCCATCATATCCACCTATGACCCAAAATGTGTGGAACACTTCCCCAAATAATAGGAGGGAGATAGAGGAAGAAGTGAGAAAACTTCTAGAGGAACGGTCCAATAAGGAAGTTAAATTCCCTAAGTGGTTATTTAATCCTGTGGTCATTATAAAGATTAATGGAAAGTGGAGAGTCTTCATAGAATTAACTAACCTCAACAAGGCTTACCCCGAGGATAGTTTTCCTTTACCTAAGATATACTAACTAGTTGACATAAACGCCAGTCACAAGTATATGAGTTTCCTTGACGCCTAGTCTGGGTACCACCAGATCCCACTGTTCAACCCTGACTAAGAAAATACCTATTTCATCACCGCATTAGAACTTTACTAATATAGGGTGATGCCATTTGGATTGGAGAAAACTTAGGAAACCTATCATAGGATGGTTACGAATATGTTTAAGCAGCAGTTGGGATAAATGATGGATATGTATATAGATGGCATGCTCATAAAGAGTAAGAATAAGGAGTATCAATTTGTAGATCTAGTGAGGACTTTTGAAGTACTTCACTACTACAAATTGTGACAATCCACTCAAAATAATAACGGGTGGCCAACCCTATACTACATTAAATCAGGCATCTCAGATGGCACAGTCTCAACATCAACTGACAAAACACAATAATATAAGGCTAACTACCCGAAGTCATTAAAAGCGGATTGCCAAAAATTTAAAACTTTTATTTAACACCAATATAAAACCAGCCATGCAACCATAACCAATAAGACAACATCTAACTATGATGAGTGATACAACAAACTCTACAATATGTAAATAAATGAATAAAAGAGTACAATAAAATGTATAAGGTAAAATACCCGAATATGCTGTCGGGTCACAGACAATACAATAATCTGAGAGAGAATATAAAAGTGTTAATCTAAGTATAGACCCAAATATACAATTGAATCCTAATCTAGATATACAAAAGATAGGAATCGACTAAGGCAAAGTGTCGCAACAGTCCGCTACTGCCACAGCTCCGCATGTACACTGGATGGATAAACATCAATGGCGTCCTTGCAGAGGAACAACTAAAGTAATACAATATATATACATAGCAGGAGAAAATATAAACGGGTCAGAGCCCGAGTTGAAAACATTTTATAGCAAGTGCATTAAAATGCATAATAATTATAAATGCTTTATTAAATGATTTAATGGAATCGCACTCTCCACAATAATTCAACTCACCTCTCAACTAAAGCGCGCAACTAAACGTATGCACGTGATCTCCAAATTTATGCCCAAATCTATTTAGGCAAGGTTATCTAACTTAAACCCAAAATAAACATTCAATTAAAATCATCTAACTTGTCTCCCCAATCTACACTTATCTGAATTCCATTTAAATCATATACTTTAACTTTTAATGTTAAGGTTCTCATTCATATGTTCACTTTCTCAACATATAGGGTTTACATACCCGTTTTCTTATCCAACATACAATAAACATAAACATCTTCTTTACTAGAATTTTTCATATTCTAGTTATGCCAACAATATACAATTATATAGATGAGTTATTAGCATCTAAGTGCTAAGGACTAAACTTCTCCCGATTCTTAATACTGCACTACGTTTCGTGCGTGGGACGTCTCGCCGAGGCGAAATCCAAACAAGGAACCCCCTCGTTACACTACTCCTGACAGTATTAATTTTCGAGATTCATTATGCCCTCAATGCCTGATGCATGTAACCCAAATTCTTATTACTCCATTTTAATTAATTTATTATTCCCAATTCCCAACAGTGCACTGCGGTTCGTGCGTGGGACGTCTCGCAAAAGAAAAATCCAAACAAGGAACCCCCCGATACACTACTTATAGCACTATCGATCGTCGAGAAGTATATACATTATATATATGAGCATTAAGGACTACCTTCTCCTCACTTTCCAACATTACACTGAGCTTCGTGCGTGGGATGTCTCGCAAAAGAAAAATCCAAACAAGGAACCCCCCGATGCACTACTTATTGGCAATGTTGGTCGTTGAGGTCCATTATGCCCTCGATACCCGAGTAACCAATCACATCAATCATATAACCATCCAAACGAGCTATAACTCGAGGACGCAGGCTCACTATGCTATTATCTTCCAGTTTCCCATCCACGTAGCAAACTGGGAAACACCTGGTGGGGTTCAACGGCACCCACCTCGTGATCAACTCACGCACACAACGTCCCGGAAAGCGGTCATAACTCCTAACCAGCAAGTGAGAATGACACATACCCACGACTTCTCACCCCAAAATAATAAATGTATATCACATAATAATCACCATGGACAACTATGACTTGGGGAATATCCACACCCTGCTCATCGAGCCAGGATGCTCACCCTCATCGCACGCAACTTCCCAATGATAGCAAGGAGGGGGGATGCTTCACTATATATATATATACTAGCGAATACCCGTGCCGAGGGCACAACGATAAATTTGCCCTGTGATAAAACTCACACCATAAAAAAACTGTGATAAAACCCAGCCCATAAAAAAAGAAAAAAAAAAGGAAAAAAAAAGAAAACAAATAGTTAAAAAAAAAAAATACTTTTAGCATGACATTTCATGCATGGGCATGAAATGTTAAAAATATCATATATGCATTTTTGCCATCCCCATATGGCTCCATATTATATGGATATATATACCATCACATAAGGCATACATACATCATCACATCATATAAAGATATACCATCATATAAGGTATACCTATCACATTATTTATATATTCATAGTACGCACTTAGGCGTAGTTGAATTAATATCATTGTTTAGTATACCTCTCTCTCTTGATATACTAATCGTCAATTCTCACACATCTTCCCCACTTAGCATACACTATACTATTTCTCGCTTGAATCTTACATATCGCTTCTATTTATGAATTGTCTCTCAATTCTATTTAAGTTAAGGATATTCTTTATCCTAATGCCCCTCAATTTGCATTTCTCATTGTGTGAGACATCTCCCAAATCATTCATCATTAAGGATATTTTTATATCCGTATGCACGTTTATTAGCATCTAAGATTCTCCATCCATAGTAGGGTTCAACTAATTTTATGAACCTTTAAAGTTATCCCATTTGGGATTTGGTCCTACAATCCAATATCTCTAAACTCATTCTCATTCTTTCAAATCAATTTAATAATTATCTCCACATAGAATTTCCATCAATAGTGGGCTTCCCCACTTAGAACATACCAAAATCTCTAATCGGTATTCCTCAATTTAAGTCAACATGACTCCAATAATTTCTTATAAGGGAAACTCCCTAAAAATCTCCAAAAGATACTCAACATATCTCCTATAGAGGTCTCCAATCGATAACCTCGAATAAAACGGAATGAAATTCTCCCTAGAAAACATCCCTCAAAAAGCCATGTTTCCGAATCGATTCGGGCCAATTCCGAATCGATTTGGCCCTCCGAATCAATTCGGCCTCCAAGGCGAATCAATTCGGGTCATCAGACCTGGGATTCTATCCCAGGACGAATCGATTCGGCTGGGGTCCGAATCGATTCGGTCACTCAGACCTGGGCACCTGTATATTTCCGAATCGATTCGATAAGGGGCCGAATCGATTCGGCCCTTCAGAAGGCTCGAAAATGGCTACTTTTTAGTAAGCCAAAAATCCCAAAGTTCATTTTTAATCATTTTCTCTTCATTTCTCTTCAACCCAATCACATATTTAACATTAATATTCATCCAAGAACACCTATAAACTAATTTCTATCATCAAATCCAAGATCTACATAACAAATCTAAGATTTTACCCAAAAGTTAGGTTTTGATAAACTAAACCTAAAACCCAAAGATTTAATCCAAAAATCATGCAATAAATGGTACACAACAATTATTTAGCAAGTTTAATCACTTGCCTCAGGTTCGTAGGGTCTGATCCGTCCTCGTGAACGCGTATTGGCCAAAAATCTCCACTTTCTTTCTCTTTTCTCCTTCTTCTCTTCTTCTTTCTTCTTCTCTCTTTCTTTCTTTCTCTTTCTCTTTCTCTCTATTGAGAATAAATCTCCCGTAGGCTAGCCTTATCTCCCAAGATACACAACTTTAAATGATAATGCACACTTTAAATGACTCGGTTACTTTAATTCGAGTCAAACGAGCTTAAATTATTTCGGAACCTAAATAGACCCCAAGTACAGTCATTTTGACTTTCTCGATCCTTCCGAAAACAACTACACCCTCAAAATTACCATTAGACGCACTTTTTAACAACTTCAAATTTTGACATCAAATGCCAGTTTAATTATTCTCCAAATAAAAATGATATTTATTTCTCCCAAAATAAATAATTAGCCGTCCTAAAACCTCGGGTTGTTACAAACTTCCCCACTTACAAAAATTTCGTCCTCGAAATTTAACTAAGCCTAATTCTCCAATGCTCAACTAGTTCCTATGACACTCATCCTCACTAATCCTACACATAAATCTCTAACTTCCCACGGTGAATTTATTTTAATTTATTTTAAGTTTTATGAAACCAAACTTTAACAACTAGGGCGCCCATACACCCTTTATTTTCGAGCTTTACTCGTACCAATCATAATGAGGCTTCATTTTCCTCTAAAGTTCCACAATCCCATAAATATAAATTATACTAGCATATTAATAGAGTAAAAAATTTTGAATGGTCCAAAGAAATAACTCCTCTCAATTCATGACATTCGCCACTTTCATGCAGGGGGCGTCTCGCAAATGCCAAATCGAAACAAGGAACCCTCCCAATACACTACTATGTAGCGACGTCGGGGATTGAGAGTTTGTTAAATCCAGACTAGAGTTTGAAAATATTTTAGTGAAAAATCATTTTGAAATGGCCCAATGACCTATATAAAGTTTTATTTTGAAATTAGTTTTAAAAAAAAATTATGTCTTACAATATTTAAATAAAGTGCCTTATGTCCATAGCACAAGGTCTTATCAATCATCATACATATAACAACATATAGCTCACAAAAATTAGCATAATTATGAGCTAAACTTTCCTGCGTCCCAATCATCCACAAATTCTGAGCTCTTTAAGTAATGATATCTTATATCATATTAACATATTGCCATTTATTTGGCTCATTCATATCTGGAATACATCAATTATATAAGTCTAACTTGACTATATAAAAAGAAGAAGTAGCTTTATCATTACTACTTAACACACAATAAAAATTCTTACATTCATAACAAGATTATAGCTCTCTTTGAGCACATCACAAAATTATTTATTCTTTCAAAAGATAATAACATAAGAGCCTAACTTGCTCAAAATTTCCTTTCGGGTCATTACATACATAATAAGGTTATAGCACTACCCTCTCACAAATATCTCCCATATGATATTCCCAAAACTTTACATACTAATATTCCTATTCACAAAGGAAAATTAACTTGCCTCATCCGTCTCTAGTCCGATTGCCCAGCATCATCAATGGGCTCCCACACAAAGTCTCCTGATCTAAAATGACCTCGAATCCGTTGTAGGGGTTGCACTTCCAAAATTTCGTCAAAACGTGGTCCTTTACCTCTTTTAGGATAATCTCTCTTTTTATGACCTATTTCTTTACAGAAGAAACATCTACCCGCTAATCCTCTCGGCCCACCTTGAGGAACAAAACGTCGTTGTGACTCTATATAGTCCGACTTATACCCACTCTCATTACTGGCACTCTCTTCGTCAAATCTACTTGATGAACTCGAATCTCTAAAGTTCTTACCCTCCTGCGAACGAATACGGTATTAATGACACTTCAACAGTGCCGCATTCACTACCTCGACGAAAGTCACTAACACTGAGCTCTCTAACAAATGCCGTCGAATTCTCCAATCTAAACCTCGAATAAATTTTGATATACGCTTCTCTTCCGTATTTACCTCATCAGGTACTAATTTCGCCCGTCTAGAAAATTCTTCTTCATATTCTGCCACCGTTCTATCACCTTGAAACACATCCATCGATTTCCTCCTCATTTCCTTCTGAATTGGGGAAGGAAAATACCTTCGATCAAAGAGTTCCCAAAAATCTGTTATAGGCAAAATATCTCTCTGTTCAGATGTGGTGACAGACTCCCACCATTGAAGAGCTGCACCCGATAACTTAAAGGTGACTAAAAACTGTTTCTGCACCTCACTACACTCAACCATACGGAGGTGCCTCTGCATACTATTCTTCCATTGACTTGCAGCCATTGCATCAAAGCCCCCTGAAAACTCTGGAGGATGCCCCTTAATAAAATCTTCCTTCACTCTCTCCCACAAAGACAGTCCTAAATGGGTTTGGGCTGCTTGAACGGCAGGTTGCTGCACCATCGTAGAAATGGCAGCAATTACTGCTTGTGCCACAATATTGGCAACTTCATCTGTAGTCATGTTCCTTTGAGGCGTTTGGGGTTCCACATCCCCTTTATTTGCCTTGACTGAACGACCTCTCTTCGGTGGCATCTGAAACAAGAACAATTGTATCAGAACACCTTTCAAATGTTTTCAAATCACAAAAAGATATGGACGTGTGAATACAACAGTCCTAATAATAAGGCTCTACATCAAGAACGCTTACGGAAGATCGCAGTAGCGCACAGAGATCTTAAATACACTAGAACCTGATGCTCTGATACCATATGTGACAACCCACTCAAAATAATAATGGGTGTCTAGCCCTATACTACATTAAATCAGGTATCTCAGATGGCACAGTCTCAACATCAACTGATAAAACACAATAATATAAGGCTAACTACCCGAAGCCATTGAAAGCGGATTGCCAAAAATTTAAAACTTTTATTTAACACCAATATAAAACCAACCATGCAACCATAACCAATAAGACAACATCTAACTATGATGAGTGGTACAACAAACTCTACAATATGTAAAGAAATGAATAAAAGAGTACAATAAAATGTACAAGGTAAAATACCCGAATATGCTGTCGGGTCACAGACAATACAATAATCTGAGAGAGAATATAAAAGTGTTAATCTACAACACTTTAGTATAGACCCAAATATACAACTGAATCCTAATTTAGATATACAAAAGATAGGAATCGACTAAGGCAAAGTGTCGCAACAGTCCGCTACTACCACAGCTCCACGTGTACACTGGATGGATAAACATCAATGGCGTCCTTGCGGAGGAACAACTAAAGTAATACAATATATATACATAGCAGGAGAAAATATAAACGGGTCAGAGCCCGAGTTGAAAACATTTTATAGCAAGTGCATTAAAATGCATAATAATTATAAATGCTTTATTACATGATTTAATGGAATCGCACTCTCAACAATAATCCAACTCAACTCTCAACTAAAGCGCGCAACTAAACGTATGCACGTGATCTCCAAATTTATGCCCAAATCTATTTAGGCAAGGTTATCTAACTTAAACCCAAAATAAACATTCAATTAAAATCATCTAACTTGTCTCCCCAATCTACACTTATTTGAATTCCATTTAAATCATATACTTTAACTTTTAATGTTAAGGTTCTCATTCATTTGTTCACTTTCTCAACATATAGGGTTTACATACCCGTTTTCCAATCCAACATACAATAAACATAAACATCTTCTTTACTAGAATTTTTCATATTCTAGTTATGCCAACAATATACAATTATATAGATAAGTTATTAGCATCTAAGTGCTAAGAACTAAACTTCTCTCTATTCTCAATACTGCACTACGTTTCGTGCATGGGACGTCTCGCCGAGGCGAAATCCAAACAAGGAACCCCCCGTTACACTACTCCTGACAGTATTGATTTTCGAGATTCATTATGCCCTCAATGCCTGATGCATGTAACCCAAATTCTTATTACTCCATTTTAATTAATTTATTATTCCCAATTCTCAACAGTGCACTGCGGTTCGTGCGTGGGACGTCTCGCAAAAGAGAAATCCAAATAAAGAACCCCCCCGATACACTACTTTTGGCACTGTCGATCGTCGAGAAGTATATACATTATATATATGAGCATTAAGGACTAACTTCTCCTCACTTTTCAACATTACACTGAGCTTCGTGCGTGGGACGTCTCGCAAAAGCGAAATCCAAATGAGGAACCCCCCAATACACTACTTATTGGTAATGTGGGTCGTTGAGGTCCATGATGCCCTTGATACCCAAGTAACCAATCACATCAATCAGATAACCATCCAAACAAGCTATAACTCAAGGACGCAGGCTCACTATGCTATCATCTTCCAGTTGCCCATCCACGTAGCAAACTGGTAATCACCTGGTGGGGTTTAACGGCACCCACCTCATGATCAACTCACGCACACAACGTCCCAGGAAGCGGTCATAGCTCCTAACCAACAAGTGAGAACGACACATACCCACGACTTCTCACCCCCAAAATAATAAATTTATATCACATAATAATGACCATGGACGACTATGAACTGGGGAATATCCACACCCAGCTCATCGAGACAGGGTGCTCACCCTCATCGCACGCAACTTCTCGCGGATAGCAAGGAGGGGGTATGATTCACTATATATAATATATACCATCACATAAGGCATACATACATCATCACATCATATAAAGATATACCATCATATAAGGTATACCTACCACATTATTTATATATTCGTAGTACGCACTTAGGCGTAGTTGAATTAATATCATTGTTTAGTATACCTCTCTCTCTTGATATACTAATCGTCAATTCTCACACATCTTCCCCACTTATCATACACTATACTATTTCTCGCTTGAAGCTTACATATCGCTTCTATTTATGAATTGTCTCTCAATTCTATTTAAGTTAAGGATATTCTTTATCCTAATGCCCCTCAATTTGCATTTCTCATTGTGTGAGACATCTCCCAAATCATTCATCATTAAGGATATTTCTATATCCGTATGCACGTTTATTAGTATCTAAGATTCTCCATCCATAGTAGGGTTCAATTAATTTTATGAACCTTTAAAGTTATCCCATTTGGGATTTGGTCCTACGATCCAATATCTCTAAACTCATTCTCATTCTTTCATATGAATTTAATAATTATCTCCAAATAGAATTTCCATCAATAGTGGGTTCCCCACTTAGAACATACCAAAATCTCTAATCGGTATTCCTCAATTTAAGTCAACCCGACTCCAATAATTTCTTATCAGGGAAACTCCCTAAAAATCTCCAAAACATACTCCACATATCTCCCCAATCAATAACCTTGAACAAAACGGAATGAAATTCTCCCTAGAAAAACATCCCTCAAAAAGCCCTGTTTCCGAATCGATTCGGGCTAATTCCGAATCAATTCGGCCCTGCGAATCGATTCGGCCTCCAAGGCGAATCGATTCGGGTCATCAGACCTGGGATTCTGTCTCAGGCCGAATCGATTCGCAGGGTCGAATTGATTATCGATTCGGCCCTTCAGAAGGATCGAAAATGGCTACTTTTTAGTAAACCAAAAATCCCAAAATTCATTTTTAATCATTTTCTCTTCATTTATCTTCAACCCAATCACATATTTAACATTAATATTCATCCAAGAACACCTATAAACTAATTTCTATCATCAAATTCAAGATCTACATAACAAATCTAAGATTTTACCCAAAAGTTAGGTTTTGATAAACTAAACCTAAAACCCAAAGATTTAATCCACAAATCATGAAATGAATGGTACACAACAATTATTTAGCAAGTTTAATCACTTACCTCAACTTCGTAGGGTCTGATCCGTCCTCGTGAACGCGTATTCACTAGAATTCTCCACTTTCTCTCTCTTTTCTCCTTCTTCTCTTCTTCTTCTTTCTTCTTCTTCTCTCTTTCTTTCTTTCTATTTCTCTTTCTCTCCATGGAGAATAAATCTCTCGTAGGCTTAATAAGCCTTATCTCCCAAGATACACAACTTTAAATGATAATACACACTTTAAATGACTCGGTAACTTTAATTCGAGTCAAACAAGCTTAAATTATTTCAAAACCTAAATAGATCCCAAGTACAGTCATTTTGACTTTCTCGACCCTTCCGGAAACAACTACACCCTCAGAATTACTATGCGACGCATTTTCTAACAACTTTAAATTTTGACCTCAAATGCCAGTTTAATTATTCTCCAAATAAAAATGATATTTATTTCTCCCAAAATAAATAATTAGCCGTCCTAAAACCTCGGGTTGTTACACAAATGAGGATGAACGCATCCACGTGATCATTTGGGGGGTAAAGTTAGGGAAATTCCTTAGGTCTCTTGTCAGTTAGGAGGGATAGAGGTAAACCCTGATCAGATAGAAGCGATAAAGAAGGTACAACCTTCAAACACCGTGTGTGAGGTGCAGAAGTGGACTGGCTTGCTCTTCGCACTAAATAAGTTAATATCAAGATATTTAGATAGGTACATGTAATACCCCATAATTTTTAATGATTTTTATATGGGGATTAATTAAATTAAAATGGGAAATTAATCTGGATTAAAAATAAATATAAATTATCGTAATAAGGTTTGATATTGATTTTTATATATTGTATTGTATCGTAGACTTCGGTGAGTATGTTGTCTTGTTATATTTGATCCCGGTGAGTAGGGACATTTACTGATGCGATTCAGGGTATATTGGTTTCTTATCGAGCGGAGAGATTTAGCTCGTTATTGAATTAGCATCGAGGACTCAATAATAGAAATAGCGTCATGTTTTATATCGTCTTTAGTAGTATGGGGGTGGACGAGTGGAATTTTATGTCAAGAGACGGGGATTTGGGGGTATAGGTTAATTGCTGAGGGTCAAACGGATATCGACGACCGATATTATTAGTTAGTAGTGTATCGGGGGGGTTCCTAGTTTGGATTTCGCTTTGCGAGACATCCCACGCATGAAACTTAGGGAACATCGGGAGTTGGGAAAAGTTTGGACTTGAGGACACGGGTTTAGTACCTTAGTTATTCTACATATATGTAGTTATAACTGATAATGATAGTTATATTACGATTTAAGGCCAGTAGAGCCATATGATGTTGATGTAAGAATAATTAAGTTACGATTCATATTGTGGTTGAGTATAACCTTATTTTATAGTCATACCCAGTATACAAGGCATAATTTAAAATCGGTATATTACATTCAGTTACTTTGTACAAAATTGTATGGGACATAAGGGGTATGGTCACCCTAGTTAGTTGAGATTTCCAGTATCATTCACGAGGAGAAACCATGAAAATATATCAAATAAATGTAGATGCATGGGTAAATTAAAGGCACAATTAGAATGAGACAAATAGGATGTAGTTGCATTATGAGCAAGGCGTGTCACCAGAGACCGAAGAGTAGACAGAAAGTGGTGACTATAGAGTTGAAAATCACAAGTAATGTACATTTTAGACTTTTGGGGATAATCAGGAGCTACTTTGTGCAGAGGAGTAATATGACGAGAGCTATGTCATAAACAACTGAAGATGTAAAAGTCTGACGTGGGTAGTCAGGTATGATTGAAGATATCTCCCATGAAAGGAGTATATGATTTGAAAAGTGGAAGCTGACACCTAGGGAGGAGGGGACGTTCCCCAGGATAGTGAATGGAATAGCTGTTAGAATGTTGACCCAATCGTATTGGAATATTCTTGGGAGAAGGGTAACTGGTTTTGAAGGGGCCAAGGTGAAATAGTAAGGAAAATAAAGGAGTACTTCAGAGTAAAGTGATTAGGGTGGATTGCCCACTTGTTCGAATAATAGAGTATAGACCATCGGACTAAAGAGTACCATTAGTGAAGGGGTACTAAAACCAACGTAATGTTTCCAACTTTATAAAGATGTGGATACCATGGGAGGAAGTATCTGAGAGTATTAGTACTGAGCTTATTCTAATTTTGAGAACAAAATTTCTTTGTAAGGGGGGAAGTAGGTAACACTCCGTAATTTTTAATGATTTTTATATCGGGATTAATTAAATTAAAGTGGGAAAGTCATTCGAATTAAAAATAAATATTAATTAGCGTGGCAAGGGTTGATATTTATTTGTATGAATTATATTGAGTATTACTTAATGAACGAGTAATAAATTAGTAAGAATGCATTATGATTGTCGTGAGTGAGAAATAAGACAATTATGGTAATTTCGTTGGGACGCGCATGTCTGTCGTGTTGAGACATAAATTTATGAAATAAAATGAGATTTATTTAAGAGTCATTAAAATGGTCATTTTAAGTGAGACAGTGGGTCTGGAAGGATCGAGACAATCAGAAAAGTGTACTCGAGAGTTTGGATTGGGTCCCGAGTCATTTTTGGGCCAAACTAACACTTTGAGAGGGTATTTTGATCATTTGACTTTTTAGGGTAAACGGACCAACGAATTTGCAAGGGTTATATCAACAGGTATGTTGAGGGTGCTAGGGTTAAGGATTAAAAAAATAGAGAGAGGCCATTAGAGGAGGAAGGAGAAGGATTTCAAGGCTCCCCACACCACTTTTGTACCACCACCACCACCACCGGAGTTTAGATCGAAAGGAGAGGAAGAAAAATCTACCATCTTTCTGCACAAATCAGACCTACAATCTCAAGGCAAGTGTTTATCTTACATGTTTCTTAAAGGTTATAATACCCATGTAGTGTAGGGTTTTATTTGATGATAAATCGATTTTCTTGGGGGTTTTGAGGGTTAAAATCCATAAATTGGGATAAGATTGCATGTAGAATGAGCCTATGTATGTGGGTAATATGAAATCAGATGTGATTGAATTAAAAACAAGAAAGAAATCTGGATTTATGATTAATTATGAATGAAGAACAAAGAAAAGTAGGATTTTAAGGATTTTAGAAAATAATCGGTTCTTGGATTGAATTCGTGATGATTTAATGTTAGATTTACGTTGAAAATCCTTCATACACACTTATATAATGTTTATTAATGTTGGTTGGAAGTTTAGTTAAGTTTCATGGAGAATTGAGAAAGTTGTGATGGTGAAAAATCGTAAAAACATAATTGTGTAGAAGGAGAAGAAGAACTGACAGATTTTGAATAGATTCATCCTAAGGGCGAATCGATTCGATCCTTAGGCGAATCGATTCAGTTTCTCATATTTTTACAATTTTCTCCTATTTAAGCCAAGAGCTTGTGAATAATGATCGGGTGAACTTTTTGGTATTTTTAAAATGTAGTGAGAGATATTGTGTTTTCCAGTAGGCTAATGGTAGGGTTGGGTCTTAGTCATAAGTGAGAAGAATTAAGGCTAAGATTAAGTGGGCATAATTGGTAATGTAAGTAAATTTGAGAGAATGAGAACGAGTCACGAAGATTTTGACTGAACCTATGATGTAGACCGGTAGTGCATGAGTGGATTAACTACTGAAATAACTTAAGGGGTAACTAGGGCCCTTCGGGAAGAAAATAGTACTCCGGAAGATATGATAGAGGGTCATAATCATAAATGAACAACACAATGATATTTAAGAGATATATATATAACATACGGATTATGTTTGTAGGTTGTGTGTATACCTATATATATATGGGTTATGTGTATGCCTATATGCGACATATGGATATGTTGTGTGTATGACTAATATGTACTCCTTGTGTGTGAACATGCCTAAGCTTCCTTCTATCACGGGAGGTTTCACGTCGTGGGCAGTCTTATCCTAATGAGCTCACTGGGGGGATTTTAGACTTGTACCCCAGAACATAGAACTTAGGGTTGATCACTACTTGTGTTGATGGTAGTGTGACTGATCATTTGGGTGCATTAGGTGTATGTATAGCCCAAAGTCTTAGAACTATGTTAACCTCCATTTTTTGTTGTTTGATTTATGGTTCGAAGAGACATTCCGAACCGATAGTCCTTGATGTGGTACGAGAAGTATAGACTTGATAGCAGAGTATGCAAGTGTGCCTCGCAGTGGCCAATTCGAGAGATACCGATTTATATTATGTATATATAGTGTGACACACACACACACACACACACACACACACACACACACACATATATATATATAGGGAGAGGATCACAAGTGGACCTAAAAGGTGGACTTTTTAATGGACTTTAACAAAAAATTCCAAACAACCCATTAATTTCAATTCATATAGTGTCTGCGCCAGTTGCAACGGACACGCGTGTGACCCGAGACCCCCTTAGGGTGGGGGTGTAAAAAAAATATTCGATCGACACGCGTGTCTGTTGCCGCTGGCGCGGACCAATTACACTATAGGAATTAAAATTAATGGGTTGTTAGGTGTTTTTTGTTAAGGTCCATTAAAAAATCCACTTTGTAGGTCCACTTGTGATCCTCTCCCTATATATATATATATATATATATATACTTGGGTGATTTATCCTATTTATGTGCAATAGTAGGGAGACTAGATAGTGTATATATAAAATAATGCTTAATCTACTTAGTGTGTGATGGTAGTAAAGTTAGATCTCGTATATCTGAAGATGATTTAAGTAGAGAAACTTAATGAATTGGTTTAAGGATAACACACATGAAATGTTAATTATGGTTTAGTAATAACATACGAGTAATATTAATTATTAGTATTAAAATAATGTAGGGCGGTACGAGGGAGTCAAAGAGAAACTTAACTAAAGAGTTAATGATAATTAAGGGTATACTATAGCGTATTGTATGAGCGGTATGCGTGAGCTAAACCTATTAGTGGTTAGCTAGATACTTATGAGGTCTAGTTAGGTTGGGTAGCATAATTATGTGGGATAAGTAAGAGATATTAGGTGTTCACTTTAGATGAGAGGTGAGGAACTCAATAGACTGTACGCGGACTAACATGTGTAACTAATAACTTCTTTTAAACTGTGATTTAAGCGCCTGCAAAATATTTTCAAAAGATTTTCTTGGGATCTAACCCGTATGCAAAATATTTTCAAAACCTTTTAGGTGTCCATCTACAGGGACGCCCAACTTGATGATCTATTCCAGGGATGCGTAGCTACAGCACTTGTGGATGCTTATAAGATTTGGATTAGACGCTTCAGTTACTTTATTCCTAAAGTAGGATTCATTATCAGTTTTTATTTGGACGAGTTGCCCCTTTAGCTATTTCTTTTATTTCAGTTCAAACTGTGTACTTAGATTTATTATTTCTATTGGACTTTATATTAGACTTGGGAACCAATGGCCTATTCGGTATTGTTTAATCAGTTATTTATCTTGTGTTTGATTTAGATTATTATTATTGCTTTGATGGTTTGATTGTTGAATTTATTTTTGCATGATGTTGTTTAATGAAAGATAAAATTTAGCACCGGTTTTTGAATACTGGTGGTTAGTAAATTTTAAAATGTTTTCGACAATGATGATATGAATGAGCCAAATGAGATTCTTGTATTATTTTTATAAAGGATTGATCACCCGACATTTAAATACGAGGGGTGTCATAGTACCGACCTTTATTTCAGTTATTGAGTAAAAGGAGGAAGGAAATATGGAATAATGGATATACCCGGGCGCTCAAAAAATTGAAAAAGTACTTGAGCCGACCGTTACTGCTAATAATTCCAAACAAAGTGGGGCTCATGTACTGGTATCTAGCAATGTCCAGTCATACAGTTAGATCAACTTTGGTTTGCGAGAAGGATGAGAGTCAAACCCCCATCTATTATGAGAGAAAAACCTTACCCGATGCTGAGAAAAGATACCTCCCATTGGAAAACCTTACGTAGGCACTGGGGATAAGTTAAAGCATTATTTTGAGGCATACACCATAGTTGTTATGACCTCCTTACCTTTAAAGACAGTTCTATAAAAGTTTGATCTTTCTGTATGGATGTCCAAGTGGTTGGTGGAGTAAGGGATGCTCGATATCAAGTTTCATCCTAGGATGACAATCAAGGGGAAAGTCTTAGCTGACTTAATCGTTGAATTCTCAAACAACTAGGCACCAGTGGAGGTTAACACCGAAAGTGAATAGAATGCTCAATAAACGATTGAAAAATGAGAAATATAGACCCTTTATGTCGATGGAGCCTAAAATTCCAAGGGGATAGGAGTGAAGATAGTGTTAGTATCCCCGAAGAAAATAGTCCTTGAGCAAGCGATACGCTTGGGATTTGAAGTCTCCAACAATAAAGCGAAGTATGAAGCATTGCTAGGCTATTTAAAAAAGGCACTCTCCGTGGACTCTGATTAACTTGACGTCTTATGTGACTCATGGATGGTACAAAATTAGATATGAGGAGACTATAATGCCAAGGATGAACACATAGTTGCATACCTAGAGGAGTCCCATCACCTGGTCGCCCAGTTCGTATGTGTACATGTACAATAGTTCCCAAGAGGTAGAAATAGTCATACAGATTCCCAAACCACACTTATTTTATCTATGAAGAAAAAATCAAGCAGACAATCCAAGTAGAATATCTTAATAAACTCACCATCAATAAGGGGAAGTTAGTTGAGCTGGTTATGGCCATCGATAGGGACCCATGTTGGATGGATCCGACAGTTCGTTATAGGAAAGATGATGTTATGCTTGATGATAAGAAATATGCGCATAAGATTCATGTTAAGAATTCTCGGTTCCATTTGTCATCGGATGAGAAATTTTATCGTCGCTCCTTCTCAAGACCATACTTGCAATGTGTTTACCCAGACGATGTCTACCAAGCCCTCTATGACTTACTTGAGAGAATACGTGGAAGCCACACATGGGGAATATCACTGCCATTTAGAGCAATGAAAGAAGGGTATTAGTGACTGTACATGTAACTACATGCAGTCGCATATGTCCATAAGTGAAAAACTGTCAACTCACCTTTACTGCATCAGCACCTCAAGTCCCTCACGAGCCCTTGGCCTTTTGTGCAATGGGTACTAAATATTATTGGTTCACTACCCCTCACACCCGATAGCAGGATGTTCCTACTAGTCGACACATATTATATTTCCAAATTGGTGGAAGGAGAATTAGTGGAAACATCCGAGACATCGCCATGTCCAGATTTATCTAGAGGAGCATCATAACTCGATTTGGTATTCCTTGTATTATTATAACATACAATGGGACTCAGTTTAAAATCATTTTTTTTAAAGCTACTGCAATGATTCAAGACGAAGCACTACTACAGTTCAATGGTATACCCTTAGAGCAATGGTCAAGTAAAAGCCTCTAACAAAACAGTCCTCAGTGTGATAAGTAAGACGTTGAAGAAAGTGATGGGCGCATGGGTTGACCAAATCCCCAACATTTTCTGGGTATATCGAACAATGCCCAAGAGATCTACGGGGAAACATCCTTTGACTTAGCTTATAGGATGGAAGTTATCATCATATTAGAAATAGGCATGCCAACCATTAGGTCCTCCCTTATTGACCAAGACGTTAATAGCGAAGCAATCACAGTCGAGCTTGACCTAGTAGATAAAAGGAGATGATTGTACCTCATAAAGATCGCCTCCTATCAGCAATAATTGGCCAAGCAGTACAATAAGGGGCTAAGGCAAGGATCTTCAAGGTTGGGGACTATGTGTTAAGAAATATTACTGGTAACGCAAGGAAGCCTTCAGACGAAAAATAAAGACCTAACTAGTAAGGACCATTCAAACTTGTTAGAGACGACTTGCAGAGAGCCTACCACTTAAAAATAATGGAGGACAGAAAGGTCCCCTGAGCATGAAATGCAGTTAACCTCAAGAAATTCTACTTTTAGTTTTAATTTAGTTCAGTATTGAATTGCTTTTAAATTTTTGTTTGTCAAACATTAGGTGAGATTTCTTATTTTATTTATTGTTCCAAGTGGCAGGAAATGAATAGTTAATAAAGAAGGTTGATTAGTCAAATGGATTGTAGATGACATATTATCTATATGTAGACATTTATCTTATTTTATATATCTTCTTTTAAGACCGATCAATTGGTTAACCAAAGACTATCATCGATTGAAACATTTGGATATAGATTGACTGGTTTATTGACTAATGACCAACTAAAAACCAAAATGTTTTGACGATTAACAAAACTTGAACAATGGATCATATTCGATGAAAGGCCTATTGGGAAGTCTTAGGCCCCAAGGACCAACCAAGTCAACTGGGAGACGACCCAACAAACAAGTTCATTTTTTCTTTTCTAATTCTAGGCATAAGGTTTGATGTGATGACAACACCTAAAAGGTAAGACCATGGACCACAAAATGCAAAGGAAAGCATAATATGAAAATGTCCATTAATACTTAAAGTTATAATAAGAATGTTGAAAAAGCTAATAATTTACAACAAATAAGTAATTATAGTTGGATCATTTGCTTGACTGAATCAATTCATCCTCTGAAGGGACAACCCCAGTATATAGAATGTCCAGCATAAAAGGTCTGGCAGTCTCATCCAGATCCCTAATTCCTGGTGGTCTTCCAGGGTCGTCCTTTTAACCAATGTGGAGGTCGATAGAGCCCATCATCACCATCGAGCCCATAGTCTCCCATGTATTTCATTATCAAACTAATCAGAATGACATCTCTTGGGATCCATGAAGATTCAAGCTTGTAAGGAGGACTTTGATAATTGGGGCAATCGAGATCGTACCAATACCATAGTTGGAAATCCTTGGGCACCTTCGCAACTGCCAAAATATTGAGCCATCCATTTTTATAAGCAACCTTTAAAGCATAATTTAGAGAAATATCCAAATTAATAACAAATTTATCGTATCCATCAATATACACTTGGTAATGTTACTTATGAAACTGGAGCCTTACGCAATCAAGCTTCTCGAACACTCTTTTAATGGTCGCCTCTTTATCTTGAAAAAACATTTTGGTCTTCTCTAGCTCCTTTGTCAACTGAACCTTCTCTTGTTCTTTAAAGGATGATAAACTTTTGATGGCCACGTCCTTGTCATGAAAGGACTTTTGGGCATTCTCTAAATCATCTCTTATCATACCATTATCCTGTTCAAGGAAGGAAGATCATTCCCCAGCTTACTTATCCGGTAGAGAATTTTTGGATCTCCCAAGCTCAACTCTCAAATTATTATTCACCTTCTTAAGAAGGATGGCAACTTTCATTATTCTCTAGAGGTTGACTTGCAGAATGAAAGTATTTTTGGCATGCGCATATTGAATTTTTGCTAGCTTCTGGTCAAATCTTCCATATCTAGCCATCTCGGCCATATCCTTATCAAACTTAGCTCAAAGAATGGCTAATGCTTTATCATGAGGGGCTTGGGTGGCAAAAATCATACCATAGTAGACAATATTATTCGCCATATCCTAATGAAAAAGTCGATGCAAATCCGAGTAGGCCTCTTTTGCTCACGAAGATGCACCAGGATCAAACATATGGTCGAGATCATCAGCATCGTCATAACTGACAGTAAGGAGTCTTTCACTCCCTTCTTCGAAATCATTGTGAGTAGCGACTAGCATTATAAGTCTTGTATCAAACTAAAAATATGCAAGAATAATTGGTCGGTCATCAAAGCTCGATAAAAGAGAAAATGCATAAGATAATATGAGACAAATGAACAAATTAAGTTGAATCGAACTTTAAATTTCATTAAATATAGTCAATGGGGAAATCCCTACATCACAAATGAAAAGGAAATGAATATACCATTTCCTAATTTTATGGTTTATTCTCTCTCACCTTCGCCTTCTCGACAGGTTGGATTGTAGTAATGCCTTCTAATTGGTTGGATCCATTTTTATCCTTCTCGATATCCTAGTAAGCGTTGGCCTATCTGAGAACCTTAAAAGACCCGTAGCTATTGTTAGCTTTCTCAACTTCTTGATCGAAACCAATATTGGCCACTTCAATACCTGTATTAGCATCCTCAAGACCAACAATCTTCTCTCTAAGCAACTTATACCCCTCCTCATCATCATCTTCCTCATCAAATAGAAGAGGGGAGCTTACATTATGCTCCCTAAACAACACAGAGTCCTCAGCAATGCCATCCTTGACAAGATCCTCATCCTACCCACTCTTAAAAAACATCTTCTTGAGATATCTAATTTTCTCCTTGGCCTTGGAAAAGGCCTTATCCCAGCTACGAGTACAGGCATCAGACTTAGCTTATATAATTCTAGCTAGGGCCTTCTCAGCTTTGGCCTTGGATTCATCAGACTTGATCTTGGCTATCTTGGACTCAATATTGGCCTTTTTAGCTTCATCCTTGGCCTTATTAGCAGTGGTGACCAGATCAGTGGGATCCTTAATCTTGTTACGGAGGTTGACATTAGCTACCTATAAATCCTTGACCTTCTAGTTAAGTTTCTCCTTCTCGACGATCGCAACCTGACTAACTGACTGAGCAATATCCAAAATCGTGGTTGCCTCATTGAAAGCTACCTCCACATCATGGGATGACTTCCTTAACACAATATCTCTCTCCAATATCTGGTCATAGTCAACCAGGAACTACAACACATAAAAAGAAGAGAATATCAACAGCTTATAACTAAAGGAGTAATACAAGGAGGAATATACAGTGTTTATAATGAACTTAGAAGAATAAGTTTGTAATTAGCATATTCGACCAACCAACTATGAGTCAGGACAATAGAAGTTGCCCTGTTAGTAAGAAGGAACATTGATGATCCAATTGAGCCATGCACTAGGTCGGGGTAAGCGTCAATAGAATGGGAAACAACCTTGCCCTTACCAGTAACATTTTTCCCACAGTGGGGGAGGAGGAGCATTATCCTTATTTATCTTCTTGGAGGGGGTCTATATGCGAATCCTCAATATCCAAGAGGAGGAAGATGTTCCTTCCTCATTTAATCCCTCTGAGGTAGAAACCTTTGGATCGTCCTTGCAATAAAAAAATGTTTGAACTCTTGTAGTCGCGGAGAAAGGCATACGACCTGGGATGGTCATCAGTTCCAATCTTCTACTGAATAGCCTAAACTCTCTAAAAAAACTAGCAAATTTCATATCCTGGTCATGAGAATGTTTCTTCTTGATTTTAGTTGTCAAGAAATATATAAGAACAATCCCAATCAATTAAATGAAAAAGAAAACCCAGTAAAAGGATGTAATTGTGACCTAATCTACTGGGATCACAGTTTTATTGTGAAAAACTAGTTCTATCAAGATGTAGTAAGTACTCCCAAAGACATGGGAATACGATAGGTTGAGTTTCTTCCCTATTCATAACGCATAGGTCATGTGTAACATATATGGAAGTAGATATACCCTATTCATCGTATGGCATGCGGTACTCACTGTCTCTACCCAAAAATGTCTAAGCAATTTTCCCCCCAAAAGCATGGATCTAGCCATTTCTTGAATCGTCCGGTTCTTTCTATAAACTATCCCATTTTGTTGAGGTGTAGGAATGACTAAAAACTCGTATTTGATACCCATTCCACCACAATACCTATCCAATCTATCTTCTTTAAATTTAGTGTCATTGCCACTATGCATCTATATAATAATGACACCGTGTTAGTTTTTTAGGACACAACACTTGGTTGTTAGGAACTCAACTACATAAGATTTTTCTCTAAGAAACCCCATAATAGAGTATCTCAAAAAGTCATCGATCATCACGAGAAAGTATCTCTTACCACCTAAGCTCTCCATACGAGTAGGACCCATAGGGTCCATATGTATCAATTCTAAAACATTAAAAGTGGTAATGGTATTAACTTTCGATAGGCACTTCAAATTTCCTTTCCTTATTAGCAAGGACCATAAACCGAGGAAGCTGGGTTCCTAAGCGATGGTAAGTCATGCACTAGATCTTTTTTCACTAATTTCTCAATGTTTTTAAAGTTCACATGACCTATTCATTGATTCCAAAGGTCCATAGAGGAGATCGTGGCATTATTACCCATAAAGGAGGATTTAGGAATGATCCCATAGCAATTATCTTCGGTCTTCACTCCTGAAAGTAAAAGCTCACTGGATTGATTATATACATTACACTCGGACCAGTCGAACTTTACCACAAAGTTTGCATTGTAAAGTTGGCTTATGCTAATCAAGTTTGATTTTAACCCTTCAATGTACAAGATATTATCTAGTTTAGGAAATTCGATTATCTCAACAAAACCACATCCTAAAATACTAGACCCACTCCCCTCTTCAAAGGTGATTTTGCCTTCTTTTCAATTTATAAGGTCAGTAAAATATTATTTATTACCAGTCATGTGCATAGAGTACCCACTATTAAAATACCATTAGGAATTATTTTGAACCTTGAGAGAGACGTGAACAATAAGGGCTTTGTCGTCTTACTTAGGTACCCAAGTGGAGATAACCTTTTGTTTGCCCTTATCATTTTTGGCTCTAGTAGCAACATTAGAAGCGTTATCAAATGAAATAGACATCCATTGAAATTCTTTCATTAAGCTTTATGAAGTCGCGACTAGGAACCCAACTTGCTTTCTAAGACTAGCAAAGTCGCTATAGCGATGCACATGAGTATGTGTACGTTTAGTTTTACCTAACTTGTAGCAAAATTCCTTAAGGTGACCTATTCTCTTGTAATAGGTGCAAACATAGGCTTGTTTAGGTATACTTTGGTTCTCTTTCATAGGTTGAAATATCTTTTGTGATTTAGATCGAGGCAGATAAAGATTCACCACAAATTTAGGAAATGGTTTCGGTGTAGCATGGGAAGTGGATGCACCGTCATAACCTGTTCCTCACCTCTCCCCAAAACCTAAAGCGGACTAAGGAGCATCTTTCTAGCCTTTTTCGATGTATCCTCTATGGTAACCTTGACCTCCCGAGCATGTTCGATATCTTTCTTAAGTTAGTATCCAAGGGTTTTAGTTTTTTACGAGTTTCCACGGATGCTTGAAGATCTCTCGTAACACTAGTCACTTTGCTAGTCAAGTCACCATTTTCCCTTACTACTAAAATAAATCTCTCTCACAAAGAAACTCTCACCGAGGACTCGCCCTCTCTTGAAACTGTAAAATCCTTCTTTAAAGATAAAGCTCTAAGCGCCAAACTTTTGTTTTGCTTTTTCATTTGAAAGAATTTGGCATAATGATCGGTGCAAGCACGTTGTGGCCAATCCCAATCCCCGCTGCGGAGGGAGGAAGGGATCCTTCGGGTCTCGCGCGTCCCCTCTCAGGAGAGCGCTTCGGCCGGCGTCGATTTGTGAGGTGTGAAGATGTAGAGAGATTTAGAGTCGCCAGTCTATTTTACTCAAAACAGACAAAAGAAAAAGGGGAAGCCACCCCGAAGGATGGCATCCAAAGACATACTGGTGCGTGTGAAACCAAATGATTCGAGAAGGGTTCGGAGGCTTAGTTATGAAATGGGAAGGTGTTAGGCACCCATTCCGCCCTTTCGATTTCTCATGGATATTTGCTATTTTCCTTTATATTCCCCCCGTGATATGTGTGCATGTGTATATATAGAATGGAGGTAGGAATCCTCGACTTGTATCATAGAAAAGACAAAGCGAGTCATCCATAGGAATGTGAGATTAGTGTAGAAAATAAGATTTACGTGATTACCCCTACGTTGACCATTATAAAGGAACGATAACGCATATGGAATAATATGTTACTAAGAACAAGTATATAGAATATAATGGAAAATGAGATAAAGAGAAGATAAAAAATAAGAGAAAAAGTGAGAAAAGGACTCGAGTTTCGGGTTTTACCCCAAGACGCCTACGTAGCCTATAAAGGCATCAAAGTCCACGTAGTTCGCATATAAACGAGGGGTGGGGTTTAACCCATAAATCCAAATGGAGAAATCTCTTATTTGTAAGTGTGTGTGTGTGTGTGTAGAAAAAGTGTTTTGGTTGTGAGAAAAATGTGGAAAAGGTGTGAGAATCCCTACTTGAAATTTATGAGCAAACCCTCTTTTTCTTATTTTTTGGGTTTTTTATTTATATGAAAATAGGATATGTGCAATACTACTAGATAAAAAGTATGTTAGGATATGTGAACTAAGATGATAAAAGTGCTTAAGGAATAAAACAAGTTATTGCAAATTTAAGAAGAGAAAGGTGAGAGAGATGGACCTTCTTAGAGACTTTGAGCTTGATCTTAAATGTTGAAAGGCATCCCTTGCACTTAGATGATGATGGAGAGTGGTTAATTCATCAAGTTTGATGAAAGGGATGATGAAAAGTGGAAGTGAAAAAGGGATTTGAAAGTTGAAATCACGCTGCCTTCGAGAGAGGTTTCTAGGGGTTTGCTGAGAGTGATTTGCCTCTGATATGAGCTCTCTTGCAAATGAGGCTAAGGACTCATTTTATATCCCCAGGGGAATTCCGATAGAATTAGAGCCTTTCCTGCCTGCCGGCAGGAAGGTGCCGATAGGCAGGCTCTGGGACCTGCCGTTTGGTAGTGTGTTTCAGGCTTTTTCGGAAAATTGGCCGCCGAGGGCAAACCATTGGTCAGAATCGTGCACGCGACATACCGTTGGAAAGGTATTTAAGATACCTTCGAAAGTACTTTAGACCGCTCCCGAGTTTAGGAGTTGACTTTGGGTCAAATGTGGCTCGGAAGTGTTTATCGGTCCGCTGGACGGGGAATCGTTCAGACGCAAATGGATCGTTCGTCCGCATGGTAAGTCCGGATCGCGCATAGGACGGACTGTTAGAAAGGTTAGGAGGTGTAATTTAACATTCCAAAGAGTTTGGCCCAGTTTGGGGAGTTAAATTTGGTCAACCAGGCCCGAGAAGCATTTGGTGACCTCTCGGAGTCAAACGGATCGTTCGTCCACATGGTAAGTCAGAATCGCGCACGAGATGGACCATTGGAAAGGGTATTCAGTGACCTTAGAAGATTCATTCAGCCTCAGTTGAGATGAAGAGTTGACTTGGGTCAAATAGAGCCTGGAAGCGCTCGGTGGCCTCCAGGTAGGGTTTCGGACGCAAACGGATCATTCGTCCTCATGGTGAGTCGAAATCGCGCACGGGGCGGACCGTTGGAAAGGGTATTCATTGACCTTTAAAGATTCATTAAGTCTCGATAGAGATGAAGAGTTTTACTTTTGGGTCAAACTGAGGCGAGGAGTGCCCGATGGCTTTTAGGTCAGTACTCGGGACGTGACCAGGGTTCAGTGATGAGTGGAGGTACAAGGGACCTAAGGAGAGTTAGGGGGTAACGGAATGAGGTGTCTACAGAGTCCCTCGACGGGTGAATTTGGAACAAATGATAGCCGTCGATTAGACACCTCATGATGCTTCTGAGAGAGTGTGACCGATTCAGAGGGTCGAGGTCAATTCTGAGGACCTAAGGAATTGAGGATGACCAATTCAGAGGGTCGAGGTTGATTCTGAGGACCTAAGAGTGGTGACGATCGAGAACCGAGGTCAATTCTGACCTAACTCAGGTGACGATCCAAGACCGGGGCCAATTTTGACCCAAGAGTGGTGACGACCGAGGATCGAGGTCAATTCTGACCTAACTCAGGTGACGATCCTAGACCGGGGCTAATTCTGACCCAAGAGTGGTGACGGCTGAGGACCGAGGTTAATTCTGACCTAACTCAGGTGACGATCCAAGACCGGGGCCAATTCTGACCCAAGAGTGGTGATGACAGAGGATCGAGGTCAATTCTGACCTAACTTAGGCAACGATCCAAAATCAAGGCCAATTCTGACCCAAGAGTGGTGACGACCGAGGACCGAGATCAATTCTATCCTAACTTAGGTGACGATCCAAGACTGGGGCCAATTCTGACCCAAGAGTGGTGACGACCGAGGACTGAGATCAATTCTGACCTAACTCAGGTGACGATCCAAGACCGGGGCCAATTCTGACCCAAGAGTGGTGACGACTGAGGACAAGGGTTAATTTTGACCTAACTCAGGTGACGATCCAAGACCGGGGCCAATTCTGACCCAAGAGTGGTGACGAACAAGGACCGAGGTCAATTCTGACCTAACTCAGGTGACGATCCAAGACCGGGGCCAATTCTGACCCAAGAGTGGTGACGACCGAGGACCGAGGTTAATTTTGACCTAACTCAGGTGACGATCCAAGATCGGGGCCAATTCTGACCCAAGAGTGGTGACGACCGAGGACCGAGGTCAATTCTGACCCAAGAGTGATTGCATTTCCTTTGGGAAAAGAAAAAGGGTTCCACTGGGGAATAAGAATTGGATTTGAGGTTCCGCTGGGGAATAAGAATTGGATTTGAGGTTCCGTTGGGGAATAAGAATGGATTTTAGGTTCCGTTGGGGAACAATGAATGAGCTGGGGAAGATTTGGATCTTCCTTTGGGAGAGATCTCCTGGGTCGAGTGATTCTTCTGAATTCTGCTGGGAAAAATACCATGAGATATTGTTTCGCATCGGGTAGCCGATGGCTGGGGAGGCCTTTTGCCTTTGATTTTAGCGGGGGATCTGATCGTTGGGGAGATAACCGGTTTGAGGTCGTAAACTTTGCTAAAGAGGTGATTAAGGGGTCCGGGCGCATCGCTCGAGAGGTCATTTGCTTGGATTTTGAGGGTTCCGCTAGCGAAAAAGAGGTTTCGCCTGAAGAAATGCGAAAATTTTCTTGATGAAAAAGTTCAAAATCCATCTTGGGATTTTTCGAGGCTTTCTGGAATTTTTTGGGAATTTTTGTATGAAATTTTAAGGGGGGTGCCGGCCGGCATAGACTGAGGGGTGCCATTCGGCAGTGGCACGGACTTTTGGGCTGCCTCAGGAAGATGAGGAGACAGTGCCGATCGGTATGGCAGTGGTCTGTGCTGATCGACATGGCGCTTGGCCTCCTATAAAAAAGGGGCGAATCCCCTTCATTTTTCACAGATTCTTGCCCTCTCTCTTTCCACGATTTCTCTCTGCGAATTGTTCTAACGTTCTGATCTTCAATAAATGGCCGCCTTTGTGAGCACCGCTGTCCACCGGGAGTGGTTGACCGTTGATGACTGGGCGAATATGGATTGGAGGGACAGGGTGCCTCTTGCTTTGGGGAATGAGAATGCCTTTGATGCATTCGAGCCAGTTGCAGATGAGCGGACCTTGCTGTGGGAGCCGTCGCGTCATCGCTCTTCGAGAGTGATTCCCGGTGGTTATGTAAGTAACCTGACCTTTGGCATTCCTTTCTTTTTCGGTGATTTTTTCTTGACCTTTGACTGAATTTTTCCTTTTTCCAGTCGGATATTTCTTTGAAGAACATGCGTGCCCGCGGGACGGATGTTTGGGAGAATCTTCCACCCGTGGTGTGCTGGATGGTATCATTAGCGGGTTTTGGGAGATTAGCGGTTGCGCTGGATGAGACGCCTCGTTCGACAGCAGTTTTGTGTGACTTAGGGGAGAGGTGGTGGGACACTACCCACACCTTTCATTTTGGCTTCGGGGAGATGATGGTGACTCCCATAGATGTACAGCAATTGCTGGGGTTGGATTGTGACGGAGAGCAGATAGAGGTGGATCGCTCCTTGCGAGTGAGGTCGGAGGCGGTGCATGCGGCACTTGGTGATGTGAGGAGGATAGTTTCTGGAGATTCCATCCGGCTGTCCTTGCTGAAGGATGTTTTCTTGAGCAGGATGGTTGATGTGTAGGACGGGCTGCAAGTGAGACAGATGGCCCGATTATTCATCTTATTGGTTTTGGGAGGTTTCATGGTGGCGTCGAGCGGCGACGTCATCCATTTGTGGTTTCTGCCATACTTGAGGATGTTTTCGAACATCCTTTTCTATGATTGGGGGAGTCTGACCTTGGCGACCCTTTACTCTTCTCTGGATGCATTCAGCCGGTGCTGCCGGTAGACTTTTACTGGAGCCACGTATCTCCTTGAGGTATTCTTTATTTTGCGCATTTTCATTTCATGCATTCGCATTTTCCTTTCATGCGTTCACATTTTCCTTATGCTTCTCTTTTTGCTTGTGAATTTAGACGTGGTTATATGAGGTGATTGGCTGCAACACCCCGCTGATTGCTTTGAAGGATGACACTGTTGGGGACTTTTGCCGACTGTACCGATGGCGTAAGGCCAACCGACAGTTGAAGGGATCTCTTTCCCTGGAGGCGGTGCGTCAGGTCTTGAATGACCTGACCAGTGGTCGGGTAAGGTCATTTCCTTTTCAGTCTTGGTTTTCGCACCTTCTGATCTTGTATCGACTCATGCTTGTCTTGTGGATTTTCAGGTGACCTTTTATCCTTGGGGGATAGCTATTCAGGACACGGGGATGACTGGGGTGAACGCGCAAATGAGGCACTTGTTGGAGCATGAGTTCGGCCATTTCTGGTACCTCGGGGAGAGGGTGATTCTTCAGATTACTGAGGAGGAGGTGGTGGTGCCACCTGCACAGCCTCCTACGTCTATGAGGCGGGAACGACAGCTGTTGGAGGATGAGAGGATCGCGGCGATGATCAGCGAGTCCTATGCTTTGTATACTAATACGGCCGCGCCATATGACTATATGGACTTTGTGATGAGCTGGCTGATGGCGCCCAACATTCATGATGCCTTGCCCTTCCCTCCTGCTGGTTCGACTCAAGCGATGGGGTCTTCCCACAGTGGTAGTGGTTCGTCGGCACCTGCGGTGGCGGCGACCTCGGAGGTCCCTTTTGTTCGACTGCACACTCCTTCGTACAACATTCGACGGGATGATGGAGGGATAGTGACGATGCTGCACCGTCCTCTTGCGATGGATTCGGAGGAGCTGGGTTTGACAGAGGAGGTCCTTCGTCCTGCGGTAAACCTTTTGGTCCTTTTCCTCTTTTTTTATTTCTTTTGCTTGATACTGATTCTGCCTTTTCCTTGCAGCAAATCCGGGTGTCGACCACTTGGCTCAGGGACATTAGAGATTGGATATCATCTGCGACTGCCCACATTCGGGATGCTATCCCTGTTCCTTCTTGCTTGGTGCCGTCAGCCTCGTCTGGGGAAGACTCTATCTCGGGTAGTGGGGCGCGTCGTCTCGCCGTAGGGGGAAGAGAGCGCGTCGCAGGGGTGGAAGCTCTTGAGAGAGAGAGAGAGAGAGAGAGAGAGAGAGAGAGAGAGAAAATGTGGGTTCGGGCTGAGTCCCGTTGTTTTTGGCTTTTTCTTTCTATTTCCTGCAAGATGATGTAACACAGAAAACAGATATGTGCAATGCAATGTAATAATTTTGGTTTGACTATTATCTTTTATTTATGATGAATGAATGCATGCACATGCGCTTTTCACTTTGCTGCTGAGACCATAAAAAGGAATGCTTTTGGAATTTTTGAAGGAAAGTCTTTATTAAAAAGGGGGATTATATAAGAAGAAAAGGGATTCTTGAAATTCTGTTGAGAATATCAATTTATTTGAGTTTTTTTTTTTGTCAAAAGAGAAAAAAAGGAAAATTTCCAAAAATAGGGGGTTGCCGATCGGCAAGCACCCTGACCTGCCTATCGGAAGTTCAGTCCAGTCCCATCAATTAAAAGCTTTGAATGGTACCCTCTTCAGCCTTTGGTACCTTGTGGGGTAGGATTCCCTTCGATTTCTGCAGGGATTATGTCTTTTGTGAGAGTTCTCAAGTATAAAAGGGGGTGAGGGTGGAGTATTTTCATCACACATTTGCATCCTTATCCACTTGCCTACTATTTCTTTGCCCTACAAGATGGCTCTCCCTGGTAGCACCGAGTTTGTCAACTACCTCGAAGCCTTGGAAGCTATGTTCTCTTATAATGTCGACTATGATGCTTTCAACATGCGTCGAGTCTCCTTGTGGCGTAATCGACCTTTTGAGTGGAATATGATGATGGCGGTAGTACAATTTTGGTACCCCGAAGACCACGTATAACGCTTTGGGTTGGAAGAAGTTTGTCCTACCTACGAGGAATTTTCCGCCATACTAGGTGTGAATCCCAGTGTTGCTACGGCTTTACCCGAATTTTCTCGCTCCTCTAGGGATTTGTTGGCCGGGCTTCTTCATATCTCGCCCTCGGCGGCCAGGTCATTGGTTTCTGGAGGAATGATCTCCCTCCCGGCGGTGTTGCAGTCCGTGTATTTACGGGAAGTAGGTGATGCTGGCTATGCTGGAGCCATTGCTCTGGGTCTGGTCTCAAAATTGCTGTTGGTGATCGGGGAGGTGCGAGTGGACCCACAACTTGCAGCCATTACTTCATGGATGTCATATCGTCGCAATCCTGCGACGGTAATATTAGCGGAGACTCTGAATGGCCTGGATGCCTGGAGAGAAGGTCGTTCTGACTTTTTGAGGGGTAGTCCTGTGATGCTGTTCATGTGGTTGTCTGAAAGATTTCGCTTGTCAACTCCTCCAGAATATCCTTTAGCGACTGTACCCAACTTCTTTTTGCGCTACTTCATCCGCATTGGCCTGTATGTTGAGAACTGGGAGAATTGGCTTGTGGAGCATGGGGCTTATGGGCTGTATTGGTCAGTGCCTTGGTGGGGGCAGTTGCAGCCAGTTCTGGAGCTAGGAGAGTATTCATATGTGCGGCTGGTTGGTCTCAGACAGACCTCTTTTTATTTCCTTTGGCGGCTTTTTCCCCAATTCGGCTGGGCGCAGGTCGTGCCCCCTCGGACCTTAAACTTCTTTCCAGTAGAGGATTTGACTGAGCGTCTGTGTCTGTTGCTTGGGTCTCTGTGGGAAAATCGGCATCCGTCGACCCGTCCCTCTCAGTCTGTCGGGAAGGTTTGCCATGTCCCCAAAGATTATATGAGGTGGTTGTGGAGGAAAGTAGTCAACAAGATGTTGGCAGTAGAGACTGGTCAAAGATGGTTTATTTTATCTGACTCCATGGAAGGGGGTGTTGTAGTCTTTTCGAAGATGGTTAAGGCTCATCGATCCATGGAATGTTTGCGGCACTCCATTCAGGCAAGAGAAACTTGGGGTCCTCAGGATGTAGATGATGAGGGTGCAGGCTCTTCTGGTAGCTATGGGTAGGACTCATGGGGAGTTTATTTATGTAACAGATGTGGGGGATTTTATCTGGTTTTTATGGTAGTGGGGGGAAGGGAGTTATCCGTTCCTTTTTCTTATATAATCTGTACTGTAGTTTCTTATTAATGAAATAAACAAGTTTCTGATCATCCAACTGTGCCTTTCGATGAATTTTGTGTTTTGAATTATCTATACCGATTGCTAAGGCCTACATAATCCTTATGTTCAAGTAGATGTTTCGGAGATAAGAAAATAATATATTTTTGTGAAAAAGAAGGGGCCGTGCTCATGTGGGATGTATGAGCTGCCTACGTACCTCTGTTTTTTTTTTTGAAAAGTTTTAAAATAGTTTTATGTATAGGATCAGGCCCACGTAGTTCTGGGTAGAGGGAAATGAAGAGTTTTTTTTTTTAGAATAGAAGGGGGATGAGAAGAGTCGTAGCGCGCTGAGATTTCGGACTAGGGGTGGAATTTCTTGAGACGGTCCAGATTGACTGGACGAGCCATCTCTTCCCCATCCAGGTCAGCGAGAATGGCGGCACCGCCGGATAAGATATTCTTCACAATGTAGGGGCCACTCCAATTGGGCTTAAATTTTCCTCTGGGGTCCTGGATGGGTTCTATTATCTCCTTGAGGGCTAAATCCCCCTCCTGGACACCACGGTCCTTGACTCTTTTGTTGAATGAATGCGCTATTCGGCGATGGTACCCCTGTATGTGATAAAGAGCTTTTAATCTTCTTTCATCCAGAAGGGCTAGCTCATCAAGACGGCCTTGGCACCAGTCTTCTTCACTAACCTTGCTTTCGAGCATGACGCGTAGAGAGGGTATTTCTAGCTCCACAGGTAGGACTGCCTCCATGTCATAGACCAAGAAGTAAGGGGTAGCCCCAGTAGAGGTTCAAATTGATGTTCGATTGCCCCAGAGGGCGTATGGGATCTGGTCGGCCCAGTCTCTACAACTTTCGGTCATCTTGTTGATGATGGCTTTGAGGTTTTTATTAGCGGCTTCAATTGCACCATTGGCCTGAGGTCGATAGGGAGAAGATTTGTGTCTCTGAATCCCATACTCGTTGATAACTTCTGTGACTTCTGCCTCAAAGTGAAAACCGTTATCTGACACTAGCTCATGCGGGACTCCATATCGGCAGATGATATTTTTCTTAATGAATTTGGCCACCTTCTTGGCATTTAATACTGCGTATGACTCAGCTTCGACCCATTTGGTGATGTAATCGATGGCAACCAGGATGAACTCATGCCCGTTTGATGCTTTTGGCGTAACCTTCCCTATGATGTCGATACCCCAGGTGGAGAACGACTAGGGAGAAGTCATGTTGTATAATTTCCGCGGAGGCAAGTGTTGAAGATTGGAGAACTGTTGGCATTTAGGGCATCTCCGAACATAGGCGGTGCAATCCTGGGCCCTGGTGGTCCAGTAGTAGCCCTGTCGGATGATCTTCTTGGCAAGCATGTGACCGTTCATGTGGGGCTCGCATTCCCCGCTGTGGATTTTCTGCATTATCTTTTCAATGTCAGCCCTTGCGATACAGTGCAAATGAGTTCCATCGAAATTCCTCTTGAGTAGTGCTTTATGACAGATGATATACTGAGCGGCCAGCCTTCGGAGGGTAGCTCGGTCGTTCTTGTTGGAACCCTAGGGATACCTACCGTACCTGAGGAGGCACCATATATCATAATACCAGCAATCGGCTAGTTCGAGGTCTTCTGTGGAGACAAGATTAATATGGCAATAATGGGTCGGTTTGTCCTGCTTTTGAACTAGGAAGGGGGTCATTGTTATTCCCTCGGGCATGTTGATCATGGAGGCCAAAGTGACGAGAGCATCGACTAGGTTATTCTTTACTCGGGGCAGGTAATGGAAGGTGATATCTCAGAATTAGGAGGCTAACTCTTCTAATTGGGCATGAAAGGGTTGGAGCTTTTCGTCCTTGACCTTCCATTTTCTGAGCACTTGACCGATGATGAGGACAGAATCCCCATATACATCAAGGTATTGAATACCTTTTTTGAGAGCGACCTTGAGGCCCACTGTGCATGCCTCGTATTCTATCATTTTATTGGTGCAAGGGAAATCCAATTTTATGGCAATGGGAGTGTGGGAGTCATCTGGGGAGACCAAAAGTATCCCAATGCCATATCCCTTTTTATTGGCAGCACCATCGAAGAACATTTTCCATCGAAGGCAGTCTTGAGCGGTGCAAAGGACATTTTCATCTAGGAATTCAGAGATCCAGATATCTGTTTCTTCTATAGGGTAGTCAACGAGGTAGTCAGAGATGGCTCTTCCTTTAACGGCTTTTTGTGTGACGTACACGATATCGAACTCGGTTAGGAGCATCAACCATCGGGCCATTCGGCTGGATAAGGCGGGTTTTTTGAGCAGGTACTTGATGGGATCCATTCGGGATACAAGCTTAATGGGGAAGGCGAGCATGTAGTCTCGCAACTTTTGGGTGACCCAGATAAGCGCGACGCATGCTTTTACTAAAGCAGTGTAGTTAACCTCGTACTCGGCCAATTTGCGACTGGCATAATAGACGGCTCTTTCTTTGTGGGAGTCTTCAAGGTATTGGGCTAGCAAAGCCCCAGCTGCACTGTCGGTTATGGTTAGGTATAGGAGTAAAGGGAGACCAGGCTGTGGTGGTATGAGAACTGGAGGTTGGGTCAAATATAGTTTGATTCGGTCAAAAGCTTCTTGGCAGGCCTCGTTCCAAACCTTGGTTGAATCCTTTCGGAGGAGCTTGAAGATTGGTTCGCAGATGGAGGTTAGCTGGCTGATGAACCGGCTGATATATTGTAATTTCCCAAGAAAACCTCGGACTTCTTTCTCTGTTTGGGGTGGTGGCATCTCAAGTATGGTCTTCAGCTTGGCGGGATCTGCTTTTATCCCCTTCTCACTGACCATGAATCCTAAGAGTTTTCCCTTTGTAACACCGAAGACGCATTTCTGTGGATTAAGTCGCATCTGATACTGTCGCAGTCGTTCGAAGAACTTTCGTAGAGTAGGAGCATGACCTTCTCTAGTTTTGGACTTGATAATCATATCATCCACGTAAACCTCAACCTCTTTGTGAATCAGGTCGTGCAGGATGGTTGCGGCAGCCCTTTGGTAGGTAGCCCCAGCATTCTTGAGACCGAATGGCATAACGGTGTAGCAAAAAGTTCCCCATGGGGTGATGAATGCGGTTTTCTCTTGGTGGTCGGGGTGCATCTTGATTTGATTGTATCCGACAAACTCGTCGACGAATGACTTAAGAGTATGACTGGCTGTGTTGTCCACGATCATATCGATGTTGGTTAGCGAATAATCATCCTTCGGAGAGGCTTTGTTTAAATCTCGGTAATCCACACACATTCGAACCTTTCCTCCTGATTTCGGTACAGGTACAATATTAGCTAGCCATGCGGGATATTCGATCACTCGAATGAAACCCACGTTTAACTGTTCGATCACCTCTTCTTTGACCTTAAGCGACCATTCGGTACAGAGCTTTCTCAATTTTTGTTTAACTGGCTTGGAATCTGGGAGAGTGGGGATCTTATGCTGAGCTATTTCGAGATCAATACCTGGCATGTCGTCGTAGGACCATGCGAAGACATCCATGAACTCCTATAGCAATTCTTCGAGTTGTGCGTGCTCATGCTCGTCAAGGGTGGCCCCTATCCTAATCTCGCGCAGTTGGCTACTAGAATCGAGATTGATAACAACAGTCTCTTCTTCATTAACTTGAATGCGGTTATGTTGTTTGTTATTAACCTTATTTAAATTAGTTAAGAATTGTTCATTTGCAAAATCATCATCATCAAAAGTTTGATTAGAATCTAAACAATTAATGTAAGGCACAATAAGATACTCAAAATCTTCGTTTATTTCATTGATAGGAAAAACAGCATTGAGAACCTCATCAAAAGAGGTCTCGACTACATTTGAGCAAGGATGGACAACAGTGGAAGAAACAGGGTAACCATTGGGGTTAGGGGAGATTTCAAGAGGTAGAACTGGCGTAGCATGCCAGTTGAGGATAGGTGTATCGGCAGCTTTGATCAGATGAGAAGGGTCCAGTGATGCAGTGCCTGAGTGAACCATGCAGAGTGCCAGCCCCAGTGTCTGCAAGTTGAAGGAATCTTTAAAATCACTTTCCTCAGTCTTTTCGATATTTTTGATGAGCGGTTGTACGCGGTGTGGGAAACTTTCGGCCCATGGGTAGCTATCTTGGAAGAAGATCTCCATTCCAGGCTTCATTTTCTTATCTGTATGGTCATACCACGGTTCTGGAAAGCCGTAAAAGGGGAAGTCTTCACCCTCTTTAATGAATCGTCCATTTAAAGAATCTCCCGAGATAGTTTGAACGCAGTCTAACCCTTTCTTTGATCGAGACTGGCGGATCATTCTGAGCTCTTGTTCTGATGGTTGATATCCCAAGCTGCAAGGAGGGAAAACTTTCTTCAGTTTGATGGGCTCCAGTATCCCTTGTTGTCTTTATCCTAGCCCGAGTCTGGGCATGAAGTGCATGTTTCTGAACATCTGAATCACATTGACATTGCCATGAGGGTCGTATTCTGGACAAACCCTTTCTTTGAAATCGTCCCCTGCCGGGAGTAGAGGTGGCTCAACTCGAAATCCTGATAGGAGCATATCATTTGACCCATGTTGTATCTCGAGGATAGAACTGCTGGTGCCTGCACCCTCGGCGTTATCGTCGTCACCCAAGATGGTGATAACTCGCCCATCGGTGAAGAACTTCAATTTCTGATGGAAAGAGGAAGAGACACCCTTTATACTGTGGAGCCAGGGTCGTCCGAGCAATAGGTTGAAAAATGCTGGGATATCAATGACTTGGAATTCGACGACAGGGTTTATAGGTCCAACCCTATTGCAAGTTTTATGGATCCCATCACCTCACGACGGGTATTATCGTAGGCACGCACAGCGGCGGAGGTTGGAGCGAGGTCGCTTTCTTTCAGGCCTAAACACTTAAAGGTTCTCAGTGGGCAGACATTCAAAGCGGATCCGTTATCAACGAGCGAAAGCGGTACCACCTTCCCCATAACTTCGATGGAGATGTTGAGTGCATGATTGTGATTCTCCCCAATTTTGGGGATTTCTTCTTCAGAAAATGACAGCATTCGGGTGGAGGTCAAGGACCCGACCAAATTCACCGCTTCTTCTGGTGTGGTAGAAGGAGAAACTATGGGTCCTGTGAGCAACTTGATTAAAGCATTTCTGTGCTGCCGGGAAGACATGAAAATCCCCCCATAGAGTGATGTTATCTTGAGTTTTCTTCAGTTGATCGAGGATCTTGCTCTCCTTGAGGGTCATTTCTGGCATAGGAAGGTCTTCAACGCCCTTCCCCTTGTCATTTGCTGGTAGTGAGTTTGGAATTTGATAATGTCTCCCAGATCTGGTCATGTGATTTACTGAAGAAGGGAAAAACTTAAATCCAGTTTCCTCGTCAATCTCAGGTTGTTCTGCCACCTTATTTATTTCTCCGAGGAGTTCTTCAAATGATATCATCCCACATATGTCAGCTACTAGGCCAGTTCCTCCTGAAGCTTGTTCTTCATTTGAATCTTCGAATTCTTCCCCCCATCTGGTGGCAACAATTCTATTTTCCCTCGTGAAATCAATGCATTCCACAACTTCAACGGCTTCCTCATATAGGTCTTCCCATTCTGTAGGGATGTGTAAGGGTGAAGGGATCAGGCGCCCTTGTAGCTTCAAAGTGTCAAGTAACTTGGTGATACTACAAATGTTGTTGGTTTGCCTGAATGCTTTCGCCATGATATGGAAAACATCATCTAAGCTGACTTCGTCGATTGGTACCACCCACCTATCTGATTCTCGGGCCCATTTCTGTGCTTCCAAAAATAGCGCACTGAACCTCTGACAATCGATAATCATCCGTGAGGGCAATTTCAGCCCGAACTCTAGGAGTTGATTCAACACTTCTGACAATTCCATACTTCCACTTTTAGAACAGGTCCGGACAGTGATGCAAGCTCTGGTAAGAAGTGACAGTGCCTGATCAGCGGGGCTAGTAGGGTGTAGGAGGAAATATGGGCAAATTTGAAGAGGTTTAGGAGGGTATAGGGGTGTGATTTGAGTTGATGGATCGAAATTCAGGTTTTCTTCCAAGAATATGGCATTGGTGTGATTTGGGAGTGGGTTATGAGTAGTGTTTGGCTTAGGATTGGCTGGTGGGGCGATGGTACCCCGATCAATGAGATCTTGGATTATGTTCCGAAGGTGAAAGCATTGGTCGGTGGTATGGCCAGCTGTTTGGTGAAAGGCGCAATGAGCATCGATCTTGAAGTTTCTTGGGAGTGGGTTTGGTAACGGACGGGGATCCAAGGGTTTTATAAGGTTTTGGCTTAACCGGGCTTGATACGCTTTGGAGAGGGGAGCATGAAGCTCAGTGTATTCCCATCGAACGGGGGCAGAGCGGCTTTCTGGTGCCCATGATGTGGTTAGTTGAGAGATGTTGTTGATGGTTGAGACTGTAGCGTTGGCAGGCTTGTCATACTTTCTAGGGGTGAACTGTCCGGTCACATTCTTCGGTTCAACTTCTATTTTGGCAAGACTTTCCTCGATTTCTACTCCTGCTTCTCTGAGAGCTCGAAAGTGGGGGTAGTACTGTCCTCCCATGGTTGCTCGAACATGGGGCAAGAAATTCTTCTTCACTATGTTGACTTGTTCTTCCTCAAACGTCCGATTGGTCATGGTAGCTGCTTTTTCCCTCCATCGGGCTATAAAGTTACTGACTGATTCTCCAGAGTTTTGTTTGAGCAACTCTAAATCACGACGGGTGACCTCGAGCTCTTTGTTGTATTTGTACTCCGACATGAATTCTCGGGCTACATCCTCCCAGCTACGAATTCTGGATTCCTCAAGAGATAAAAACCATTGGAGAACACTGTCCTTCAAAGTTTGCTGAAACAGTTGGGCCATTACCTCTTCGAAAGCCCCTATTAGAGTCATAGAACGATGATAACTGCGAAGATGAACAATTGGGGGACCACTCCCTCCGAATTTCTCGATGTTTGGCATCTTGAAATTCTCGGGTAACCTTGCTTTAGGATAAGGAGACATATGGGTGTAGTCCATGTAATTCCCAGAGATTCGGACATGGTCGAACTTCTTAGTGAGAATCTTAAGATCTTCTTTGACTTTGTTCAACTCCTCCTCCTTAAGATCAGCTACCACAGGCAGGTTAGCCACAGGCTGGGTAATATTTGGCATTGGAAGCTGGGTAGGCGGCGGCCCATTAGATGGAGGGGCACGTGGAGCATGCTGATATTCCTCCGGGACCCAGATGGGCTCGGGTGGACCCATAGCTTGAGGGAACAGGGCCTCGGGCTCTTGAGGCATAGGAACTTGGTTTCTTTGCATTTCTCGGACCTCAGCTTGGAGGTTGTCAATCTTGGCCACGAGCTGAGCTAGGACTGTCAGTAGATCCGGTTGTATGACTGGTGGTTGATCTACATTCTCCATGGAAGATGGATGGATTACGGATTCGAAAGAAGTAGTAGAGGAGCGAATAAAACTCTGAGGTGATTTGACTGAAGACCGAAGCCAAAAAGGAGCCAGGCCAAGGGTGTGCGATCGACTTGAGAAGGCGTAGGATAAGATTTATTTTTGAGGAAAAAGGGAAGAAACTATTTTTGGATTTTTGATAAAGAAGGAAGAAATATTTTTGGATTTTTAATAAATAAGGGATAAATGTTTTTGGAGACGGAACTCAGCATGATTATTATGATTATTATGTTCTCACTTGTATTTAATTCTCCTAAATGCAATGCCGGACGGGATCTGAGCCTGGAAAAGTGGGGTTTTTAATATATGCAAAGCTACGGTTTGGACTTGTAACCAGGCTCGCGGACAGGGTCCCGTTTTAAAAAATACGCGAAAATTAGGCGGTAGACCGACCCGGAATTTCGACAGAGTTTCAGGTTGAAACCGATAATCTAAAGTGCGCGTCCTAGGTTTGACACCTATATGCGGGTATGCAGTTAGTTGGGTGAATCGGCATGGGTTTCCCCCTTTGGCGTGACTTCCACGATATACGTCTTGCTCTTGCGGGCAATCGGTACGTGTGGACAAGCCATTTGATATACCTGAGTGTACGTGAATTGCCTCACCATATACCTCATGGGGACGGTACGTGTGAGAGAGAATTCGATATACTCAGCGTACGTGAACGAATTCCCTGCAATATACCTCCCGTCATGACTTCGGCCAAGCGGTACGATGCGGGGGAACCATTCGATATACGTCGAAGGTACTTGGCCAATGGAAGGTGAGAGTCATATCACTTAAGCTAACTGCGACCTGCCGGACCAGCGCCCATCACGAAGTGACCCTCCAGTTACTGGGTAAAATTTAGTAAATATCAATTCTCTTTGGTGATATCGTGTGAATCATGCATGATTCTCTTATTAGTATCTTATGATGATAATGCCTTTCTTTGATTATGCCAAACAGGGAGCCAATGTACAAGTACCCCAAAAGGTACACCAAGCATGGATGGATGATGCGTGCAACATGGGGATATACATGTGATCCTAGGTGCACATGGCGTGAAGTGTACATGGAGAATTTTCTACAAGTGTGTGAATATAAGCATAGGCATGGGATATACAAGTGAGAAATGGGGATAGGCAGATATGGGGGGGGGGGGGGACATAAACAAATATAGCATCCATGTAAATAGAATCAAGCCCTCAAAATATAATAAAAAATATCCCCAGCAGAGTCGCCACTGTGGCCATCCCCAATCCCCGCTGCGGAGGGAGGAAGGGATCCTTCGGGTCCCGCGCGTCCCCTCTCGGGAGAGCGCTTCGGCCGACGTCGATTTGTGAGGTGTGAAGATGTAGAGAGATTTAGAATCGCCAGTCTATTTTACTCAAAACAGACAAAAAAAAAAGGGGAAGCTACCCCGAAGGATGACATCCAAAGACATACTGGTGCGTGCGAAACCAAATGATTCGAAAAGGGTTCGGAGGCTTAGTTACGAAATGGGAAGGTGTTAGGCAGTCATTCCGCCCTTTCGGTTTCTCATGGATATTTGCTATTTTCCCTTATATTTCACCCCGTGATATGTGTGCATGTGTATATATAGAATGGAGGTAGGAATCCTCGACTTGTATCATAGAAAAGACAAAGTGAGTCATCCGTAGGAATGTGAGATTAGTGTAGAAAATAAGATTTACGTGATTACCCCTACGTTGACCGTTATAAAGGAACGATAAAGCATATGGAATAATATGTTACTAAGAACAAGTATATAGAATATAATGGAAAATGAGATAAAGAGAAGATAGAAAATAAGAGAAAAAGTGAGAAAATGACTCGAGTTTCGGGTTTTACCCCGAGACGCCTACGTAGCCTATAAAGGCATCAAAGTCCACGTAGTTCGCATATAAAGAGGGGTGGGGTTTAACCCACAAATCCAAATGGAGAAATCTCTTATTTGTAAGTGTGTGTGTGTGTGTGTGTGTGTATAGAAAAAGTGTTTTAGTTGTGAGAAAAGTGTGGAAAAGGTGTGAGAATCCCTACTTGGAATTTATGAGCAAACCCTCTTTTTCTTATTTTTTGCGTTTTTTATTTATATGAAAATAGGAGATGTGCAATACTACTAGATAAAAAGTATGTTAGGATATGTGAACTAAGATGATAAAAGTGCTTAAGTAATAAAACAAGTTATTACAAATTTAAGAAGAGAAAGGTGAGAGAGATGGACCTTCTTGGAGACTTTGAGCTTGATCTTAAATGTTGAAAGACAGCCCTTGCAATTGGATGATGATGGAGAGTGGTTAATTCATCAAGTTTGATGAAAGGGATGATGAAAAGTGGAAGTGAAAAAGGGATTTGAAAGTTGAAATCACGCTGCCTTCGAGAGAGGTTTCTGGGGGTTTGCTGAGAGTGATTTGCCTCTGATCTGAGCTCTCTTGTAAATGAGGCCAAGGCCTCCTTTTATAGCCCCAGGGGACTGCCGATCGTCTTAGAGCCCTTCCTACCTGCCGGCAGGAAGGTGCCGATAGGCAGGTTCTGGGACCTGCCATTTGGCAGTGTGTTTAAGACTTTTTCGGAAAATTGGCCGCCGAGGGCTAACCGTTGGTCAGAATCGCGCACGAAGCATACCGTTGGAAAGGTATTTCAGAGACCTTAGAAAGTCCTTTGGACCGTTCCCGAGTTTGGGAGTTGACTTTGGGTCAAATGTGGCTCGGAATTGTTTATCGGTCCGCTGGACGGGGAATCGTTCGGACGCAAATGGATCGTTCGTCCGAATGGTAAGTTTGAATCGCACACGAGACGGACTGTTAGAAAGGTTAGGAGATGTACTTCGACATGCCAAAGAGTTTTGCCCAGTTTGGGGAGTTGACTTTGGTCAACCGGGCCCGAGAAGCATTCGATGACCTCTCAGAGTCAAACAGATCGTTCGTCCGCATGGTAAGTCAGAATCGCGCACGGGATGGACCGTTGGAAAGGGTATTTAGTGCCCTTAGAAGATTCATTCATCCTCGGTCGAGTTGATGAGTTGACTTGGGTCAAACAGAGCCTGGAAGCGTCCGGTGGCCTCCAGGTAGGGTTTCAGACGCAAACGGATCATTCGTCCGCATGGTGAGTGGGAATCACGCACGGGGTGGACCGTTGGAAAGGGTATTCAGTGCCCTTAGAAGATTCATTGAGTCTCGGTCGAGATGAAGAGTTTGACTTTTGGGTCAAACTGAGCCGGGGAGTGCCCGATGGCTTTTAGGTCAGTACTCGGGACGTGACCAGGGTTCAGTGATGAGTGGAGGTACTAGGGACCAAAGGAGAGTTAGAGGGTAACGAAATGAGGTGTCTACACACGTTAAAGGTCACCCTCTCCTCAAACTGATGAGACGAAGTATCCTTTTAGAGGAAACAATGAAGGTTATGGAACATGAGAGGGAAATCAAGGGCCAATATTTATTCTACCATTTAGATTAAAATCCTACGGCTGATAATGCACTGCCATAAGGTTATTTAACCGTTTATAACTGATTACAGGTAAAGCCATGTGATTGGTTAATTTAGGTGATACTGGGATCAAGCTAAAATGGATTTTAAATCATTGATAACTTTTGATCTATGGATGTAATCTAACATCAGGTATGTGAGTATGAAAGACTCAAAATGAACCAATTAAATTTAGGCAGGTGTAGGACATGTGTAGAACTAAAAACTACGAAGAAATGCATGTTTTTGAACTTTGAAAATTTAATTTTCTCCCTTAGAATTATGTAGTGGATTTATATAAGGTCTGAAAGGTTTCGTGGGAAGTTTTAATAATTTCAAATAAGCCCACAAACTTTTAAAAACCAATTTTAAACGTTAAAATTAAATTTAAGAATTTTTAAAAATTTCTAAAAATTACTAATAATAAATTCAAACACACCTAATGCAATACGAGTGCAATGTGTTCCTAAAGTTTGTTGTTTACTACTTTTTTCATTGGAAAACCCGATTGGAATTACTGAAGTTGTACTTTGATGCTAAACTTTGTTGTATCTTGAAGAAGGGAGGCTCATTTCTATCTATAAAGCATTTTGTCTTCATATCCAAACTAGTTGAAACTCTTATATGGCACAGACTCCTACTAAGTCAACCATATAATGTTTTTCGTTCTCCCCCTTTGGATATTAAAGAAAAAATTCCCTTGAGTACATCAGTACTTGTAGGCAGAAAAAAATTCCTATATTAATATACAAAGTTCTATTTTATCCAACCCATCCTAAAATCGAAAATAAGAGAAAGAAAAAAATACACAACTCAACTATAATACAAACCATTACCCTAATAGATAATAATATACATCAAGATCTGTATGAGGATGCCTGAAATAAAATGCTTGAAATGGAATGTTAGTTAAATCATAAAATATATGGAGTGAGGTCTCAAGAAAATGTACTAAATCCTTCTCCCCATTTTGTCTCAAATAGATAATGGGTAAACAGATATAAGAAGGATATAAAAACATAATAATTTTACCAATTTTTAATTCATAACTAGGGTCATATCATGGGTCTCCTACATTAAACAGATAAAGGAGGCGTCCTTTGTCATTTATCAAAAAACTATACCCTAAATCCTCATAAACCAATTATAAGTAAGATATATACGGGAGAATATGACAACAAGGAAAAATTGTTATTCAAGAACTATCAACCCTATGTATTTCCTTAATGATTCAAAACGTATATTATCCAAGGGTTTTGGGAATAAATCAACCAATTGTTTTTCAGTGTTTAAATACTCAATTTCGAGTTCTTTAGATTATATAAGTCCGCAAATAAAATGATATCTGATTTTAATATGCTTAGTGTGGGAGTGTTGAACAAGAGATTTAGAAATATTTATAGCATTTTGATTATAACAAAATAAAGTTAGCTTGTCTTCTTTAATGCCACAATCACATAACATTTGTTTAATCTAAAGCAATTGAGCACAATAACTACCAGATGTGATATACTCGGATTCAACAGTAGATAAGGATACACAGTTTTATTTCTTACAACTCCAGCCAACTAAATTATTTCTTTTATAATAGCAGGCACCAGATGTACTTTTACTATCATCTAAGCAACCTTCCTAGTCAACGTCTGTGTAACCAACTATAGCGCTTGTTGTGTTTTATTTATACCAAATGCCATAATTAAGTGTGCCGTTAACATATTTTGTGATTCTTTTAACACACAATAAATGACACTCTTTAGCTTTACATTGATATCCTGCATAGATACACACATCATATGAAATATTGGGCCGTGATGCGGTAAGGTACAAAAGACTCCCTCTTATGCTTCTATGAAGAGTTGGATCAATATCTTTCCCATGTTCATCTTTTGATATCTTAGTAGTAGTGCTCATTGGTGTTCGTGCAGTTTTGGCATTTTCTAGTCCAAACTTCTTAACTATCTCACTAACACATTTAGTATAAGATATAAAAAGGACATCACTTAATTGCTTAACTTATAAACAAAGAAAATATTATAACTCCCCCATTAAGGACATTTGAAATTCCCCATGCATGATACTTGAAAAATCCTTTACTTGTTCAAAGGAGGAGGAACCAAAAATTATATCATCTACATAAATTTGTGCAGTTAATACCCCGTTGTTAACTTTTTGAACAAGTAGTGTCCGGTCATTGTCGCCACGCTCAAACCCTTTATTAACTAAAAAGGTTAAGAGGTGTTCATACCATGCCCTGGGGGCTTGATTTAATCCATATAATACCTTATTCAATCTAAAGACATCGTTAGGGTAAGAAGGGTCAACAAAGCCCTTAGGCTTTTCAATGATTACTTCTTCTGATAGAATACCGTTTAAAAATGTGGAATTAACGTCCATTTAAAAAAGCTTAAATAGAAAATGACAAGCAATGGCTAAGAGGAGATGAACAAACTCGAGCCTTGTTACCGGACACTACACCAAATTGGCCAAAATGTCACTCTTCACTCGGCCAAGGTTGTCACGATAAAAAACATGCATTTTTTTATCACGATCAAAGACCATGGCAAGTAATGTTGTCACGATCAAAGATCGTGACAAAATGAGAAAGTTATCACGGTTTTCGACCGTGACACATATGTGACAACTTTAATAAATTAAAACCCTAGCTGCTTATCAGTTTCCTTTCCCTTGTTTTATTTTCGTTGTTATTCTCTCTCTCTCTCTCTCTCTCTCTCTCCCCCCTATGCGACCTCTCCCCCTCCCTCTATGATTCTCTCTCTCCTCCTTCTCTCATTGGTACATTTGTCTCCCTCTCACTGGTATATTTCAATGTGTATGTGTGTGTTAGGGTGTGTTTTTGTGTGTGTTTCAATATGTGTGCGTGTGTGTGTTTTATACTGTGTGTTTCTCTATGTGTGTATGTGAGTGTGTGTATGTGAATGTGTGTTTTAGTGTGTATATGTCTGTGTTAGTGTGTGTATTTCAGTGTGTATGTGGGTCAGTGTGCGTGTTTCAGTGCGCGTGTGTATAAATTGAAATTGAAATTGGTATTATAAATTGAAATTGAAATTGAAATTGAAATTGGTATTGGTATTTTGTATATAGTGTGTTTTTTGTTTTTGATATAAATTGAAATTGGTATTTAGTATAAATTAAAATTGGTATCTGTATATTAAAATTGGTATTGTGAAATTGGTATTGGTATATTAAATTAGTATTCTGAAATTGGTATCTGTATATTAAAATTGGTATTTGTATATAACAATTAATAATCCGAAATGAAACATAACTATGCATAAATCATCACTATAAACATTACTACCGAATAAATGAAACATACTTACCATGGTAATTTATAATTACTTTGAATTACATATAGTGCACATAGATACTAGCCTTCTAGTTCTTATGCGTACGCATTCAATAGCCTTCAAACCAGTTCGAGAGTCATTACCACTATAATGAAATCTCTTGAATTGTCCCGTTTGGACAATTTGGGACGTCATATTTTATGTATAATAATATACTTAGTGGCTTAAACTTGTTACTTTTGGGGAAAGTTCTGGTGTCGTCTCTTAATGTTCTCTAGATACATACTAGAGGATGCGGTGTTAAGTGTTATTACACTTGCGGATCTATGTCTTTTACTTGGAGAATTATGGGGATATGCTGCCGAATTTTCCTCAAATTGAAACAATGTGCATGAGATGCTACGTATATTACAGAAATATGAGGTCTTGAATGTGATATGACCACTCACCCTTTAGAGGAGATGGAGGAAATATGAGGTCTTCAGTGTGTGTTTTCAAAAAATTAATATTTATATATTGAAATTGGTATCTTGAAATTAAAATTTGTATATTGAAATTGGTAATTGGTATAAATTGATATATTATGGTAACTGGTATAAATTGATTTGTAGTGAGTTTGCCCTTATAACTCTCTCTCTAATTGTAGCAGCGGTGACCCCCTTTTCTCTTCCTCACATATTTCGACGACCATCTCTCTCTCTCTCTCCACACATTCCGATACATCTCTTTTTCTCTCCCTCTCTCTTTCTCTATTTACACACACACACACATACATATATGTTTGTGCTCAGAAATTGTTATAAAATACATGCATGCATGCACCCCCAAAGAAAGTGTAAAATAACAAGTAACGAGGGTGAAAAGGTAACAAGTAAGTGTATAGAAGTTGATTTAATGTGAATTTACACCTGCCTAGATTATTCTAACAATAATCGCAATAGATAGACACTGGCTCCTATATCACGCAAGTTTTTGCCATCATAAACAAGATGATGGGAAATAGGTGAGTGAAATAGGAGCCAGATGCTATCTATTGCGATTCTCGTTACTATAATCTGGACAGGTTTAAAATTACACTAAATCAACTCGTATACAATTAATTATTACCTTTTCACACTCGTTACTTTTTATATAACAATTGCTTGGGGGGGGGGGTGCATGCATGCATTCATGTATTCTTATGTGAATGCATGACATAATAGTACTGTAACATGATATAATATTTTTTATATTTTCATGTTCACTTCACAAGTTATTGATTGGTGGATTTGAATATTTAGATGACCATTGGGTTGGTTAGCCCTAGGCATTTGTAATATTTCTCATTATAATTTGAATTATTTTTTGGGATTCTTGAATTATTGTCGACAGGTAGATTTGAACATTTAGATGGTCTTTGAGTTCGTTGGCCCTAGGAATTTCTAATATTTCGCATTATTATTTGAATTGTTGTTTGTGATTATTGAATTGTTGTTGACTGTGGATTTGAACATTTAGATGGACATTGAGTTGGTTGGCCCTAGGCATTCTAATATTTAGCATTACTATGTGAATTGTTGTTTGAGATTCTTGAATTGTTGTTGACTGGTGAATTTGAACATTTAGATGGCCATTGAGTTGGTTGGCCCTAGGCATTTCTAAAATTTAGGGTTATGATTCTACCGAATATAAATAAGACAATAGTGAAACATAATATTTATTTTAAAAGCTTGTTGTTAAACATTTAATAATGCGAAATGAAACATAACTATGTATAAATCATCGCTATAAATATTAATACCGAGTAAATGAATATACGCTTTTGTTTATACACTTTTGTTTATACTAATCCACGAATATACGCTCCTTACCCATAATATGTGATTATTTGTAGTAGTTGTGATGGGACATCCTAAATACAAAAAGTGGATCAGTGAGACAAACTGACTAGGGGATGTGTTTCGAAGTGGTGATAATGAATTTGTGAAATACGCAAAGAGATGTCGTAATGATGAAGAGTTCTCGTGTCCGTGTCTTAAGTGTAGGAATGGTAAGATTTTTGAGTGGAAAACCTTGAACTACATTTTTCAAGATGGGGTATGCAAGATAGTTATCGATTTTGGATTTTTCACGGGGAATTAAAAGTTTATTTTGTCCCTGAGCAACCTTACAACAACCTTTAACAAGTAGGATAGATGTACAAGGGAAGGAGGATAATGTAGATCATAATATGCAAGAGGATTTAGTTGATGAGGCATATGGATTTCATGAAGTGGAAGAAAATGAGGTTACTAACGATGTACAAGGTTCATGTGCTTATGAAGATATCAGGATAAACCTTGACGATGACTACCAAAGTCTAAAATTTAAAGCGACCCAATCGTTGTACTCTGGATGTGATAAAGATCAAATAACTTTACATGCCATGGTTAGTTTTTATAGTTTTAAGACCTAATATGGTTTGTCTGGCAATATAGTGATAGGAATTTGGAATTGGGTGAAGGGATTGTTACCCAAGTAGAATACACTTACAAATAGTCATCCTACAGTTTGAAAGGTTTGACAATGAAGTATAAATCAACTCATGCATTTGTGTATGACTGCATACTATACCGAAAGGAGAACGAAAATCTCAATTGGTGTACGGTATGCGATGAACCTAGATATGTGAAATCTGTTGGAAAGGAAGGCACAAGCTCAAAAGTGACTCAAAAAGTGTTGAAATATTTTTCCCATTGGGCCTAGATTGAAGCAGTTTTTCACAGTTCCATGGATACGGAGGTAATGACTTGGTATGCTAGGTAAGAAGTAGGGGATAATATCATGCGTCATCCTATTAATTTTATAGCTTGGAAGAGGATGAGTTATGAGTGTCCTGATTTTTCTTGAGAATAGAGTAACATTCATTTGGCAATTATCAACAGATGGTTTCAATCTATTTAGAATTCTAAGCATTAATCAGAGTGTATGACCAGTGATCCTAGCACCATTCAACCTACCTCCTTCACAGTGTTTGAGACCTGAAATTTTAATGCTATTTTTGTTAATACCTGGGGTAAAGGAACTAAATGAGGACACCGATATCTACTTGTATCCATTGGTAGAAGAATTAAATGAGTTGTGGAAAGAGGGCGTGCAAACATTTGACTCTTTAAAAAAAGAAGTGTTTACGTTGAAAGCTATATTGATGTAGGCAATACATGATTTTCTAGCTTATGGGACCTTATTCGGTTGTCTAGTACATGGTTATTTAAGGTGTCATATTTATAGAGAGGAGACTGAATCACTGCGTCTCATCGATAGCAGAAAAAATCTATACCATTGCCATATGAGATTTTTACCCCCTGATTATAGTTTTAGATTTGATAAAGGTTCTAATTTTGTACTAGGCGGGGTTGAACATATGCTATCTCTGAGAAAACTTTTAGGTTCGAAAATTGAAAATAAATCTTCTAATTGTGGCCCTTATATGCTAGGAAAGAATACTAAATTCAAGAATGTTAAGAATGAGAAGACCCCAACTGGGAATGAAACTGAGATAAGAAACGCATGGTTAAGGAGGTCAATTTTATTTAACTTGGATTATTGGAAGAATAACACGGTGCGCCATGTATTGGATGTGATGCATGCGAACAAGAACATCACTGAACATATTATGGGCACATGCCTTGGGGGAAGTCATTCGAAGGATGGAAAAAATCCATGAAAAGACCTTAAATCGTTAAAACCTAAGACACAACTATGGTTGAAAGAAGATATTAGGGGAAGGACAATAATTCCCCCAGGTGCGTTTACTTTAACGAGTGAGGAAAGAAAGGTGCTTTTAAACACAATATATAATTTGAAGGTTCCATATAATTTTTCATCCAACTTGCAAAGGATTGTGAATTATACTAACCATGATTTACATAAGTGTAAGTCTCATGATTGGCATGTGATCATGCAATTGGTTCCTCTATTGTTTAAGCATTTTTTATCTAAGCACAAGGATTTGCGAAGGGATATTATGCAAATTAGCATCTGCTTCTCACTTTTATGTGAGAAGGTAGTCAATCGAGATCACATACTGGCCGTAAAAGTAGCGGTAGTCAAAGCGATTTGTGTGTTGAAGAATTACTTTCCACCATCTTTTTTTGACATAAGTGTTCACTTGTTGGTACACCTATACGATAAGGCACTTCTTTATGATCCAGTTAGATATTGGTGGATGTATCCATTTGAAAGATTGATGAAAGTTTTCAAAAATTACGTCAAGAATACACGATACATTGAAGAATCAATTATCTAGGAATACATCACCGTGGAGGTCATCAATCTACACTCGGGAATATATGCCTGATCCATACAACATGAATAACATTGATGAGTTCGTCGATGGGGGTGGCCAGGTGATGGACAAGGGAGTGAAATTAACGAGTTTATAACATGAACAAGTAGCTCGTTATCTATTTGACACACATGAAGATGTCGAAGAATGGAAAAAGTAAGTTTATATTATTTTAATTTTTACATTATTTTTATTTTTATACATGATCAATTTCGTAATACGTTTGTCATGATTAATGCAGAAAACATGATGCATGTGGGAACAACAAAAGGCGAAGAACGATGACACAATCAGACATCGAATTTAGGCTGTGGGTGTTACGCGAGATAATTATAATGAAAATGTCTCTTATTAAATGTCACATTATAAGAAATCATTAAAACTAACCTAATTAATTTATCAATAACCTCGGTTCTTAAAGATGAGTGATGTGGCATCAAGACTTGATCGTCTAGTCACTGGACCCTTGTTCATAGAAAATGAGTACAAAAAGTATCGATTGAACGGTTACGTATTCGGTACAAGAGTGTACGAGAAAAATACAAATGTACAGAACTCGAGCATTTCATAAAAGGCTCTTACTTGTTTTCAAGCGAGTGCCAAAGATAAAAACCTCGTTGAAAATGAAATGACTTACTATGGTGTCATTTGATATATATTTGAATTAGACTATATAAGCTTCAAAGAGGTTGTGTTTTAGTGTGATTGGATAAGAGTTGTGGATAAAAATGCTTGTAAAGTTGATCCTGGCACCAATTTGATCATAGTTGACCTGTCCAAGTTAAAGAGCAACGAGTACATGAGCGATTAGCCATTTGTTTGTGCTTTTCAAAAGGTCAAGCAAGTGTTTTACTCGGAGTATATCACCAACGAGCCATGGTCAATCGTCCTACACGCGCCAAAGTGTCTAACCATTAGTGTGGATGACTAAGTTTCTCCTATCGAATATCAATCTATTTTAGATGATAACACGAATTTGAAACAATTTTTAGATTTGTAATAAGTGTTCCAATTATTTGAAACAATGATTAGTTTGGTTTATGATATGGATTTGTATTCTTATAATGTCATTAACTTGTATTCTTCTAGTGCTTTATTAATATCGGACGACAATTTAATGCTTTTATTCATTTGGATTTGATCAATTCCGGTGGATTTGAATCAAAATTGGTGGGTTGGTTATTGAATATGTGAATTTGGATCTTACTCAGTTTAACCATTAATTCTTAGCGTGACATGGCCCAAATTTGAAATAATTTTTATATTTATAATAAGTGTTCCATTTATTTGAAACAATGCTTAGTTTAGCTGATGATATGGATTTGTATTCTTATAATGTCGTTAACTTGTATTCTTCTAATGCCTTAATTCATTTGGATTTTAGTCAATTTAATGCTTTTATTCATTTGGATTTGATAATTTTCTCATATACATGTTTGTACTGATAACAACAACTTTTGCAGGAAATGACTTCATCAGGGCATCACGGTAGCAGAGGTGAGGAAGTTTCGTCTCCCACTAGGCCCCCAAATGGGGAAAATTGGGGTCTTTCATCGAGAACAAGACGACCTTACTAGCTAGAACCCTGGAGTTCCTCAAGAATATCGTCATCCCGGGGTACACGAATTGGAGGAAGGTGCCACAGGTGCTCAAGATGGCCATCTAGGAGGCACTACAGGTAATTACTCACGTTATTTATATTTATATTTTATAATTAAAATATAACTAACACTTACTTTCTTTTTGGTTTGTATTTGTTTGACATGAACAATTTGTCCTGCCCCCATATGTCCATGACTCCATGTTCGAATAATTGAGAGATTAATACAAAACGTGGAAGAAAAACATGCGGGCACGGTACTTTGGGCAGGACTGGGAGTCCATATTGAGGGTCCGTGACATCGTACCATCGAAAGAGCCAATCTTATTAGCAAAGTGGTAGCAGTTTGTTGACAATGATATTCAGGAGCGACATTTGACATCTCATCAATCGAGGAGGGAAAACTGGGCGAAAAAGGATGACGTGCACTACTCCTAGCGTACGTCTTACGCCGAGGTGGAGCACAGGATTGTAAGTTTTTAATTTTCTTTCATTTTAGTTTTATGTTATTCTAATTTAGCATTACTTACTAATTTTGCTTTATTTTATTCCAGGAGACGGGGAGTGGCCCTGGGGGTAGGCCACATAGGCTCGATGCCTATGTTACAATTCAGATGAAGAAGGGCAAGGATAAGGTGGTGTTCCCGAGCGTGGTAGCCACGATTGTAAGTTAAACAAATATCTTTAAATTATTTTATTTTTAATTACGTTATAATTTTATTTATTAACTTAACCAATTGTGTACTTTTTGTCATTTCAAGTAAAGCTTAAGGAAGTGCACGACTCCTAGTCTGATGCCGATAAGGTATCTCTGGATACAGACGCCCTAAGCCAAGTGCTCGGGGAGGATCGCAAGGGGAGGACGAGGGGGTGAGCTCTCGGGTGGGGATGTCGAGGCTCACCGAGATTGAGACGAGCATTCTTCTCAATTTGCATTGAATTCCAACCCCGAGTGAACCCAATATTTAATTATCATTCTTCTCAATTGTAGTACCAATAAAAGCACGACAATATAAAGTCTAATATCCATATAAGTAAGGTCCCTGAAAAATATAAGTAAATGGCCTACTAATGAGCTCGCAAATAAATACACAGGCCTATCCTTATCGCCTTCAAGGATCACCCATGCATACTAGGTGTAGTTACAGGCCTTCTTGAACCTATAATATCAGAGTCTCAGCAAGGAGTAATCACTATGCATTTCTATCATAACACACAAACTCCATATCTAAGGATAAACGCTAAAGCTCCCTCGAACAATCTCCCTCGTAATATAGGTACGTTAGTCATAGGATCGGGGAAAAATCAAAATTCCTCCTCGCACGTCAGCCACGAGCACTCACACTTGGTATGCTTACAGACAAGAGCAGAGAATAACAATCATAATAACTTAACCAATAGGATTAAAACCCACAATTTTAGGTCATAAATGGACATTCTAAATGTCCCAAAAGCTAAATTGAAATATGCCATAATACAACTAATTAATTATTTGAATAAACTAATATTTTATTCGTTACAAGTACAATTATTAATTATTCAAATATTTATTATTAAGCACAAAACGACATTATAAGAAATTACTTCATGATCGGCGAGACCCGACATCGATGGAATAATTCAAATAAAGAAACCCCCGACACCTAGTCCCTGGCCGCTCCATAGTCGCCCATAATAGACAATCACTTTCAAATATTTAATTAATGAATTATCGTGTATTAATTCCATTTTCACAATTCAAAATATAACACATATAAAAGATAAATAGTGGCATCACATGTCAGATAAGGCAAATAAATTAGTTTAAAAATTTAACTAATTCATTAAAAATACGGGGTATTACATTCTCCCCTATTAAATAAGGAATTTCATCCTCGAAATTTGAATTACATACCCGACTTGAAGATCTCTGGATCCCTCGCATGCATATTCTCCTCTCTCTTTCACGTGTACTCATCCTCGCTATGGTGTCCCCGTTGGACTCTAACTAATGGTATGAACTTCGATCACATGGTCTCCTCTCTTTGATAGAGAATACGCCGCAGTCGATTTTTATAGCTCGCATCAAGTTGTAGCTCAATCCCGTCGAGGTCGATATGCTGATAGGCGTCCTCATCCCTCTCAAACTTCCTCAGCATTGACACATGAAAAATATCGTGTACCCACTGAAGATTATCAGGTAAGACCAAATGATATGCCACCGGTCCCACCCTATCTTATAACATAAAAGACCTAATATTTGAGAGTCAACTTCCCCTTGGATCCGAATCGTATAACTCCCTTCATTGGTAAGACCTTCAATAACACATGATCCCTCACCTGAAACTCCATTATATGTTTCCTCTTATTAGCTTAACTCTTTTGCTGGTTATGTGCCTCCTTAATCCATGTTCGGATGAGTGCCATCTTATTTGAGGTTCCCCGTATGATGTCCGACCCAAACATCTTGTTCCCCCTGACTCCAACCAATAGCTTGATGAACATAAGGTTACCCATATAATGCCTCATAGGGTGCCATACCAATAGTTCACTAATGATTATTATTGTAAGTAAACTTTACCAGTGGAAAATGCTGATCCCAGCTCACATTGAGATCCAAAACACAAGCCTAAATCATATCCTCCAAAATCTGGATCACTCGCTCAGTCTGATCGTCCGACTGAGGGTGAAATGCCGTGATCAAGTTTGAATTCACACCCATAGCATCCTGAAAACCCTCTAAAATTGAGATACAAATGTATTGTCCCTATTAGACATAATATCATGTGTTACCTCATGAATACAAAAATTCTCTATAATGAAAAGTCTAGTGTACTGATCTGTGGTGTAATATGTCTGCACTGGTAGAAAATGAGACACCTTCATCAATCTATCGATGATTACCCAAATGGAATCATGATCCTGTTGGGACCTCAAAATCCAATGATAAAATCCATGGAGATTCTCTCCCTTTCCACTCGAGAATCTCTAAAGGTTGTAACTCCCCTGCTAGTATTTGGTGCCCTACCTTTACTAACTGACACGTGTCCACCTAGACACAAACTTAGAAATGTACCTCTTTATTCCAGCCCACCAATATGATCTCCTCATGTATTGGTATATCTAATCACCTCCGAGATACACCGTGAACCATCAATTGGGTGCCTCTACCAAAACTTCCTTCAGTAACTTAGGACCTTTTGGCACCACCAAATGTCCCTGAAATCCCAATACCCTATCTGAACTGATCGAGAGAGAGGGAACTCATAAAAATACAAGATCCCGCACCTTTCCTGACATAAGGAGTTCGAAGTCCGAGCCTGTATCACTTGCGTCATTATTACTGGCGTAACAAACACAACTGATAAAAAGGCATCTCATAAATCCATATCTCGTGTTGCACTCCACCTTTCTACCCAAATATATGGCAAGTCATCCTCATTAATTTCCCATGAGGTTGCCAAAGTAACATTACGTCTACGAACCAAAGCATTTGCTTCTATATTTTCTTTACCCAGGTGTTACTGAATCGAATACTAGTAGTCCTTCACAAACTCTAACCATCTCATTTGTCGCATGTTTAGACCCCTCTGTGTGAAAAAATATTAAAGACTCTTGTGAATAGAAAAAATGTAAACCTCTTACCCAATAGATAGTGTCTCTATATACGGAGAGCAAAAAGTACAAATCATGGGCAGGTTAGTTGATCTCATGAGGCTTAAGCTTGCGAGAAGCATAAGCTATAGGTCTCTCCTCGTGCATCAATACTTATCATAACTCTGAAGAGATACGTCCATGTAAAATAAATACTCAACATCACCCCATGATAAAATAAGGAAATGCGTGGTCATGAGCTTTTCCTTAATCTCCTTAAATTCCCTCTGATAGTCTATGCTCCAAATAAATGATACTGCCTTACGAGTGAGGTGAGTCAATGGCTTGGCAATCTTCGGGAACCCTGAATGAAAACCTTGTAGTACCAAGCCAAACCTAAGAATCTCCTAACCTTTGTAGGCATCATGGGCCGTCCCTATTCTATAACCGTAGGTAATTTAATAGTATCTACTGAAATACCAATTGAATAAATGATGTGGCCTAAGAACTTCACCTCTCAGAGCCAAAATACACACTTAGAGAATATAACATACAACTTGTGTACCCGTAGTGTCTGTAAAACCAACCTCAAATGCTGTGAGTGTTCCTCTTCTGACTAAGAATATAGTAAGATGTCATTAATAAACATAATATTGAACTGATCCAAGAATGGGCAGAACACCTTATTCATCAAATCCATAAACAACAATGGCACATTGGTCAACCTAAATGGCATGACTTGAAACTCATACGACCCATAACGCTTCAAAAAATCCATCTTAGGTACATCTTTGTATCGAATACATGACCGGTGGCACCTCGATCATAAATAAATATTAGAAAAGAATGATGCACCCCTCAGCTGTTCAAACCTATCATCTATACGCGATAATAAATACTAGTTCTATATCGTGACCTTGTTCAACTCCTGATAATCTACACATAATCGGAGTGACTCGTACTTTTTCTTCACAAATAAAATTAGAGCTCCTTATGAACCCATGTCTTAACAACTGCATAATATGCTCACGTATCTCCTACATCTCTAATGAAGCCATCCAATATGGTGCCTTCATAATGGTCCTAGTGCTCGATGCCAAATCGATACAAAAATCTATATCCCATGCTGGAGGTGACCCTGATAACTCATCAAATACGTTCATAAACTGATGGATAGTACGAATTGAATCTAATTATACATTAACCTCCTTAGATGAACTCACATCTATATAATACAAGTGTCTGATAGACCGTCCCTCGAGCCTAGTCATAATAACTAAGAACATATCCTACCCGAGAATATTAAACATGATCACCTTCTTGCTGCAGTCGATCTGAGAGTGGTACTGTGATCACCAATCCATACCCAATATAACATCATATATAGACATTTTTAAAAGTAATAAATTGGCAGAAATATAAACGATCGATTTCAACTACCACGTCCCTACAAACCTAACGTAAGGCAACACCCCTACCCACTGGGGTATCCACATGGATAGATACATCATTAGAAATATCTAGTAACCCCGACGTAGAAGCAAAACTAGAACTAACACACGAGTGTGATGCACTCGTATAAAAAAGGAATCATGCATAACTACCATAGACATAGAACATACCCTTAATATCCTAATGCGGTGCTAGATAATTTGCCTGATAGACATTGAAAACACGTCCATAATGAATCTGTAGGCCCCCTATCCCTGATCTCTAGGTGGTGGCAAGGTCGGGTAGTATGGTGCGGGAAAAAATGCCAGAAACTACTAGGGGTTGGCCCAAAATGTTGCAACCCCTGTGGATGTCCATCCTGAAGCTGACCCAGTCTAGCCTGCAAGCCCTTAGGACACATTATAAAGAGTGGCAGTACTCACCACTTGTAAATCAAACCCCTAAAGAAGGGGGGCCCTGCCCTCGGGCTCTATCCTTCCCTTATTAGCATTAATTCCAATAGCCCTGTCTCCTCTGGCCTTGATACTGCTAGCTCAGTTGGCCATAACCCTGACCCCCTGGCGGTGCTGATCATCTCCCCTAAATCTAGGGGGATTCTCCCCTTAAGTCTGACTCATTTGGTGTTTTCATGAGACTTCTTATCCTCGAGATGACTCACAATGCTCCATAGTCTTCGGTTCCTAATCGGATCCTACCCTATCCTTCTTTGGTTCCTTCTCTCTTTGGAAGTCCCGGTGGTCTTGACGGTGAAATAATGCGGCATCCACTACCTGTGTATATATACTAAAAGCCGAGTCAACAAGAAACACCTGTTTGATCCTCCACATCAAGCCTCAAATGAATTTATTCATCTTCCTCACCTCTGAAATGGAAATATACAGGGCAAAGTGTAAAAGGTGAGTAAACTCCCACTCATTGTTAGCAACTGTCATGTCCTATTGCTTCAACCGATCATACTGCGCTTTCAGGTGCATCTGCTATGATGGAAGGAAATACTTCCCATCGAACATCACCCAAAACTGGCTAATGGTCAGCTGTGATCGGTCCTCCTTGGTGGTAATAGACTCCAAACACTGTAAGGTCTCTCCTACGAGCTTGAAACTAGATAATGTCTTCCTTAAAAGTCAATTCACTCTACCAGATGTAGGTTCATCTCAATATCGTGCCCCCACTGTAGTGCTGAAATCGAGTCTGTGGCTCTTACAAAATTCGGTGGGGGCCCTTTCCCAAAAGCACTCCTAGACCACTCCTAAGAAGAGGTAGGGTGAGGTGAAAGTATAGGTGCAGCCACAGGTGGCGGCGGTAGTGGCCGCTTTAGGTGCATGGTTGCCATAGTCACGGCCACGATCTGTGCGATGATGGCATCCAAGTCTGGCAGCACTATAGCTACCACCTACCCCTATTGAAGCTGCTGCAACTGTTATTGAGGCGCGACTGCCTTTGACTCGTTGTTCGTAGCCGATCTCGATCATGATTCTCGTCTCCTAGTGTTCACCATATCAAAGAGAGTAAACAATAGTGTACAAGTACTCCTAAGAAAAATAGAGTTAAACAATCTAAATGACAAAGGTCTATAGTACCAAATAATGCTATGCAAAAAAACGATGCTCTATAGTACCAAATAATGCTACATAAAAAAATAATGGATGCACTCAGGATCCCTTGGATACTTGAATCTGGAATGCTCTGATACCAATTGTGATACCCCATAAAATCTATAGCTAGATTGATCAGGACTGAAAATTAATAATACCGGACTCTAAAACAATTTTATGTCATTTTAAGCATAAATGGACAAAGATAAACTAAATATATATAATAAAGAACTGAAAATTAACATAACATGAATAAAACTATAAACTCTGATACCATAACCAACAACAAATACAATCCATCATGGGACATACAACTATCTCAAATGTAAATCCAACTCCCCAAATAACAACTACTATGATAAATCTGACCCAAATTGAATGTAAAGAGGAATAAAAGAGTGATCACACAAGCTTAACACATACATCATATATGAGCAGCAAACGAAGAGAGTACAAATGAGAATCTGGGTTGACGCTGCATCGGTGGCCCAGGATCCACAAATAGAGTTCAACAACAACATTAAAAGTAAGTCTACAAAGAATAAATATTTAGCTGAATTTGGGATACAATAATAACTATGCATCTTCCTCCCATATTTGAGTTGTTTTAAAGTTATCCCAACCCAACAAACGTAGATATAGCAAGCGTCTAGTCCCAATCCCAAGTGAACCCAATATTTAATTATCATTCTTCGCAACTGAATATAATTAATAGGTTCCATATTATATGCCAGTGTATACATCTTAAGTATAATAGCAATAAAATTAAGACATTCTTCAATCTAATATCCATATAAGTATGGTTCCCAACACGAAAAAGTAAATGGGCTACTCACAAGCCAACACATAAATATAAAGGCATATCCCTATCATCTTCGAGGATCACTCATTCATACGAGGTATAGTTATAGGCCATCCCAAACATATAACCTTAGAGCCGCACTAAAGGATAATCACTATAAAATCCCATCATAAGGCACGATCTCCACACCCAATGCTATACGCTAGAGCTCCCTAATATAATCCCCCTCGGGATATAGGTACATCAGTCATAGGATTGGGGAAAAAATACCAGGGTAAAGAAGATCCCTATCGCTTAGGTATCCTTGCGGTCAACGTCTTATATGCCCTATCAAAATCCCTCCTTATATGTCACCCACGAGCACTCAAACTTGGTTTGCTTACATATAAGAGCAAAGCATAACAATCCTAAGCACTCAGAGATTACTAAGCCATAAACCAAAGATGTTAAATTAATTAATCCCATTTAATTAAGAGTTACATAGCCAAATTGATCTAAAGTAGTTCTAATGAGATCCCAAACTCGTTTTAATGATTTTTCCAAAGTCGTTCGAACGATATGTAGAAATCATTCGAATGAGGTGCCCTTTCTTGTTCTAAAGAGTTCCTAACTCATTCTAATGAGACCCCACATCTCATTCTAACGAGATACTAATCTCGTTTGAATAAGATGAAATCAGTTCATCATCTCCAACCTCTAAAATCCTCCATTAACAACCCAAAACCTAACTCAGATGCCCCAATCCCATCATCCTTTAAATATAAGTTATATAATCGCATTACAAATATATCTAAGAATTTTGCAAGATTCTAACAAGTAGTTGAGGTTTAATTTCTATATTGCATGTTATGAACTCTAGTTTAATTATTTCATCCAATTAGTACCAAATTTAGTTCAATTATCCAATTAAATAAGAGGCTTTCTTTTGATTTGTGAACATGATTCAATATATATAAATTTCATTCAGAATCTAGTCCAATTACATAGGGTTCAACTCTAATATTCTCTACAATATTAACAAGTGATTGAGGGATAATTTATAATTAATCTAATCACGAAATTAAGACTTGATTATCAAAATTTAGATTATAAAACATGCGATTTTCATAATTTAATGAACAATTACCATTATAACACAAATCCTAAATTAAATCCTTAAACTAAGTAATCTTTCCTTATAAAAAATAACTGAGTTCAAGCTAATAAACCTCAAAAGCTGCCTCTATCTTGAGTCCCTCTTCTCTCTAGTCTCTTAAGGTTTTCTCAATTGTGTATAATGTGATTATGTTAAGTCTAATGACACCCTTAAGTTGGATTCTCATGAAATTATCCTTAGGACCAATATGAGCCTCAACCCAATGCACAAATACCATTTCAATTAGTCCAAAAGTCTACCTATGCCATTTACTAACCTAATAGGCTTAAAAACCACTATTTTAGTTCATAAACGGACATCCTAAATGTCCCAAAAGCTAACCCAAAATATGACGTGATCTAGCTAATTAATTATTTCAATAAAGTGATATTTTATCCATTACAAGTCCAATTATTAATTACTTAAATATTTATTAATTAAGTGCGAGACGACATTATAAGAAACTACTTCACGATCGATGGGATCCGACACCGAGGGAATAATCCAAATAAGGAAACCCCCGACACCTAGTCCCTGACCAATCCATAGTCGTCCATAATACACAGTCACTTCCAAATATTTAATAAATGAATGAACGTGTATTACTTCCATTTTCACAAATGAATATATAACACATATAAAATATAAATAGTGACATCACATGTCACGCATATAAATAAAATAATTTCACAATTTAAATAATGCATAAAAAATATGGGGTATTACAACAGCGGTAGGGACAAAAGGGATGCTAGTATGGCCACCAATTTGATGCTCCCTTTAATGGGAATTTCTATAATGGTGGCGAGCAGGGCTACTCTTTTAAGAGATGCCTTAGGGGAAACCATGATGATCAGGTCCAGTTTTAGAAGGGTAGCATTAGGTGTTACCAACCCCACCTCAGTACTGGGGTTTGCTACTTCCACTACAGTATCCAACGCTTCCACTACCACCTAGAGATCCAGCTCAGGGCTGCCCTCAGATACATTATGAATTTGTGGTGAATGTCTACCCTCAAGATCAGTAGGCCCAGCCTCTTGATGGTATGTTTTATGTTTACGGTTCATATGCACGAGTTTTTTTTGACACCAGGGCATCACATTTTTTGATTAGTAGTACATTTGACATGACTTCAGGAATAATAGATATTTCTACTGAGGTCGCGTTACATGTTGATACCCCAATGGGTAGGGGTGCTTCTTTACACCAACTTTGTAGAGACGTAGCAATTTAGATTGGTCGACTTTATTTCTTTAATGGTTTATTAATTTTAGACATGAAGTTGTATGATATGATCTTGGGCATAAATTGGTTAGCTCAGTATCACGCTCAAATTGACTATAGGGGGAATGATATTACATTTGCCACTTTTGCGAAGGAGATGTTTCTTATAGATTTATCTAGGATCGCGTAATAATTCACTATACTACCATCGATATTGTCCTCAATTTAACCACCGGTCACGGTAGTATGGGGTTTTATTCCAGCTCACATCCACAAACTAGTGTCAACGGGGTTTAAATGTATCTCTTATAATCTATGACTCGGGGAAACTAAATAAATAAAAATATGTGAAAGACTAAAATATAGAGGAATATAAGAATCTAAATGATCTAAACGCATGACACTTACATCATAGTTTATGATAAATTGAACTGAAGTTGGAGAAACTTCTCCAACGAAAATCTCAAGTCTGCGGTAATGACTGGAACCTAAGACTTGTAAAAATAGTTCCAAAGAGAGGATTAAAACAAAGAAGTCTACAGTGCATAAGAATACAACTAAATTTGGGACATAATAATAATAACACATATTCCTACAATATTAAAATTAATTTTAAGTTATTCCAACCCAAATAACCTAAATAATCATGCGGAACTAATACCAGTCCTGAAAGGTTATCCCATTCTTTGAGTTCATCTTTAATTAAGTATTATTACATTTAATATTCTTAAGTTTGTGTACTAATTAAGTCACTCTTACTAAAATAGTATCTTCCTACTTTAACAATATTCTTTCTTTAACAGTCTCAAGTTATGTTTCCAGATATACATCTCCAGCATGTTAAAATTTAATATTCTCGAGTCATAGTTCCATATATACGTCTCTAGTATAATTTATATCAACATTCCCCCAAGTCATGATCTCATATGTATACATATCTAGTATACTCATATCCAGGTAGAATGAAATGAAAAATCACCCGATCCAAAATATCCGTGAGTTTCCTCAACTCACATCAAAATCAAATGGGGTCACCTGCGGACCAAAAATAAAGTGCGAATGGTCTATACCTATTACCTTCAGGGATTACTCATGACAGTACTGACCCTATCGAATTAAAATAGAAATAACAAGGGAAATCACCATGCCATCACACTAAATGTACGACCCCATGCCCAAGGCTATACTAGAGGATCCAACCCCATTATCCCATTCTAGAGAAGAGTACCTCAACATGTAGGATTGGGGTAATATGACCTTGGTAGAGGTCGTCTCCATCATCGAGAATACCACATGAGGTCAACGTCATTCGCGCCCCATAAAATCACTACTAGTAGGTTACCCACGAGAACACGTACACACTTGATATGTTTGAACATAAAGCAATTAAAAACAAAACCCTTCTCAATCGGGTTACACAAATAGTCTCTTTTATTTATGTTAATATAAGCATTTAATATTAACCATACTCATAACTTAAACCCCAATCCCAAGGTTCCTAATTCTAGGTATCGTCTTTTTATACTCATTTTAAATCAAAAACTACTACGTTCTTGATTATAATATGATTTACACAATTGTTAAATACTAACTAGCATTAGAAATTTTGAACCATACCCAATGGTCTATAAAATAGGTATTAAATCTCAAAAACTTCTTCCTTATAACTACTTTTATTTATCAAAAAGGTTCCCAGAACTAGAATAGCTTCAAACCACAAGTAAAATCCCTAAACTAACCCACCAGGCCAAAATTCCATACCGAATCGATTTGCCACCAGGCTAAATCAATTCGCACTCTGTAACCTCTAAGTTCATCCTAAGTTCGTGCCATTTCAAACTCAATTCATAACAACTTAAAAATCTCTATTCGGCACTAATGACCCATTCCCGATCGTATAAACTACATATTAGAATAGAGAACAAAATCTATATTACTTAGGTTTATTAAAATAATATTAGAGTTCCAATTTCATGATTAAAGAAACCTAACTTCATCTTTATAAAGTGAAAGGGTTCAATGTGCCTACAAATTCAAGTCAATTAACATAATAGACATAGGGCATTTATAGAATACATCATGTATGTTTCATATCTACTGATTTTGAAGTCATATTACAAGGAATTCAATTTTAATTGATTGATTCATTGACAAGGTTTCAAGATTTCTTCAGTACATAAACTAGGGTTCATAAGAAGATTAATATTAATCACAAATTAGGTTTGATTTATACTACAAATCAGATTATAAAATTTTATTATAGATTCCACCATTATAATATTATTCCAACATAAACCAATTACATTCTTATATAAAATAGAACTTCCCTAGGATGATTGTAGAATCAATCCCCTAAACCCCCAATTCTTAAAGCTAGATTTCTGCATCCCCAAATCTCCCAAGCTAGGCTTCTCCCTCTTATACCTAAGAAACTAGGATTATTCCAATATGTTGTAAGTGTTTTAGGTTAAGCTAATTTGGTTATTGAAATAAGCAAATCCGAAATTAGGCTTTAGCCCCAAATAACATCAATCCAAAAGCCCCAAAACAAGCCCTAAATGGCCTAAAACTTGACCCAACCAATATACTAACCCAACAGATAAATATTCCACAATGTTAAACCAAAATTTAAATTCTTAAATGTCTCTTGAACCAACCCACAAGTGAATATATTCCACAAGATAGTTATCTTGTTAAATTAATTATTAGTCTTGTCAGGTTAATTAATTAGCCGATACGCGTAGCTTATGTTTAAATATTAATTATTAATTAATCAAGTTATGACTCGATATTATAAGAACCTATTTTACGATCGGTGGGATTCGATGTCGAGAGAATAATCCAAACAAGGAAACCCCTGACACATATGCCCTGACCGTTCCATAACCACCCATCATACTAAGTCATTTAAATATTTATATAAATGAATTATTATGAGTTTCCAATTAATACAATATTATATGTCCAATCAACACATAACTCAATTACGTAATACAACATATGTAACATATTAAAGTGACATCTCTATTAGAGAGGATTACCTAATGTCCAATATCTTAAATCCCGAAATGACATACTGAATGTCATATGATATACCAAATCATCAATAGCCAATAATCAAATTAACAATATAAAATATGCCACACAAATAAGAGGTATTATATCCCCCTTAAATAAGGAATTTTGTCCTCTAATTTCCATTCTTTTATATACTTAACACAAAGATATAATAATATCTCACTCACATGATGTCCTCCCACTATTAAATAGATTTTAATATCTTTTCGACCTAGGATACGCTAAAATCTCTCCTCATAACTTGCATTCGAATGAAATTCAATTCGTTATTCAGGAACTTCCTCAACATGGACACATGGAAGAAGTTGTGCACATGATAAAGGGGTATGCCTAGGGATAAACGATATATCATTGGCCCCATTCTATCCAAGATTATGAAAGGACCTATGGATTGGGATTCTAACTCCCCCTTGGACCCAAAACTCCCAATTGCCTTCATGGGGGATACCTTCTGAAGTAGTCGGTCTCCCAATCAAAACTCCAACTTGCGCCTTCTACAGCATGCCTAGTTCTTCTTCTTACTCGGGGCAGTCCATGTATGCTCTCATAAGAGATCCACCTTCTCAGAGGTGTTTCGAATATAAACTGACCCGAATAACTTGCCATCCCACATCTCTAACCAACTGGAGTGAATATGTCATAGATGATCCAAATGGCACCTTGTACCCTTTAAGACCATGCACACCACAATGAAATCCATTGATATATTTTCCCATTTTCCCACCAGGATCTCTAACAATTACAATTCTTCAAATATCTCTGGTGCTCTACCTTCACTAACTGGATGGTGTCACATTTAGACACAAATTTTGATATAACCCAATTTATACATGGAACCAATGGTGAATCCTCAAATCATGGAACATCTTATCACCCTTAGGATTAACAGTGAACAATGATCCATGCACCTCAGTCAAAACTGCCTTTCGCAGCTCGGGAACCTCTCGCACAACCAATCTTTCATGAAAACATAAGCCTCCATATGATTCAAAAATAGAATGAAAGATTACTCCTTTGGCAAATAGTTCCATACTTTTTCTTGACAAAAGAGTCCAACGCTTGGGCCTGAATCACGAGTGATACAATATCGGGTGTAATGGATAATATTGCTAAGAATGGCTCTGTTGTATCCACTTGACGCAAGATATCTCACTACTTTGGACTTAAAGATGATAAACTAACTTTCGATAGATGGCTCTATCCGTCTTCTACCACATTCGCCTTCCTCGAATGACACTGGATGGAAAATTGATATTCCTTCATAAACTCTAACCACCTACTCTGACTCATGTTTACCTCTAACTAAGTGAATATGTATTAAAGTCTCTTGTGGTCCGAGGATAGTGGGAATATCTCACCCACCCGTCAATTCCTTTATACACAAAGAGAAAAAGTGAGGTTGTTAGCCTCTCCTTTAATTTCTCAAAAGTCGGTTAATAATTCTCTTACTAAATAAACTGTACCCCCTTATGGGTGAGGTGGGTAAGTGGTCTCGTGATATTTGAGAACCCTTAGAAGAACCTGCCGTAGTAACTTGCTAAAACCAAAAAGCTCATGACTTTAGTTGGTGTCGTGGGCTGGCCCCATTCCTTAACTGTCGACACCTTTCTAAGATCAACGAAATCCCATCCTCTGATGCATCGTGCCCTAAAACTGCACTTCCCGTACGCAAAAATCAATCCTTGGAGAACTTAACATATAACTTGCGTTCCCAAAGTGTCCGTGGAATTTCCCTAAGGAAGAATGCATGCCTATCCTCGGATCATTCTTAGATCAAGATTCCGTGAAAAAGATAACAATGAACCGACCCACGTATGATTGGAATACTCTACACGTCAACTTTATGAACATCACTCTTGCATTAGGCAACATAAGTTGCATAACCAAAAATGATATGATCTATATTATGTCTGAAAAACTATTTTTGAGATACCCCCTTGAATCCGCAACAAGTGAAAATTCGAGCAAAATTCAATCTTTAAAAAGAAAAACATTCCCCTAAATTGATTAAATAGGTTGTGATACACGATAAAAATACACGATAAAAAATACTTGTTTTTATAGCTTAACCTTGTTTAGCTCCTAGTGGTCCATACATAAACGTGGTGAACTATCCATCTTTTCATAAAGATGACTAAAGCTTCCTCACGACGATGTAATCCTTGGAATAAACACTTGGCTAAAGAGATGATGTGCCTACTCCCATGATTTTTTTTATCTCTAATGGATCCATTCTCTAGGTGCCCTTGTTACAGGCCAGGTGTTGATGCCAAAACTAAGAAAAAAATTCAATCTCACATGTAGGCGGTAGCCTCGGCACCTCCTTAATTACAGTTGTAAACTCCTAAACTATCGGTATCATCTCTAAAAGAAGTTGTAACCTACTATGATGTGTTCGTATCTATACAAAACAAATGTGACTAGAACCTCCCTCAAGACTATGAGTAACACCAAGAAATATCTCTTGCCCAAGAATGATAAATGTAATAGCATTCTCGCGAACATTAAGTTTTGTGTGATACGTAGAAAACCAATCCACGCTTAAAATAAAATAATATAACCTCATGTCTTAAATTAATAAATTTGATGAAAGACCAGGACAATCAATGACAATTGCTACATATCTACAGATAAGATGTAAATAAGTATCCCTATCCACTGGGGTAACCACGTGTAATGAAAAACTCAGTGGAAAAAATCTATAAGTCCAAATTTGATGGCAAAACATACTACTAATAATCAAATGAGAGACCCTCGATGTTAAATAAGACTCGTGCTCATAGGACATAAACATAAACCTAATAATTTCCCAATGTTATATATATAAATCATGGTTTCCCATAAGGAATAACCTAAATGAGTGGCCCTTCTTGCCACATGCGTAATAATTTCCTCTAAAGGAACCATCAAAATGGTGACCCTACTGGTAGCACTACTGACCCCATCTCTGTGATCGTACCTGCTAAATTTGGCCTTGTCGGCGCTGTCCTCGTTGGTTGTGGAACCTCCTGGGTTTGATGTTCTTATCCTTGTCGATTATTTGATCATTTGTTCCCCATAACCTCTTAAAGGTTGCTCCTCCTATGCTGGTCCATTGTGTTGGTGAGGGCCTCACCAAGCTCGGGGTGGCTCTCCAATGTCTCTAGTCTTTTAAACTAGTCCAACACCGATAGAACTGATGCTAGAGAAAATAATTACACCAATATGAATAAATGTATCTCTTATAATCTATGACTCGGGGAAACTAAATAAATACAAATGTGTGAAAAACTAAAATATAGAGGAATATAAGAATCTTAATGATCTAAATGCACGACACCTACATCCTAGGAAATAATGGATTGAACTGATGCTGGAAAAACTTCTCCAACGAAAATCTCAAGTCTGAGGCGATGACTGGAACCTAAGACTTGTAAAAACAGTTCCACATAGGGGATTAAACCTAGCAAGTCTACAGTGCATAAGAATATAACTAAATTTGGGACATAGTAATAATAACACATATTCCTCCAACATTTAAATTGATTTTAGGTTATTCTAACCCTAATAACCTAAATAATCAAGCCATACTAATCCTAGTCCCGAAAAGTAATCCCATTCTTCAAGTTCACCATTAATTAAGAATTATTAACTTTAATATTCTTACCTTTGTCTATTAATTAAGTCACTCTTACTAAAAAAGTATTTTCATAATTTAACAATATTATCTTTCTTTAACATTCTCAAGATATATTTCCAGATATAGATATCTAACGTGTCAATATCAACACTCCCATGTCATAATCTCAAATGTATCAATATCTAGTATACTCATATCCAGGTACAATGAATGAAAAATCATACGATTTAAAATATTCGCGAGTTTCCTCAACTCACGTATAATCAAATGGGATCACCTGCGACCCCCAAACAAAGTGTGAATGCCTATACCTATTGCCTTCAGGGATTATTCGTGACAGTACTGGATATAGGTGTAGGATGTCCCAACAATATAGAATAAAAATAGAAATAATAACGGAAATCACTATGCCATCACACCAAATGTACGACCCCATGCCCAAGGCTATATGAGAGGATCCAACCCCATTATCCCATTTTAGAGAAGAGTACCTCAACATGTAGGACTGGGTACATAGGACCTTGGCAGAGGTCGTCTCCATCATTGAGAATGCCATGCGAGGTCAACCTTATATGTGCCCTTTCAAATCCCTACTAGTAGGTTACCGATGAGAACACATACACACCTGTTATGTTTGAACATAAAGCAATTAAAAACAAAACCTTTCTCAATCAGGTTACATAAATAGTCTCTTTTATTTATGTTAATGTGGACATTTAATATTAACCATACTTATAACTTAAGCCCAAACCCTAAGGTTCCTAAGTCTAGGTATCGTCCCACACCTATTATTTTTATACTCATTTTAAATCAACAACTACTTTACTCCATGGGTTATAAACACATTCTTGATTATAATATGATTTACACAATTGTTAAACACTAATTGGCATTAGAAATTTTGAACCAGATCCAATGGTCTATAAAATAGGTGTTAAATCTACAAAACTTCTTCCTTATAATTAGTTTTATTTATAATAGAGGTTCCCCAAACTAGAGTAGCTTCAAACCCCAAGTAAAATCCATAAACTATCCCACCAGGCCAAATTGCCTAACCGAATCGATTCGCACTCTGTAACTTCCAAGTTCATCCCAACTTCATTCATGTCGATCAAAACTCAATTCACAACAACTTAAAAATCTCTATTCAGCACTAATAACCCTTCCTCGATCATATAAACTACATATTAAATTAGAGAACAAGTTTCTAAACGATTTAGGATGATTAAAGTAAGATTAGAGTTCTAATTTTATGATTAAAGCAATTTAACCTAACTTCATCTTTATTAAGTGAAAGGTTTTACTGTTCCTACAAATTCAAATCAACTAATGTAGTAGACGTAGGTATTTTACAGAATACATCATGTATGTTTCATATCTACTGATTTTTAAGTCACAGTTCAAGGATTCCTAGTTTAATTCATTGATTCACAAGAAAAGTTTTAAGATTTCTTCAATACCTAAAATAGGGCTCATAATAAGATTAAAATTAATCACAAAATTAGGTTTAATTTATACTACAAACGATATTATAAGATATTATTATAGATTCCATCATATTAATATTATTCCAACACAAACCGAGTTACATTCTTATATAAAATAGACTTTCCATAGGATAATTGTAGAATCAATCCCTAATCCCCCTAGTTCTCAAAGCTAGGTTTCTACATCCCCAAATCGACAAAGGTAGGCTTCTACCTCTTATACCTTAGTAGTTAGAGTTATTCCAATATGTTGTAAGTGTTTTAGTTTAATCTAATTAGGTTATTAAAATGATAAAATCCGAAATTAGGCTTTGGACCCAAAATAACGTCAACCCAAAATCCCCAAATGGCCTAAAACTTGACCCAGTCCATATACTAACCCAACAGACATATATTCCACAATTCTAAACCCAAACCGGACTTCTTAAATATATCTTGAACCAAACCAAAAGTGAACATATTCCACAAGTTAATTATCTTGTTAAATTAATTAAATATCTTGTTAAGTTAATTAATTAGCTGATACACGTAGCTTACGTTTAAATATTAATTATTAATTAATTAAGTTTTGACTCGATATTATAAGAACCTATTTTATGATATGTGGGATCCGATGACGAGAGAATAATGCAAACAAGGAAACCCTTGACACCTATCCCATGACCGTCTCATAACCACCCATAATACTAAGTCTCTTAAATATTTATCTTAATGAATTATTATGAGGTTGTCAATTAATACAATAATATCTGTCCAATCATCACATAGCTCAATTACTAATACAACATATTTAACATATCAAAGTCACATCTCTGTCAAAGTGGCATACTTAATGTCCAACATCTCAAATCACAAAATGACATACTGAATGTTATATGAGATAATAACTCATCAATAACCAATAATCAAATTAACAATATAGTATATGCCATAAAAATTAGCGGTATTACACCCCCCTTAAATAAGGAATTTTGTCCTCTAATTTCGATTCTTTTATATACTTAACACAAAGATATATGAATATCTCACTCACATGACGTCTTCCCATTATTAAGTAGATTTTAATCTCTTTTTGACCTAGGATACGCTGAAATCTCTCCTCGTAACTTGCATTCGATTACAATTCAATTCGTCCTCCAGGAATGTCCTCAGCCTAGACACATGAAAGACATTGTGCATATGCTAAAGAGGAATGATTAAGGATTAACAATATGTCATCGTCCCAAACTATCAAAGATTATGAAAGGACTTATGGATCGAGATGCTAACTCTCCCTTGGACCCGAAACTCACAATTTCCTTAATTGGGGATACCTTCAAGAGAAGCTGGTCCCTCACTTAGAACTCTAACATGTGCCTCCTCCAGCATGCCTAGTTTTTCTGCCTATTGTGGGCCGTCCATGTATGCTCTTTTATGAGCACCACCTTCTCCGAGGTGTTCTGAATATAAAATGTCCCAAATAACTTTCCATGCCACGTCTCTAACCACTGTGGTGAATCTGTCATAGATGACCCAAATGGTACCTTGTACCATTTAGGACATTGGCACACCACAATGAAATTTATTTAAATATTTTCCCGCTTAGCCGCTGGGATTCTTCTAATATTTCTGATGCTCTGCCTTCACTAACTGGATAGTGGAACAGTTAGACACAAATTTCATTATAAACCACTTCATACATAACCACCAATAGTGACTCCTCAATCAATGGTACATCTTATCACCCCCATGGTGAACAATGAATAATGAGCTATGCACCTTAGTCAAAACTGCCTTTCGCAACTCGGGACCTTCTAGCATGGATAATCTTTCATGAAAATAAAAATCTACGTCTAAGCCAAATATATAATGAAAAGGAAATCCTTTGGATAATAGTTTCATACTTTTTCTTGACAAAAGGATTCTAACTCTTGGGCCTGAATCACCAGTGATACAATATTGGATGTAACAAACACTATTGCTACGAATGCCTCTGTTACATTCCCTGGACGCAAAATATCCCACTACTTTGGACTTAAAGATGATAAACTAACTTTCGATTGACAAATCTATGCGCCTTCTACCACGTTCGCCTTCCTCGAATGATACTGGATAGAAAAGTGATATTCCTTCACAAACTAACCACCAACTCTGACGCATGTTCAACTCTAACTGAGTGAATAGATATTAAAGGCTCCTATGGTATGAGGATAATGGGAATATCTAACCCAACCATAAATGCCTTTATACACAGAGAAAAAGCGAGGTTTTTAACCTCTCCTTTAATTTCTAAAAATTCCGTTAACAATTCTCTTACCAAATGAATGGTACCCCCCTTATGGGTTAGGTGGGTAAGTGGTCTCATGATATTTGAGAACCCTGGATGAACCTACTGTAGTAACTTGCTAAAACCAAAAAGCTCATGACTTTAGTTGGTGTCATGGATTTTCCTCGCTCCCTTACTGTCAACACCTTTCTGTCACACCCCGCCTAATTCTGGCGTCGGCCGCCACCAAAACTATGCCGGGCGTGAGTAAATAATTACCATTCTTAGCATGAGAAATATATGAGACAAAAATAAACCAGCTCATAAGATACATAATTGAATCAAACTCAAATGCTCATAAACAACTAAGCGATAAAAGATCCATCACATGCTAACTCCAATAATCCATTTTCCAATAATGATTAAATAAAATCTGAAATAATCCCAAAATAAATCCTCTAAACAACTTTGGAACCGAATGGCCCAATAAAACTCAAATGAAGTCTCATAATTAAATATGACTGGAAAAGAAAGTCTAACTAAACTATGCCATAAAATGAATAACTCCAGCTGCACCTCCAAATGATAACTCCGATAAACTTATGCAGCTTCTCCAATTCTAATCCTGAAAAAGATTAGTCAACGCATGGGTCAGAGCCAAAGTCCCGAGCAAGAATACACACAACTCCCCTCAAATAGGATCCTTGAATCCAGACAGTAGCATTATACGCAATAAATATCACAATACAATATTTTAAATTAAACGAGATAATTAAACGCGATAATTATAAATCACTTACTACCCACAGAAATCCCATTTATAAAGGCACACCAATATAATTTTAAATTCCCCAATTCCCACGATGTTAATTTAATTAAATTAGCCAGCTTTTATTATATTTCTCACTTTTTATTAAAGTGTCACACTTCCCCTTGTCAATCGTCCTCTGACCCGTTTAAATTGTCGGCCCCGACACATGACAAGGTTCCACACATGACACGACATAAATCTCCCTCCGACCAGTTTAAACTGTTGGCCCTGACACTTTATGTCGCCAAAAATTTTAATACCCATTTTTATCTTAGGCATTAATCCTCAATTTCTCAATTTATAATCACCCCACCCTTTTAATCGATGTGAGATCCTCAAAATACCCCTTAGTCCCATACCTAAGGGTCCCCGAGTTATCAATATGTCCTAACCTATGTATATAAGGATTTTCTAACATAAATCTTAACTTAGTCTCGTACTTAGACTACCGTAACGACGACAAAGTAATAAAAATCTTCCCACCCTCAAGATGATAAAAAACGCAATAATCTACCCTCACTAGTCCCATACCTAGAAGGCGTAAATCATAAAAGGTCTACCCGCTAGTCCCATACCTAGAAGGCATCCTAAAGTATAGGGAGAACAAAATTTCCCAACAACCCGTCGTCACAAAAGCAATATAATAATACCAAAAAGTCACACAAATAATAATAATTAATCAACTTATAAAACTACGCATGATAGTCCAATTCAATCAAACCTTTAATTAAATTATTACAACGTCAAAAATACCCAAATAATCTCATTTAATTATTTTTAAATTAAATATACCAAGTTTTCATCATATATACCTCAAAGATCAAATTTTATTATCTCTACATGTATTACATGAGTTATACGCACCCAAAAATCATTTATTTTAAAGCTAGGGTTTTTCTACATGCAACTGACACCAATAAAATCCAAAATCACTCATGAATCCTACGTACCCAAGGGTTATGAATATTATTCAAATTAAAAGATTTAATAAAAATAGCCCCATTAGTGTCCACCTTTTCTAAATAAGTTACTAATTATTTTTAAGAAAACATGTAATTAAGTGTTTAGGCGACACTTAAAACGCATAATACTAAAGGAAAAGAATAGAGTATTCATGCCTGTAAAGGTAGTGTTGAAATTCTGATTAGAAATCTGGATTCCTCTCGAAAAATTAGCAAAGAAGTGTTCTTGGACCAATCTTGATTAAACCCCAATTAGGCCTCCCAAAACTTGTGCCAAAAACTTGATTTTGTTGAAGGTTGATGATTATGATTGAGAGGAAATATTTTTAGAAGTGTTCTCTGGTGAAAAACTTGAGAAAAAGTGATTATGAGAAGTCCACCCACGAATTAGAGTCATTATATAGTCATTAAGAAACCTAATCCTAATAGAACTCTAATAAAATACAAACATTAAAAATTTTATTTCGGACAATCGGACCGTTGTAATTAGATGAAATTTTACAGAGAATTATTTGAAGATGAGAGGTAGTTACAAAAAAAATTTCAGCTCGATCGGACGGTTCAATAATTTTAAATATTTTTTTCTAGAGAGTTTTATGTTTTGAGGACTCTAAGAGAGTTTTATGTTTTGAGGACTCTTCTATATAATAAAAATTCAATTAAAACTACATTTTAATTCCGATTCCAATTCCGTTTGAAAATTTATTTTTCAAATATAAAAACCAACATTTTAAATTATAAAAATCCAAAATTTCATTTTTCTCCGATTTCCAAAATTAATTAAATTAATTATAAAAATACGGGGTGTTACACTTTCTAGGATAAACGAAATCCTATCCTCTGATGCATCTTGTCCTAAAACTGCACTGCCTGTACCCAAAAATCCCTACTTGGACAACTTAGCGTACAACCTGTGTTCCCCAAGAGTTTGTGGAATTTCCCTCAGGCACAGTGCATGCCCATCCTCGGATCGTTCATAGACCAAGATTTCTTGAAAAAGATAATAATTAACTAATCTAGGTACGGTTAGAGTACTCTACACATTAACTTCATGAACATAACTGGAGCATTGGGCAACACAAATGGCATGACTAGAAATGCGTATGATTTATATTGTGTCAGAAAAGCTGTCTTCTAGATATCCTCCTCCCGAATCCGTAACTAGTGATAATTCGAGCATAATTTCATCTTAAAAAAGAAAAATATTCCCCTTAATCGATTAAAGAGGTTATGATACACAATAATGAACACTTGTTTTGTATTGTGACCTTGTTTAACATCTAGTGGTCCATACATAAACGTAGTTAATTGTCCATCTTTTAACAAAGATGACTGAAGCTTCCCCGCGCCGATGTACTCATCGGAATAAACACTCGGCTAAAGAGATGATGTGCCTACTCCCATGATTTTTTTTATCTTTAATGGAGCCATTCTATAAGCTGCCCTTACTACAAGCCTGGTGTTGATGCTAAAACTAAGAAAAAAAATTCAATTTCACATGTAGGCGGTAGCCTCGACACGTCCTTAATTACATTTGGAAAATCATGAACTATCGATATCATCTCTAAAAGAATCTATAACCTACTATGATGTGTTCATATCTATACAATATAAGTGTGACTAGACCTCCCTCGAGCCTAGGTGTAACAACAAGAAATGTCTCCTACCCAAGAATGATAAATGTAATAGCATTCTCACAGCCATTAAGTTCTGTGTGATACAGAGAAAAGCAATCCATGCCTAAAATAACATCATATAACCTCATGTCTTAATTCAATAAATTGGATGAAAAACCAAGCCAACCAATAACAACTGCTACATCTCTTCAAAAAAGATGTAAAGAAGCAACCCTACCCATTGGGGTAACCACATGTAATGAAAAACTTGGTGGAAAAAATGCGTAAGTCCCAATTTGATGGTAAACGTACTACTAATAACTGAATGAGAACCCCTCGATGTCAATTAAGACTCGTGGGTATGGGCCATAAACATAAACATATTAAATTCATGGTGTTATATATATATAAATCATGGTTTCCCTTAAGGAATAACCTAAATGAGTGGTCCTTCTCGCCACATGTGTAACAACTTCCTCTAAAGGAACCATCAAAATGCTGACCCTACTGGGGCACTACTGACCCTATCTCTGCGATCGTACCTGTTGAATTTTCCTTTTTTGGCCCTTTCCTCGTTAGTTGTGGAACCTCCTGGGCTTGGTGTTGCTTATAGTTATTCTTCACGAGTTCATATATGTTTAACATGACCCTATCATGTGATTGGTTAACCAATCACATTAAAGGATCATTTTAACCCTGCTTAAATTAGGTTAATAAATTCGTACTCTATTCAACTTCCATTTACCCGTCTCTCTATCTCCGTCTTTCTTTATGAGGTATCTTTTTAAGTTTTTAGCCTCCGCTTCCCACGATATGTGTCCCGCTCGTAGTTCGCTTCACTAGTTGCACACTTTCTCTCCATGCCCCTTCATCTCTCTCTCTCTCTCTCTCTCTCTCTCTCTCTCTTCTATTTTCTTCTCCTCATTTCTCTCTCTATTTACCCTCTCTTAAATATATTACTTTTTTCTATCCCAAATCGAGATCATGGAGTGCTTTTACACTTTAAGATTTTCCTACAAACACCGCTTTCAATAACGAAGTGATGGAAAGTCATAACGCCTCCTCTACACCTCACGGTATACTGCCCTCTATTTAAACCTCCCTTGTTTCTCCTTTATTATTTTTTATTATAACATTAGACTTTATTTTAGCTATGTACCTGAGGTTTGATTAATGGTGGGGTTTTGTTTCAATGGTTGTTCGGGCACTACTTGTTGGAAAATATTGTGTTTTTACACAAATTAATATTTTGACCTAATTAATATATTGATCAATTTGGGCCATCATAAAATTGGGACCCACACATCAAACATAATGGGACAAAGTACATATGTGTTCATTGTACAAACACAAGTCAAGTGGTATATTCCTTTGTTAAAAATGAACAAATGACGAATGGTAAATTTGGTTTCAAAGTGCCCCATTTATTTATGAAAAAATTTATTTAATTTTCTGGGATGATTTTTCTTAACAGTCGCTAAAGGTTATGATTTTTCACTATATATAGTTATTGTTTTTTGGAACCGTCTCTAAAAGTCGCGACTGTTCACCAATAGTTGTGATTATTAGTAAAAAGTCCCTAAAGCGACTGTTAACAAAAAGGCATAAATTTTCATAAAAGAACACTTTATTTTGTATAAATACAAGACTTGTCTTCATTTTGTAAGTGATAAAAAATATTTTTCAACACATTCCATTCGTAATCGAGTCGGAGAAAGTATCAAACATAATTGGTTTGTTGAACACCCACATTGAAATGCTTCTTGCTAGTGTCGAGACCATTTCATCCTGGGAGGCAAATGCTCATTGTCCATTGCCGTAAGCACCGTAGCATGAGAGAATTCTGTCTTAAGGGGAGAGTGTCCAATAACCGACTCATCATCTTCTTCGTTTGTATGTATTCTATTGATCTAATTGTTATTGGACAAATATGTTTTGTTTCATAATTTAAATTTGATAAAGCACAGAAGCACATATATTTTAAGTAACAATCTTAAGACATAATCCATGTTGTATATGCTTTGTGTTACTATACCGATTATCCTCATTGTGATTCCCATATTCCGTGTAGAATAATTGTTTTGCTAAATTTTTTTGTTTCCATCGTATGGTTAATATTACAATATCTTTTTAGTTGTATTTTTTGCATGACTCTCGTCAATTATTATAAACTGAATGAGTTCATTTTTAGAGTTTTATAAGAAAATACAATCTCCTAATTTTTGTGCATTTTATTTCTCAGAATTATACTTATAAAACTGTTTAGGATGTATATGACAAAATATTGATTCTTGAAGATTATGTTTAGTATGTATGTAAAAGTTTTATCACATTTATGTATCTCTGAATAAACAAAAAATGACATTACGAACATAATGGTTCGTTTAGTTATGGAAAATACTTTTTTATTTCCATTTTTCATATTGTGTGTTATAATTAGGCAAAGCATGCCCTCTAAATGGGAATAAAAATGTGGTTTCATGAAAAATTATTTTTCAATTTAAGCTAATATGAAAATCATAAAATACATATTTTCTAGAATTGGTTAAGTCTAAAAATGATTTTCCACCCCTCCTTCCCATTTTAATGGCCCATTGGCAAAGATATAGGGGAAAACGTGATAATGAAAAATGAAAAATACTTTTCCACACTAAACGGGCCCTAAATTTTTCAGTTTAGTTCCTATCCGTAACATTTTCTGTCATTTGGCATTTTTTTTTAAAGGAGGTGATAATTTGGTGGGTTTTTTGCCGTAATGAATTTTGGAATAAAATACTTATATCTTCAATTTATAATCATTAATTTATATTAGAGATTGCACTCGCTTATGTGTTTTACGGCTTTATAGATATTCTAAAGGACACGTCCTCTATACGGTTATCTAACTGATGCTTTTAGAAGACTTTGAACTTTCACAAATGTGAATTATTCTGATTTGGTGTCTAATAGGAAAACATGTATCCATTGACTTTTGGTTGCCATTGGTGAAGATACTTCTGCAAAGAATTTTTTTCTTGACATTTGCATGTGATCAGATTTCTATCCTTAGTGATTTTAGTCACTGTAATGAAATAAGAGGACAAATAGCTATTTGCCACCATTTCGATATGTTGATTGTTGATAATGGGTGTCGTCATGGCCTTTAATTCTGCACTGATAATTGGTACATTATTTAATTTCAATGATGAACCATGCATGACATAATTTAACATCTAAATGGTAGCCACTTAAAGAATGAGTGCACAAACAAAAGATACCAAGTAACGATAATGTCTTTTTTAATTTCATACCCTTTGTTTGTTACTGATTGACTATAGGATGCTATATATACATAAATAAGACATAGATGGTTTATATGACACTGAAAAGAGTTAAGCATGGATTATAATGTACAAATCGTAACTCTTCAATTAAAAATAGTTTTTTAATTTCCATTTTTATTTGATGGCCATGTGTTTCATATGAAATTTTGTCAAATGCTTTTATCTTCTCACAATGCATGCACCAGTGGCCATAATTATGTCAACATTAGTATATAAGGCCTAAGAATTCTTGGTGTCATTACATGAGTATACAAACTCCAATACTTCGAATCGTATTGCCTTTTCAGGACTTCTGAAGCTTTTGATAAGTGGTGCAATTTTTGGATTATTCCTTACTGATAAGAATTATAGATTTATTTGAATTTTTTCCATTTATCGGGTGACTTAACACATATTGTCTATTAATGTTTCAAAATCAAATTTTACATCCAATTTCAAGTTGTAACTGGAACATGAATTTTATTTTGGAATGACATTTTATAAAATTTATGCATAATGTTGACCGTTATTCTTAATTTTGATGTAATAGTGCACAAATATAGTAATTCCATGTATCACTAAGTTTTTATATTATTTTTTATTTTGGCTTCTTTGAAAGTCATTATCACTAATAGTTATTACTTAATTGAAGTTATGCATTGTTAATGCAATGGTATGTGATTGTTGCAATTGGCAATTGATAAACTATTTATTTTAGGGGATTGAATATTCAAAAGATATTTTTTGGTTGTAAAATAGGTGGTGTCTTAAGTTTGAAAATTCTTTAGTTAACAAGGTGATATCCAATGATGTGATGCCACCTCAATCGTAACGTGGTAGTGATATGAATTATCATGTGATAGTCACATGTGTGATTATGTGTGTACCCAAGATGTGAAATTTTGATCACATATTTGGTTATGTAATTGTTCGCATGTCCGTAATGTAGTAACTTGAAAATAATATATACGATGATGTAATGTGTATGGTATCATATATTTTATTATGTCTCTGGACAATTTGTACAGATCTCTAGTGGACTATAATGAAACAATTATTACATTTATGTATATAATTACTTATTTTGTGTATTAAATACATGATGTTATCACTTGTAGACTAACTTGATATAGTTGGTAAATAAAATATGATACGATAATATTTGTGATTTAAAATTAATGCATTGTCACTTGAATTAACGTTTAAGCATAAAATACAACATTTCATGAAGTATTATGTTATTAATGTAACATCCAATTTACTTGAGCAATGATGAACAATAATGCAAAGTTTCAATGAACTGGACAATACATTATTGAATAAGGTAAAGTTCAATAGATTTATTGTGAAATATACCTTTCCGTATTGAATAAATTCATCTTGGAAGAATTTTATACTTCAAATTAATGCTTTCGTCTATTTCATTGCTAAATGTATTCCTCAATGGCGACAACCTTGTTTGGAGTGATTACAAATCTATTCATTGGATTTATGATTTCAGATTCAGTACCGAGCGATTTCACGATTGCTTTAAAGAAGGGACAATCAAATTATGATCCCATTGAAGACTTTGGTGTAATCTCACTTTGATCATAAAATTGAGGATAACTAAATCGAAATGTGTCTTAGAATGACAATATTAAGGCAAAGTAATTTAGTTAATGATTCTTCCAAGGTTTATAAACATTCAAAAAATTATGTTCAAACAAATGTTAGAAAAATATAATATGATCGATAAAACTTAAGTATTTAATTATTTTTTTTTATCATAAACTCTTTGAAAGGTTTATGACGTATAACTTGTCAAACTGACTAAAGTAGAGAAACATATTAAAGTTTCTCAATTAAACATTTCTTCTAAGATAACCTTTTGAAGATTGAGAATATACATAGCAAATAAAATTTTCTTTTGAATATAATTTCAAATTTATATTTGAAATTGTGGGGAAATGATTGTTTCATATTTATTGACCCACGACGAGTTGTTATCGAATACGGTAAAGGTCAAGAACCATCTTACAAATTTTATAAATGTTGGGGTGTTTACTAAGGCAATGCTACCTACCCAAAATAGGATTAAGACATCATTATTATTGAAAATAGGAACAAGAACATTGAATGTGTATTAATTGTTAGTATATGTAATGCCCCGACCCGAATTTTAGGGTCACCGTCGAGTCAACCCGTGTCCGAGTTAAGGTGTTAGGGGGAGGGGGAAAACCAATTTAATTTATTTAAAGAAAGCTTTCCTTTTCCACATTATTTGAGGTAAAACTTACTGTAGAGTCAACTTTTTGAGGAAAATCATGACCATTAAGGATCACGTTGAATTGATTCATAAAAGTCATTTATTATAGAATTTGAAAAATTAAATTGTAAAATAACTCTGTATTATTACAATAGTCCATAAGTCTGAAATTAGAAAATAAATTAAATAAATAAAATTGAGAAATCTTAATATCTAAAAGATACATGATTCTTGAGGCTCGAAGTTCCGAGTGAAATTGTTAGAATAATTGGAAGTGTTAATGTTTATAAATCCTCATATGATGGAATATGATTATTACTTGTTAGAAATCAAGGTACCTTTGACAATTTTAAAGAGGATGATCATGGATATCAATTCTAATGTATGTTCTTGTAATTGACAATCATTGTTTGAAAAGGAATATAATAATCTGGCAAGTCACGTATTATTAGTCATGACATAAGACAATAAAGAAATTGCTCTCTTTTAGTAATAACATTAGGTCTAATAAGTTAATTGTGGATCCACTAACGAGAGAGTAAGAGAAGTTCATCAGGAGGAATGGGCTTAAAGTCAATTAAAACCTAAAAGAATTGCCATAATGGAAATCCAACCAAATTGGCTTGAGATCCTAAGAATTAGGTTTAATGGGACAACCTAATTATGTGAGATTTAGTTAACACTAAGAAGAAAATAAATTATTCCTCCCATACCTAGGATGAGTTAGTGCATTAACTGCCGCGTGTAATAGGATAAATTTTATTTTTATTGATTTCTATATCTTGAACATATGGGTTAAGTGGGGTATTAGCAGGATACTCTTTATATAAATCACCCATGTTAGTGAGAAGGGGATACTTTTATGAGAATAACCAAAGTCCACATTGCTAAATTCTCTAACACACTCATGAAATTAGAAGGTGTCCAAGGCCAAAATGGACGAAACAATGAGAACCAAGAATGTACATAGAAGGACTGTGTAAATTCTATTATCCTAGTTTACACCAAAATGTTGATCAATTCAAGACACCACGTTCATTGATTGAGCATTAAACTTGATAGTCTCTCACTAGAAAAGATTCAAGGTCAAAAGTTATATTTATCTATGCATATCTTTTTCACCGACACTCTCTCTAATTTTTCTTCATGTTCATTTGATTCTTCACCTAAATTTCATTCATGTGGGGATTGTTGGAAAATATTATGTTTTTACACAGGTTAAGATTTTGACCAAATTAATATATTGGTCAAATTTGAGTCATTATAAAAGTAGGACCCATTCATCAAACGTAGTGGGACAAAGTACGTACATGTTACTTATAGCAAGACAAGTCACGTGGTATATTCATTTGTTAAAAATGAACAAACGATGAATGTGAAATTTGGTTCCAAAGGGCCCCATTTATTTATGAAATTATTGACAATTTTATTTAATTTCCTGGAATGATTTTTGTTAATTGTCACTAAAGGTTGTGACTATTCACTATATACAGTGACCTTTTTTGGAACCGTCGCTAAAATTCATGACTGTTCACCATTAGTTGTGACTGTTAGTAAAAAAGGTCTTAAAATGACTGTCAACAAAGAGATATATATTTTCAAGAAAGAACACTTTATTTTCTATAAATACAAGACTTTTCTTCATTTTATAACAGATAAAAAAATATTTTTCAACATATTCCATTGTCATAAGGACAGTAGTGGGGGCGACGAATTTCGTCTTAAGGAGAGAGTGTGCAACACTTGTTTCAGTCATCTTTTTCGTTTGCAAGTTTTCCATTGATCTAATTTTTATTCCAAAAATATGTTTTGTTTCATATTTTAAATTTGATAAAACACAAAGTCACATATATTTTAAATAACTCTACTGTCTCCTTCATTATTTTTTAATAATGTTCAAATTAATTCTAAATTATGTGTATTTGTACAACTGTACTTTAATCGGTGGCGAGTTCAGAAAAAATAATCCAAAACCAAAGAATTTTGATGTTTCTTTTGTCCATTGCGGGCATATATATTTTTTCTTTTGTTACTCGACAAGTTTAATTACTTCATTATGGATTAAGTATGTGTTTCTATTTGGGTTCATATATAATTTATTCAATAGTATGGTTCTTCGTTACTTGCCACCTTTCTTCTCTTACTTTTTGCATAAAGTGGAGTGAAATGGTCCTTTCAATGTGGCAAGTCCAATTATTCTTAGTTCCGTATAATATTTTTGAAGGAAAATTTTGGATTTGAGTTTCATATATAAAAATTGTAAGGTTTTTAAAATGGGTTTGTAGTCTTGGTAAGTTAGCTTTGACAAATGTTCCCGTTATATTCTAAAACTAGTATATGGAATTTAAATTTTTTGCTATGATATACTAATAATAACCAATAATAGCCAAAGAAATTATCACTACCAATGATACCAAATTGGGAGTATATAAAAAGAGATGAGAGACAAATAAGGAAACCAAGGTTTAAAGTGGTTCGGCCCAATGCGGTGCCTACATCCACAGGTGCAGTGCAAGTTATATGTATTTCAGGTGGTAATTGTCGTGAAAGGGAATATGACAAGCTCTCTAAGCACTCTATAGGGTTTTGTGTATATCATCAAGTAGGATAAATGATTGGATCCATTATTACTTGGTATTGAGTACTATTTATAGGTAGTTATTAGAGAGAGAGAGTGTAGTGGTACAGGCGGAGTACTTTTATAGGTCAGGCAGTTATACTTTTTACATTCCAATGGGCGGTTAATCATTATTTTGTTACAAATTTATAAAAAGGGAATATTTCCTCACGTGTGCAATAGGAATTATTTGAATAAACACATTATGTCATGAGATATAAACTGTTGTAAGACTAGCTTGGACGAAATTAATTGATCCCTTATGCTAACACCGTGCTAATAGTGTTCAAACATGTAAAGAGTTAAATGGATGAGCACCTTATGACCTGATTTGACCTCCTTGTTTGTGGCCAAACATATTCTGGTTATGTCGGCCTCACTCTTTTTCCTAAAGGGGGACATGTTCTATCTCTTAAGTGGCTAATAATATGTTCCATAATTAGGGTATAATTGAAGCCCCCAAGACTTCATTCTTGATTAAATATTGTACCTGGTTCTCTGAAGTGATGGACACTCTAAGTAGTGGGGAGATGACATTAATGAATGAAGTGTTTAATGGAGTATTTTTGGCTTATAGGAATCTGGTCATCTTAAATTTTTTTTAGGTGAAAGACGAGCAAATATACTTGTAACATTTTGCATTGTGCAGTAGAGCGACGCATATCAAATGACTTGGACCGACGATGAATGTAATCATCTCACGTGTATGAGGCAATGCGCACATCATTTCATTAAAGATATTGCAAATGTTGAGTTTTATAGTATGACATCATCTGTCATGATTAAGTGAACTTACTACCTTAAACAAGTATAAATGGATTGGATCCCCCATAGCTTTAACTATCGTAACATTTTATAAAGAGAAAATCATTAAATCGCCCAAAGCTTCATGACTGTCATCCAATTTTCTCAGCGAGGTTCCTATTTTTCTTTTATACCTTATCATTAAATTATCAACTCCTTCTTTGATATTTATATCCATGTTTAGTATTTTCAGGTTCGATACTACTGAAGAAATAAGAGTTAGGTTTTTTTCTCTCTCGCCGGCACGTTCTTCATGTTTTTTTCTCTATTTATTCTCCTTTAGTTATTGAATCGAAGGATATTTGGGTTTGATTTTTGTGGATTAATAATTTATGTGGACATTGAGTTGGTATGCATATGATCATGGTATTTTTATGGATTTTTTGGGTTTGGTCCTTGTGAGAAAACCTTGTTTACAGTACTCATACAACTCCTAATCCTTACAATACCTATTTTTCGTTGTTATTATTGTGACACCCCGACTAATTAAATACCGGGTAGCTACTCCTTTATTAAATTAATTCAAAATGTCAAGTTGGTTCAGTTAATAGCATCACTGTCGAAACATTTTAAAAATTACTAACCACCTAGTATTTAAAAAGTAAGTGCCAAATTTTAAGTTAAGTCTGGTTAACATGCAATAAAAGAATAATGAAAAACATAAATCCATTCACCATAGCTAAGTAATGAAATAACCAACAATGATAAATAGAAGTCCAGAGGAAAACTCCTCACAAAAATCCCACAAATGGAAATAATACGACAAGTCTGAATCCTGAATAATTACATGCTAAAAGTCTGAATAACTGAAGTAAAAGAAATGTCTCTAAAAGAAATGGGCGACATGCCCTACAACTGATAACAGATAAGTATCGAGTCAAGATAGATGAAGCGTCTATAATCAACGTCCTGTAACTTCCACAAACAGCTACAGCTCGTCACCTGAATAAGAATCCTAAGCATGGTGTCCTTGTGGCTGGGCACCTAAAATGGTTTTTACAAAAAAAATAGATTTGAAAGCAAATGGGTCAGAGCCCGAAAGTGGAAATCATTTTAAAAACTGCAAGTGCTTTAATAACAGTTAAAACAATAATGCAAAGTACATGTTAGGACGTGCTCTCACATGGAATACTCACCTCTCGTCTAACTGTGCACTCCTAACGATCCTGTACCCATTCATGTGATAACTCATAACTATCTAGTCAAAAGAGTTCCTAACACTTCTACCCGGTTCACATTTTAATTCCAACCTTAACAATTAAATAGCGAGTTCTACTTTAATTCTCGGATTCCCAATTATTAACAAACCCATTTATTGATTTCAGTCCCCTTTTATCTTTTCACAACGTGATAATAAATATACACACAATTTATCATAGCAAATTACTTTTCATTTAACCGTATATTATTCACATCATAAATATACAATACAAGCACCCAAAGGCTAAGCTACGGTGCACACATACTCTGCTATCCATCCCGGTACATCACGTACATAAGGATTACAAATTCCGAATCTCTCAGGAATTGTTGGAATAAACACCACACACAAAAATGGAGGCGAACATAATTCACATATCCATGGTCATGTACATACCTACGCTCCATAGTCAGCTGACTTATTAACTCACAAATAAGTCGTTCTCTTGAACTATGTCCTCTAGGTACCAATCTAAATCCGGGCAACACAAGGATAAGAAGGCCCTAAGCGAACGTAACCTCCCGTGATAGCAAGTATGGTAGGTATGTCATACACATAAAAATCATATACTAAGCATTCACATATCTTAGATAATTCAAGATTAATAAAGGTATACTCTACATCCTTATGCCATTATTGCAGTTTTATATATATATTAAGTCACCCGATAATATAAAATCCTAAACCGTCGACACGTCTCACGTCATAATTTCTTATACTTAAAACCTATCTCAAAAAGACTATTAAGTTCATACTATTACCACATGTAACATCTTTATTCCTAAGGTCCTTACTACTGCCCCAAACCTCATTTCATCAAATTATTCAAATTACACTTTTAACTCACATTTTATCTCACTTATCGAATATCAATAATTTAGAAAAATTTCTCAAATTGAATTCTAATTAAGGTCCAATATCATAATCATGCCTACTGGTCTTCCTTAAGGTTAAGGGTATTCATAAGGTCTCTAATACTATTATCTGAGGGTTACCACCATTAAAAATCAAATTAGGGAAAACTTTACTCATTCTGGGAAGGTCGATCGATCGATCGACCTTTTCCTTCGATCGATCGATGGTGGTCGATCGATCGACTGATGAACATCGATCGATCGAACGTAACAGGTAAGGCTACGGACTGCTTCATTTTGCAGTTACCAATTCGTCCCAAAACACCATTCACAAGTATGAAACTCTAAGACAAGGTTATAATATCATCATACTATCATCCTACAACAGTATTAACATTCTAAAACCCATAATTCATCATTTAAAGGCTTTGTTTAGATCAAAACTTCATCAAAATTCCAGATTTCTTTTTCATTCAAGAACATCAATAAACTTCTTCTAAAATCCATATTTAGATCATCAATGGTTTTGTTTTGAACACCTAATTCGTCCATAATATTACTACATGCAATACCTAACATAATTTATAGCTTTTAACTTCCAATTCATGGGTCTATATCATCTTCCAAGATCAATTTTGAAAATTCCTAAACATGGAAAACATAGCATTAAATTAATTGAAATTAAACCACTTGCCTTGATTCAATCTCTGATTTTGATGTTGAATCTTGAAGGCTGAGTTGTTCCTTCTCTCCCTCTCTGCAGAATTCCCTTCTCTCTCTCTCTACAAGCTCTTCCCAAGGTGTTAATGGAGGTTAATGGAGGTGGGGTTGGTTTTTGCCAAGTATAAAAGTTTCTAACTCCTCCCGTAGCCCACTATCTATATTGGGGTTGGAAATGGCTTAGTGGGTTGAGACTAAGTCAGATTTTCAACTTCAATTTTCGTGGGTTTTAATTACCCAATTTCTGAAATTACCAAAATGCCCCTATAAGTTACCGGTATGGCCCAAAAATGCCCCGGGACCTAAACTTAACCCCCGGCTAGTGTTTTCTGACTATTTTGACCCTTCCGGACTCGATGGCGCACTCAAAATGACCATACGGGTGATAAAAATAAAATTCACTTTTTAATTCAAATAAATATATTCCTGACGCGACTGTCACGCGTGTTAACACAAAATTTCCCAAATTACCGTATTTCAATCTCGCGACAATTTCAATATTTCCAATATTCATATATTGCCATAAATACACATTATAATTAAATACTAACTCACATCTCGTTAATATTTTGTCCGGATTAATTTTCAATTAATACTCATTTAATACAATTAATCCCAAAAATAAATATCACAGAAAAATACGGGGTATTACATACTTTCCCCCTAATAACTGAATTTCGTTCCGAAATTCGGAACTAGAAAGTACCTGGTAAGAATAAGGTATTTCCTTAGCGAGGAAATATGAAACACATCGTGAATCCGATGCAAATGCTCCGGTAACCCAAGCCTATACGCAACCGGTCCGATCCCTTCAATAATAGAAAATGGTCCCACATATCTTGGTGCCAACTTCCCTTTCTTCCTGAAACGCATAATCCCCTTCATAGGAGATACTCTGAGCAAAACCTGGTCCCCCACTTGGAACTCCCTGAAGAACCTCTTCGCATCAGCATAGATCTTCTGCCGATCCTGAGCTACCCGTATGCGACTCCGAATCAATTCTATCCTCGCCGAAGTATCCTGAATCACTTCCGACCCAAGTAGTTTGTTGTCCCCTACCTCCAACCAACATGACGGGGAACGACAAGGTCTACTGTACAACGCCTCAAATGGAGCCAGGCCAATAGTGAACTGGTAGGAGTTGTTGTAAGCAAACTCCACCAGTGAAAGATACTGCTCCCATCCACCCCCAAAATCAATGATACTCATCCGTAGCATGTCCTCCAACATCTGATTTGTACGCTCAGTTTGCCCATTGGTCTGCGGGTGATACGCCGTACTCAACCGCAATTCCGTGCCCATGGCCTCCTGAAAACTCTCCCAAAACCGTGAAGTCTCACTATCTCAGAAATAAAGAGATGGGCATACTGTCCCGCAGTGTAGTCTGTCCTCACAGGTAAAAAATGAGTGACTTTGATCAACCTGTCCACAATTACCCAAATGGAGTCGTGACCTCTCTGTGACGTAGGCAACCCCGTGATAAAGTCCATAGAGATGCTCTCCCACATCCACATCGGGATTTCTAATGGCTGTAGTAGTTTTGCCGGTTTTTGATGATCCACTTTTACTAGCTGACAAGTGGCGCATTTAGAAACAAACTCGGCAATATCTCTCTTCATTCCGCTCCACCAATACCGACGTCTCATGTCTTGGTACAATTTGTCCCCATCGGGATGTACCGCGAACCGTGAGCCGTGCGATTCTGCCATCACCTCGTGCCGCAATTCCTCCCCTTCCGGAACTACCAATCTCCCATTGAAGCATAATCCCCCGTCTGAGCTAACGGTATAGGATTCGGCTCCCTCTGCCAATAATTGAACTATCTTCTCCTGACAGAACGAGTCGTTTGCCTATGCCCTCACTACCTTTGTGACAATCTGTGGTGTAACAGTCATCACAGACATGAATGATCGGGCCACTGCATCTTGGTGTCCCAACTCCTTCCATTTGGCCTTCCACACATCTGCCACCTCCTCTACTGGTCTACGGCTCAACGCGTCTGCTACCACGTTAGCCTTCCCCGGGTGATATTGGATATCAAACTGATAATCCTTCACAAACTCAAGCCACCTTCTCTGCCGCATATTCAACTCCTTCTGCGTGAATAGGTACTGTAGGGACTTGTGGTCCGTGAATAATCGAAACTTTCCCCCAAAAGATAATGTCTCCAAATCCGAAGGGCAAATACCACCGCCGCCAACTCCAAGTCATGGGTGGGGTAATTCTTCTCGTGGGGCTTAAGCTTACGGAAAGCATAAGCTATGGCCTGACTTTCCTGCTGCAATACACCTCCAAGTCCTTGTAAGGACGCCTCGGTGTAAACTAGATACTCAACTCCCGGTCTCGGAAATGCTAACACAGGTGCTGAGGTCAGCTTATCCTTCAACTCATTGAATGCCAACTGACAGGCATCACTCCAAATGTACGGCACACCTTTACGAGTCAGATGTGTCAAAGGGCCCGCTATCTTTGAGAATCCTCGAATGAACCTCCTGTAGTATCCTGCTAGGCCCAAGAAACTACGGATCTCCGTCGGTGTCGTGGGCTGTCCCCACTCCCCCACCGCGGATACCTTCCCCGGATCAACCGGTATTCCCCGGTCGGAAATAATAAGCCCCAAAAACTGAACCTCCTTCAGCCAAAACCCGCACTTCTCATATTTTGCATACAACTCATTCTGGCGCAGTGTCTGCAAAACTTGCCTCAAGTGCTCGGCGTGCTCCTCCTCTGTCTGGGAGTAAACCAGAATATCATCAATGAAGACAATAACAAACTGATCTAGGAAATCTCTGAATACCCTATTCATCAAGTCCATAAACACGGCTGGAGCATTGGTCAAACCAAAAGGCATAACCCGAAACTCGTAAGAACCATATCTCGATAAGAACGCAGTCTTCGAGACGTCCTCCTCCCTGATACGCAACTGATGGTATCCCGATCTCAAATCAATCTTCGAGAAGAAAGAAGCTCCTCTCAACTGGTCGAATAAGTCATCGATTCGAGGCAACGGATACTTATTCCGTATCGTGACTTTGTTCAACTCTCGGTAGTCCACACACAATCTCAGTGAACCATCTCTCTTCTTCACGAACAACACAGGGGCACCCCACAGCGAAGTACTCCTCCGTATAAACCCCTGACCCAACGACTGCTCAATCTGATCTCGTAGCTCTCGCATTTCTGCCGGAGCCATACGGTACAGTGCGCGTGCTATAGGTCTCGTATCTGGTAATAAGTCTATGACAAAGTCTATCTCTCGACTGGGGGTAATCCAGGTATATCCTGAAATACATCGGCAAACTCTCGAACAACCGGAATCGAATCAAGTGGTATCACCACCTCCTTAGAGGTCTCCTCCTCTATATAGTACAATTGAGTGAACGATCCTCCCTCAGAACGAGGCATCGCCACTAAAAACATATCCTGTCCGGGAATGGCAAGGATAATACGCCTACTGAAACAGCCAATCATGGCTCGGTACGCAACAAGCCAATCCATACCAATAATGGCATCGTATTCGGTCCTCTCTAATACTAACATTTCTGCAGGCAATACCAACTTCTAATCTCTACCCCCACTCCCCGGCATAAAAAGAAAAAGAACCATTTCCCGTGGTTAATCTACCCACGTTACAGTACTCAATTACTGTGATTAATAGCCCTAAGGTCTTCGCATAATATGTAGTTATAAAACAATGCGTTGATCCAGTAACAAACAAAATTCGACCCAAAGTCTCAGGGATAAGAAAACATACCCCAAATAGTGGGTGGCGCCTGTGGGGCGGCTGCCTGGCGGACATTATAGATATGACTGAACTGTAACTGCCCCTGCTGTGCTGGAGCTACTGGAAAGATTGGTAGGGCTGGTACCTGAGCTGGTGCTGGGAGAGTGACTGTAAAAAGTGGCCCCTGTGGGTCATTACGGGCACCCAGCTGCTGCTGCTGTGGGGCCTTGCCCTTATCAGGACAATCCTGGCGTTTAAGGCCATGCTTGCCACACACAAAACATCGGCCTTTGAAGTTACTCTCCCTCTGTCCCTGTTGCTGTCGGTGTCGGCCTTGCTGACTAGGGACATTACTCCTCTTTCGAGACTGCTTCATTTCACTACGTTGTAGACCAGAACTGACTCGGTCTTGGGTAATTTGTTGTCGAAATTTCGGGGCCTTCGCACCTTTGTCAGCTTTAGTCACATGTATTTGGCTAACCTCTCTAGGTCTTTTGTCTCCTCTAAGTTGTATGCTGCGTTCTTGGTATTGTAAAACTGCAGTGGTGACTGCTTGTGCCACGATACCTGCTAACTCGGAGGTTGACATTCTCTCTGGGGATACCGGAGGTGTGAGTCGATCTTGCTCGCTGGCTCCCCTAACCGTTTTAGCTAATTCTTCATGACGACCCATCTGAAAATTTAAGTAAATTTGGATGAGTTCATCATTCAAATAAACAAATCACAGAAGTACGAATTCCCAATGTATAGAGATAAACACAACATTCCTAGGAATCCGTGGTGCCCTTTATGGAGGCATCTCTGAAATAAGAGTAAGGTCTTATAAGTTCGCAGTTATAAACCAAAAATAGCTGAAGAGCGAAGCGTACATAAAAGAATACAACAGTCCTAAAATATAGGGCTCTACATCAAAGAAAGCTCAGCGGAAACATAATAAGCCGTACAGATCCTAAAGGACACTAGAACCTGAGGCTCTGATACCACCTGTGACACCCCGACTAATTAAATACCGGGTAGCTACTCCTTTATTAAATTAATTCAAAATGTCAAGTTGGTTCAGTTAATTGCATCACTGTCGAAACATTTTAAAAATTACTTACCACCTAGTATTTAAAAAGTAAGTGCCAAATTTTAAGTTAAGTCTGGTTAACATGCAATAAAAGAATAATGAAAAACATAAATCCATTCACCATAGCTAAGTAATGAAATAACCAACAATGATAAATAGAAGTCCAGAGGAAAACTCCTCACAAAAATCCCACAAATGGAAATAATACGACAAGTCTGAATCCTGAATAATTACATGCTAAAAGTCTGAATAACTGAAGTAAAAGAAATGTCTCTAAAAGAAATGGGCGACATGCCCTACAACTGATAACAGATAAGTATCGAGTCAAGATAGATGAAGCGTCTATAATCAACGTCCTGTAACTTCCACGAACAGCTACAGCTCGTCACCTGAATAAGAATCCTAAGCATGGTGTCCTTGTGGCTGGGCACCTAAAATGTTTTTTACAAATAAAATAGATTTGAAAGCAAATGGGTCAGAGCCCGAAAGTGGAAATCATTTTAAAAACTGCAAGTGTTTTAATAACAGTTAAAACAATAATGCAAAGTACATGTTAGGACGTGCTCTCACATGGAATACTCACCTCTCGTCTAACTGTGCACTCCTAACGATCCTGTACCCATTCATGTGATAACTCATAACTATCTAGTCAAAAGAGTTCCTAACACTTCTACCCGGTTAACATTTTAATTCCAACCTTAACAATTAAATAGCGAGTTCTACTTTAATTCTCGGATTCCCAATTATTAACAAACCTATTTATTGATTTCAGTCCCCTTTTATCTTTTCACAACGTGATAATAAATATACACACAATTTATCATAGCAAATTCCTTTTCATTTAACCGTATATTATTCACATCATAAATATACAATACAAGCACCCAAAGGCTAAGCTACGGTGCACACATACTCTGCTATCCATCCCGGTACATCACGTACATAAGGATTACAAATTCCGAATCTCTCAAGAATTGTTGGAATAAACACCACACACAAAAATGGAGGCGAACATAATTCACATATCCATGGTCACGTACATACCTACGCTCCATAGTCAGCTGGCTTATTAACTCACAAATAAGTCGTTCTCTTGAACTATGTCCTCTAGGTACCAATCTAAATCCGGGCAACACAAGGATAAGAAGGCCCTAAGCGAACGTAACCTCCCGTGATAGCAAGTATGGTAGGTATGTCATACACATAAAAATCATATACTAAGCATTCACATATCTTAGATAATTCAAGATTAATAAAGGTATACTCTACATCCTTATACCATTATTCCAGTTTTATATATATATTAAGTCACCCGATAATATAAAATCCTAAACCGTCGACACGTCTCACGTCATAATTTCTTATACTTAAAACCTATCTTAAAAAGACTATTAAGTTCATACTATTCCCACATGTAACATCTTTATTCCTAAGGTCCTTACTACTGCCCCAAACCTCATTTAATCAAATTATTCAAATTACACTTTTAACTCACATTTTATCTCACTTATCGAATATCAATAATTTAGAAAAATTCCTCAAATTGAATTCTAATTAAGGTCCAATATCATAATCATGCCTACTGGTCTTCCTTAAGGTTAAGGGTATTCATAAGGTCTCTAATACTATTATCCGAGGGTTACCACCATTAAAAATAAAATTAGGGAAAACTTTACTCATTCTGGGAAGGTCGATCGATCGATCGACCTTTTCCTTCGATCGATCGATGGTGGTCGATCGATCGACTGATGAACATCGATCGATCGAACGTAACAGGTAAGGCTACGAACTGCTTCATTTTGCAGTTACCAATTCGTCCCAAAACACCATTCACAAGTATGAAACTCTAAGACAAGGTTATAATATCATCATACTATCATCCTACAACAGTATTAACATTCTAAAACCCATAATTCATCATTTAAAGGCTTTGTTTAGATCAAAACTTCATCAAAATTCCAGATTTCTTTTTCATTCAAGAACATCAATAAACTTCTTCTAAAATCCATATTTAGATCATTAATGGTTTTGTTTTGAACACCTAATTCGTCCAAAATATTACTACATGCAATACCTAACATAATTTACAGCTTTTAACTTCCAATTCATGGGTCTATATCATCTTCCAAGATCAATTTTGAAAATTCCTAAACATGGAAAACATAGCATTAAATTAATTGAAATTAAATCACTTGCCTTGATTCAATCTCTGATTTTGATGTTGAATCTTGAAGGCTGAGTTGTTCCTTCTCTCCCTCTCTGCAGAATTCTCTTCTCTCTCTCTCTACAAGCTCTTCCCAAGGTGTTAATGGAGGTTAATGGAGGTGGGGTTGGTTTTTGCCAAGTATAAAAGTTTCTAACTCCTCCCGTAGCCCACTATCTATATTGGGGTTGGAAATGGCTTAGTGGGTTGAGACTAAGTCAGATTTTCAACTTCAATTTTCGTGGGTTTTAATTACCCAATTTCTGAAATTACCAAAATTCCCCTATAAGTTACCGGTATGGCCCAAAAATGCCCCGGGATCTAAACTTAACCCCCGGCTAGTGTTTTCTGACTATTTCGACCCTTTCGGACTCGATGGCGCACTCAAAATGACCATACGGGTGATAAAAAAAATTCACTTTTTAATTTAAATAAATATATTCCTGACGCGACTGTCACGCGTGTTAACACAAAATTTCCCAAATTGCCGTATTTCAATCTCGCGACAATTTCAATATTTCCAATATTCATATATTGCCATAAATACACATTATAATTAAATACTAACTCACATCTCGTTAATATTTTGTCCGGATTAATTTTCAATTAATACTCATTTAATACAATTAATCCCAAAAATAAATATCACAGAAAAATACGGGGTATTACAATTATGAGTCAATAGACTCACATTCATTAGTGGTTAGAATGTCTATTTGGGCTTGAGGCTTATTGTCCAGTATCCTTGCAAGAAGGTTTCTAAAACCCCTTAAGTTTTTTGCCCCAAAAATGAACCCGGGAATCAAAATTACACTCCAGAGAAGCTTTTTCGGTGGCTCTACCAATTTACCGACCGGTTTAACGTTCGAAGGTCCTAAATTTGAGGGTCCTGAGCTATTATACCCATTTGATCAGCAAGTAAGAATTAAGCAGTTACCAAACACCATGTCATTGTCTGTCATTGATTTGGAGAGACATGTTCGATAGAGCAGCGCCTGTGAGGCCCATCCCTTTTCTTTCCTGAACAACTAGTGAGGGGAGTACTTCAGGGGGTCCTTATGACTCTTGTGAGACTTATACCATAAATTCTAGGTGGTATGCTTATGAAATTCTAGACGATTAGTTGGATGACCTGAGGGAGAGGTATTCAGATAAGGTTTTCCTACCCTTGTGAGCTTTTCAGGAAGGACTCCGCTTACCTCTACATCCTGTTATTCGGTCCATTTTGAATGGGTATGGAGTCACCCTCAACCAATATCCTCCTAATGCTAATAGGACTATACTAGGGGCCATGATGTTCGAGAAAGGACATAATGGGTTTAATATCTCTGGGGACATGTTTAGGTATGTTCATGAGCTGAAGGACAATGCCATAGCCCCTTGGTATTAGTACTTCCCCCTCGGAAGTCTCATTTGTGGATGGTTAAGGTCATCCAATCTAACAACCATAACTGGAATGGTTAATTTGTGTTTATGAAGGGTGACTGGGAGTATAGGAGAAACGAAAAGGATAAATCTTATGAAGTTCCATGCGAGTGGAATGGGCCAAACAGAATCGGTAAAATATATATTTTTTCTTACATATCGATTTCTTCGCTATGTTTCATTGCTTTGATGGGGTTTATACTAATGATGATGTTGATATTTCAGTGAAGAAGATTCTAAAAATTCTAGTAGCCTTGTGATATTTGTGCGAGGCTTACTGCGTGCCTAACCCTTATGTTGGAAGACCTATATTCTATCGAGAAGTTCATAAGCACTGAGGACCATAATCCTCCCATTGGAGTTCCCCCAATTGATACAGCTATTATCGCTTTCTATCCGTGTCCATTGTAAGAAGTTGGAAGATCAATAAAATCGAAAGCCTGAGGCTGATGCGAGACTAAGAAGAAAGCTGATGCCCAGAAGAGAGTTAAAGTTGAGGAAATGAAGCAGACCGAGGTGGTCGCTCACAAGCTGTGAAGTTCGAGACGATTTCAAAGGCCAAGGTCAAGGGGAAATACCTAATGTTATCCCATCCCGTTATCAGAGACATGAGGCCTCTAGAAAATCCAAGGCCACAGGGTGACCCCAAGGCTCCCAGGGTCAGTGGATCTATGGAGACAGTTTATATCGAGGGGGCATCCTGCTCGTTGACTCTTCCCAACATAAGGGTTGGCTTCGCATTATGGGGACGTGGAAGAGTTCAAGTTTGACCCTAATCACATGGTGATTTTTGAAGATATACAGAAGGAACTTGACTCTATTTTCTAGCACATGTACAACGCCCCTAATTTGCTCGGGTATCATGGCCATAATAAAGATTTTGAGTTTTTGAGAGCCTATAACTCAAATGCACTATGGCGATTAGCTCACCATCACCTAACAGTGGTGAGTTTATTGAAATTAATTATGTCTTGTGCGTTAATTATCATAATTTTATTTGATTTCGTATTTTATTGGCAGAGCTCCACGATGACCATAATTTTGAGAGAAAAGGTGGTTGTCAACCAAACGACAAATGAGGAATAAAGGGGATCTGTAGACAGTCTGACCAAGGATAATATTGAGCTAAATGAGAGCTTGAATGAGGACAAACATGACCTATAAAAGACCAATAATGAGCTCCAACATAAGGATGAGGAGGTGGTCGCCAAAGTAGTTTCCCTCATCTAAGCGGAAGGGGAGGTACGTAAGTTAAAGGACCAGGATAGGATCAATGCTGTGAAGTTCAAGATCTTAGAGGAAGCTCTGTAAAAGTCTAATAATGATTTGACAACATCCAATAAATCTCTAGGTGATGCTAATCAGAAGCTTACAAAGATGGAGAAAGCTCTGATGAAGGCTGGGGTGCCTGCGATAGATAAGTACAAATCCTCTGCGAAATATAACTTGGATAACTTGTCTTTCTTCTTGTATGGATATGGGGAGTTAAAGAAGAGGGATATAAAGCATTACCCTGATATAAATGAGTAACTAAGTAAATGGAAAAATGATGATGACGAGGCCATGACTCTTATTGCGGAGCAGTTGATGGAAGCACACGAGATTGCAACCGAAGTCGACCAAACTGAGGAGGCGGGCCAAGTTCTTATCGTTGATACAACTATTCTTCCTTTTAAATATGATGCTGTTGCTGATGCTCCTCAAATTTAAAGAACTTGTGCTCTTTCTTGTGAAACGCCCGAGATATATTTTCTTCTTCTTTGGACATTTTGTTTTGCAGTGAACACACATGTAATCAATAAACAAGCTTTTCTTTTCGATATTTGTAGTTTGTGATTTTTGTCTCATATGTTTATGTCCATTATGAGATTTTCATAATGTGCCTGTAACCATCCCGGTCGGTGCCTGGGGGTAGGAGAGAGTGAGAGAGATACATCTCCCCTCGGGAAGGCTGCGCCGTGGTCTCGCACCCCTCTTGGGAAGGTTGCTTCAGCCGTCGTCGGTGTGGGGGTAAATGTGGAGAGATAGAGTCGCCAACCTATTTTATACAAAATAGGCAAAAGAAATGTTGCTACTTCGAGAGAGCGGCATTAAGGAAAAATTGATGCATACGAAACCAATAGTTCGAAGGTTCGGGGGCTAAGTTATGAAATGGAAGGTGTTAGGCACCCGTTTTGCGCTTTCGGTCTATCATGGGCTAGTTTTATTATTTACCTATATATCCCCTTGAAGTGTGCATGCATGTTTATCTAATGGAGACATGATTTATTCAACTCATACCATGGATAAGGTAGCGTAAGGTCATCCATAGGGATATTCCTAAAATAACATATGTAGAAATTATAATTTGTGCATTCATTACGATATTGATTGTTATATATATCTGAGATTTCAGAAAATTAGGAAATTTGGGAAATAGAGAGAATTGAAAAATTCGACTCGAGTCTCAGATTTGAATTCGAGATGCCTACGTAGCCTATAAAGTCATCAAAGTCCACGTAGTTTGAATGTAGCATAGGGGTCGGGTTTATCCCATAGATCCAAACGAAATTTTATTATATGTATATGTGTAGAAAATGTGTTGTTTTGATTTTGGAAAAAGTGTGATGGATAATTCCATTCAGAATTTACGGGTGTAACCCTCTTTTATTTGTTTTTGGGATTTTTTTTCTCTATAAAATAAAGTATGTGCAATAAACTAATAAAAAGGGTAGATATTAATGTGTATGAACTAAAGTAAGAACTAAATTATGAATCTAATGTGTATTGTGCAAAAATAAGGAATTTAAGGAGAGAGGGAAGGAATTGGACCTTCTTTGAAGCTTGATCTTTGATCTTGGATGAACTACATTGAGTGTTGATGAATGTTGAGAAGGATGTTTTGCCAAATTGGGTATGAAAAGGATGGGAATGTAAGCATGGATGCAACTTCACATAAGGGACTTGATTTCGAGAGAATGTTGCTAAGATCACTGATGCTGATGGATCTCTTGTGTTCTTTCTCCTGGAGTGAGGTCATGGCCCCTATTTATAGGGTCCGAAGGGTGTCGATCGGCCTACCCCAAGGGTGACTATCGTCATGTGACCCTAAACACCGTGCTAATAAGAAGGGATTAGGACTTGCCAATTAGGAGTCCCGAGCAAATTTTCCTGGAAAATTGATCATAGAACACAAACCGTTGATCTGAATCATGTATGGGGAATAAAATTAGAAAGGAATTTAAGACAAATTTAAGAGTTCTTTGGACCACTCCCGGGTCTGGGAGTTGACTTTGAGTCAAATGTGGCTTGAAAGTGCACGTCAGTCTTTTGGATGGGAGATTATCGGACCCAAACGGAACGTTCGTCCTTATAGTAAGTCAGAATCATGCATGGGGTGAACCGTTGGAAAGGCTAGGAGATGTAATTCGACATTTCAAAGAGTTTTGCTCGGTTAAAAAAGTTGACCTTGGTCAACTAGGGCTCGAAAGATCCCAGGGACCTCTCGGAGTACAACGGATCGTTCGTCGGTACCGTAGGTCAGAATCGCACATGAGTCGGATCGTTATAAAGGGTATTCAGTTCCCTTAGGAGATTAATTTAGTCTCGTTCGAGATGAAGAGTTAACTTTGGTCAAATGGAGCCCGGGAGCGCCTGGTGGCATCCGGATCGATTTTTGGGGGAAAACTGATCATTCATCCGAACGATTATGCTGTTTCACAGACGGGGGGGATCGTTGGAAAGGGGGTTCAATGCCCTTCTAAGATTCAAAGAGCTTTCATTCTGACGCCGAAGTTGATTGTGGTCAATTCGGGGTCCGGGAGTGCCCGGTGGCCTCTAAATCTATTTTCAATAGTAAAATGGTACGATCGTTCAAATCGTTATGCTGATAAGCACACGGGGAAAATCATTGGAAAGGGTATTCAGGGACCTTCAAATATTCAAAGAGCTTTGGCTATGACGATAGATTTGATCGGGGTCAAACGGGGCCCGAGGGTGCCCGGTGGGCTCTAGATCGATACTCGAAGTGCGACCTATGATTTAGAGTGACATGTGAACGTTCTAGGAACATAAGGGGAGACCTGGGGGTCCTATAATGTGGTGTCTATAGAGACCCTCAATGTATGATCTTGAGATAAGTGATAACCTTCGAATATACACCATATGATAGAGTTCGGTTCTGTGGACCTAAGGGGTGAGGATGACCGATTTAGAGGGTCGAGGTCTATGCCTAGGACCTAAGGTGATGTTAGGGTGGACGATTATGAGGACCTTGAGGAGGTGGGGATTAATGAGGCGACCAATTCTGAGGGTCGAAGCTAATTCTGCGGGCTTACGTAGAAGCGACCAATTTTGAGGGTCAAAGCCAATTCTTAGGGCTTAAGATAGGGGTGACCGATTCTGTGGGTCAAAGACGATTATGAGGGCTTAGGATAAATGTGACCAATTCTGAGGGTCAAAGCTAATCCTACGGGCTTAAGTATAACCGACCAATTATGAGGGTTGAAACCAATTCTGAGGGCTTAGGATAGAGGTAACCAATTATGAGGGTTAAAGCCAATTCTGCGAGCTTATGTAAAAGCAACCAATTCTGAGGGTTGAAGCCAATTCTGAGGCCTTAGGATAGAGATGACAAATTCTGAGGGTCGAAGCCAATTCTACGGGCTTAGGATAGAGGTGACCAATTTTGAGGGTCAAACCGGCTTAAGTAGAAGCGACCAATTCCGAGGGTCGAAGCCAATTCTGAGGGTCAAAGCCAATTCTGTGGGCTTAAGTAGAAGCGACCACTTCTGAAGGTTGAAGACAATTATGAAGGCTTAGGATAAAGGTGACCAATTCTGAGGGTCAAAGACAATTCTGCGGGCTTAAGTAGAAGCGACCAATTCTGAGGGTCAATGCTAATTCTGAGGGCTTATTTGGGGTAACCAATTCTGATGGTCGAAGCCAATTATGAGGGATTAAGATATAGGTGACCAACTCTGAGGGTCAAAGCTAATTCTGAGGTCTTATTTGGGTTGACCAATTTTTAGGGTCAAAGATAATACGGAGGGCTTAGATAAAAGCGACCAATTCTGAGGGTCGAAGCCAATTCTGCGGGCTTAAGTAGAGATAACCAATTCAGAAAGTCAAAGCCAATTATGCGGGCTTAATTAGAGCTAACCAATTTGGAGGGTCAAAGCCAATTTTACGGGCTTAAGTAGAGATGAACAATTCTGAGGGTCAAAGCCAATTCTACGAGCTTATTTGGAAGCGACCAATTCGGAGGGTCGAAGCCAATTCCGAGGGCTTAGGATAGAGGTAAACAATTTCGAGGGTCAAAGACAATTTCTATGGGCTTATTTGGAAGGGACCAATTCTGAGGGTCGAAGCCAATTCTGCGGGCTTAGGATAGGGGTGACCAATTCTGAGGGTCAAAGCCAATTTCGAGGGATTAAGATAGAGTTGACAAATTCTTAGGGTCGAAGCCAATTCTGAGGGCTTATTTGGGGTGACCAATTCTAAAGGTCAAATCCAATTCTGAGGGCTTAGGTATAAGTGACCAATTTTGAGGGTCGAAGTCAATTCTGAGGGCCTATTTTGGGTGAACAATTCTGAGGGTCGAAGCCAATTCTGAGGGCTTAAGATAGAGGTGACCAATTTTGATGGTCAAAGCCAATTCTGAGGGATTATTTGGAAGCGACCAATTCTGAGGGTCGCAGCCAATTCTGAGGGCTTATTTTCCTTTGGCAAGTTTGGGGGACTGCACTGGGGATGTGTAATCTTTCTTTGGTGATTTGGGGAAGCATTTGGTTTTAAGTTCCACTAGGGAAGAGGGAATGGTCCAAGGATTTTGAGTTGGGAAATTTTTAGAATTTTGGAGCGTCCTTTGGAGAGATTAATGGGGAGGATTATTTTCTAGAATTACCCTGGGGATGTAAAAAAATGTTTTTCTTAGTGAAAGGTTCCAAAGTTTATCTGGTGATTTTAGGAATTTTTTGGAATTTTTTGGTATTTTTTTTGGACTTTTTGTACAAAATTTTAAAGGGGTGCCGACCGGCATAGATGGAGGGGTGCCAAACGGTAGTGGCACGGTCTTTATGGGTAACTCGAGTAGGTGGAGGGACAATACCGATCAGTGGTGGCAAGGAGATATCGATTGACATGCCCCTTATCCTCCAATAAAAAGAGGGTGGGTTCTCCTCATTTTTCACAGTTTTTCGACTTGCCTTCTTCTGCAATTACCTTATGCAAATAGTTCCGACGTTCCAAAGTCAAGAGATGGATGAGTTTTCAAGCAGTGCTACTCACATGGCATGGCTTAATGCCGACGATTGGGCAGGGTTGGAGTGGAGGGCTAGGGTGCCCCTTTCATTGGGCAGCGAGAACTCATTTGACGCATTTGAGATGGTGGTGGATGATCGGATTCTTCTATGTGAGACCTTGCATCATCGTTCTTCTGGGGTGGTGAACCCTGGTGGCTATGTAAGTATTGAATGACCTTTTGTATTCTTTTCCTTTTTTTCTTGACGATATTGCTTTATTTCTTGAACTTCAATGGTTTTCTTTGTTTCTTCGATAATCCGACATTTCCATGTGGACTATACGTGCTAGAGGGATGATGGGACTTATGGATGTTTGAGATCACCTTCCATCTGTGGTGCGCTAGATGGTGTCATTAGCCTACTTTGAGAGACTGGCGTCTGCTCTGGATGAGACGCCCCGTTCTATGTTCGTTCTGTATGATCTGGGGGAGAGGTGGTGGGACACTACCCACACCATCCATTTTGACTTTGGGGAGATAATGGTGAATCCCATTGATGTGCATCAACTGCTGGGGCTGGACTATGATGGTGTTCAGATTGAGGTGGACATGACGTTAAGGATGACGCCGGAGGCGGTGACGGCGGCGCTGGGTGACGTGGAGAGGGTGGTTTCTGAGAACTATCTCCGTTTGTCTCTGTTGAGGGAACTGTTGTTGAGGAGGAGGATCGATGAGAACGATGGGAGCTGGTGCGTCAGATGGATTGATTGTTCATTATGTTGGTGTTGAGAGGTAATCTGGTGTCAACGAGTGGGCGACGTCGTGAACTTGTGGTTTTTGCCATTTTTGAGGGTGTTCTCGGACATCCGTCTTTATGATTGGAGGAGCCTAACCTTGGTGACCCTTTATTATTCTCTTGATGCATTAATCTGGTGCTGCCGACAGTCTTTTACTAGAGCCACGTATCTTCTATAGCTATTCTTTATTTTTTGCAGTTTCCTTTATGAATTCGCATTTTCCTTCATGCGCTTTCTCTTGGTTTCTTAAATGCTGGCCTTTACCTTTTGCAAACGTGGTTTTATGAGGTGTTAGGTTAAATACCCAGTTGATATCTTTGAAGGATGACTCTATTGGGGACTTCTTTCGGATGTACCAGTGGCGGAGGTCCAATCGAGAGTCGAAGAAGTCTCTCTCTCTAGAGGCGGTGGGTCAGGTCTTAAATGGCCTAACGAGCGAGTGGGTAAGCCCAATTTTATCTTGAGATTTTACTTATTGATATTGATATTTTTCTCTTGATGGGTATTTCCAGGTGACCATTTATCCTTGGGGGACGACCATTCAGCACACTAGGGGGGACATGCGCAGATGCGACGTCTGCTGACACATGAGCTTGGCTATTCTTGGTACCTCGGGGAGAGGGTAGTCCTACAAATCATGGAGGATGAGGTTGTGGTGCTGCTGGCGAAGCCCCCTATCTTTATGAGGCGAGTGTGGGAGATATCAGAGGATGCCCGAGTGGCGGTGATGATGGGAGAGCCGTACTAGATGTATACTGACAAGACTGTGAATTATGACTATATGGATTTCATGTATAGTTGGTTGATGCCTCCCAGTATATACGATGTGATGCCTCTTCCTCGCGTGGGTTCGAGTCGCCAGGTGGGTTCCTCCTATAGTGTGGGTGGTGCGACGAAGTCAGCGACGACGACGACTTCGAAGGCTCCCTTTGTACGGCTGTTCCGCTAGGTTACAACATCTGGCGAGATGATGGAGGGTCGATGCATTTACAGCATCGTCCCAATGCGATGGACCCGAAGGAGTTGGGCCTGACAGAGGAGGTCCTTCAACTTGAGGTACGGTTTATGTTTCTTTGTCTTTTATTTTCCCGATTCCTTTCTTTTCCTTTCAGACTTGACTGATTTTCTCTTTTCTATTTTCATTTTCAGCACATCCGGGTCTCCACCACTTGGCTGAGGGATATTAGGGATTTGATATATTCAACGACTGCTCATATTAATGATGAAATTCTGGTCCCTTCTTGCTTGGTTCCGTCTGCCTCGTCCGGAGAAGGGTCGAGCTCTGTAAGTGGGGGCACATCATCTCACCGCAGGGGGAAGAGGGAGCGCCGTAGGGATAAAGGATCTTAGAGAGAGAAGAGAGAGAAAGAAGAGAGAGGAAGATAATTTGTAGGTGAAGTGAGAGGGTGAGAATGTTGGTGCGGGCTGAGTCCCATTGTTTTGTTTTTCCTATAAGATATTAATGTAACACAGAAAAGAATATATGCAAATAAAAATGAAGTTTTTTTATTAATTCCTACTTTAGTGATTAATGCACATGCCCTTTTTACTTTGCTGCTGAAATCGTAAAAATAATTTGAAAACTGATTTGAGAGGGATTTTATTTTTAATATGGGATAAGTAAAAGCATAAGGAAATTTGGAATTTCCTTAAGATAAAAATTATTTTTATTATTTTTTTTATTTTGACAAAAGAAGAAAAAGGGAATTTTCCCCAAAATAAGGGGTTGATGATCGGCATGACCCCTGTCCTCCCTATCGACATATCAGTCCAGTGCAATTAACCCAAGGCTTTGATTGCACTTCCTTCAATTGCTTAGAACTTGGTGGGGCAAGTTTTCCTCCGATTTCTGCAGGGTTTCTTGTCTTTGCTTGAGAGCTTTCAAGTATAAATAGGGGCGTGAATGGTACTTTTTCCTCACACTTTTATTTTCTTTCACCTTTACAATCTTATTTGCTCATTATCTTCTTGTTTTGCAAGATGGCTCTCCCTGGTAGCTTTGAGTTCCCCAACGACCTCGAAGCTTTGGAAGTAATGTATTCTTATAATGTTGATTATGACGCCTTCCACATGCGGCGAGCCTCTTTGTGGCATAATCGGCCCATTGAGTGGAATATACTGATGGTGGCAGTTGAGTTTTGGTCCCGAGGATCATGTCTTTCGCTTCGGGTTGGATGAAATTTGTCCTACCAATGAGGAGTTTTCTGCTATGCTGGGGATAAATCCCAGCGTTCCTGCGACTTTACTTGAGTTTTCCCATTCTATTAGGGAATTGTTGGCTGGTGTAGAGGGGGCTTGGAGGTAATCCGGAGATTAGGGATAATCCACCCATTGGCAATAGTGTTTGGGATTAAGACAACGTGGCAGCTCAAGCGAGGCAGCTTGGCATGGCAACTTATACTTCAACTTGCTGATTACTTAGTCATATTGTATCTTTTGTTTGTATTGGCTATGAGCTATAACGATTGTAATAATGTAACTAGAATAATGAACCTGGGTGAGGTCGAACGGTACTCGCGAGAGACCAGGCTTGGCAGGGCCTGTGAGAGCTTTCATGATCTATCGAACGACCTCACCGTGGGAACTTTAGAGGGACTTGGTTTTGAGGATTGAGAAGTAAGGCACCATTGGGTCTTGTCCTGATCATCTTAGATACACCTGGTAAAACACCGAAGGACCCTGACCGTGGAACCTCAGGCGGATCAGCTTGGAGTTCCATCGGGCGTTGTGTCATGAACCAAACAACCCTCTACTTAATGTCACATCTACTGTAGGTGATGTCACTAGCCAGCTAAACAATGTCAGCCCTGCACTTGAGTAAACCACCGTGGTATTTGGGGCTGTCAGGCAATTGGTGAGCCACCTCTGCAACAATAGCCCCCTGACACACAGTGGTTAAGCAAAAGGCATGGCTTGGCATTTAATGTTTATGACGTGGAGACAACTAGTGCATCAGGCATTTAATGTTGTGACATAAAGTGTGAGGGACGTCTTCATAGTCTTAAATGACTGAGTTACCTCGGGGGTGGTGTGTGTGTGTGTGGGGGGGGGGGGACTATTTAAGGACCCCAACCACCTTTGAGGAGGGTGTGTTCTTTTGAGAATCAAGGAGTTATTACTAGAGAGTTATTACAAACCAGAGAGTTTCACCCACTCACCATTGTTATTAATCACGAAGCTTTTAATACTTGACAGGGAGAAAAATGGCATTTTGGGTGTATTTCTACCTGCCTACCAAGGTGTATCTAAGATGCATACTTCCCTATCCCTTTAGCTAAGTTACTACTAAGTTCCCTTACTACTTTCTGAGTTATACACGAGATATTTGTTAGTTTAAACTGAGCTTATCTTCATTGGGTTTGTGTTTGTGTGTCCTATCATTAATCCAAGGTCTTGGGCTAATTAACTTATCATTACCATACTTAAAAGGGGTTACGCCTCCATCTATAATCTAAAGTACCCTCTTACATTTAACGACTCCGCTGGGGAGGCATTCTCCTAGGTAAGGAGTATGGCGCAAGATAATGCTACTCGAAGACTCAACTTTGATGATATCCAGCATAATGAAGAACAGGCGCGAGGGAGCAAGAGGCCCTAAGGGATGGGGCTCCTCGAGTAGAGGTACCTTCGGTTTCGACGACGTCAGGCATTCCAGGGGTGACACAACCTTCCACGAGCGCGGGGTTGGGACCCGCCCAGATTGCGCTCCTCATGAGCAAGTTTCATGAGTTTTTGCAAACTTTAGTAGCTTCAACTATGCTGGGAGGATTAGAGGCTAATGCATTCGTAACACCAGGAGTAGCTTTAACGGCCCCACCAGGTGCAGGTATTACAGGAACCATCCCGGCAAGCGTACCCTCTGTTGTAAATCCAACAGTGGGAACCTCAGGAGTTTCAATAGCACCACCGATAACGTTCATTTCAGTTGCAATACGCGCTCAGCCCATGGCCCCGCTGCTGGTTTCCCCAGTAGCCTCGCCCATGGAAGAAATGAGAAAAGAGATGCAGAAAGAGATGTTGAAGTTCATGCAGGCTTTCTAGCAATCAGCTGGCGAGGTGGCTTCAGTTTATGATGACTTCCGAACACCCTATCCTCAAGCGTACAACGATGAGCCTTACCCAAAGGACTATATTCCCCCTATCTTTGAAAAATATACAGGGAAAGGTGGGAACCCGAAGTAGCACATTAGGAGTTTTGTTGAACACTTGGGAGCGCATTGCAATAATAAGAAGCTTAGGTTGAGGGAGTTTTCCAAATCCCTAACTGATAAGGCATACACCTGGTACTCGCATTTGACTCCCAATAGCATTTCTACGTGGGAGGAGATGCATGTATTGTTTGTCCAAAAGTTCTTTCTGGCAGAAGATGAGCTTACCTTCACCCAGCTTGGTAGGGAGAAGCAAAGACCTGGGGAAGAGGTGGTGGCCTATGTTCGAAGGTTCAGGGAAAGGTCCCTCGATGTAAGGGAGGAGGCTAAGAGTCCAAGTTATTACAGATTTATGCTGAGGGACTGCTTCCTGAATACATCTGCCATCTTATTAATGAGACGCGCGAGGGGACTTTTGTGGCATTCTTGAAAGTGGCGAGAAACATCTATTTGGTGGTGCGATCCAATCCGATGGTAGCACCCATGATGTTCAGTCAACCGATGCAACCCGCGGGGGGGGGGGGGGGGGGGGGAGGTCTCAACCCCCACGGGTAGGGAACACCGAGGGGGAAGATAGGGGCAAGGCACCGAAGAGGGACAACAAGAGAAAATTTGGAAGAGACAGAGAAGACCCGCCACCGTTGCCTTGCACGATAGAAGAGGCTGTGAGTTGTTATAACACGATGGTCCAAGGGGGAACGGTTTATGAACCAAAAGGCATTTCGATGGAAGAACCCGACACTGCAACGAAGGCGGATCCTAAATATTGCCAGATTCATCGGAAGATCCAGCATCCAACAGAGAGATATTTCACACTAAGAAGAATCATTGATAAGTACATGAAGGCGGGAACGTTGTAGATCCCCCCACAAAACATTAAGAATAACCCACTACCAGCACATGGGGCCAATCTTGTGGTGGCCTATGATGAAGGAGAGGAGTACGAGGAAGCTTTGGAGATTTTCACGAGGGGAATGGCCAACATCGTGTTAGCTTACTATGAAGAAAGCGCCAAGGATGTGGGGATGTATATGATGCCGAAGGTGAAGAGGTAGACCCGACCTTAGAATATTGGGCAATTTCAAAATCCTCAAAGTTCACTTGGTTCTTTTAACAAGAAGGGATCCCAAATGAGAGTAGGTTGGAAATAACCCATGCGATACTTGATATTTCAAAAAAGAAAGCGGTCCCTTCGCTGAGATGGAAGGGACCCATGGACAGGTTGGTGAGAAGGTTTATGTCAGAGGTAACCTTCAATGATGCAGATAGGGATGTAAGGTTACCTCACAACAGGCCATTGTATGTGACCACCAAGGTCAATGGAGTTAGCTTCGCAAGGACTCTCATTGATGGGGGAGCTTCCATGAAAATCATGCCGATTAACTCCTTCCACGCATCCAATATTCCAGAAGAAAGGCTGGTCCCCATGCCTTTGGTGATTTTGGGGTACGATAATCAATCTTCCAAGTCCATTGGGTACGTTAACGTTGGGATTGTAATGAAAATCTGTGTTCCCATATCATGTTCCACGTAGTAGAGAGTGCAACTTCCTATCATCTGCTAATAAAAAGGGTGTGGATGCACAACCAAGGCCTAGTTTCTTCTATGTACCACCAATGTGCTAAAACGAATGTCAAGGGCACATAGGTGACCATTAGGGCTACAAAAGGCCCTTTGCTGTTGAAAAGGATCACTTGGTAGATGCAACATTTTACAGAGAGTTAGAGGAAGATGTTTGGGTCTTGACAAGAAGAATGGAGGGAGCATGGGTTCCCTCGATCAGAGAAAGGATGGGGCCCTTAAACGAGCAAAAGAAGGAGGTTGTGAGCGGCATAAGGGAAATAGATGAAGAAGCTCATCAGGTGGCCCCTCGGCCCAAGTCATCTCGAAGCAGCTTAAAGACAGAACGAGGCCCAGAGTGGACCCGATAGAGCATGAGGTTCAACAGCAGAGCGTGCTGAGTCGGTTCTCAGGAGAAAAAGTGGCCGAAGCTTTTAGAGAGAAGAAGAGGAAGGCGACCACCACTACTAACAGGAAATGTAAGAAAGTCGTTACCGAGGAAAGAAAGGTGGTGTATCGATTGTAACGGTGTGAGCAAGCGGCCGAAGAAATAGAGGATGAGGTTGACCCGATATATGAATGCTTTTTAGTAGATCAACGGGGGCAGTTCATGGTGATAGACAATTCTAGCATACAGGAATTCGTGGAAGAAGTTGCTGAGGAACCAGATTACATGGCAAATCAGCCAAAGCCCCAGGCGTAAGAGTTCGAGAAATTAAAACTGGCAAAAGAAGGAGAAGATCCAAGACCTATCTTCATATCGAAGGATCTCAGTAATTAGAAATGAGAGGCCTTGGTCGAATTGATTTGGGAGTTTATAGATGTCTTCGCGTGGAAATACACGAAAATGGAAGGGATGGATGAGGAAGTAAGCTGCCACAGGTTGAATGTAATGCCGTCAACCATTCCAGTAAAATAGGCAACAAGAACGTACAAGCCCAAGATGGATCTGAAGATTAAAGAAGAGGTCCAGTGCCTGCTAATGGCAGGGTTCATCGTACCGATACAACACCCACTCTGGCTATCCAGTATTGTCCCAGTGGGAAAGAAGGATAAAAACCAAATAAGGATCTGTGTGGACTTCAGAGATTTGAATAGATCTTGTCCTAAAGATGAGTTCCCTCTACCCTCCATCGATCGCCTGATAGACGCAAGTCATGAGATATTTAACTTTATGGATGGGTATGTGGGGTATAATCAGATCAAGATGGACCCCTTGGACGTAGAGAAAACGGCATTCAGGACCCCGTTGGGTAACTTCATGTACAGGGTGATGCCGTTCGGCCTCAAGAACACCGGGGCGACTTACCAGAGAACGATGATGGCCATCTTTCATGACTTCTTCCACAAATTTGTAGAATTCTATGTGGAGTTGGTCATCAAATCAAAGGAGGAGGGGTCCCACCTGAGCGTTTTGAGGAAGGTATTTTCTCGTTGTAGAAGGTATAAGTTGAGGATGAACCCGTTGAAGTGTGTTTTCGGAGTGACGAGTGGGAAATTTTTAGGCTTTGTGGTTGATCGACAAGGGGTGCAAATGGACCAGGACAAACAGCGGGCGATCTTGGAATTGCCAAGTCCTAGAACGGCGAGAGAGTTAAAGAGCTTCCTCAGTAAAGTCTCCTGCCTTAGGAGATTTGTGCCTGGATTGGCCGAAGTAACACACCCGCTGATGCACCTATTGTGAAAGAGCACGAAGTTCAGGTGGGAAGAGGTTCACCAGGAGTCTTTCGCTGGGTTGAAGAAACTGATGGTTTCACCACATACCATGGTTCCCCCACGGGCAGGAACGCCATTGCAGTTATATCTCACATCTACCACGAGGTCCGTCGGAGCTTTGTTGGCACAGGAAATTGATGGGCAAGAACGACCAGTCTACTACCTCAGTAGAATCATACATGGGCCAGAGATTAGATATAGCAGCTTAGAAAGGCACTGTTTAGCCTTAGTCTTTGTGGCACAAAAACTTAGGCATTATATGATGTCTTTTACTATTCATATTATAACTAAATGCGATCCTATTAAGTATTTGTTGGCAAAAACTATATTGATTGGCAGGGCAGCCAGGTGGTTTCTCATCCTCTCGAATATGACTTAAAGTGTGTAGTTCCTCGCGCGATCAAGAGCCAAGCGTATGCCGATCTATTGGCAATCTTTCCATCAGGAACGTTTGAACAACCTAAAGAAGATATTCCAGGAGATGACCTACAAGCCAATTATCTAGATGCAACTGAGGAGGAGTGGACGATGTAGTTCGATGGATACTCGACAGAAAAGAAGGGAGGGGTAGGGGTTATTCTTTCAAAAGGAATGGAAGAGATTTTCCTTTCCTACAAGTTAGATTTCCCTTGTTCCAATAACGAGGTAGAATACGAGGTATTAGTACTAGGGTTACTGGAGGCTCTTCGAAGGGGAATTCGTTCACTCTGCATTAAGGGTGATTCGAACCTAGTGATCCATCAAGTAAACGAAGAATATGCATTGAAGCACATGAACCTGGCACCATACAGAACGATCATTCAGAGACTGCTCAGCCAGTTCCATCAAACTAAGATCAGCAGACATCCCGAAATGATGAACTGCCATCATCACGATCCAATGAAGAATAGCTCCTTCGGTGGTACAATCAATTCTACCGATGGGGGAGGATGCGAACTGGAGAGGAGAGATTAAGAAGCAGCTGGAGTCTGGCAAAGGGGCAATGGGGCTAAGAGAGTTGGCCTAATATTTTACAAACCAGGGAAATTTCTACTTCAGAAATGCAGGGGGATGGTTATCAAGATGTATTGGCCCAGAAGAAGCAAAGCAAAGGTTGAAGAAAACACATGAGGAGCATTGCGAAACAATTGAGGTACCTCTTTATAGGAGAATTAAAAGAGAGGGATATTTCTGGCCTAGAATGAAGCAGGACGCGACGGGGCTACAATGAAGGTGCGATAAGTGTCAACTTTTCTTCGAAGCAGCTGAATGTCATTTCATTGAAACTCAGGCCGACTGGAGGCAACCCTATATCGATTTCATCCAAGATGGAGTTATCCCAACAAAAAAAAATTGATGCAATGGGACTCAAACGAAGGGCCCAAGGTTCTATATCCAGGGAGGGCAGCTCTACCGAAGGGGATACTTTAACAGACCATTGCGTTGCATCGCGAAAGAAGAAGCGACTGAGGTCCTTAAATAGGCGCACGATCAAGCTCACATAGGAGGGGACAAGTTGTATGATCAGTTGATGACGTTGGGGTATTATTGGCCAACGATGGAGAAAGATTGTGCTGAGTTCGTTCAAAAATGTAAAGCTTTCCAACTATATGGAAACATGATCTATGCCCCATCGGTGGACTTACACTCTCTGGCAACGCCTTACCCTTTTCACACCTGGGCGTTTGACCTGGTGGGGGCAATACATCCTCCTTTGAGGGGGAAGATATGGATACTAGTTGCAACAGAGTGCTTTATAAAGTGGACCGAGGCAATACTGCTCAGAAGGGCAACGGATGGGGTGGTGAGCAACTTCATTAAAGAATACATTATTTGTCATTTTGGGATCCCAAAGGTTATTCTCTTAGATAATGGGATGCCGTTCGTCAACTCACAAGTAACGATGCTCACGGACAAGTACTCCATTATTCACCATACTTCAACGGTGGCACACCCAAAGGGAAACGGTCAAGCCGAAGCGACTAACAAAATATTGGTTAATATTCTGGCCAAGGTAATGGAGGACTTCTCAGGATCATGGGACGACAAGATACCAACTGTGTTATGGTCCTATCAAACAACCAAGTGGAAACCCACAGGGTACACTCCGTTCTCTCTTGTTTATGGGGCGGAGGCAATCCTTCCAGTAGAGCTAGAAGTTCCCTCTGCCCGATACACCTTACGAAGAAGCATGCTCCCTCAGAATAGACACGTGTAGTTAGAAGCGTTAGACGAACACAGAGATAATGCGATGCAACACTTTCAAATATACACGAAATAACTCTCCAGGGCATATGATAACCTGGTAACGCCCAGGAAGTTCGTGGAGGGAGACCTCGTTTTGAAAGCAGCAGTGAAGCACATCAGGGGGCTTCCTCTACCAAAGTTTGCAGCCAATTGGGAGGGACCTTTTGTTGTAAAAGAAGCTCATGACTCAGGCTATTGTTTAATTTCTAGAATGGAGGAAGACAAGCCCTTTAAAATTAACAATAAATGGCTAAAGGTTTATCATGTGTAGACAATTAAGTTTGAACCATGATTGTAAATAGCTGTTGTTATGAATATACAAGTTTTAATTATGACTTGAACATAATGAAAGAGTTACAAAAATATAGAAATTTATAAAGCAGTTGTAACATACAGACGAATGGGAAAATACACATTTTTCATTCATTTGTAAACGATACATCATTACAAAATTGGGAACTACTGGCCAAGAATTACATAAAAAGAAGCAAGAGGAAGATATATATATACAAGTGTTGACTAGCCTAAGAGGAACCATAGATCTGAGGATGAGAAAAAATCTCCGGGAAGGCCCGAAAAAGCTGTAGTACAAAACTGTTGGGCATTGATGGAAACCTCCAACCTCGTTTGAACTTGTGCACGTTGGATGAGGAGTCTTTCTCATTTCAGCTTGGCCAGACGCAAAGCTTCTTTGGCATCATCTACCTCCTTATTAACTGCTTTTAGAAGGGGTGCTATTTTGGCCAACCTGGCTTCTTCTGCCCGTTGGTCCTGCTGATGCTTTTGTAATAATTCCCTCTGCCTGATCAGTTGTTGGCTCTTCAAAGTTTTTAAATACGATGTAAGACAGTTAAAATGAAAACCATCACGACCCAACTCCTTTAAATAGCCAAGAAATTAGTTGAGTAGTAGTCTGGTAACGGTCGCAGTGGGAGTGCTGGCAATTTCTGCAACAACGGTAGCCATGCCTTGCAGCCTATAACTTATGACAGAGATGTTGGAATGCAACAATCCACCGAGAAGGTTTCAGGATGGTGATTTGCAAGTTGCTCGATCACTAGTCGATGAGTGGCAGGCATTTGGGGAGAATGTTGAAGCACCATTAAGCAGATTGCATGAGGAGCTAAATCTGACAGAGGAAGCTCGCACTCGGATTCACTCTCCGCTGCAGCATCAGTCGTGGAACCTTAGTCAGCATGGCCAGAACCTTCCGAGATGGTAGGTTCTAGATGAGGTGAGCCAATAGGCGAAAGAACGGATGAAGAGGTCTCTCGTGCAGCCTGAGATAAGAAAAGTGATGATTTTACGAAAAAAACTTAACAAGTGTTTTCATTGTTAAGTCACCATTATATGTGGAGTTTATGAAAAATCTTAACAAGTGTTTTCATTGTTAAGTCACCGTTATAGGTGGAGTTTATGAAAATTCTTAACAAGTGTTTTAATTGTTAAGTCACCGTTATAGGTGGAGTTTATGAAAAATCTTAACAAGTGTTTTTATTGTTAAGTCACCGTTATATGTGGAGTTTATGAAAAATCTTAACAAGTATTTTCATTATTAAATCACCGTTATAGGTGGAGTTTATGAAAATTCTTAACAAGCATTTTCGTTGTTAAGTCACCATTATAGGTGGAGTTTATGAAACATCTTAGCAAGTATTTTAATTGTTAAGTCACCGTTATAGGTGGAGTTTATGAAAATTAATAACAAGCGTTTTCGTTGTTAAGTCATTGTTATAGGTGGAGTTTATGAAAAAAACTTAACAAGGGTTTTCTTTGTTAAGTCACCGTTGTAGGTGGAGTTTACGAAAAAAAAAACTTAACAAGTGTTTTCGTTGTTAAGTCACCGTTATAGGGGAGTTTGAGAAAATTATTTGACAAAAATGCATAGAATTAAGGAAAATACCTCAGTCATGGCCGGGGCAAGAACGGGAGTCACCATAGCAGCCATAGGGGCAGGAACCATTGGGGGCGGGCTCATTACCTCAGAAGCCACAACGGGATCCCTGGTTGCAGAAGCCTCAACTGTAGGCAAAACTCCCTCACCAATATAGGGGACCAAAGCCAGCATGGGTTGTTCACTGGGAGAAGATGGTGGGCTCCCAAATGAGGCCTCAGCATGGGTGGATGAAAAAAACCACCACGGGGGGCAGAAGCACCAACCTTAGCCCTATACGCGTGCAGACCTTCGAGAGAAGGTGAAGCAAGATTGGGAGAAAGTTGCAACATGAAGTCTAGTGTTAAAAAAAAAGGAAAAAGAGGAATAAACACAGAAAAAGGGAGAAGTACCTCTAAATGTCACTTACCTCAATTATGGTACGAAAAAGGGGAATTGTGGTCAAGGGTCTCGATAGCTCCGTGGCAAGACAAATGTTGGATAACAACGAAGACACTTCCACCTAATACTTCCCAAGATCTCAAGGTTTAGCATGATAAATAAATAAAGGGGTGAAACTGACAGGACATTATACCAAACAAACTATAGAGGAAATCATACCTCGGGTTCATTTTCTTCGGCCAGAATGATGGGCAGAAGAAGCTCGGGTGGAGAGGATAAACCAGAAAGGATGGGGGGGAGTTGTCTTTGGTCGCGAAGAGATTCCCACAGAGTCAACAACATCACCACCCATGACAAAATCTTTGGCACGTTGGGAGGATGAACGACGAGAATAGGTAAGCCCGGTCATGGGCGAACGAGGAGAAGTCACATCGGGTGGCAAAGCACCGAAACGTCCCCCCACGAAAGGGCTCACGGGGGGACTAGAGGGATTGGCACTTTCTTCTTCAACCTCCTGCACCAAAGTTACCAAAATGCATAAGAAAATGTACCTTTTTTTCCTTAGTAAAATGGGAAATGATAATAGAATAAGTATACATACCTCAGATCTGACAGGCGAGGGGGTAGGAGATAATTGTACATCAGGAGTTTGTCTCCTCTGGGACTTGATACCCAGAGTTTTCTTCCTCGTTCCTGATGCACCAGTGCCACTACCTCGAGGAGCCTTTGAAGTCTTTCTCCTCTTCATCGTGGGCTCGATGGGATAAACTTGGATTATGGGGAAGGTTCCCGGTGGAGGAACAACTGGAACACGCCATTAGAACTCACCGTTTATGCATGCCACCTCGGCTTGAACTTTCTTCCTCAACTCCTCAGCTATCTCTGCAGGCATAGGAGGAGGAACGGAGGCATTGGGGAATGCCTCCTTAGGATCTTGAGATTTAGTCTGGGACTTGGACTTGGAAGAAGTCCCACTCTTTGCCTTCTGCCCCGAAGGTTCATCGGTAGAAGCTTTGGTCGAAGGGGCAGACTTCTTAGAGGCTGCAGCACTCTTGGGTTTGGGCGTAGTAGTAGGGATCATGGAACAAAGGGGAGGAAGCTCAGTGGGACATGCCTTAGGGGTCTTACTCATAGGGAACTCAACCCCAAGGATGGAGTTGCCCTTTAAACCCAACTCCAATGCAAAAAAGGAAAGAACTGGAGGGTACACTGGATCCCCCTCGATGAACTCTGCAATATCAGCCAATTGTTTTGGCCAGTATCGTGTAGCAAACAGAGAGGACACATCCCCTTGCCTTTTGTTACTGGGAATAGTTACTCGCCTAGCCATTGCAGAACTTATTCCCCATGCAGCGATAGATGAAAACAGGGAGCAGGCCTCGCTAAAAGAAACCTTGGGGTTTGATGATTGGAAAACTGGGCGAGGAGCCCCCTGATCAAAACCAAATTGGCGGCTGCATCGATTGGGGTTGTAGTGCTCTCTAGTATATCCCCACTCGATATAGGAAGGCAAATACCCGGGGGAGAACAGAAGAACCATGGCCAGCGAAAGATCTTCAATATCTGCGCCTACCTCCACTAACCTGACCTCATGTTGAAAAAATTCACAGTTGTGAACAAAGATGTCCTCTTCGTAGGGTCTCATAATAAAGTCCTCAAAACGATCAATCACAGGGATCAACTCCTTACGACTCAGTTTCTTATGATAAAGGTAGGAGCGTGGGGGCATAATTCTTTCCCCAGAAGGAGGACGATTGATCTTGGCCACTACGGCAGGGAAACTAACATAGAGGAGTCTCGTCAGAAGGACACAATTGGCAAAATTTGCCAAGTTATAACGACCAAGAGATCGTTCCATGTCGAAGAGGGTCCTATCGATCCATGTATAGAGAGATCCCAAAGCGATTGCAGCCAGGGGAAGCTTGATACCCCGGGCCAAACGAAGGGATATATTGATAAGGTCCCTTCGGGGCTGATCGTTGGGTTTTCCCGGTAGAAGGAAACGAGAAAGAATGGTAAGGATATAAGAAGGAAGTTTCAACGATGTACCTTGACCAGGGGCACCTCCAAAAGAACTACCTTCAGCAGAATCCTTGAAGAAATAATTGATAAGTGGGGAGAAAGTGGCCTTATTCGATGAACCGGTACAGCTTCGGCATATTCGGTCCAGCTCCAAACGGTCAGCATTCTCCTGGGAAGCTAGAGACTCATCAGTATAGGGCTCGTGGCCTGTTGCTTCAAGGCCCAGGAGTTCACACACGTCTTCCAGCATCACCATGAACTCACCCCACACGGCGATGAATGTATGGGTAGTAACATTCCAGCGAGGTACTAGAACAGGAAGGGCAACATTATTCTTGGAGAGAGTGAACTCACCAAACCACTTAGCCCGTTGCATCCCAATCTTGGTGAGCGTTTCAGCATAGGAGCTCTGAATGTGGGAGTTCCACGTAGTAAATTGAGCCGGACAACCCCCCAGCGCTTCAAACTCAATGTGGGACCACGTGAAGTCCCCTCGCTCCAAACGAAATTGGAGAGTCCCCTCGGGAGGAAGAAAGTCCCACTCAGTAGAAGCTTCGTCTTCATCACCTAACAATAGAGGGTCAAACTTAGAAGAAAAATGGACCCTCTTACACGCACCAGCAAAATCATCACCTTGTCCAAAAATAGGTGATCGACGGTAAAACCTCAGTTGTTCCTGGAGGGCAGCATCCAAGGTGGTGGCATCGGTAGAGGAAGCAGGCGGAGCACTGGCGGCAGATATGGTGGGGTTGCTTGAGGATGCCATGACAAATAATGATAAAGCAACATAAAATCTTCAAGTGGGAAAGTTTTGAGAACGACAATGGAGGAGCACAACCACAAGTGGTGGTATAGAAGGTAACAGAAGAAAGAAGTTAAGAGCTTAATAACAATGGAGTTCTCATAGACCTTATCTCTCTAAAGTAAAATGGAAGCTTGAGGAAGACGAAGCCAAAGTAAGAGAAAATAAAGGTTAAGTGTTGGGATATGGACGTTTGAAATTTTCGAGTTCGGCGTTTAGATTTCCCCACCCTCGCACGTTCGCGGCACTTCGGGAAGTACTTTGGCAGTTGAAAAGACAGCTCCACGTCATTAATGAAGTGACGCATAAAGAACAGAAAGCATTGACTTCTTCAACAAGTTCAAGTTTTGGCGCCAAAAGATTTTGTTAGGCATATCCAATAAACTTCTAACAAAGGAGATCCCCCAACGGTTCAACAAAACTACGACGTCCCCTCGCCACATGTCCCATCATTTTTCAAAAATAGCGAAGCACCACGGGGGAGAATTTCATTTACCAGAAGTCCAAACGAGTATTTGAAAAGGTTAGTAGGCCTTTCGGGCGAATTTCAAACATTAGAGCTAGAACGATTGGGGATCAGCACGAGGAAAAAGCGGCGCTGTCCCTTCGCCCAAGTTCCAATGAGAATGGAGCTTCGGCTTAGGTACATCGGGGAGAATTTTACTTTTTCCCAGGAGATTATATTATCGCGATTCTAATAAGGGAAAAAAGGCCAGAATGTTTTCACGAAGAGAAGGTTCATCGAATCGACAAGTTTCATGCAGACATTTCTTGTTCTAACAAATCTCTCCATGAAGGGTCAAATGTAGAGGGTGCTTGGAGGTAATCCGAAGATTAGGGATAATCCACCCATTGGCAACAGTGTTTGGGATTAAGACAACGTGGCGGCTCAAGCGAGGCAGCTTGGCGTGGAAACTTATACTTCAGCTTACTGATTACTTAGTCATATTGTATCTTTTGTTTGTATTGGCTATGAGCTATAACAATTGTAATGATGTAACGATAATAATGAACCTGGGTGAGGTCGAATGGTACTCGTGAGAGACCAGGCTTGGCAGGGCCTGGAAGAGCTTTCATGCTCTATCGAACGACCTCACCGTGGGAACTTTAGAGGGACTTGGTTTGGAGGATTGAGAAGTAAAGCACCGTTGGGGCTTGTCCTGATCATCTTAGATACACCTGGTAAAACACCTAAGGACCCTGACCGTGGAACCTCAGGCGAAGCAGCTTGGAGTTCCATCGGGCGTTGTGTCATGAACCAAACAACCCTCTACTTAATGTCACATCTACTGTAGGTGATGTCACTAGTCAGCTAAATAATGTCAGCCCTGCACTTGAGTAAACCACCGTGGTATTTGGGGCTGTCAGGCAATTGGTGAGCCACCTCTGCAATAACAGCCCCCTGACACACAGTGGTTCAGCAAAAGGCATGGCTTGGTATTTAATGTTTATGACGTGGAGACAACTAGTGCATCAGGCATTTAATGTTGTGACATAAAGTGTGAGGGATGTCTTCCATAGTCTTAAATGACTGAGTTGCCTCAGGGGTGGTGTGGGGGGGATATTTAAGGACCCCAACCACCTCTGAGGAGGGTGTGTTCTTTTGAGAATCAAGGAGTTATTACTAGAGAGAGTTATTACAAACCAGAGAGTTTCACCCACTCACCATTGTTATTAATCACGAAGCTTTTAATACTTGACAGGGAGAAAAAGGGCATTTTGGGTGTGTTTCTACCTGCCTACCAAGGTGTATCTAGGATTCTTACTTCCCTCTCCCTTTATCTAAGTTACTACTAAGTTCCCTTACTACTTTCTGAGTTATACACGAGAGATTTGTGAGTTTAAACTCAGCTTATATTCATTGGGTTTGTGTGTCCTATCATTAATCCAAGGTCTTGGGCTAATTAACTTATCATTACCATACTTAAAAGGGGTTACGCCTCCATCTATAATCTAAAGTACCCTCTTACAGCTGGACTTCGCCATATTTCACCTTCGACATCCAGATCGTTGGTTATAGGAGAAATGATTTCTCTTTCGGCAGTGTTACGATTCGTGCATTCATAGGATGTCGGCGATTTCGTCTATGCTGGGGCCGTTATTCTGGGTTTAGTTTTAAAAGTGTTGTTGGTGACTAGGGAAATTCTAGTGGACCCCCAACTTTCAGCTATCGTTTCCTAGATGTCGTAATGTTGCAATCCTCCGACGGTAATACTGGCAGAGATTTTGAATGGTCTGGATGCCTGGAGGGAAGGTGGTTCTGACTTTCTGAGGGGTAGCCCTGTAATTTTGTTCATGCGGATGTCAGAAAGGTTTCTTATGGCGGTCCCACCTGAGTATCCTTTGTCGGTATTGCCAAACATCTTCTTGCGCTATTTCATTAGCGTAGGCCTGGACATTGAGAGTTGGGGGAACTAATTTGTTGAGCACGGGGCTCGAGGCTTATGCTGGCCAGTGCCTTGGTGAGGAGAGCTGCTACCCATTATGAAACTCGGGGAGTACCAATATGTCCAGTTGGTTGGCCTCAAGAAAACCTCTTTCTACTTTCCCTGGCGACTGGTGCGCCTATTTGGTTAGGAGAAAATCATGCTACCAAGGACATTGAACTTCTTTCCTGTGGAGTACCTGATGGAGCGTATGCACATGTGGCTTGGTTCTTTGTGGGAGAATCATCGTCTGTCGATCCATCCTTCCCAATCTGTGGGTAGAGTCTGGCACATCTCCGAGGAATACATTAAGTGATTGTAGTAGAATGTAGTGGACAAGATGCTGGCAGTGGAGACTGAAAAAGGTGGTTTTCCATATCTGACACCATGGATGGAGGTGTCGTGGTTATCCCCAATCTAGTCCCGGCTTATCACTCTATGGATCATCTCTGATACTCCATTCAGGCAAGGGAGGTTTGGGGACCCCAGGATATGGGTGATGATGGGGCTGGTTCCTCTCGGAGTTGTGGGTAGGATTTGTGAATATTTTTGTATGGTGTTTTTTGGGAATACTTGAAGGGTGGTTTTGAGGAGTAGTGGGGCTTGGTTTTATCTTAGTTTTAGGAAGGTAAGAGTAGGCTTGACAAGAGAAATCATTTGGCTCCCTATGCTGATATAATTGTATTGAAATTTCAAATAGTAAAATAAATAAATTTTTGATCATCTAGTTGTGCCTCTTGATGAACTTTGCATTTTGAATTATCTATACCAATCTCTAAGGCATACATAATCTTTTTGTTTATGTATATGTTTAAAATGAACTGTCGTTCTCGGGGATAAGAAAAGAAATAGCATTTTGTGAAAAAAAGGGGGCCGTGCTCATGTAAAGCGGATGAGCTACCTACATACCTCTGAGGGTTTTGAATTTTTTTGAATTTTTGTTTGAAAACAAAAAGGTTTTTAGAGGATCAGGCCCTACGTAGTTCTCATTGGGGGGAAATGAAGCGTTTTGTTTAGAATAGAAGGGGTATGAGAAGAGTCGTAGCGCTTTGAGATTTCGAACTAGGGGTAGAATTTCTTGAGACGGTCCCGGTTGACTGGACGCTCTATTTCTTCTCTATCCTGGTTGGTGAGCATAGCAGCGTCGCCTGACAGGATCTTCTTCATGATATACGGGCCGCTCCAATTGGGCTTGAATTTTCCTCTAGGGTCCCAGATGGGCTCTACTATTTCTTTGAGTGCTAAGTCCCGTTCTCGAACACTGTGGTCCTTGACTCTCTTATTGAATGATCGTGCAATGCGGTGATGGTACCCTTGTATGTGATATAGATCTTTTTGCCTTCTTTCATCTAAGAGGGATAGCTCGTCAAGACGACTTTGGTTCCAGTCTTCCTCACTGACTTTACTTTCAAGCATGATGCACAACGAAGGGATTTCCAGCTCCACGGGTAGGACTGCTTCCATGCCATAGACTAGAGAGTAAGGGTTAGCCCCAATAGAGGTTCTAACTAAAGTACGGTAGCCCCAGAGGGCGTAAGGGATCCAATCTCGATAACTCTTGGTCATCTTGCTGATAATGGCTTTAAGATTCTTATTGGTTGCCTCGACTGCGCCATTAGTTTGAGGTCAGTATGGAGAATATTTGTGTCTTTAAATTCCATACTCGTCGACCACTTCTGTAACTTCTGCCTCAAAGTTTAGGCCATTGTCTGACACTAGCTCGTGCAGGACCCCATTTAGACATATGATGTTTTTCCCGATGAACTTAGCCACTTTCTTGGCATTCAGGAGTGTGTATAACTTGTCTTTGACCCATTTGGTGAAGTTGTCATTGGCGACTAGGATGAACCCATGCCCGTTGGATGATTTCGGAGTAAATTTCTTTATGATGTCAATGCCCTATGTGGAACGACTAGGGAGAAGTCATGTTGTAAAATTCCCACGGAGGTAAGTGTTGTAGGTTAGAAAACTATTGGAATTTGAGGCATCTTCAGACGTAGGCTGTGTAATCTTAAACCATGGTAGTTTAGTAGTAACCCTATCGGATGTTCTTCGTGGTGAGCACATGGCCGTTCATGTGGGGTTCGTATTCACCACTATGGTTTTTTTACATCATTTCTTCAAATGTCAGCCCCTGTGATGCAGTGCAAATGGGTTCCATCGAAGTTTCTTTTAAATAGTGCTTTATCACAGACAATATACTGGGCAACCAGTCTACCGAGAGTTTCTTGATCTTTTTTGTCAAATCCTTGGGGATACCTAAAATGTTTGAGGGGGCACCAAATATCATAGTACCAACAGTTAGCTATCTCAGGATTTTTCTTCGTGCCAAGCTCAATATGGTTGTAGTGGGTGGGTTTGTTTTGTTTTTGGACGAGGAAAGGGGCAATGGTTATTCTCTTGAGCATGTCAATCATGGAGGCTAAGGTAGCAAGGGCGTCGACTATGTTATTCTTTACTCGGGGCAGATTTTAGAAGGTGATTTCTTAGAATTGGGAAGCTAGCTCTTTTAGGTGGGCATGGAAGGGTAATAGTTTCTCATCCTTGACTTTCCACTTTTTAAGTACTTGACCGATGATAAGGGCTGAATCCTCATAGACATCGAGGTGTTAAATTTCTTTTGAGGGCAACTTTGAGGCCTACCATGAACGCCTTGTATTTAGTCATATTTTTTGTGCAAGGTAAGTCCAGCTTGATGGCAATGGGAGTATGAGAGTCATTATGGGTAATTAGGAGGATCCCAATGCCATACCCTTTCTGGTTGGCAATGCCATCGAAGAACATTTTCCATCGAAGGTCTTCTTGGGACGTACAGAGGATGTTATCATTAGGGAACTCAAATATCCAAACATCAGTCTCTTCCAATAGGTAGTCAACAAGGTATCCAAAGATGGCTCTTCCTTTTATGGATTTTTACATGACATAAGTGATATAAAATTCAGCTAGAAGCATCAATCAACGGGCCATTCGACTGGACATGGAAGGTTTCTTGATCAAGTACTTGATGGGATCCTTTCGAGATACAAGTTTGATGGGAAAGGTGAGCATGTAGTGTCATAACTTTTGGGTAACCCAAACAAGAGTGACACATGATTTTTCCAAGGTAGTGAAGTTAACTTCGTAACCAACTAACTTTTGAGTGGCAAAGTAGATGGCTCTCACTTTGAGGTTTTTTTCGAGATATTGGGCTAGTAAAGCCCCAACTGCAGTACCGGTTATGATTAGGTATAGGATTAAGGGAAGATTAGGCTGCGGTGGCATGAACACCAAAGGTTGGGTTAGGTATTGCTTGATTCGGTCGAAGGCTTCTTGGCAAGATTTATTCTAGACTTTGGTTGAATCCTTTCGAAGGAGTTTGAAGAAGGGTTCACAGGTGGAAGCCAATTAGCTGATGAATCGACTGATGTACTGTACTTTCTGAAGGAATCCTCGGACTTACTTCTCCATTCGAGGTGGTGGCATCTCAAGTATGGCTTTTATCTTGGCTGGATTTGCTTCTATATCTTTCTCACTAACCATGAATCCTAAAAGTTTTCCTTTAGTAATGATGAAGACACATTTCTATGGGTTGAGCCGCATCTGGTATTATCGTAGTCGTTCCAAGAACTTTCGAAGGGAGGGAACATGGCCTTCCCTAGTCTTGGACTTGATAATAATATCGTCCATGTAGACTTCTGAGCTGATCCGTTGTCGACGAGAGAGAGGGGGATAATTTTCCCCATAACTTCAACACATATATTAAGAGCATGATTGTGGTTGGGACCAGTCTTGGGGATTTCTTCTTCAGAAAAGGAGAGAATTTGAATTGAGGTCAAGTATCCGACTAGGTTCATCACTTCCTTAGCTGTGGTTGAGGGAGGAACTGTGGCTCCTGTGAGTAGCTTGATTAGGGAATTTTGATGCAGTTGGGAAGACATAAAAATCCCCCATAAAGTGATGTTGGCTTGGGTTTTCTTCAATTGATCGAGGACTTTACTTTCCTCGAGGGTCATTTTCGGTATAGGGAGATTCTATACACCCTTTCCTTTATCGCTCACTGATGGTCGTAGACTTGGGATTTGGTAATGTCTTCTAGACCTGGTCATGTGGTCCACAAAAGAAGGGAAGAATATAAATCCTTTTTCTTCATTGATATCGGGTCGTTCAACCACCTTGTTGATTTCTCCTAACAGTTACTCGAATGATATCATCCCTCATATATCGGCTATTAAACTAGTCTTTTCTGAATCCTGCTCTTCATCTGAATCTTTGAAATCATCCCCTATTCGGTGGATCCAATATTATCTTTCCATGCAAAGTCAATGCACTCCACAACTTCCACGACCTCTTCGTATAATTCCTCCCATTCAGCATGGAAATTCAGAACTGAAGGGACTAGGTGCCCTTTTAATTTCAAAGCATTGAGTAGCTCAGATGTACTACAAATATTACCAATCTGTTGAAACAAATATGCCATGATCTAGACCAGTCATCTAGACTGACTTCATTGGTTGGCACCACCCAATTATCTGACTCTCGAGCCCATTTTCGAGCTTCTAAGAATACCACTAAATCTCTGACAGTCGATGGATATCTAGGAGGGAAATTTTAACCCAAACTCTAAGAGTTGGTTCAGCACTTATGACAGTTCCATATCTTTACCTTCAGAACGGGTGCGAACAGTGATGCTTGCTCTGGTGAGGAGGCATAAGGCTTGATTGACAAAGATGGTAGGGTGTAAGAGGAAATATGGGCATGCTTGGAGAGGTTTAGGAGAGTATATGGGTATAACTGATGATTTACTAGGCATGGTTTGGGTGTAAGGGTCAAATTTTGAGTCTTCTTCTAGGAAGATGACATTTGCATGATTTGGGAGTGGATTATGGGTAGTGTTTGGTTTGGTATTAGCTGGTGGGGAGATGACACCCCAATCAATCAGGCCTTTGGATTACATTTCGAAGATGGAAACATTGGTTGGTGGTATGGCCAGCATTTTGGTGAAAGTCACAATGGGCATCAGGTATAAAGTTTTTTAAAACTGGGTTTGGTAATGAACGGGGGTCCAAGGGTTTGATCATATTTTGGCTTGAGAGGGCCTTGTAGACTTTGGAGAAAGGAGCATGAAGATCGGTGTATTCCTTCCGGACAGAGTTTGGGCGACTTTCTAGTGCCCATGAAGTGGCAGGCTGAGAGATGTTGTTGATGGTAGAAACTGTGGTACTAACAGGTTTTTCAAACTTTCTAGGAGAAAATTGTCCATAGGATTTCCTCAATTTGACTTTTTTTTTGGCAAGACTTTCTTTGATCTCCACTCCTGCTTCTCGGAGGGCTCGTAAGTGAGGGTAATATTGTCCTCCCATTGTTTCTTGGATATGGGGTAGGAAGTTCTTCTTTAGGATATCTATTCTTCTTCAGAAGGCCGATTGGTCATGGTAGTTGATTTTTCTCTCCACCTCGCTATGAAGGTTCTGACTGATTCCCCAGGGTTCTGCTTAAGTAGCTCTAAGTTATGGTGGGTAACTTCTAGATCCTCGTTATAGTTGTCGCGTGACATAAACTCATGGGCGACATCTTCCCAACTACGAATTCTTGATTCCTCAAGGGATAAGAACCAACAGAGAGTGCTATTTTTCAAAATCTGCTAAGACATCTGGGCCACTATTTCTTCAGAAGTCCTTAGGAGAGTCATGGCTCAGTGATAAATATAGAGTTGAATGATCGGGGGTCCACTGCCTCCGAACTTCTTGATACTGGGCATCTTGATTTTTTTTTGGTAACTTGTCTTTAGGATATGGAGACATATGGGTGTAGTCCATGTAGTTCCCAGAGAGTCTGACTTGATCGAATTGCTTGGTCAACATCTTGAGGTATTCCTTAACCTTGTTTAATTCTTCCTCTTTCAGGTTAATATTCATGGGTAAGTTATGCCCTGGCTGAGCAAGGTTTGGCATATGCAGATGGGCTGACAATGATCCATTAGCAGGAGGAGCACGGGGAGCGTGCTGGTATTCCTCGAGAACCCAAATAGGCTCTAGTGCAGGCGGACACATAGCGCGGGAAAAAAGGACCTCGGGATCTTTGGGGATAGGGACCCAATTTCTTTGCATCTCATGAACCTCGGTTTGAAGGTTGTCAATTTTGGCAGTGAGCTGAGCTAGAACTGTTAACAAATTCGGTTGTACATTCGACACTTAATCCGTGTTCTCCATGAAAGGCGTGTGAATCTCGAACTCGAAAGAAGTAAGGGGACTGATAGAACTTCGGGTGGTTTGACTGAAGATCGAAGCCAATAAGGAGCCAGGCCAAGGGTATGTCATCGACCTGGCAAGGAGAAAAAATGGGATTTATTTTTGAAAAAGAAAATAAGGGGAATTTGTTATTTTAGAAAAGGAGGACTTTTTTTTTGACATTTTTGGAAAACATGAGGACAAAAATGCTTTGTTTTTGTTTTTTTTTTTGGAAATGAAAATGTTTTTGGTATTTTTAATAAAAGAGAAAAAATGTTTTTGGACACTTGTAGAAGAGAGATGAAAAGATGGGAGACGGGTCTCAGTATGATTATTACATTTATTAGGTTCTCACTTGTATTAATTTTGCTTAGATGCAAAAAATTACTGCTGGGCAAGACCCGAGCCTGAAAAAATTAGGATTTTCCATACGTAAAAACTAGGGTTGGACTTGTTACCAGGCTCACGAATAGGGTCCCATTTTAAAAATTGTGCAAAAATTTGGGCGGCAGGTCGACCCAGAATTTTAGTAGAGTTTCGAGTCGAAATCGATAATCTAACATGTGTGTTATAGGCTTGACATCGATATGCAGGTGTGCAGTTGTTGGGTAAATTGGAAGGTGTTCCTCCCTTTGACATGACTTTCACTATATACCCCTTGCTTTTGAAGGAAGTCGGTATGTGTGGACAAGACATTTGATATACCTGAGTGTACGTGAATTTCCTCACTATATACCTCATGGGGATGGCACGTGTGAGAGCGAATTTGATATTTTCGAAGTACGTGAATGAGTTCCCTGCGATATACCTCCCGTTATGACTTTGATCAAGACGTACGATGCGGGAGAATCGTTCGATATACATCGAAGGCACTTGGCTAATGGAAGGTGAGAGTCATATCACTTAGGCTAACTGTGACCTGCTAGACTAGCAGCCATCATGAAGTGACTCCCCAGTTACGGGACAAAATTTAGTCAATAGTAATGCTCTTTGGTGATGTTATGTGTATGATGCATGATTCTTTGATTAGTATATTATGGAGAGATTATCTTTATTGATCATGCCCAGTCGATCATAAGGTATAAGTATAAACAGTAGAGCCAACAAGTGAGAATGAGTGTGTACTAAGTGTACGTGAGCATGGATATAAATAAGTGGAGGTGTGTGCTAGTGACACGTGAGAATGGATTTCTATGTGGTGTGTGCAATATGTGGATATACGCAATCCTAGGAGCATGTGGTGTGAAGTGTACATGGAAAATTTCTACAAGTGTGAACAGTGGCATAAGCATGAGGTACATATATATAGGGAATGATAAGGGGAACATAAAAATAGGGGAATATACAAGAAAGTAAAAACACCCATGTAAATAGAGTCTAGCCCTCTTAAAAATAGTCCCCAGCGGAGTCACCACTGTGGCCATCCCGGTTGGCACCTGGGGGGAGGAGAGAGTGAGAGACGTACATCTCCCCTCGGGAAGGCTGCGCCGCGATCTCGCACCCCTCTTGGGAAGGTTTCTTCGGCCGTCGTCAGTGTGGGGGTAAATGTGAAGAGATAGAATCACCAACCTATTTTGCACAAAACAAGCAAAATAAATATTTCCACTTAGAAAGAGTGGAATCAAGGACAAACTTATGCATACGAAACCAATAGTTCGAAGGTTCAGGGACCAAGTTACGAAATAGGAAGGTGTTAGGCAACTATTCCGCTTTTTCGGTCTCTTATGGGCCAGTGTTATTATTCTCTTATTTATCCCCGTGAAGTGTGTGTGCGTGTTTATATAATGGAGATCGGAGTTATTCAACTCATACCATGGACAAGGTAGAGTGAGGTCATCCATAGGAATATTCCCAAAATAACATGTAGAAAGTATGATTTATGCTTTCGTTATGATATTGATCATTATTAGGAAACGATAATATGTGTTGGATGAAACGCAAACAAGTATATATATAATGGGAGATTTTAGAAAATTAGGGAATTTGGGAAATAGAGAGAATTGGGCAATTGGACTCGAGTCTCAGGTTTGAATCCGAAATCCTTACATAGCCTATAAAGGCATCAAAGTCCATGTAGTTCGAATGTAGCATAGGGGTGGGGTTTATCCCATAGATCCCAATGGAATTTTATTATATGTATATGAGTAGAAAATGTGTTGTTTTGATTTTGAAAAAAGTTAAATGGATAATATCGTTCGGAATTTACGGATGTAACCCTCTTTTATTTATTTTTGGGATTTTTTTTGTATAAAATAAAGGATATGAAATATACAAATAAAAAGTGTAGATATTAATGTGTATGAACTAAAGTAAGAACTAGATTACGAATCTAATGTCTATTATGCAAAAATAAGGAATTTAAAGATAGAGGGAAGGAATTAGATCTTATTTGAAGATTGATCTTTGATCTTGGATGAACTCCCTTGAGTGTTGATGAATGTTGATTAGAGGGAAGGATATTTTGCCAAATTGGGTATGAAAAGGATGGGAATGTAAGTTTGGATGGAACTTGACATGAGGGACTTCGCTAATTTCAAGGGAATATTGTTGAGATCATTAATGCTTATGGATCTCTTGTGTTCTTTCTCCTGGAGTGAGGTCATGGACCCTATTTATAGGTTTAGGGGGTGCCAATCGGCCTACCCCAGGGGGTGACTATCGACATGTGACCCCAGACACTGTGCCGATAGGCAGGGATCAGGACCTTCCAATTGGCAGTCCCGTGAATATTTTCCTAGAAAAATGGTTATAGAACACAAATCGTTGATCAGAATTGCTCACGGGGAATACCATTAGAAAGGTATTTCAGAGACCTTTAAGAGCTCTTGGACTTCTCTGGGGTCCGAGAGTTGATTTTGGGTCAAATGTGGCTTGTAAGCGCATGTCGATCCTTTGGACGGGAGATCGTCGGACACAAACGAATCGTTCATCTGCATAGTTAGTCAGAATCACGCACGGGGTGGACTATTGAAAAGGTTAGGATATGTAATTAGACATTCCAAAGAGTTTTTCTCAGTTTGGAAAGTTGACCTTGGTCAACCGGGGCTTGGAAGCACCTGGGGACCATTCGGAGTAAAATGGATCGTTCGTCCGTATCGTAGGTCATAATTACAAATGGGGCAGACCGTTAGAAAGGGTATTCAGTGACCTTATGAGTTTCATTCAATCTCATTCGAGCTGAAGAGTTGACTTTGATCAAACGATGCCTGGGAGCACCCGGTGCACTCCGAATCGATTTTCGAGGACAAATGATCGTTCATCCGAATGGTTATGCTATTTTCCACATGGGGTAGACCGTTGGAAAGGGGTTTCAATGCCCTTCTAATATTCAAAGAGCTTTCGCTCCGACGGTGAAGTTGATTAGGGTCAATTCGGAGCCCGGGAATACCCGATGGCCTCTGAATCGATTTTCAGTAGTAAACTGGTCCGTTCGTCTGAACCGTTATGCCAATTTGTGCAAGGGGTGGACCGTTAGAAAGGGTATTCAGGGACCTTAAAATATTCAAAGAGATTTTGCTTTGATGATACATTTTACCAGGGTTAAACGAGGCCCGGGGGCACCCGGTGGGCTCTAGATCTGTACTCGGAGTGCGACTTAGGGTTTATTGTGAGATGGGGAGGTGCTAGGGACCTTAGGGGAGACCTTGGGGGGGGGGGGGGGGGGGGGATAGAATGTGGTGTCTACAATGTTTATGATCAATGAAAATTCAAAAAAATACTTTTTATAAGTAAATGTGTTTGGCCAAATTTTTTACTTAGGTTAGTTTACAAGTAAATGTGCTCGGCCAAAATTTTTACAATAGTTAGTTTTAGTTTGAACTTATTAACTGTTAAGTGTTTGAGATGGATCTGCTAGAAATTGAGCCGTAGTCAACCTACTTCCTACCTGATCTGCCTTGCTAGCTTCCAAGTCTGGACGAACATGGGTTGTCCTTGTCTTAGTTTCTGTTGACGCTTATGCCAACTTACTGGTTGTTCAGACGAATCTTGTCGTCCTAACAAAGTGTTAGTGTTAATTACCTTAGATGGCCAAATGCATTAATTGATTATGGTTAGATCTGGTCGTACATATGACTACGACAAATTTCCTAGATTTGGTAAACTTTTTGTTTATGATCTCTCATAAGACGAGATCGTACATGAAGTTAAATAACTTCTCATTCGTGACTTGTTTAGAAACAAAGTCATGCATGAAGTTTTTTGGTAAAATATATTGAGATGCATTATTGTGCATTATTATTGATATATGTACATATCCCACACCCTCAAAACATAGAAAAAATGGAAATGACATAGTTCTTGGAGAAATAAAATATTTTATTCATCACTGAGTGGAGTTACAAATAAGCAAAAGGTTTTACATTTCATCATTGGTAGTACTTCCTTAGGTGATCGGTGTTCCATGGAATTTTGAACTATTCTCCTCCCAAGGTCTTAATTATGTATGTTCATAACAGATGTTCTATACGGACCGTGCCAGTTAGGCACCAGTTTATTTTCCTTTTCTATGACCTTCTTAAGTACGTTGTTCCCCACTTTTAAAGTGATCGGTTTGTAACACCATGGGATTTTTGAGCAGTAAAAATCTTATTTAAATTAAAATTTTCGAAAAAATAATTTTTTTGAAATCTATTTAATTTTGGTATGTAAAAATGTTGGTTTTTATATAAAAATAAGGTTTAAGTGGAATTTAAATCGGGATTAAAAATTGGAAATTGTAACTTTTTATATAAAAAATTGGGGGAAGATCTAACCTAAGGAGAAAAAAATCCGATCGTCCGATCAAGCTAAATTTTGTCATAGAAGCTTCGTCTCGGCGTTAGCTACAACATGTCAAAATTTTAGCCAATTTTGACGGTCCGATCGTCCATAATAAATTTTTGAGTGTTAATGTTTGATTAAGAGTCAAATACTTTTTGGTATATAAACATAAAGTGACGGGTTTAGGACTTTTAAAACACATTTAACCTTCTCAAAAATCAGTAGCCTCCCATAATTTTATTCTATCTCTTCTACATAACCTAAACCCCATTTAAATTAATTTTCAACCCAAGATTCAGAGAGCTAAACCGGATGTTGCCTAAACACTAATAATTACTATTTTCTTAAAATAAATTAGAAAGAGTAATTAGGGAAAATGAAACTAAATTTGGGAATGTTTTTATTCAAATATTTAATACGATTTAAAACTCAAAACCCTTGCATGCTTTGGTTAGAGGTTGGGATTCCGTTAGAAATTATGACGTTCGCATGTCGAATAAAGTGTGGGGATGTTATAAATTGATTTCGTTATATAAAATAACGTTAATTTTTTGCATCTTGTAGAATATAGATTTATTGTTGTATGCTCCCAAAAATATACATGTGAATAGAAATCCTATAAATTGATGAGAAAACGAATTGCCTAATTAATGTTAATTAAATGGACATAAATTGGATAAATAATGATCTTGTGATGAATTTAAAGAATTGCTGTGATAATTTGAAAATAGACCTTTGTGATTCGTTACGTTATTAAAAAAACTGACACCGTGGGGATGACGGGATTGTTGGGGTAGTTAGTGCTCTCACCTTTTAGGTTGCTTGCAAGGTATGTGACTCGTAGGTAGGCCTTAGCCGTTGGTAATGCTTTCTAGGTATTTGACTAGATAATGTGTATTTTTATGGATGGATGATTTCGGGGTGGGGATGATTTGTATGTCGTTCTCATTGAATCATGGGACAAGGTGGTAGCTAGTGGTAGGTATTCTTCCTGAATGTTAGGATATGACACACTTGTGTTTTAGAAACCTCTAGGTATGGACTAGTATGGGTGGTTTGAGGATTTATGCTCAATAAAAGGGTGGGCTACTAGATAATAATGAGAACTTGAGAAAATTGAGAATTAATGCCTAAGAAAATAAACGAGTAATAAAATGAAGTTGCGTCATGAGTATATGAAGGACTAACAGTTACCGGGTCGACTAGATATAACGACATGGTCGTGTGTTGGTATCACGATTATGTGCATGGCTGATAGAATACGGTTCGATTGCTATAGTGACGTGTCGTGCATGGAACTTCACGCGTATGTGTAAAGCTGGAAGAAATCGGGCTGACTGGCTATAGTGAGGGGAATGGGTGTGATGTGTAGAACTTTAAGCGCACCAAGAGTGTGTGAAGAACGATAAGGGGTTGACTGTCCATATTAGTGTAGCACGAAAACAAATTATTGAATAAATTAAGTAAGCATAAGAGATAACATTTATATTATAGTTAAAATGCAATAATTGTACTTAGTCATTAGGGGTGATTTAGTTATGTGGGTAGATAGTATTAGTTTATTTTCACTCGCATGTTATATATGTCTCGTTAATTTAAAATGCTCTATTGTGATTTTATCATGTATAAGGCTATTGTCTGGGTTCACAGACCCTAATTGGGAGGAGTATCTAGTATTCATGCGGTGAGATTTTACCCACTGCGTTGACTAACATTTCAGGTATAGTTGTGGGAGTAGCTATATAGCATATATTCGAGACCTTTGAATCTCAGTTGGAGATTTATTTTCCATTCCGTCATTTTATTTTGAGATAGTTATTTATGGATTTTTGGAGCCATTTAGTTCCACAGTTTTTTTGGATTTCAATTAGAAATTTATAGTGGGTTTATTTACTGGCTATTATTTTATAAAATTTGAGTTGGATTTATTTTGGAGATAACATAGTGATAGATTTTAATATTTCACGAATGGTTATATTTGTTGGAAAATTTAGGACATCTTGTGGAAATTTTTTAAACATCTCATATATTTGTTACATGCTAACAATGGTATTTAATTTTGTAACGTCCGACGTATTTTGGTGGTGATAATGTGCGGGGTGTTACACGGTTTTACTCTTCTATTACAATATAGAGCAGTTTGTTGCTGGTACGCCGCCACTCTAACTGCGATGTGATCCCTGACTTCTTATTATAAATCCAAATCCAATCTTCTCATTAGGTCACTCCATGGTGAGTCGAAGTTGAGGACACGATGACTAGGTAGGCCAATTTCTATCGAAATACTGCCTCCGTGCCGAAGTTAAGCTTGTAAAGGGTTTCACAAATAACCATTCGTGGTGTCGTTCTGTACACCTAAAGGACACTCTACTGTTTGTTGATCTAATTTTTGTTGGCTTCGTCCAACATTTTCTTGATTCCATCCAGTAATGTCTTGTTGGTCACCTCTGTCTATCCAATGCACTATGGATGACTTGGTATGAAATGTAGTTTCTAGTTTTTACAGTGGATACAATAATCTTTAAACTCTTGGTTATCAAATTGTGTACTATGGTCAGTGATGAAGGCATAATACATACCATATCGACGCATAATGTTCTTCCAGATGAAGTGAAAGACCTTTCCGTATGGCATCTCTACTAGGGGCTTAACTTCTACCCATGAAATAACCCATTGCTAGTACTAAATATTAAAATCTTTCCCTAGTTTTTGGTAAGGGATCGACCAGATCTATTCCCCACATCTTAAATGTCTAAAGATAAGTGATCAGCGTGAGGGACACTCCTGTAGTTTTGTGGGTAAAAATATATCTCTTGCAGTTGTCACACTTCCTGGAATAGTTTTATGCACTCTACTTTTTGATGGGATAGTAGTAGCCTTGCGTTGCCACTCGCTTTACTGGTGACCTGCCTACAGAATTTGCTCCATAAGAGTCTTCTTGCACATCGTTTATCAAGTTAGTGACTTTGGATGGATGTACACATATGAGAAGCTATATGATGAAACATCTCCTTAACATGACTCTTCCTTCTAACACATATCTTGCAGCCTTGTACCCTATTCTCCTTAATTTTTGGGGTCTGTTGGGATAGTGTCGGTCTTCAAATATGTTTGTGTGGGATCCATCCAATATGGTTATAGGTCTAGATCTATCAAATTAAAGTTCTCCTCGTCAGTACTTCGGAGCATGAGAATTTTTACTAGGACGGTTCTCCTCAATTTTATCCTGGTAACGAAAGCCAATCACATGGGCGCGTTTGCCTGAGCATTTTCAGTCCTTGGCACTCTGACTATCCAAACTATGGGTAATAACGCTAATAACATTTTGGCTTTAAACAAGTATTTTTCTAGAGATTCTTCCCTCTCCTTATAAATCCCTATCCCTTGGTCCACTATGAACTAAGAATCATTGCGTGCCAATATCGCTTGGTGCAAAAAGATGCTTTCAGCCCAAATCCTATAATAAGCACCTCATATTAGGCCTCATTATTCGAGGCCTTAAACTAAAACCTGAGAGCATACTCCACATCAACATTGTCTGGTGTCGTAACTATCAGACTGGCTCCACTATCTATGAATCAGGATGAGTCATCCACGAACATTTTCCAGATAGGTATCTCTTCTTCAAATTTGGCTTCGATTAATTCTCCATATTTGAATAGCTTTTTTATTTGCTCCAAATCGTGAGTAATTTCTTCTTGTTTGGCCAATAATTCAGGTATGTTATCATTCTGCTTGGTCTGTTTAGTGGTAAAGCCATCTCCCATCAACAACTAACTTCATTGGTCTCCAAGTAACTTTCGATTTGAATTCAAATTAATTATCTAAAATAACCACCTAACTCACTCTTTTTTGGCTCCAAATAACCTCCATTTTGAATTTGAAATAAACATCTACAATAACCACCCATATATGCCTCCAAATAACTTTAATTCAAATTGAAATAATAATCGCTTTAAACTAACCACTTATTTCACAAATAATTCCTACAATAACTACCATATAACTGCCACTAACATCCCCTCGTTAACTAGCCATGTATTAACAAATATCACCATATGAATCCAGTAAAATATGGTGTAAACATCCCCCCCCCCCCCCCCCCCACATCACCTAAAGTCTGAGAAAAATTTAGGTGGTGAAGACTTGATAATTGCACTCTTCGATAATCTTCATCGGAGGCAAAGTTTATTTCTCGGTAATAACTTCTATCATCACCAAATAAGGTGAATAAATTCAGACCTTTTAGCTTCAAATGTCCCCAATGATTGTGAATAATTGAAATATTTTTAACCTTCGAAGGTCACCAAAGATGATAAATAATTACATAAAAAATTTAAATTTCTACGGGTCACCAAAGATGGTGAATAATTACAGTATTTTTTACCTTCCAAGGTTACCAAACATGGTGAATAATCATAAAAACTTAAAATTGAAAGAGTTGCCAAATATGGTAAATAATTAAATTATTTATTAACCTTCAAAGATCACCACAGATGGTGAATAGTCACCAAAAAATAAACTTCGAAGGGCCACCAAAGTTGGTGAATGATTATAGCATTTTTTAACCTTATAACCAAAGATGGTGAATAGTCATAGAACTTTAAACTTCAAAGAGTCATCAAAGATGGTGAATAATTGCAATATATTTTAATCTTCAAAGATTACCAAAGATGGTGAATAATCATAAAACTTTAAACTTCGAAGGGCTACCAAAGATGGTGAATATTGTAACATTTTTTAACCTTCGAAGATCACCAAAGATGGAGACTAATCATAAAACTTTAAACTTCGAAGAATCACCAAAGATGGTGAATAATTGTAACTTTTTTTTACCTTTGAAGATACCAAAGATGTTGAATAATTACAAAAATTTAACCTTTGAAGTGTTACTAACAAAAGTTTTTACCTTTGAAGGTTACCAAATTTTTTTGTAACAGTCCAGAAATCTGATTTGACTTCCCGAGCCTGGCATTATTTGTGTATTTTGAACTAGAAATCAATCCATACACCAAAAGAAATATCTTGATGTCAATATTGTAATGCAAAAAAAGGTTCGTCAATTGGACCTCTTTAGAGAGAGTTATGATCGTTTTACTAAAATATATTTCGGTGATAGCACAAAAACAATATGAGTCTAAAATTTGTTTTTGATTTACCGTGCATGTATTTATCTGCGTATTTTGAACTAGAAAACGAATTAATTACCAAAAGAAAGCTCTATAAGTAAATCTTCCTATCCAAAAAGAGGTTCGTCATTTGGTCCTCTGCAGAGAGAGTTATAACTGTTTTATTAAAACTTGTTTTGGGTGACTGCACAATCCACAAATGAAATCAATGCTATTATCAATCCAATAAAATTTGAAATGTCCGTGTTGGAATTTATTCCCCATGACCTTGGATTCTTATTTTTCAATCCAATTTGTCTATAAATAATATACGAACAATATCCAACCTGATTCCTACCAACCTCCATTATTTTTCACCATCCATAAGAGACGATTCAAATGATATACATTGTGAGGGCTTGAATAAATTTTTTAATATCTTCCACGAAAACTTTGAGGGATCCCGCATCCTTCGGTCGGAAGAACATAGTCTAAGATATTTTTAGTTGTAACTCTATATATTTTTTAACATCTTCTTGCTACCCAAAATATGGTTTGAACGCCGATTTTTTGGACCCCCTGTGACACCCGACTAATTAAATACCGGGTAGCTACTCCTTTATTAAATTAATACAAAATGCCAAGTTGGTTCAGTTAATAGCATCACCGTCGAAAACATTTTTAAGAATTACTAACCACCTAGTATTTAAAAAGTAAGATGTCAAATTTTAAAATAAGTCTGATTAACATGCATTGAAAGAACAATGAAAGAGTAACATAACCATACACCATAGAGTCTCAATAAGGTAACCAACAAATAATAGTAAGTCCGGAGGAAAACTCCTCACAACAATCCCACAACTGAAATAAATAAAACAGTGAATCCTGAATTAATTACATGCCAAAGATCAGAATAACTGAAATAAGAAATGTCTCTAATAGAAATGGGCGACATGCCCTACAAATGATGAAACTGAATATGGAGTCAAGACAAAAGAAGCGTCTACTAGCAAGGCCCTGTAACTTCCACAACAGCTACAGCTCGTCACCTGAATGGAAATCCTATGCATGGTGTCCTTGTGGCTGGGCACCTAAAAGGTTTTTACAAAAATAGATTTGAAAGCAAACGGGTCAGAGCCCGAAAGTGGAGAGTATTTTAAAAATAGCAAGTGTTTTAATAACATTAAAACAATGAATGCAAAATACATGTTAGGATGTGCACTCACATGAAATCCTCACCTCTCGACTAATTGTGCACTCCTAACGTACCGTACCCATCTAAGTGACATTCATATCTAACTAAACCGTCATAAGTTATACTCCTTTCTACTCGATTCCCATTATACATTCTAACGTTATCAATTAAATAGAGGTTTTACTTAAACTCAAATTCTCAATTATTAGCAATACAATTCACTACAGGCTATCCCTTTTTATTTTCTCAAAGCTTTACCATAATTATACCAACATGAAAGTTCTCATTATTTAAGCGTATATTTTTCACGTCATGAATATACAATACAAGCACCCGAGACTAAGATGTGGTGCACACATACTCTGCAATCCATCCCGGTACATCACGTACATAAGGATCACGCATTCCGAATCTCTCAGGAATCGTTCTTAGATAACAACAATCACAAACAATGGAGGCGAACACAGTCCCATCACATGGGTCACGCACATACCTATGCTCCCATGATCAGCAGTCTTATTAACTTCCCAATAATTCCTTCCCTGAACTATGTCCTCGAGGTACCAATCTAAATCCGGGCACACAAAGATTAGATGGCCCTAAGCGAACGTAAACCTCCCGTGATAGCAAGTATGGTAGGTATGTCATACACATAAAATCATATACATATACTAAGCATGCACACATCATAGTAATTATCATAATTTATTAGTGGTATACTTCTCATTTTGATACCAACTTATAATGTTACGTAATTCACATATCCCCGGTTAATACTAACATTTAAATCGTCAACAATCCTCACATCGTATATAGTCACTAGCGTCCTAATCCACAAATATCATTTGGTTAAAATCACACTTCTATATTTCACTCATCAAAATATCCCAAATCTCCAAATTATACCAAATAGTTAACAAGGGAAGGTTATCTCTACAATTAAATAAGGTTACGGGACACTAAAAATCAAATCAGGCCAAAAAGGCCATTCTGTCAACTCGTTAGAAGTCTCGTTCGAACGAAGTGGGCATCTAACGAGATCTCGTTCGAACTAAAGGCATCGAACGAACATCTCGCTCGTTAGAAGTCAAACTGTCAACTCGTTAGAAGCTCGTTCGAACGACCTGGCCAGGTCTTCTAACGAGGTGACAGTTCGAGTCCAGAATTCTCCTACTACATTTTTTCCAATTTTCTTCACCTCTAATCTCATCTAAAAGTCGCCCCAACAGTATTTTAAGGTTTCTAATCATCACTAAACATTCGCAGGTCATAACTCAACATTTATATAGGGTCAAATCCTTCTAAACATCATCTAATTATCATAACTCCCCAATTTTTCCCAAATCTTATGAACATGAACCCTAGAAATTTAAAGTCATCAATTTCCATAAATAAGTCCATTTTTGTAACATAAAAAATAGTAATTCTTTTAGTCTAATCACCCAATAACAATTCTACATGCAAACCTATATCAATATCTGAATTTATAACTCCAATTTTATGGGTTTTTATAAATCTCCCAATACAATGCAAATATATCAATTTTCTAAGCATGGAAGAAGCATTCGCTTGAAATTAACGAAATTAAACCACTTGCCTCTGATTGTTCTCTGAATTTGGTGTTGAATGTTGAAGGTTGCCCTATCTCTTTCTCTCCCAAGGTTGAAGGTTGAAGATGGAGGTTAAGGTTTTCTCCTTGGGAACTTTTCTAATTTCCTCCTCTAACTCCCGTAGCCCTCTAATCAGTTAATTGCTGGTAATGGCTTAGTGGGTCATTAATATCCTAATATTTAATTCCCAAAATTCGTTGGTTAATAATCCTAAAATTTCAAAATTACCAAAATACCCTTTTAAGTTGCCGGTGTGGCCCAAAAATGCCCCGGGACCCAAATTAAACCCCCGGCTAGTGTTTTCTGACTATTTCGATCCTTCCGGACGCGTTGGCTCACTCAACATGACCATATGGTTGATAAAAATAAAATCCACTTTTTAATTAAAATAATTATATTCCCGACGCGACTGTCACACGCGTCCTAACAAAATTTCCAAATTGCCGTATTTCAATTTCACGACAAATTCAATTTATTCAATATTCATTATAATCAAATAATACTCATTATAATCAAATACCAAATCACATCTCGTTAGTATTTTATCCGTATTAATTCTCAATTAATACACATTTAATTTAATTAATCCCATAAATAAATATCGATAAAAATGCGGGGTATTACATACTTCCCCCCTAATAACAGAATTTCGTCCCGAAATTCGGAACTAAAAAGTACCTGGTAAAAACAACTCTGGATAATGTTCGCGCATCTCATCCTCGTGCTCCCATGTGGACTCCTAGGCATTATGATGCCGCCACTGAACACGTACTAACTGAACTATCTTTGACCGCAGTTTCCGCTCACTTCGGTCCAAAATAGCAATCGGCCCCTCCTCGTAGGAGCTATCGGGCTGGAGATCGATGTCCTACAAAGCAATGTGAGAATGAGCCAAATCATCTCTAAGATATTTCCTCAGCGAGGAAATATGAAACACATCATGAATCCTATGTAAATGCTCCGGTAGTCCAAGTCTATACGCAACAGACCCAATCCGCTCGATGATAGGAAATGGTCCCACGTATCTCGGTGCCACCTTTCCCTTCTTCCCATATCGCATAATCCCCTTCATAGGAGATAATCTGAGTAAAACCTAGTCCCCCACATGGAACTCCCTGAAGAACCTCTTCGCATCAGCATAGCTCTTCTGCCGATCTTGAGCTACCCGAATGCGACTCCGTATCAATTCTATCCTCGCCAAAGTATCCTGAATTACTTCCAGCCCAAGTAGTTTGTTGTCCCCCACCTCCAACCAACATGCTGGGGAACGACAAGGTCTACCGTACAACGCCTCAAATGGAGCCATGCCAATGGTGAACTGGTAGGAGTTGTTGTAAGCAAACTCCACCAGTGGAAGATACTGCTCCCGTCCACCCCCGAAATCAATGATGCACATACGCAACATGTCCTCCAACATCTGATTTGTACGCTCGGTTTGCCCATCGGTCTGTGGGTGATATGCCGTACTCAACCACAACTCCGTGCCCATGGCCTCCTGAAAACTCTCCCAAAACCGTGAAACAAATATATTGTCTCTGTCAGACACGATATTTAGGGGCACACCGTGAAGTCTCACTATTTCTGCAATAAAAAGCTGAGCATACTGTCCCGTAGTGTAGTCTGTCCTTACGGGTAGAAAATGAGCGACTTTGGTCAACCTGTCCATAATTACCCAAATGGAGTCGTGACCCCTCTGTGACGTAGGTAACCCCGTGATAAAGTCCATGGATATGCTCTCCCACATCCACATCGGGACCCTTAATGGCTGTAGAAGTCCTGCTGGTCTCTGATGATCCACTTTTACCAGCTGACAAGTGGCGCATTTAGAAATAAACACGGCAATATCCTTCTTCATCCCGTTCCACCAATACTGTCTTCTCATGTCTTGGTACATTTTGTCCCCACCGGGATGTACCGCGAACCGTGAGCCGTGCGACTCTGCCATCACCTCGTGTCATAATTCCTCACCTTCCGGAACTTCCAGTCTCCCATTGAAGCGTAATCCCCCATCTGAGCTAACGGTATAGGACTCGGCTCCCTCTGCTAATAATCGAACTATCTGCTCCTGACAGAACGGGTCATCTGCTTGTGCCTTTACCACCTTCACGACAATCTGCGGTGTAACAGTCATCACAGATATGAACGATCGGGCCACTGCATCCTGGTGTACCAACTCTTTCCACTTTGCCTTCCACACCCCTGCCACCTCATCTACTGGCATACGGCTCAACGCGTCGGCTACCACGTTAGCCTTCCCCGGGTGATATTGGATGTCAAACTGATAGTCCTTCACAAACTCAAGCCCCCTTTGCTGCCGCATATTCAACTCCTTCTGCGTGAATAGGTACTGCAAGGACTTGTGGTCCGTGAACAATCAAAACTTCTCCCCCAAAAGATAATGTCTCCAAATCCGTAGGGCAAATACAACTACCCCTAACTCCAAATCATGAGCGGGGTAATTCTTTTCGTTAGGCTTAAGCTTACGGGACGCATAAGCTATTGCCTGACTCTCCTGCTGCAATACACCTCCAAGTCCTTATAAGGACGCATCGGTGTAAACTAGATACTCAACTCCCGATCTCGGCAATGCTAACATAGGTGCTGAGGTCAATTTTTCTTTCAACTCATCGAATGTCAACTGATAGGCATCACTCCAAATGAACGACACACCCTTACGAGTCAGATGTGTCAAAGGACCCGCTATCTTTGAGAATCCCCGAATAAACCTCCTGTAGTATCCTGCTAAGCCCAAAAAACTACGGATCTCAGTCGGTGTCGTGGTCTGTCCCCACTCCCTTATCGCAGATACCTTCCCCGAATCAACAGATATCCCCCGGTCGGAAATAATATGCCCCAAAAACTGAACCTCATTCAGCCAAAACCCGCACTTCTCATATTTTGCATACAGCTCATTCTGACGCAGCGTCTGCAAAACCTACCTCAAATGCTCGACGTGCTCCTCCTCTGTCTGGGAGTAAACCAGAATATCATCAATGAAGACAATGATGAACTGATCTAGGAACTCTCTGAACACCCTATTCATCAAGTCCATAAACACGGCTGGAGCATTGGTCAAACCAAAAGGCATAACCCGAAACTCGTAGGAACCATATCTCGTTAAGAAAGCAGTCTCTGAGACGTCCTCCTCCCTGATACGCAACTGATGGTATCTCGATCGCAAATCAATCTTTGAGAAGAAAGAAGCTCCCCTCAGCTGGTCGAATAAGTCATCGATTCGGGGCAACGGATACTTATTCTGTATCGTGACCTTATTCAACTCCCGGTAATCCACACACAACCTCAACGATCCATCCCTCTTCTTAACGAACAACACATGGGAAGCCCATGGTGAAGTACTCCTCCGTATAAACCCCTGACCCAACAACTGCTCAATCTGATCCCGTAACTCTCTCATCTCAGCTGGAGCCATACGGTAAGGTGCGCGGGCAATAGACCGAGTGCCTGGCGTCAAGTCGATCACAAAATCTATCTCTCTAATCGGAGGTAATCCAGGTATATCCTGAAATACATCGGCAAACTCTCGAACAACCGAAATCGAATCAAGTGGTATCACCACTTCCTTAGAGGTCTCCTCCTCTATATAGTACAAATGAGTGGACGATCCTCCCTCAGGATGAGGCATCGCCACTAAAAATATCTCCTGCCCGGGGATGGCAAAGATAATACTCCTACTAAAACAGTCAATCATGGCTCGGTACGCAACTAGACAATCCATACCAATAATGGCATCATACTCGGTCATCTCTAACACTAACATATCCGCGGGTAGAGTAAATATCCCGATCTCTATACCCACGCCTCTACATACAAGGGAAATCACGGAACCCCTACTCAACGGCGAATCTACACAAGTAACCATACTCTCGGCGGTGTCTAATAACCCAATGGTGCGTGCAAATCTCATAGAATTGAAATAGTGTGTAGCCCCCGTGTCAAATAAAATGCGCCCCATAGTCGCCTGAATAGAGAACATACCCTCAATGGCCGGTGGATCCTGTAGGGCTGCGACCTGCTGAAGCTGATATACTCTCCCATACTGCAGCTGTCCCTACTGAACTGGGACCGCTGGAATGGGTGGTAATGCTTCCATCGGTGGTGGTGCCGGGAGGGCGACGGGAAACATAGGCCTCTGCGGCTCCTGTCGGGCACCCTGCTGCTGCTGCTGCGGGCCCCTGCCCCTATTAGGACAATCCTGGCGTTTATGGCCAGTTTTGCCACAAACATAACACTTCCCCGGGAAGTTCCACCCTCTCTGTCCTTACTGCCCTCGGCCCTGGTGGCCGTTACCATTCCTCCCCTGGCCCTGCTGGCCCTGCTGAAACTGCTGTTGGCCGTTATGACCCTGCTGGCCCTGATGGCCGTTCGGACCCTGATGGCCCTGCCTAAAACCTCCCTGTCCGTGCCTGAAATTCCCCGATCTGAACCTCTTATGATCCCCCTGCTGGTAACCCTGGTCACCCTGCCTCTGCCCCTGAGTAGATTGTGTCCCACTGGCAACGTTTCCCCCAGTCCTGCCCTGATGGCTGGACTCTCCTGATCTCTCGCTCTCAGCCATGTGAAAGCGGTGATCCTGGAAGTGTAACAGTGCAGCGTTAACCACATCAGAATAAGTGGCCAACGAAAGGTTCCCTAACAAATGCTAACGGATCCTCCATGTCAATCCATCGGTGAACTTCTGGATCTTCTTCTCCTATGTCGGTATTTCATCTGGAACAATATTCAGAAGATTGGTGAATTCGGACTCATACTCGGCCACAGTCTTACCCTCCTGCCTGAGATTCATTAGCTTCCTCCTCATTTTCGTGTGAACGGATGACGGAAAATACTTGCGGTCGAACCGCACCCAAAACTCCTGTATCGTGAGAGTATCTCTCTCCTCCCCGGTGGTAATAGACTCCCACTACTGTAGTGAAGATCCCATTAGCTTGAAAGTAGCTAGTACCTGCTTCTGAACATCGGTGCACTCATACATCCTCAAGTGCCTCTGAATGTCTTTCCTCCACTGACTTGAAACCACAACATCGGAGCTACCTGCGAACTCCGGTGGGTGTGCTTTCTGAAAATCATCACGAACACGTTCCCAAGCAGACGGGAATGCATGTGCCTGAACTGGCGCGGCTACTGGTGCCTGGGGTGATGCCTGCTGTACAACGGCTAGAGCGGCATTTACCGCTTGGGCTACAATGGCTGCAACCTCAACGGCATTCATAGTGCCCTGTACTGGTGCTGGCTGGGGCTCTGGCTGTGCATCCCTAGGAACCCGTGGTGCACGTCGTGGAGGCATCTAAAATAAGAGTAAGGTCTATAAGTTCGCAGTTATAAACCCAAAATAGATGAAGAGCGAAGCATACATAAAAGAATACAATAGTCCTAAAATATAGGGCTCTACATCAAAGAAAGCTCAGCGGAAATATAACAAGCCGTACAGATCCTAAAGGACACTAGAACCTGATTCTCTGATACCACCTGTGACACCCCGAATAATTAAATACCGGGTAGATACTCCTTTATTAAATTAATACAAAATGCCAAGTTGGTTCAGTTAATAGCATCACTGTCGAAAATATTTTTAATAATTACTAACCACCTAGTATTTAAAAAGTAAGATGTCAAATTTTAAAATAAGTCTGATTAACATGCATTGAAAGAACAATGAAAGAGTAACATAACCATACACCATAGAGTCTCAATAAGGTAACCAACAAATAATAGTAAGTCCGGAGGAAAACTCCTCACAACAATCCCACAACTGAAATAAATAAAACAGTGAATCCTGAATTAATTACATGCCAAAGATCTGAATAACTGAAATAAGAGATGTCTCTAATAGAAATGGGCGACATGCCCTACAAATGATGAAACTGAATATGGAGTCAAGACAAAAGAAGCGTCTACTAGCAAGGCCCTGTAACTTCCACAACAGCTACAGCTTGTCACCTGAATGGAAATCCTATGCATGGTGTCCTTGTGGCTGGGCACCTAAAAGGTTTTTACAAAAATAGATTTGAAAGCAAACGGGTCAGAGCCCGAAAGTGGAGAGTATTTTAAAAATAGCAAGTGTTTTAATAACATTAAAACAATGAATGCAAAATACATGTTAGGATGTGCACTCACATGAAATCCTCACCTCTCGACTAATTGTGCACTCCTAACGTACCGTACCCATCTAAGTGACATTCATATCTAACTAAACCGTCATAAGTTATACTCCTTTCTACTCGATTCCCATTATACATTCTAACGTTATCAATTAAATAGAGGTTTTACTTAAACTCAAATTCTCAATTATTAGCAATACAATTCACTACAGGCTATCCCTTTTTATTTTCTCAAAGCGTTACCATAATTATACCAACATGAAAGTTCTCATTATTTAAGCGTATATTTTTCACGTCATGAATATACAATACAAGCACCCGAGACTAAGCTGCGGTGCACACATACTCTGCTATCCATCCCGGTACATCACGTACATAAGGATCACGCATTCCGAATCTCTCAGGAATCGTTCTTAGATAACAACAATCACAAACAATGGAGGCGAACACAGTCCCATCACATGGGTCACGCACATACCTACGCTCCCATGATCAGCAGTCTTATTAACTTCCCAATAAGTCCTTCCCCTAAACTATGTCCTCGAGGTACCAATCTAAATCCGGGCACACAAAGATTAGATGGCCCTAAGCGAACGTAAACCTCCCGTGATAGCAAGTATGGTAGGTATGTCATACACATAAAATCATATACATATACTAAGCATGCACACATCCTAGTAATTATCATAATTTATTAGTGGTATACTTCTCATTTTGATACCAACTTATAATGTTACGTAATTCACATATCCCCGGTTAATACTAACATTTAAATCGTCAATAATCCTCACATCGTATATAGTCACTAGCGTCCTAATCCACAAATATCATTTGGTTCAAATCGTACTTCTATGTTTCACTCCTCAAAATATCCCAAATCTCCCAATTATACCAAATAGTTAACAAGGGAAGGTTATCTCTACAATTAAATAAGGTTACGGGACACTAGAAATCAAATCAGGCCAAAAAGGCCATTCTGTCAACTCGTTAGAAGTCTCGTTCGAACGATAGTTCGTTCGAATGAAGTGGGCATCTAACGAGATCTCGTTCGAACGAAAGGCATCGAACGAACATCCCACTCGTTAGAAGTCAAACTATCAACTCGTTAGAAGCTCGTTCGAACGAGCTCGTTAGAACGACCTGGGCAGGTCTTCTAACGAGGTGACAGTTCGAGCCCAAAATTCTCCTACTACGTTTTCCCCAATTTTCTTCACCTCTAATCTCATATAAAAGTCATCCCAACAGTATTTTAAGGTTTCTAATCATCACTAAACATTCGCAGGTCATAACTTAACATTTATATAGGGTCAAATCCTTCTAAACATCATCTAATTATCATAACTCCCCAATTTTTCCCAAATCTTATGAACATGAACCCTAAAAATTTAAAGTCATCAATTTCCATAAATAAGTCCATTTTTGTAACATAAAAATTAGTAATTCTTTTAGTCTAATCACCCAATAACAATTCTACATGCAAACCTATATCAATATCTGAATTTATAACTCCAATTTCATGGGTTTTTATAAATCTCCCAATACAATGCAAATATATCAATTTTCTAAGCATGGAAGAAGCATTCGCTTGAAATTAACGAAATTAAACCACTTGCCTCTGATTGTTCTCTGAATTTGGTGTTGAATGTTGAAGGTTGCCCTATCTCTTTCTCTCCCAAGGTTGAAGGTTGAAGATGGAGGTTAAGGTTTTCTCCTTGGGAACTTTTCTAACTTCCTCCTCTAACTCCCGTAGCCCTCTAATCAGTTAATTGCTGGTAATGGCTTAGTGGGTCATTAATATCCTAATATTTAATTCCCAAAATTCGTTGGTTAATAATCCTAAAATTTCAAAATTACCAAAATACCCTTTTAAGTTGCCGGTGTGGCCCAAAAATGCCCCGGGACCCAAATTAAACCCCCGGCTAGTGTTTTCTGACTATTTCGACCCTTCCGGACGCGTTGGTGCACTCAACATGACCATACGGTTGATAAAAATAAAATCCACTTTTTAATTAAAATAATTATATTCCTGACGCGACTGTCACACGCGTCCTAACAAAATTTCCAAATTGCCGTATTTCAATTTCACGAAAATTCAATATATTCAATATTCATTATAATCAAATAATACTCATTATAATCAAATACCAACTCACATCTCGTTAGTATTTTATCCGGATTAATTCTCAATTGAAACACATTTAATTTAATTAATCCCATAAATAAATATCGATAAAAATGCGGGGTATTACACCCCCGAGTTTTGAAATCTTTTGACGATATTCCAACTCCCAAGTTCTAAATAAGCATTACAATTTTGTAATGAAAAATGTTGAGGATCATCATCACATTTGTTTTTAAAATCCGTGGCATTTTCTTTTCCAATAGTTTTTTTTTTCAAAGAAGGCTCTGTGTAGAATGCTGGTGTGATAGGGACTATAATGTATTTTTTGCAAAGTGTTATAAAATTTGGCCTAAAACAATGATACTTTTCACCACATCTCCTATAACCTTTGGAGATCATCATTGACTAAATATTGGTCTAAATCTTGAACATGGAAGACTTGTTTCGTCACTTCGATAATTTGTTCCCCCTCATTCTTGTGCCAAAATATATTTTCTTGGAAATTAAATCATCCATGCACAACATTTCTAGGTTCTTTGGGCATACCTAACTTAATATGACTTTTTATTATGAGAAAACAAGTAATATAAATTGATTGAAAGTAAAGGATGAAATGTAAATACTAGAATATAAATAAACTTGCATTGAGTTAGAAAATATTAATATTACATTGCTATAAATTAAAGGATAAAAAGTAAAAAAGGTGCTGAAAATTAAAGGATAATATGTAAAGACATAGATTTGTTTGTCTGTTTGGAGATCTTTTTTGTCTTCCTCAAGGGCTGAATTTATAGTTGTATACAATAACTAGCTTCTTTTAGCTCTAAGTAACTTTCGGTTTAAATTTTGACTCTAAATAACTTCCGATTAGAATTCGAATGAATTATCTCCAATAACCACCCATAACTAACTATTTTTGTCTCTAACTATCCTCCAATTTGAATTTGAATAAAATTTCTATAATAACCACCCATATTTGCCTCCAAATAACTCTAATTCAAATTCAAATAATAATCTCTTTAAACTACCCACTTCTTCCATCAATTATTCATGCAATAACCACCATCTAACCACCACTAACTACTCCCGTTATCTAGCCACATATCAAAATATGTCACGTCATGAACCCGATAAAAAATGGTGTTAATAGATTACATTTAAGACTTACTTTTAATACTTTATTTTTTATGAAATTTTTCCATAATTTCACAACTTTTTACATTCTATATTTTGAAAATTTAATAGTTGAAAATCATGTATTAAACCAATTTTAACACTTGTTTCACATGGTATTATACCACTGATTTCATAAATATGAAGCATGTATAATATATATATATATATATATATATATATATATATATATATATATATATATATATATATATATATATATATAACATGCATAACATATTTTCCGAATATAATCCCAAAGAATAAACGGTATCTCAATGATGAAATCCTCCATATTTTTGTGTAAAAAGTGTGTTCCAAAGGCTCCATGGAAGCCCTTAGTATTAAAATCCCTTCTAAACACTACAAAATATGTACCATAAGAATACCATTCAACTTCCATAAAAATTTACACCTTGAGCAGCCTTAAAGTACTCCCGAAAATACTCCAGAAAATATACCAAACAAGACTTCACATAAAACTCCTAAATACACTCACAAATTCTCCCAAAAATACTCCACAACTCCTCTAAATTTAATACACAAAAAAGATCCTTATAATTCCACCAAAAATATACTCCAAAAAACATAGTATAGATGCACCACCAAAAATATTAGTTGACACTCACTAAAATATTGGATTGATGATACGAATAAAAATGATGTAACACACACTGAAAATGGTGGTTTTAGGGATTGGTTTGGGTGGCTTTGGGCACTATGTTGCTAGACCAAAGAAAATGATTTTGGTTGATTTTTTTGTGCATTTTATTTATATGGTTAATGGATTATTATATATCATCAGAGGGATAGGCTTAATACGCTTGGATGTACTAGATTTTGATAACACATCCAATTTAACCGTCCTAACTTTGACAACAGATCAACAAAAAAATAAAATGCAAGGCTGTACTAAGACACTCAAGCCTATCTCTTTTCATCCTAACCTAGTGTATCTTAAAGTTGATTGACACTAACTTTTTAATGATGCTAAACCATATATAATGTACATGTAAAGGATGAATCAATGTGAGGGCCCCCTTGTATATTTCATGTTGACACAGATATATATATAATACAATTCGTTAACATGTGTTACAACCTTAACTAATAATATATTCCCCCTGTTACAAGTTAAGAGTCCACTATTCTTTTTTTGGCCGTCCCAAATTAAGATTACACTTTCCATTTTTAGACATAATCAATGAACAACTTTTCATGATAAGGAACAAGTATCAATCATGGAAATTGATTTGCTGTATCCTTAATCTATACAAAAAATCGATGAAAACTCTTAATTTGGGACAGATGGAGTATGGGACAAATGGAGTATACACACACACACACACACACACACACACACACACACACACACACACATATATATATATATATATATATATATATATATATATATATATATATATATATATATATATATATATATAGAGAGAGAGAGAGAGAGAGAATATAATATATTTATTAAGTCAAATATACTAAAACAAAATGGACTGAAATATATTTTCCAAAATTATTTCTTGTCTTACTAATATTTTCTTATCAAAAATATAATTTTACCAAAGTGAGGTTTGTATACCATGTATAAAAATAACCCTAAAAACATATATGGGACACTTATTATATGTTATTAATACAATACGAGTGGTTCATGCATCTTCATTTCGTTGTTTAAGGTAAAATATAATTTTTTTATTATCCTTTTTATGCATGCGCGTCATTCATGCACCAAGACAAGCCCGAACACTACATGGCATTTTGTATTTATTATGTTCAATCTCTGTATAATATATATAACGTTTTTTGCATGCAAACTTTTACGTGGAACATTTGCTTAAAACATATAATATTTTTTTTGACACTTATGCGACCCATGTAGTGCAACACTTGTGACTATTTTAAGTAAAACTTTTGCGAGACCCAGATATTTAAAAATTTATTTATTTATTAAATTAAGGGTATTATAGTATTCCCTCCTTAGGAAATTTTGTTGCCAAAATTTCGTCGTTCATCTGTAACCCTTAGCGTTTCGAAAACATTTTGATCTTATGGTGTCCCCCTTACCATCTATAGGACCACTACTTGTCCAACGTTCAAGTCATACTTGGGAAAGTACTTTGACTACTTGAATTGTGACCATCGGCCACTTATCAACATTTGATATAATTCTAAGCTCGTACTAGGCGTGCGTCACCCATTGACAATGTCTCCAAACCTTGTAAACTACCTGTTGGTTACACAATCATTATATTCCAATAATAAACTCAACACATATCTAACCACATCCCAGGCTTTGCAAACTATAAGTATGCCTTTTAGTTATATGTAAATTTGTGCACAACACAGTACCACTTAACAATGCCAAACACAATGTTCCCCCCTTAGGACAAGTAGCCAAACGAAATCAAACCTCTAACTTTATGATCCCATTTACATCTATTAGTCTTGAAACCCTAAATAACAAAACATGTAACCACGAACTTAGTCGTATCTAATGCCTTTCCGGCCACACACAATAGACCATTGGGCCAAACAAATAAACATTCATATGAAAATATTTTCACTTGACCATGCTATCATACACATATAAACTAGGATGTTCATGTAACCTAAACAAATAATCGTATAAAATGTGCCCTCAGATACCGTAGTGCATCAGACATGGCCGACCTAACCCGCATTACACTGAGTCCAAGCCGCGTCGCACTCAGGTATCCACTTAGTTTTAATATTTAACCACGAGAGTCAAATGAAATGCTTTCATAGTATGATGATCACTGGACATTTCCCACTGATAAGAACCCAATAGTCAGTTTTTAATCGCTAATTCTCGGTAAAATAGGTCTTATACACATAAATGTTTATATTGTAGGTCAAATGCCCGTTCCAGAGTTTAAAGCAAAAAATAAAGGCAAAATGCGACACAAATTCAGTTAAATGAGCTAAGCCTTTATACACATTTTCCATTATACCCTCATGACCTCACCAAACCCATGCACTTGTGTGCAATGTCTATCCTACCCCCACACCTCCTCCTACATGCCCACCCAAGCCTCCCTTTCCAATTATATCCATTAGCTCCATTTGCCATAATATAAAAGAACACCCAAGGTTCAAATGAAAAGAATGTAGAGTTTTAGAGAAGAAAGTAGAGAGAAACATTATAAGGTTAGAAATAAATTATAGTGTTAGGTAGTAATTTTACTTTTACCTTTTTTTAGATTTAAATTGAGAGAAATAAATTGTAGTGAGATTCAAGTTTAGTTTGAGGTTTTCATTTATATTGTTGTTGATCACTCAATTGAAGGGTTGTATGGCTCTCATTCAAAGATTGGAGTTTAGTTGGATGCAGAGAGATTTGGTTTTATTGTTCTATTCACTACCCTTATATTTTAATGCATTTGATTGTTTGTTTATCATATTTCATATCATGTTAGGCTAAAAACCCTTTTCAAGGGGTGGGATGGACCCTTATCTAATGTTATTTTAATTAATTAGATTGTTTATTTGAAATTCCCTTTGAATGTTGATTTTGATCCTTCACCTTTAATTTGTGCCTCGAGAGAAAGTAAATAATTTTTGAGAGAAAATCAAAATTCGAGATATAATACCCATTTTAGAATCGAACTAGAGATAGGGGTTTCTCAAGTGTGGTATTATTCCTTGAATTTCAACTCTAAATTTTATTTTCTATGATTTATATGAATTTTGGTGAATCGATCCTAGCGGGTGACTTATTTAAAGGAGTATAAATCTATTTTCTAAGAGTTGTGGGGGTTTGAATTTAATATTCTAAAAGGTTGGTGTTAAAATTTCATTTGTGACGAGAGTTGACTTGTAATTTTAATACTAACTTGGGATATTTCAAATGAGTGAATTAATTAATTAGATTAACTAGAATAAGTGGTGTAGTCCCATTCCTTGATTGTTCTCACATTTAATTACTTCACTTTATCTCTAATTTTAGTGTTTGATTTTGTTCATCATTTTTAGTCACTTAGTTTAGTTATTTCACCACCCCTTGAAAATTGTTTTAATACTAAAAAAATAGAAAAATCTAGAAAGAAAATAACTAGAAAATGAATTATATGATTTTTCGTGTGTTTCACTCCTTAGAGTCGGATTGACATACTTAGTTACAGTTATGCAAGCTTATATCATGTTTCTAGGTTTTCATGGATTTTTTATTGGACAGGCTATACTACAACGACACATAAAAAAAAATCTTTATATCACCCACTACAAAAAAGTAATTGTTGAGACGGTGGCCAAACACTCCCAAAGGATGGTTTATCCATCTCAAATATATTTTGGGACAGTATTTGAGACGTCTAGGGGGTATTTTTAATGGGGTTATAAATTATTTTTATGACTCCATTGCAATTTTAAAAGAGGGTTTTCAGACGGGAACAAATTCGTTTCAAAAGCTCATCATTTTATATGATCATTTTGAGACGACAAGAGAGTTGTCCCGAAAGAGTGCTTTTGAGATGGAAATTAATTTGTCTCAAAAGGTTACTATTTTACAAGACCTTTTTTAGATGACAAGATAACCGTCTTTAATATATTTTTGGAACAGTTTTAACCATCTTAAAAGAGGTGAAGGTATATTAAAATTTTTGAGCCAATATATTAGGGACAATAAAATCTATCGCTAAAGTTTAATATAAAATTCAATTAAATTTGAGTCAATTTATTAAAGACTGGCTGAATGATAAAAAAATATAATACATAAGAAGATTTCAACCAACAAAAAGAATCATTTTCATTCAACAATAGTTAGAGTTCCTACCAGCATCTCTAAATTGTAACACCCCATATTTTTGTACATTTAATAATTAATTAATTCGGAAATTTTAAATTACTTGGGTGTTGTAATTTTAATGGAGTGAATTATGGAAATAAAAATATTTAAATATTAATCGGAGAGTGAAAGGTTAATGTTTATGGAAATTTATTTACTAAGTGAATAGTAATAATTTAATTACGTCGTTTCGAGTAGTAATAATGGGGTATGTACTTATCCCAGTCGGGAGTCGGTATAGACTAAATTGGGTGTGAGATAAAGATTTTTATAAATTAATTCGTATACCAATTCTGAGTGCGCGATTGAGTCCGCCTGAGTCGAGATAGTCAGAAAAGACTACCCGGGGGTAATAATTGGGTCTCGGGGTATTTTTGGGCGTAACCGGGCCCACACGGGATGAGTTGGGCCACTTTAATTAAGCCCATTAGGTGAACAACGGGATTGAGGGTTTTAACCTAAGTGGAGAATTAGGAAATCAGCAGCCAACACAATTCTAAGCCTAGGGCATGAGAGGAAAACTGGGGGAAAGCTTAGCAAAAGCAAATTGGAGGTTATTGGAGTCAAATTAAGGGACATCAACAACGGATCAGACACTACGAACACTTACAGGAAAGTGGTTAACTGTTTTGATTCTTAAAGTGTGATAATCAATTCATATCATAGTGATGTGTAAACCAAAATTCGTTTTGGGAATAAATGGGTACAAAAAAACGGGGTTTTGTTAATGGAACCATTGAATGAAATTTAAGGTAAGAATTAGTTGTGATATATAATTCTGAGTATGATTATCTGGTTTGAATGAGAAAAATCAGAATATAAAAGGATGGAATTTGAATTTGAAATTGGGATTATACCCTAGAAATTTGTGTTCTTGGGTGGGTAAAGATTCATAGTGTTAATGATGTTAAAAGGTTTAGATGATGTTTTTGGTTCATGAGAAATGTTATAAGATGATTAATAGACTGATTTGAGGTTGGTTTTTGAGGAAAGAAACCTTGAAATTTTGTTAATGGTGGAATTCAACAAGGAAGGAGAGCTGGCACGAAGGGATCGATCGATCGATCGAGGGGCATCGATCGATCGACGATGGGAAATTCTAGGCAGTTCGGCCAGTTTGCTTGTAATGAGGATTTTATTTGAATTTTAATCCATTACTTGTATTTGGTGATATATTTATACGGGACACATATTTTTCCTAACAATTATAGGGTGATATAATTGGGTTTAGGAGGGTGTGGACGGTATGTCATGAGATAAACGAATTTGGAGAAATAATTCATAATTATGGATATTGTGCCGAGGAATAATATTCGGGTATTGTAGTTGGGTGGCACTACATTATTAAAGGAATTTAATTATGGACCAAGTGGGCGAGTCCGGGTATGCTAATAATTATAGGTAAATATAATTGGTAAATTTATGGAAATAAATGTGTGACACATTGTAGGCGAATATATGGGTGTAAAATTATGAGATGTAAGATGGACCAAGTGAGTGAGTCCGGGTATATTGGTGAAGTGATACCAAGACATTAAATTAATTCTTGAGAGAGAGTAATTAATTTGGAGTCGGAACATAGACTCGGGAAATATTAAGTTACGGGCCAAATAAGTGAGATCGGGGGAAATGGTTGGGAGACACCAAGATTACTAAATTAATAAGGGTGTTAATTAATTTAATTAGAGTTAGATTGTAGACTCGGGTAGGATTAAATTAATAAGGGTGTTTAATTAATTTAATTAGAGTCGGTTTGTAGACTCGGGTATGATTAAATTAATGGGTGTGATAATTAATTTAATCAGAATCAGATTGTAGACTCGGAATTGGATTAATTAATTAATGTGTAAATTAATTATATTAGAGTCGGACCACAGACTCGGATTGGTATTAAATTAATATGTGTGTTAATTAATTTAATTAGAGTCGGGAGATAGACTCGGGGAGGTACTAAATTAATATGTGTGTCAATTAATTTAAGGAGAGTCGGACCATAGACTCGGGGAAACTGTTACATTAATTGAAGTGTGAATTAATTATATTAGAGTCGCACCATAGACTCGGGAAAAGGATAAATTATTAAGTGAGAAAATTAATTACGTTGAGTCGAGCCACAGACTCAGGAGATTCAGGCAGTATACGGGATATATATATATATATATATATATATACGTGTCTATTGTGTGTGACATTAAATTTCAGGCAGTATACGGGATTTTGAGTACACGGTAAAGCCGGAGTTTATATTATATATATACGGTGTAGTGATAGTATATATATACGTGTATATATTGTATGTGATATTAAATATCAGTGACAAGATAGTTATTCAAATTATATACTTTAATGCTATGAAGGGAGGTTGCGCGATGTGGGTGAATCCCCTAGCTTGAGGAGTAGGGTGAGTATATCTCCAGGTCATAGCGTCCGGTACATGGGTGAGGAGATTATCTCACTTTCAGGAAGGAATATGACCGCCTCCAATTCGTTTATGTTGTAGACCAGGTTGGTGAGCGAATCCAACTTGGAAAACTAGGTTTTGTGAGCACACCTAGTGAGATGGCATTTTAGAGTGAATCATCCGGTGAGGGTATAGTCGGAAGGATGGATACACGTATGATATATGTGTGGATGTTAGTAAAGGTATGTATAATATGGTAGTAAATATTATATGTAGGTGATAATACAGTGTGTGATGTATTTATCCTATATAACTCAGGTTACAGTTATATGCTGTTAATTAATGAGAAATTAATTAAGTTAATCATTTGTGAGAATAATACAGTGTGTGATGTATTTACTTTATATAACTTGTGATACGGTTATATGTTACTATTTAAGAGGAATTAATTAAGTTAATTGTGAAATAACTTATAATTCAAGAAATCATTATACTTGGGTTAGAGTAGTATGGCAATGGAAGGTTATACCAGGACTAGTTGGACAGGGTAGCACAACTAGGTGGGGTTTAGATAACCGGTAGGTGAGCACAATAGTGGAGGGGTGAGGATGTCCACAAGGGAGTGCGACACTAACTTAAATATGAAGCGCATTCATGCATTTTAAATTATTGCAGTTAATTCACTTGCTAAATATTTTCAAAATGTTTTGGGTTCTAACCCTTGCTATAAAACTATTTTCAAAACCTTTTAGGTGTCCAGCCACAGGGACGCCAGGATTGATATTCTATTCCATGAACACGGAGCTGCGGCATATGTGGATGCTAGCAGGATTTTGGATTAGACGCATCATTCATTCCTTCCTAGAGTAGGAATCTTGTATCAGTTTCAGTTATATTTAGGGCTTGTCCCCCAGACTTCTCGGTACAGTTTTCAGGTGTATTTATTCAGGTGTTGAATATTTGTATTGGATTATTTCTTTGGTGGCCGGTGATTTATTCGGCAAGTTGTGTAATTATAATTCAGTTTATTTTCATTCAGATGTGTGAATGGTTTATATTATATTTCCGCATGTACTGTTTCGTTTAAACAAAAAGTTAAAATTGGCACCAGTTTTTGGAATACTAGGTGGTTAGTAAGTTTAAAAAGTTTTCGACAGTGATGCTAAGGATGATCCAACTGGGATTCCTATTTTAATTTGGTATAGGACTGATCACCCGGTATTTTATTAGGCGGGGTGTCACAGATGGTATCAGAGCCAGGTTCTAGTGTCCTTAGGATCTGTGCGGCTTTTCACGTTTCAGCTTAGCAATCTTTGATATAGAGCCCTATCATAGGATTGTTGTATTCTCATACGTATGCGCATATACGTTCTTCTGCAAAATTTATATTTGAGAGTGAACTCATACAAATTCGATTTTCATTCCGGATGACGCCCAGGAGAGAGAGAGAGAGCAGCTAGAGCAGCAGGGGGAGATGAGAGAGGCTCTTCAGGGGCAAGAGCTACCGCAGCAACTTCCAGAGATGATTTTGGCAGCACAAGTAACGAAACTAGTGGCAGAGGCAGTTGAACCGATGGTGGTCGCAACGGCGGGGTACTTTCCACGGGGTCATCCACAAGTGTTAGTGGCGCCGGATAATCAGACTCACGTGGAGTCGTCGGGGTAGAAGCAAGAGAGAAAGGTTATTTTTAGTGGGAACCCACCAGAATTGCGAGGGGGTTCAGATGTAGTGCTAGCGTGTCAAGGAAGAGGGATATCCAACGTCACATACGCAGGGGAGATTGCGATGAGGTGCGGAAGCAATGCTAACCACTTTTAGTTAGTGGGAGCGGCGCTACAGTGGTGGGAGTCGATCACCACAGTTGAGGAAAGGGACACACTAGCTATTGCAGAGTTTTGGGTGCGATTCGATCGCAAGTATTTTTCCTCCAGCGGTTGAGACCGAAACGAGGAGAAAATTTTGTGAGGTGACTCAAAGGGGACTGTTAAGTGGCCGATTACGAGGAAGAATTCACTCGTTGGCAAAATTTTTGTACCGAATGAGGTAAGAAAGGAAAAGAGAAAGAAAGCAAAGTTTATTGATGGGTTAGTCTGGAGAATCAGACAACATTTAATAGATAATTCCGCATTAGTAGATTATACTGAGGTCATTAACGCAACACTCTGGCACTGTCGGGAATATCGCTTTCTCGCGAAAGGAAGCGGGAGGGGAGTGGGGGTTAGCCAGTCGGATAAGGAAGAAGTGAACAATACTAGTGGGGTATCTCAACAGCAGACTATGGGAGATCAGGGGCAGGATTTTCGGCAGGGAAATCATGCCAAACGATCTAGAACTGGAGGCTATCGGCAGGATGACCAGGAATTCCAACAAGGTCGGCATGGAAGGGACCAGTGGCAGGGAGAATGTATTAGAAAGTGTTTCGTTTGTGGGGAAAGCGAGACACGTGAATGGAATTTGTTTTAATCAAGTCATGGGTCAACTACAGGACGAGGTCCTGGATGTACAACCACAAAAACAAGTCATGGGTGCATTCGGGCAGGGAGAAGCTGCGCCGGAAACCGAGAACCAGCCGTTGCATCTGGAGTATAGAGGTAATTATTTTTACCCTAGGGGCATGGGGTATATTTTTGAGTGACAAAGAGAATGTCACAATATAAGACTTATTTTTCACTAGAGTTCGCAGGTGAGTCGAACTTAGTGGGTGCGTTGGCGGTAGCGGTCATAGTATGTGGATAAACTTTCCGGTGGGTGGCGAAGTTCCTTGGTGTTCTTCACGGGAGAGTGAAGGTGTACACTAAGTGATTGTTTGAATTATGCGAAGAATTACTACTTTCGAGTACTATGGGAGTAGGGTTGATAATACTTTTTAAACATCGGCTGGATAGCGATGAAATTTAACTATTGTGGATAGAGGTGTAAAATTTTGGTGTTCGCGACAACAGGATATGGTTGGTACTAGGTATCACCGGAGGGGGTGTATAGCCTATATGTATGTGGATATATATGTTGTATTGCGTGGTGCGATAGCACATAGTGAGGTTTTGTGTTCTCACATTTTATCCCGGTAAGTAGGGATTTTTACTGAAGTGAATCAGGGTGATTAGATTTATTTTTGAGCAAAGAGAGATAGCTTGGGGTTTATTTTGCGCAAGGAATAGTGACAGTAAGGGAGTGGTATTTGATGTGGTCTTTGGTAACATAAGGGTAAGCATGTATACTTTTGTGTTGAGAGACAAGTATTTATGGGGAGATGTTTGGACGTTAGCACATGGGTTGGGTACCCGGGCACTAGATATATATGTATATATATATATATATATATATATATATATATATATATATATATATATATATATATATATATATATGTAATATGACTACGGGTTCGAAGTTATATTACGGGTTACGACTAGCATAGTCGGGTAACTTTCGTGCGGTAGAGCACGGGGATAGGGTGTATGGGCACCCGGGTTAATTAAGGCAAATTTGGTGCGGTTAAGCACGGGTATAGGGTGTATGGGTGCCCTGGGTAATCTAAATGCATACTTGTGTAACGTATGGTTAGAAACAGACGAGATAGATATAACGGGCGTGGAGGCACATGACTAGTGAGAAAGATGTGAATGTTGGAACACTATGTTCATCTTAATTTCGAGGACGAAATTCCTTTGTAAGGGGGGAAGTATGTAACACCCCGTATTTTTGTACATTTAATATTTAATTAATTCAGGAATTTTAAATTACTTGTGTGTTGTAATTTTAATTGAATTAATTATGGCAACAAAAATATTTAAATATTAATCGGAGAGTGAATGGTTAATGTTTAGGAAAATTTATTTACTAAGTGAATAGTAATAATTTAATTACGTCGTTTCGAGTAGTAATGACGGGGTATGCACTTATCCCAGCCGGGAGTCGGTATAGACTAAATTGGGTGTGAGATAAGGATTTTTATAAATTAATTCGGATGTCAATTCTGAGTACGCGATTGAGTCCGCATGAGTCGAGATAGTCAGAAAAGAGTACCCGGGGGTAGTAATTGAGTCTCGGGGTAATTTTGGGCGTAGCCGGGCCCACACGGGGTGAGTTGGGCCACTTTAATTAAGCCCATTAGGTGAAAACCGGGATTGAGGGGTTTAACCTAAGTGGAGAATTAGGAAATCAGCAGCCAACAAAATTCTAAGCCTAGGGCTTGAGAGGGAAATTGGAGGAAAGCTTAGCAAAAGCAAATTGGAGGTTATTGGAGCCAAATTAAGGGACATCAACAACGAATCAGACACTACGAACACTTACAGGCAAGTGGTTAACTGTTTTGATTCTTAAAGTGTGATAATCAATTCATATCATAGTGATGTGTAAACCAAAATTCGTTTTGGGGATAAATGGGTACAAAAACGGGGGTTTTGTTAATGGAACCATTGAATGAAATTTAAGGTAAGAATTAGTCGTGATATATAATTCTGAGTATGATTATCTGGTTTGAATGAGAAAAATCGGAATATAAAAGGATGGAATTTGAATTTGAAATTGGGATTATACCCTAGAAATTTGTGTTCTTGGGTGGGTAAAGATTCATAGTGTTAATGATGTTAAAAGGTTTAGATGATGTTTTTGGTTCATGAGAAATGTTATAAGATGATTAATAGACTGATTTGAGGTTGGTTTTTGAGGAAAGAAACCTTGAAATTTTGTTAATGGTGGAATTCAGCAAGGAAGGAGAGCTGGCACGAAGGGATCGATCGATCGATTGGGGGGCATCGATCGATCGACGATGGGAAATTCTAGGCAGTTCGGCCAGTTTGCTTGTAATGAGGATTTTATTTGAATTTTAATCCATTACTTGTATTTGGTGATAAATTCATATGGGACACATATTTTTCTTAACAATTATAGGGTGATATAATTGGGTTTAGGAGGGTGTGGACGGTATGTCATGAGATAAACGGATTTGGAGAAATAATTCATAATTATGGATATTGGGCCGAGGAATAATATTCGGGTATTGTAGTTGGGTGGCACTACATTATTAAAGGAATTTAATTATGGACCAAGTGGGCGAGTCCGGGTATGCTAATAATTATAGGTAAATATAATTGGTAAATTTATGAAAATAAATGTGTGACACATTGTAGGCGAATATATGGGTGTAAAATTATGAGATGTAAGATGGACCAAGTGAGTGAGTCCGGGTATATTAGTGAAGTGATACCAAGACATTAAATTAATTCTTGAGAGAGAGTAATTAATTTGGATTCGGAACATAGACTCGGGAAATATTAAGTTACGGGCCAAATAAGTGAGACCGGGGGAAATGGTTGGGAGACACCAAGATTATGAAATTAATAAGTGTGTTAATTAATTTAATTAGAGTCAGATTGTAGACTCGGGTATGATTAAATTAATAAGGGTGTTTAATTAATTTAATTAGAGTCGGTTTGTAGACTCGGGTATGATTAAATTAATGGGTGTGATAATTAATTTAATCAGAATCGGATTGTAGACTTGGAATTGGATTAATTAATGTGTAAATTAATTATATTAGAGTCGGACCACAGACTCAGATTGGTATTAAATTAATATGTGTGTTAATTAATTTAATTAGAGTCGGGCGATAGACTCGGGGAGGTATTAAATTAAAATGTGTGTCAATTAATTTAAGAAGAGTCGGACCATAGACTCGGGGAAAGTGTTACATTAATTGAAGTGTGAATTAATTATATTAGAGTCGCACCATAGACTCAGGAAGAGGATAAATTATTAAGTGAGAAAAGTAATTACGTTGAGTCGAGCCACAGACTCAGGAGATTTCAGGCAGTATACAGGATATTTAGTACACGGTAAAGCCAGGGTTATAAAATATATATATATATATATATATATATATATATATATATATATATATATATATATATATATATATACGTGTGTGTGTGTGTGTCTATTGTGCGTGACATTAAATTTAAGGCAGTGTACGAGATTTTGAGTACACGGTAAAGCCGGAGTTTATATTATATATATACGGTGTAGTGATAGTATATATATACGTGTATATATTGTGTGTGATATTAAATATCAGTGACTAGATATCTATTCAAATTATATACTCTAATGCTATGAAGGGAGGTTGCGCGATGTGGGTGAATCCCCTAGCTTGAGGAGTAGGGTGAGTATATCTCCAGGTCATAGCGTCCGGTACATGGGTGAGGAGATTATCTCACTTTCAGGAAGGAATATGACCGCCTCCAATTCGTTTATGTTGTAGACCAGGTTGGTGAGCGAATCCAACTTGGAAAACTAGGTTTTGTGAGCACACCTAGTGAGATGGCATTTTAGAGTATACTCGGAAGGATGGATACACGTATGATATATGTGTGGATGTTAGTAAAGGTACGTATAATATGGTAGTAAATATTATATGTAGGTGATAATATAGTGTGTGATGTATTTACCCTATATAACCCGGGTTACAGTTATATGCTGTTAATTCATGAGAAATTAATTAAGTTAATCATTTGTGAGAATAATACAGTGTGTGATGTATTTACTTTATATAACTTGTGATACGGTTATATGTTACTATTTAAGAGGAATTAATTAAGTTAATTGTGAAATAACTTATAATTCAAGAAATCATAATACTCGGGTTAGAGTAGTATGGCAATGGAAGGTTATACCAGGACTAGTTGGACGGGGTAGCACTACTAGGTGGGGTTAAAATAACCGGTAGGTGTGCACAATAGTGGAGGGGTGAGGATGTCCACAAGGGAGTGCGACACTAACTTAAATATGAAGCGCATTCATGCATTTTAAATTATTGCAGTTAATTCACTTGCTAAATATTTTCAAAATGTTTTGGGTTCTAACCCTTGCTATAAAACTATTTTCAAAACCTTTTAGGTGTCCAGCCACAGGGACGCCAAGATTGATATTCTATTCCAGGAACACGGAGCTGCGACATATGTGGATTCTAGCAGGAGTTTGGATTAGACGCATCATTCATTCCTTCCTAGAGTAGGAATCTTGTATCAGTTTCAGTTATATTTAGGGCTTGTCGCCCAGACTTCTCGGTACAGTTTTCAGGTGTATTTATTCAGGTGTTGAATATTTGTATTGGATTATATGTATGGAAAATACTGTATGTATAAATAATCATATGTATGGAAAATACTGTATGTATAAATAATCATATGTATGTACTGAAAATTTCCCAATATCTATAAATAATCATATGTATGGAAAATACTGTATGTATCTAATGCAAGACCCGTCGATAAGCTAAGGCTACGACATGAAGGAAGGCCAGAAGAACTACTGAACCATGTGCACTAGAGCTAAAGGAGATGGAAGGGAGTTGCGGGAGGAGACCGAAAGATAGGTAATCCATATGGTGAAACATGAGAAAGAGGGGTTTCTTAAAATCGAAAAAAATCGAATCCACCCACACAACGATAGACGAACTCGTTATATATTATTACCTAGTCGGTCTGACTCGTTGAGGTAATGAAAGCATGATGAGGTGAATGTTAGATCTAAAATCATGAATCTCACGAGACCATGGATAACCTAACATGAGGATCTGCCTAAAAGGAAGTTTTATCTAGTTTTGGGACAATAAGAGTTACATTCAGATATCTTACAATAGCAACCATGTCACATATTAGAAAAATAATGAATTGAATGAGATAAACAAATGAACACACCAAGAACAAAGAGGATGAAATCCAAATTAAAGAAAAAGAAAAATTTATGACAAAATATTGATGTTAAAATGGAAAATAAATAAAAATCAGTTAGAACTTACTGCTTCACTCATTTGGTTGAGTCCTTCATTGTAAAAAACCATAAAGTAACCATTATTCATATAAACCCCAAAAATAAAATGCTACCCAATTGATGAGATCAAGAAGAAAATTGGAACACGAATAATAAAGTTCCATATAAAAATAAAATCAATAACAGTATTGGTAATATTGGTCATAGTAAACAAATCATAATAATCTTAACAGAGATTTTAAATACAAATTTCTAGTTGTTTTCGGGTCTATAGCCCATGTTTGGTGAAAGATGAGATGATAAAATCATGAAACAAATAGTAATTAGCGAATTAGAATCCAATCTAACATTATCAGGAATCGAATCAAGAGAATTGCAAAGATTGATTAAAATTTATACAAATCAAAATAATATGAACAAGGACTCTAACCACCAATCAATATATATATATATATCCAATATAACATTATCAGGAATCGAATCAAAAGAATTGCAAAGATTGAATAAAATTTATACAAATCAAAATAATATGAACAAGGACTCTAACCACCAATCAATATATATATTACCCCGTCGATTAACTAATCCAAACTAGATCACTTTAACTCTCTGTATTCTTCGGTGTCTTAGTTGTTTTATCAAATGTTGAAGGTGGTTAATCAAATTTGGGTGTGCATGTGAAGCTTTTCGATCAATTAAACCTTAGGTTTCTCATTTTAATGGTTTGATCAAACAATTGTGTTTTTCCCTTAGTGTATAAATTAAAATATTTTGATTAAACTTGACAAGTGGATCAATTTTTAAAAAGCAGTTTAATAGTTGTTTGTCTCCTAAATTCTCATCTTCAAATCTTTTACTCAAAGTCTCAAACCTTCCATCCATTAGGAATATTTAAATTTAAAAGTGAGAATTCAAGAGTTTTCCTAAAATCAATCATATTTTCCTATTTGTATTTCAATGTTTTGTTGTGTTAATTTTCTCGTGTTTAGTTTTAAAGTTTGGAATTCGTGTGAGATGATTAGTCTACGAATCATTGTCCTTTAATTTATGTTTTGAATTTGAATCATTAAAAGTATCATATGAGATCCTGCCTTAGGTAAAAACATGAGAAAATGTGGTGAGAGTGTAGAATATGAGTTGCAATGGACAAGTAATGTAGTTAATAATGTTATTATGAAAAGACCGTTAAAGGATTAATCTACTTGAATGCATTGATCAACACCGTTAGGTATAGAAAGTATAATGAGATAATGAAGATTGAATGGACAAAACAGATTTGGCATATTTTTGTGACACTCCGCCTAATAAAATACCGGATGATCAATCTTATACTAGAATAAAACAAGAATCTCATATGGTTCATTCTCAGCATCACTGTCGAAAACTAATTTAATTACTAATTACTTATTAGGATGGCGTGAAAATGTTCTTTAACTAATCTTTTTAACCAAACCATTCAAGTAAAACAATCACAACAGTTTATATACACAGAATCGAAATGAATAAGTATAAGAACCGAACTCTCGGTATGCATAATACAACCAAATCGAATGCCGCAAATTGAAATGCGATAAAAGAATAAATGAATACAATTGGGCTATCAACCCGAGTGTTACTACAATGCTTCCTATCTAGATTACAAGGATAAAAGCGTCTACAATAAACATGAAAGCATCCATAGCTGTTGCAGCAAACGTCTGCCTCGAAGGAATCATCATCCAGGCGTCCCTGTGTCTGGACACTTATATATATACATATATAGCAAGAGAGGGAAAAAATAGAGAAATGGGTCAGAGCCCAAGTTTGAAAATATTTAACAAGTGCATCAAATGGCATATTTTAAAATATGAAATCTCTCATATTTAAACTGGTATCGCACTCTCCTGAGATACACCTCACCCCTCTTCTAATAGTGCACACCTGCCGTATACCTTTTAAACAACCTAGTTAAGCTATCGCGCCTAACTAATCTCTTTAACCCATCTTCTAATTCTATATAACTATCACCTACCTTGCGTGATATAATATGTTATACCGTAAGCTATTACATAAGCTTTTAGTTGATATAATCATCCATGTGATATATATATATATATATATATATATAGTCCTTGTTTCTATATAAAACTATACCGTTCATATACCATAACTTTCACTAGTTTTAAATACCATTTTCACTTTAACATATAACATTCTTATATAAATAGTTCTCACTTGAACCTACAATTTACCCTGGTATAAGTCCGGATATGAAACTACCGGAAGAAGAATAACATCTTGTTCATTTTGCACTTTACACCTTTTAAAGGTTATATGGCATCTCAAGTCCATAAGCAAGTAATATACTACAAGCAACGAGTATATTTACACCTATATTACAATCATAAGTGTAATAACCATCCCACCGAGTTATAAATCGAAGATGCAGTCTCGAAGTGCCCATCCACATTCGAGTTTGCTCAACTTAACCACGGTACCAAGTCAGACTTTCTCATGAACATGGTAGAAATACAAAACGGTGGAGGCGGTCACATTCCCTCCTGAAAGTGGGATAAAAATATCGCACCCATATGCGGGACGATATGACCTGGGGATATACTCTCCTTGCTTCGTAAGCTAGGGGATTCACCCACATCGCACAACCTCCCTGGATAGCACTAGAGATATAAACATACATAAATATATTATTTGCATACCAATATATTTATAAACAAATCGTGTATATATATATATATATATATATATATATATATATATATATATATATATATATATATATACACACACACATACAATAACAATACCCGTATCTATAATATATATATCATTCCTCCATATGCTCTAGCTATAATTGTCGAACTCTTATAGCTATAGTCAATAACCCGAATGTTCCCATTCGTAATAGTATATAAGTATTTGCCCACTTAAAACACTAATCACGTAAGTATTATCTTACTTAAAATATAACTCGCACCTTAATCAGTTTTAAGGATTTATATATATAATCCCGAATATACCAATTCGTAATAATTAAGTAAGTATATAAATCACTTATCTCAATTCTATAGGTTTCGCATCCTCTATCATAGTAGTCATCAATAGACGTATCGGATAACCGCTCAATCATCTTTAGCCCATATCCTAAATTTTCTTCTCGCATCTTAGGATTTACTCAAATGAAATCTTCCCTTATTTACTCTAAGCGCATAAATATCTATGCACATTTGCCGAAGACTTCTCTCAAATGTTACTTTTCCTAAACATTCATTAAATCCATACCCCAGATTGTACACTCAACTAATCCAAGGTTAATATACAACTCCTCTAGTCCTTTAGGTCATAACCATCTATAATACTCTAATTAAGATGTCCCCTAAGCTTTGAACCTAAAAAGAAAAAGGGGTAGAAAAATCCTTATCTTGGGTAGAAAATAGAGTACCGATCTACCGGTCCCTGACCCCCGGTCGACCACGAATTAGGATTTTGCCTTACAAGCCAACTAGTGGCCTTTTTCCCTTATACCGGTCGACCGGCTACTTGGCCATGGTCGACCGGTCACACCAGATATTTCGGCCATCTCTCCATTTCTTACAAAACCTAAATCTCCAAAATACCAAATATCATCCCAACCTCAATTTTTATGGTTTCTAATCTCAACCAACAATACTATAAACATCTAATCTATGTTTTTCAACTAACACATCAATTAATTTATGGTATTAAACAATTTCTCTTACATTTAAACCTTAAAATCATTTAAAACCCTAGCTTATCATTTCTACCCATTTCTCTACACCATTAACATGGGTTTTAACACTAGAAGTCATCAATAGTTAACAAAACCTCAATTTGTAAACTCAAAATCAATTTTTCCAAATCTATCTTAAAGGTTTCAACCCAAATTTTATCTAGTTTACCAACTATAATATGAGATGCACACTCAAAGGAATAAAGCAAGTAAATACTTGCCTCGTAAATGAAATCCGATGACCTCGAGTCGAATCCTACGGAGTTTGGGCCGGAATCCCCTTTTATCTCTTCCCTTATTCTCTTATCTCTTTTATTTTCTTTCCTTTCTCTTCCTCTCTCTCGTGACCTATATGAGCGAAATAAGGGCTTGTCCCTTATAAACCCCAAAATGACTCGTTTACTCAATTGCGAGTCCCTACTAGTCCAAAAATTCTTGAAACCTAAACACTACCCTCGAATACTCAATTCTGACTATCTCGACCATTTCGAAACCAACCATGCGCTCGAAACTTCCATCCGAGTCACTTAACTAAAATTTATTAATCGGACCTAACACTTCCTAACGCGTGTTTTCTTCCAAGTAAAATATTACTCGTCACTTAACCCAACTGACGACATAACATAAAAATATTTTGACTCATTTACTTAGTCCCCAAAGTAAATGTAACTCACATCGAATAATCTAACACTCATAAGTCCAGAATTATTATTCTCAGAAATTCCTCTAATTAGCAAATGACGTCACTTATGTAATTTAAATATCTATAAAAGTACGGGGGATTACAATTTTGAAAATAATCCATAAGAGGAGTACATTGAACTCATTGACATTATGAATGGCTCGATCATATAGGAGAGAAAATTCATAAATTTTGAGTAGTGACGAAAGTGTCACCTTTCTACTAAAGAAGTTTGACCTATGGTTGGCTTGCTAAAAGTAGTTATTGAGACAGAAACCTAGGTTTTGGAACAATTATTGGTATTTTCAATAGTTTGAGCATACCATGTGTAAACAATCAAAAAGTCAAGAGGGATACTTTTCATTACTATCAATTAGATCTCTATAAATACAGAGGACTTGATTGGGCGCATATATTAGGATATGACCTTCTTTGTAAAGAAATTTAGTAAATGTTCAAATCTACTAATAGGGATTTTAACACCAATAAAAAAATTTAAAAAGAAAAAGTATATATCACTCCTTTAAAGATGAGATGAAAAAGGGTGAATTTATTGAAAACCTAAGTGAGGATTATGACAAGCTTTACAAAAATTTCTTTAGGTTGTAGAAAAATAACATTAAGTTGGACATAAAATTCAATTTTTTTTGATAATGAGAGAGTTAACCAAGTGTGACCTTGATTTTCAAAGTCAGCTTAATAAACATATGGATACTCTTCTTGAAACTTTCAATATTTTGAAAGTGAGATCCGATGTAGAATTATGGTGTAAAATTATATTTCGTGCCTAATAAAAATTAGGCAGTATCTGACACTATATTACGATATGTGCTTAATAAAAATTTTGAGTTGTGTCCAAGTACTGATCTGACACTATCTTAAGTTCTAGTATGATTAATTTAAAGGAATTTATTATGAGTGGAAAAGTGTCTTGGATGGCCTACCTGGACATATACTGTTTGGATGCCGATGGTACCCTTTTTATGCTGTATTACTTTCTGCAGTTGGTGCCTTCTCTCATTTATAAATCCCGATAGTTTCTGTGAATGATGTTGGAAGAGTAGTGGTTATTTCTGAGGAAACTGAGGGAGGAAAAAAGGAAGTAGTCAATAAAGAGAAGAGAAAGCTCATGTTGAGTAGCATACTGTTCTCCTTGACATGCATACTTCACAAGAATTACATCCTTGTGGATACCACAGCCGAGGAAGAGTCATCATAGATACACTTATTAACGTGGTATTGTATTCGTCTTGTCCACTTGTATCTATTTACCAGCTAGGGGGATTAGTTCTTGCTTACACATCAGTTGTCTAGTATTGCCTTTCCATCTACCGTTGAATTGCAAGCGCATCTACTGTGGCATTTGTACAAGGTCCAACCACTTAGAGTTGTTATGAAAAGTTCCTTTATTAAAAGTCTTAATTTTGATCAATAATTTCTTAAACAACATAATAATGTTGAGAAATGTTTGTTTTGTAAATGGGTCACTCCGTTGTCTAGGCGAGAAGCATCCCCACATGTTCTCCCTTACTTTTTAGATCACTTGGACTTAATGCGTCCATCCCGGGTACATATACTTTATGTTATCCCCATCTCCTAGTTTGGCATTTTAAATTCCTTAGTTTGTTGAAGCTATGTCATATATATGTTTGATTTGCAGATGATATGGTGCCCATATAATAAAGATGTTTTGGCATAGCTACTCGGCTACTACAGAGCTGAGTCTAATATTTGGCAGGCTAGAGTCCCCCTCACAGACTTTTAGGTTATTTAGTGGAATATACCCGGTTGTTGCATGCGGAAATTTACGATGTGATAGGATGTACCCATAGCCTGTGACGTACAAGTGAGGAGTTTCACCAGGTTGATATGCTCGAACAATATATTATGCACTTCTTAGTATTTCATGAGATACATAACGAGATATGGGGCAAGAGGCAATGGAGGATCGTTGTGGCTGAGCCTATTATGGATACCATAACAGGTGATGGACCTTAAATTCTATGGTATCAACGCAATACAATCCAATTTTATCTAGATTTGAGTTGACTCCTCTCCTTATGGTGTACTACCGTTCGGTGGAATTGTTGAGGCTATGGTAAATTTATTAATATTTAATTTATTAGTACTTTATATTAGTTATTGGTTTTAAATTTTAGTACTACACTCTTATTAAACGTCAATTTCCTTTGTTACTGTAGAAGCAACATTTAACAAAGATACACATGATCCATAGACTCTTAGGCCACCTTGCTAGATATTATAGGGATGTGCTGTACAACCGTAGTTGCAGCTCGTGAGGTGAGTTTGATTAACGTATATGTGCTACCAACGATAGATGCTCAAGCACCAATTTTAGGAGGGAAAGGAATGCGCGCAACACAGAGAGAACAAGATGGCCAAGATGGACAAGATATGCATGGCCCACCCCAATATGAATGTTAACATTCCTAGAACATCTGTTAGGCCCGAGTCTGAGCCCAACGTTTTGGAGACCTCACATATAGATTTGGGAGATGCCATAGATTTTGGTGGTGCGAGCACTGATTAATGGTGAAAAGTAGCGCAGTGTCAATACGCCAGGCGTTGAATTCATTTCACCGCCTCAATACAAAACCTAAACTATTGACTACACCCTTTACATGAGTGTAGCGGCCAATCCGGGTATCGAATCCACAGATACTAGTTGTTAGAATTCTATTAATTTAGTACATCTCGAATAAAAGGGTAAAAGATGATATGTGAGCATACACTAAACTAGGCATGTATTTAAACTTAGATTAATAAAACGAGTAAAACTATAGGTTGAGAATCGTCTCTGTCATATGGGATAAATAGCATAAATGGTTACATGAACATAAAAGCGCTAACAAGATTATCACATTTCGACAATTAATTAAACCTAGAGTTGTCACCCTCTAAATTTTCATAAAAGCTTAATTTGAGTTCGGTGTCAATGAATATTCCCAGGATTACACATGAAAGGTCGTAAATATGACGCATACATAATATACACCGTTAAATCTCCTAAGTGTGACACAAAGAACAATTAACTCACTAAACTACCCTAGACCCATCATACCATATCATCACAACTAATTAATCCATGTGAGTTTAACCACCTCAACCCAGATTAAGTTACCTACAAAGCATGTTAAATGACATTAATTAAATGAAAGAAAGTAAATGAAAGAAATTAAATCTAGATTACAAAGCAAGACAAATAACAAAGCAAGAAAAAGAACAATGTAAGCTTAGATTAAAGAGGAAGAAGATGAATAATGTTCTTACAAACTAAAGTGGGTAAAGCCCTAAGAGAGAGAGAGAAGCAAAACCAAAATCCCCTCCAAAAACCCTCTTCTCTAACCTAACTACTAAAAAGATGATAAAAGAAGATGTAAAATAAGAAAATAGAATATGTCTTCAAATACAATAAAATCCCACTTAAATAATAAGTGGTAAAACAAATAAAGATTAAAGAAAAGAAAATGATTTATCCTAATAACCAATAAGGAGCTCCCCGGGAAAATGGTCATATCATGCTCATTAGGAATCGGACTGATGAACTGTCAGAGGCCACACGAAGCCGACTCGAAGGGCAACAAATTCTATGAAGAGTTTGGGTACGAAGCTTGAATGATAAAATGACTAAAATACCCCTGAAGCTGTGTATTACACTGAAAACTTCCCGACTAGCACCAATTACACCGTTATGCATTCCAATACCTACAATAACTCAAATAAACTTTGCAAGACACGCACGCACGCGCGCGCACACACACACGCGCGCACACACACACACACGCGCACACACACACACACGCGTGCATACACACACACACACACACACACACACACACACACACACAGATATATATATATATATATATATATATATATATATATATATATATATATATATATATATATATATATATATATATATATATCAAAACTTAAGGTTATACAGTATATGAGTGTAGATACGAGAATTAACGGACACAATTGTACTAGAATGCCTAAGGATAATGGGCGCTAATATGCAATATTCGTGACTAATCACCCCCCACTTCAACATTGCTAGTCCCCAGTGATGTGACAATACAAAACTAGCCCAACAGAAGGCAATACAAAATGTATATAAGCATAAAGTTAAATGCTACTTTTGCTAGCGAACAATTGCATTTATCATATGCAGTAAGTTGTTAAATCCCTAGGTTAACTTAGTGGACGAGTGTTGTCTCGTGAGGGTTTTTAGGGATGAAACTCACAAACATCTAATTTCCTTAAAACATGCCCAACTAACCAATATGACAAGCTCAATGACAACTAGATATTTCAACTTATTATTAACAAAGCAAAAAGAGAATCTTGCCCAATAATCCAAAACTATTAACAGTAAAAGAATAACTACATGTAATTAAAACTTCAAAAGTGAGTGGTGTGCATGCATATGGAAAAACTTGATTCGGTAAAAATGCCTATAGCCCGGATAAAAATTAGCTCATGCTTCTACTCAATCCTCTCCAGATATTACACTCAACAAATAAAATCACTATGAATAGGAGATAATACACAGGACATGTAGACATAAAGAGTAAATTGAGATGGAAACTAGGCCTCACACATGTCATCAATGAAGGACGTTATATATAAAACTAAAAACTTGTAATCTCAATGAAAGATACCACTCATTAAAGGAGGCAAAATGTATTTTCACAAATTATTGAAACAATTATGACTTTTGAATTTTATTTACCCTAAGATCACATAGGACTTTAATTTGGTTATAATGTAGGTTTGGGACTAGGGTTTCAAAGAAAGGGAATATTTACGGATTCAAAGGTATTTGAAGATGAAACACTTGTAATAATAGAAAATTGTGGGCAATTTGAAAATTGGAATATGATTTCCATAACAAGCATTGAATATAAAATTGGAAAGTGACGAAGATTATTAAACACCATAAACAAATCGGAAATACTTTCTCTTTCTTTTTGTTTTTTTAATTTTTCTCATCTTTTAATTTTTTTTTTTACTTTTTCGTCACTTTTCTTTTCTCACTTTTTTCTTCACTTTTTGACTCTCACATGCCTAATTGCAACCACGTAACACGGACATCATTCAATCCGAAGTATTATTCCAAACAAAGGTATTAAAAGTGATATATATGGTTTACAACTCCAATGTGGAGTTGGTTATGGAATTTTGGGTTATGAAGCGAAGGGCTATATTTAGGCTCAAAGGGGTTGACGAGGGAAAACATTTAAGGTGAGGTCAAGTTAAATATGGAAAATATAACAAATATGGCCTACAGTCCTTTCTTAAAATTTACGCAATTCTCGAGTTAAAACAACTTTGAAAATTATGATCAAGTAACACATTTCATAATGAACTCAATTAACGAAGGATCAATGAAAGAACAGTGAGATTACCAACAAATTTAATACTTTTAAGAAGGAAAGAGTAATGTATAAACACTCACAAACAAAGAAAAGCACAAAGCTCGCTTGGTTTTAGTGTACACAAAACAACAAAAAGATAGCAAGTTATAATTGTCGTATCAAATCATCTATAAAAAATGCTCAAGTGCTCATGAATTTTCAAGGTTTAATTCATGCATTCATTCTCAATATTGAATAATTTGAGGACAAAAGTTTAATTACATGAAAAAAATAGAAAATGCATCATTGAATTAGCAATTGTGTAGGGCAATTATTAAATTATCATAGGAAATTAAGGAAAAAGGCACAAGAAAGAGAAAAGAAATAAAGAAAATAATTTTTGAATTTTTTTTGTTATTATTTTTTAAAATTTAATTAATAAATATAAACATGGGTCACGATGATAAAATAGAAACCAAGATGACTAATCGCACCCCTTAACTTGAATCTCACACTGTCCTCCATATAATTAAAGCACTAGAAAAAGAGAGGAATATAAATAAATCTCCCCGATTTGGAGAGATCCCCGAGGAAGTCGATATGAGCCCTATACAAACCAAAGGAAAAAAAATATTTTCACGAAAATTAAGTTAAAAGAAATGATGTCGTAAGTCACAATAATCTAGAGGGGTTGGAGTGAAAATACTAGATAAATTGATGGTGAACATTTGATTTATAAAAATAGAGGGTCACACACATCAAAATCCAATAAATAACCAACAACTACATTACCATAACCAATATCATAATTTAACAAAACAACTTAATACAATAAAAATAGAAAGAGAGAGAAAAAATAAATGAAAAGAAAATTTCCCATTACAACAACAACACTCAAAAATCGAGACCATCATAGGATCTAGACACATATCTTCACCCCCTCACTTAGCTTCGTATGATGTCTGCCTCCCTTTCAGTACCATAAATATCACATAAAATATACGTACCTTGTCCTCAATGATGCGACCATTCGTGGCGAGAAAATTCTCCCAATTGTGGCGGCGTAAGATGATTCGAATCCCTCAAAACCCTGGGAGAGCACACACTTGGTTGAATCGTATTTTTAAACCTACAAACCATAATTAGGCAAGATAAAAAAATTATAAAGAATAATTAAAGTTAGTCGGTGAACAAGTTGAAATGGTGCGTGCAAGTGTGTGAAATCGGGTGGAAACATACCACACTGCGACAAAATGTGTTGACGTGTGACAATGAGTGAAAAATATGCAAGTGTATGCTAAAAATCTCGAAAAAAATGATTTAGGCATTTTAGCAAACACTTGGTGTGCACAATGTGGTAAAAGGGCGTGTAAATGTCATTTGAACCAACACAAGTCCCATTCATGAACAAACACAAGAATCCAACAAAATTTGTATTCATGAATGGATATTAATCAACAATCAAGCATAAAACATGTTGGAAAAACACAATTGGGACACACCCAACAAAAACTTCAAAAATTGTGAAAATAAGCATAACACCCAAGAATCATGAGAATTATCAACCAAAAACACCAAATAGAAATGATAACTAGGAGGGATTATACCTTCATTGTGTAAGAATGGGTGAATTTGGATGAAGTTGGGTGTATAGGGTGGAGAAAAAACGAGAGTACGAAGTGTGAGGGATATAGTAGAGGAATGAGAGATTAAATAGAAGAGAAGTGTGGAGGACAAAAAAAATAGGCCAAGTACCTGCTTGCCTCAGTCGACCGCGGTGTAGGGACCGATCGATCGGGTTTTCAAATTTTTCCTTTTACAGAGATAAGGGTGGAAAATTTTAACACAATACGAAACACGAAATGAAACGACATGAAATTGGCACGAAAAACACGACTTGTCGTGTTTCATTTCGTGTTCATGTTTTTTAACACGAAGTTGTGTCGTGTCGTGTTCATGCCAAAAAATTTAACACGCAATTGACACACAATTGACCCAATTGACACGACCTAATTAGACCTAATTAAACCCAATTAAATCCATTTAAAAATTAAATGGATCCTAGCCCTCATAGTTTTAAAAATTGGTCGTTACGTAACGAATCGGTAGTTACGTAACGGTATACCGAAGTGACATTTTGGATACACACCGATATATTAGATTGAACCAAATTCACACCCGTATCACGTTATGAATCTGATACGTAACAGTAACGCCGTTATAATCCGTTACAGTCCAACTTTTTTGTCTGGAAAATAAAAAAAAGGATAAAAAACACAAACAAGATTACTTTCTTTCTTTAGCAACTTTATGACTCATGAAAAGAAAGAAAGAGAGACAAAGAAAGAAAGAGACAAACCTGGTAAGGTGTAGCAGTTGTAGGTAGTATTTGTTTGAAAGAAGATTCCCATCATCTTTTCAATATTTATTTGTCTCAAGAACACTCACAAAGACCCATACTCCTACATGATTACAACCTTCCAATTTTTTATTCCTCTCCCTGTAAATCATTTCCCATCCATTCCAAAGAAACCAAACCTTAGGTCAGGTCGGCGGCTTATCAGGACACAACGAGCGAGATATCAGGAAGGAAGGAGGACAAGCCGAATATTTCATGGCCGACGCCGGAGTCTCTCAGATCAAGGTGAGTGAATGGTTGGTTGGTGTGGTTTTGGATTGTGCCGTAAGAGATAGAGAGATAAAGTTTCTCGTGTTATTTAAAGTGAACAAACAACAACAAAGAAACCTCATCCCATCTTGTTTTTAACGGATGAGATGAGTTCAATTTTGTACTCCAAAAAAATGTTTTAAAACATAATGTGTCAAAAAAAATATTAACAAAACACTCAAAATATTACAAAAAATTTATCTAAAAAATTAAAAAAATTTATTGAAGTCAACTAATTATTATCATGTCTTACAAATTTAATTATTATTCAATTTAATATGTGTTATTATTTAATATGATATTATGTCCCAAAAAAAATGTATAATTTTTTTTAATAAAAGTACCAAAAATAATAAAATTCTACCAAACTATTTAGAATTTTTTTTGTTAAAGTTTAGTAATTATTATTATGTTTTAAAAATTCATTATTATTCAATTTAATATTAAGTCAACTTGTTTCTTTTCTTTATATAATTGCATAATAATAATGAAATTTTTATTTATTTGTTTTGTATGATAGTTTATAAAAAGAAAATTCCTCATGAATGGATCAAGGAAGATGGGCCAGAGATCGCCCCAAGTGGGGATAGTGTGGGAGCAGATAGTGTGGGAGCAACAAATATGAGTATAAATGAATACAGGGAATGGGAGCAGACACAGAGGTTTAAATCATAGGGTGGGAATGAGGCTGGAAGTTCTAGTAGAGCGGGTTTACCTAAGGTTCCTCAACGATCTTTTAGTATGTATGGAATGCGACGTAAGGAATGAACGGATATAAATTCGCCTGAATAGAGATTAGCTGCAGTGGATGTGGACCTTCATCGAAGTAAGGGTCCTAAGCAACCTAAAATATCAACAAAATTTATGAAGGGTTTGAGAAAGAAGTTAGGACGAGCAGTTAGTCAGTTTGTGTTGTTTGGAAAATATTCTGCAAATATTATTGTAAGCCCATTATAGGACGGACATGTTTGTGTTGTTTACTATCAATTTCACTTTATACCATAGTCTTGAATGGTTGATTCATTATGTCACATCGACTCTAGAACTTAAACGAATTACTGTGAGAGTATTGTTGCAAACATGTTCATCTTCCAACTGTGAACGGAATTGGAGTACATTTAGCCTCATACATACAAAGATAGGACATAATTTAAAATCCCAAAAATTAAATAAACTTATTTTTTATACTACAATATGAGGTTAAAGATCAGAATTACGACAAGAAGAATCAAACAAGACATTGAGGAATCTTTTAATCCTATCAGCTTGGATTACATATTTGATGAAGATGACCAATTGTTTTCGTGGTTGGAAGAGATGGAAGAAGCTCTTTTAGATGGTCAAGACAATTCTTAATGGTTGGATGTTAATGAAAATGACCAAAATGATCGTGCTACTTTAGATCCTTTGGGGAGTGGAACTAGTACCGGTGGTAGTGGTGGTGTTGGATTGAGTCAACCAAGTAGTGGTACTCATGGAGATAGTGCTATTGGTAGTTATGGAGGTGGTGCTAGTGGTATTTATGGAGGTGGTGCTAGTGGTAGTTACGGAGGTGGTTTTGGTGGAAGAGATGTGCAATATGAAGGTAAATAAATATTGAAGTCTAAATTTTATTTGCAGTATCATATTATTCTTATCTTACACTTCTATAAAAAATATATCATTTAATGGAGCATGTGATAGTTACTCATCGTATCAAGGAGAAGTTGGAAGTTATGGAATTCAGGACGATGATGACAATTTGGAGGATAGAAAAAATCTACAACCTTGGGGTTGGGCATGAAGGCGTACACGTTGTCCAATGGGAGATAATTTAGAGAACCGTTTCATTGAGCTTGATCTTAGTGTTCGTGAAAACGAAAGAAGAAACCCACAAGCACAACCCACGTATCCCCGTTCCCCTAAATTCTCATATTATCCCCCACCACAATACTATTATCCACTCACCGAGTCATATTTATATCCTCTCATCCACCCGAGCCTTCATATAATACCGTTTCATCTACCGAGAACTATCCACATGGGTATATGGTTCTTCTAGTGCCTCAAGGTTCTTTTTCACAACACGGGGAATCAAATGAAAGTAGAAATTTTAGAATGGGTGCATCTAATTCAAGTACTTCAAATTCTAATTACTTTGGATATGAACCACATGAACGGCCTAATATTGACGATGACATGGAGATTCTTAGAGACCCCCCACGACATTCTTTTTGGTGGTGAAAGAATGGAATCATTTGTAATATATGAAATTTAGTTTATTATCATATTTGTTTAATGCTATGGTGGTAGTGATTCACAATTGTGCAATAACTTTAAGTATTTTATTAGTTGTTAAATTTAAGCATGTTACAAGTTGTTATTAAGTGATGTGTTTTTAGTATTTGATTGAGTAATAAAATGCTTTTATGATGTGTTTTTAGTAGTTGATTAAGTAATAACATGCTTTTATGTTCTTTAATACTATGTAATGAACCCACATATTAGTTAAATTCAACATTATATAGTCAAAATAAAAATATTATCTTATTTTATGGTATTTGTGAATGGTAAAAAAAATCACGCTAGCGGTAACCGATTCCCGTTACATTACGTTCGATACTCCCGATTTCGTTACATCGATACCACAACTATTACGTTACCTGATACCGTTATTTAAAACCATTTTAGCCCTACACTTGTCCAAAGATGGGCCTATCACATTTTAAGTCTTAAAACCCTAATATCTAACCACACCACACACACCTAACATCTCTCTCTAATTCACGACCAAACCACACCACACCACACCACACCCATCTAACATCTCTCTCTCTCTCTCTCTCTCTCTCTCTCTCTCTCTCTCTCTCTCTCATGGCCACATCGCATCATCTTCCTATCTCCCCACTGCCACTAAACCCCAGACGGTTTTTCCTTTTAAAACGGTCGCTATCTCCACATATAACATCTCTCTCTCTCTCTCTCTCTCTCTCTCTCTCTCTCTATCTATCTATCTATCTATCTATCTATCTATCAATCTATCTATCTATCTATCACGGCCACACACACTGCATCATTTTTGCTTCTGTTTCCATCCGGGTTTAATTTTTGGTGTTGTTGAAAATATATGGGTTAGTTCGAACCATTTTTGTCATTTTTGATGCTATTGAAGATATATGGCTTTCCATATTTGATTTTTACTGTTGTAATTTTTTCTACTGTAATTTTTGGTTTAATAAATTGAAATAATTTGAACTTTAACTGATGGGTTAACAGTAGACACATGCTTTATGATCATTTTAGTTTATTTGATGGTATATTATTTTTTACCGAACCATGTTGTCCTTGTTTTAGAGGGAAAATGAGGGGATTGGAGATGGTCATAAAGTTAATCGTGTTAGTTTGTACAAAAATGGTGCAAAAATTTGAAAATTGGGTTAATCGTGTTAGCTTTTACAAAAATTGGGTTTCGTGTAAATCATGTTAATTTGAAAAATTGTGGTGATTTGAACAAAAAAATTCATGTTGATCGTGCCGTGTCGTATTTTTACATGATTCGTGTTCGTGGCGCTTAAAGAAAACACGACTTCGTGTTGTGTCATGTTCGTGTTCACTAATTCATTGTCGTGTTAGGTGAAAACGCGACCCAATAACACGATTTGCCACCCCTAGAAACGAAATAGAGCTTGAGGAACACAACAATCGGTCGAACTACGGTCAGGGACTGATTTACCATGGCTCACAAAAACTAAGACCTACTACTATTTTTGCACGCAAGGGACCTGCTTTTTTTAATAGCCGAGACCTGCTTCCCATTTAAATTTCGAACCTGCCTGATATTTTTTAGCGAAGACCCATTATGTTTTTATGCTCTGCTTTCCTTTTTTTTGTAAGCAAAGAAATGCTTTATGATCCAAAACTTGTTTTCCTTTTTTTTTGGCCGAGCAGTATTTTTATGAGCCAAGACCTGCTTGTTTTTTTTTTCCTAGCCTACTCCTACTTCTATGTTGTAATGGGAAAATTTAGTGGAGAATTAAAAAAAATTAAAATTAAACTAAATAAAATCTATATTTGAATAACTCAATAATATTTAAAAAAATTACTATATATAAAAAAATTATATACACTAAATAAATAAAAAAGTAAGGATGAAATAAGTATATATATATATATATATATATATATATATATATATATATATATATATATATATGTGATAAAAATACTAATGAGAGGATGAAATTTACAATGAGCGACACACACACAAAAATAAGAAAAAAATATGCAACGAAGTGACCATGAGTGTGTGAAAAATAAATAAAACATTTTTGTGAGTTATTTTTTTTAGCTTTTTAACAACCGCATGTTCGGCACACACAATCTCCGTAAATTCCGTTTGTTGAACCTACAAAAATTGTTAGAACCAAGCATACACAAAAAATAATGAAAAAAATTAACTAATTACACTTAAAGGTATACTAAAATAAATTAATAAAGAATTAACTATGTACAATCTGAATTTCAATTACTCAATTAACTAAACAAAAGGACTTGAAATTTCTGAGGGTCCGCCCAAACAATGACTTGACTTTGAGGAATAATTGGCAGTCCCTCAATGTGACACCCCATCTAATTAAATACCGGGTAGCTACTCCTTTATTAAATTAATAAAAAGTATCAAGTTGGTTCAGTCTTAGCATCACTGCCAAAAATATTTAATTAGTTACTAGCCACCTAATATTTAAAAAGTGAGATGATAAATTTTATTAATAAAATTATCTTTCAACTAATTAATGAATAACCAACCATACAACATTCACTTAAACAATCTCAAAGGAATAATTAATAGAAAGAAATAACAAAGTCTGGAGTAACACTCCAAATATAATTTCAATGCCAAATAATCCCAATACAAGAGTCTGAATAAAATAAATCCAACAATTGAAATAAATGAAAGTCTAAAACTGATGTCTCTGAATAAGAATGAGCAACATGCCCTAACTGATGTGAATAACTCCGAAGGAAGCAAAGATATATATGGAGGCGTCTAATACCAAGATTCAGTAACTTTCACAGCGATTACAGCGCATCAACATAATGGAACTCCTATGCATGGCGTCCCTGTGGATAGGCACCTAAAATGTTTTATAAAAACAAAATAGATTTGGAAGCAAACGGGTCAGAGCCCGAGGTGAAAACATTTTAAAAACATCAAGTGTTTGAATGTATTAAACATTAATGATTATATACATGTTAGTCATGTGCTCTCACTTGAGATTCTGACCCCTCAACTATTGTCCATGCTTAATGTACGCCTTTAACCCATCCTAGTTATACTACTAACTAACTAGTCTATATTAAATCTGACTATAAGGATTTCTACATTGATCCACCTGTATTACTAAATTGACACCTACTTATATTTCAAATACTCGTGATTTGAGTCTATTATCTCATGTATTATTTAAGTTCCCACATCATTAAGTCATTTAAACATCTTAGCCATTCTTATCTACTAAGCAACAGTGAATAATCACAAGTATATATTTATCTCATACTCAATATATATATACACATATGGCACCTCTAGGCTAAGCTGTGGTGCACGCATACTTTGCTAACGAATCACGATACATCATGTACATGAGGATCACGAGTTTCGAATCACTCAAGAATTGTATCAATACAAAACACATATATTGAAGGCGAACATAGTTCACATACCCATGGGTCACACACATACCTACGCTCCCATGGTCAACTGACTTATCAACTCACAAATAAGTCTTCACAGTCCTATGATCTTGAGGTACCAAATCTAAATTCCCCCGAAGTCACACAAGATAAGATTGTCCTCTTCCTACAACCTCCCGTGATAGCAAGTATGGTAGGTATGTCATACACATAATAATCCATATATTAGTTAATCACACAACCTAAATAATTATTATTTTAATATAGGTATACTCCTATCCTATACTACAAGTCTCATACGTAGTATAGTTTTATCCCCATTATTTTATGTAATAATGTTTAGCGCGATAACACTCGTCGTATATATCCGAGTACATAAACCTATACCAAAAAGGTTACTAAGTCTCCCACTTGTCTCTAAGGTTATTTCAGTAATCTAAAGACCCTTTACAATTGTTCCTAACCTTAAGTTATTATTTATCCTAATTAAATCCAAGTTTCCATAATTTTCCAACCGTAACATTCTCGTTAAACACTCGTAAGTTTATCATTTAATCCCAAACCAAACTAATATTTTTCGGGCCTCAAATATATCCTTACTGACCTTCCCTAAGTCCCAATATGTTTAATCTGTCCATACCAATAATTCTTGAAATGCGGGATTTGGTTAAACCTTAAAAGAAAATTTTATCACAAATGCAGGGGAGTTGATCGATCGACTCAAGAATGTCGATCGATCGAACTAGTTGATCGATCAACTATGAATGTCGATCGATCGATCGACCAGTTACAGCCGAGAACTGTCAACATTTTTGGCCATCGTTTTATCTTCAAAATTCATAACATGATACCATTCTCCAAAGTAAATGTACTAGATGTTATAACAACCTAAGCACATGATTTCTAATATTCCAGAATCATCAAATCATCACAAAAATTACACACTAATTCAATTGTTCATCATGTTTTCATGGTTAAACCCTAGGATAACTTCTCAATTCGAGATAGCCAATTACTGAAATTTTAACGTGATTCATAACATTTAGGATTTGATTCAATTCACTATTCTTTCCAGAATTTATCTACATGCAAATCCTACCCATATTCAAGATTAAATCCTCCCAATTGATAAAATTTTCAATATTTCAAGTTTACTCTCCAATTATAAACTACCATGGATAATATATTTGCTGAATCATAAAGGATTAAATCACTTGCCTGGAAATAGAAGTTCTGATCCTTTGAGGTAGATGATATGGCGGTGATGTTATCTTTCAGGTCACAAATCCGGTGGTGGTGCAAGGTGGTTGTTTGGCCCTAGCAACCCTTCCTTTCTCTCTACTTATCTCTCTCAAGTTTGTAATAGCCAATAAACTTAATTACCCTAAGATTTGGCTAATATAATAATCTCAACTTTCGTAGGTCACTATTTATCAAATGGTAAAATGACTAAAATACCATCCCGGGTTGCCGATTTGACCTAAAATTACCCCGGGACCAAAACTAAACTCCCGGGTAGAATTCTCTGACTGTCTCGATAGTTTCGGACATATTGGTGCACTTAAAATGACCATAAGGATGATATAAAAATAAATTAGTTTATAATCCACTAAATTGGTCCCGACACGATTGACACCCGCATCCCAACTTAATTTTCAAAACTATCATATTTTTTACATGTGACAATTTTAATAATTTCATAATCATATATTACTATACTCGCTCTATAATATTCAACATAATTATAATAATTCAATACTAACTCTCATCTTGCTAGTATCTAAATTCGGATTAATTACCAATTAATTCACATTTTTAATTCAATTAATCCCATAATTAAAATGAGTAAAAATATGGGGTATTACATTTAATTTCATCCATATTTTTCGGAAAAGAGGAATTCTGGTTGAATAACGGAAGGTATGTGTAAGGCGAGAGAAATGAACCATCATCAATTAAAATTTTGGGGGGATAATGGGGGGTTTGGATTGAACGGGTGAAGAAAATACATGGGATCCAAGAGAAACAAAATTTCCTCCCAAAGATATTTCAATTGGAATGGGAAGGGGAACACAAGGAGGCAAAATTTCGTTCATGGAAAGCGACTCGAGCAAGTAATCCTCATCGGTGAAAGGGTTAAAAGTTTTGAAGTTTCGAACCGATTCATTGGATACTTATGTTAGTTTGATAGGGTAGGATAAAGATGGGGACAAAATATATTCAAACTCAAGAGAATCATCTCTACCAGATTGAATTTCAAAGGGGAAGGATTCATTTTCAATGAAATGCTCTTCTAAAATTATTTGAGGTGAAACATAAGTCCCAACCTCATCATTGTTATCCAGAGAAGAAATTATTTCATTGCAAATGGATTCTATATCCATTTATTCCCTATTTTCATTCTCTACTAAGTCCCGGGTCAAGTGAATAATGGTTTTCTCCAAAGTAGGCATCGATTCCTCATATGGTTCAAAACACTCCTCAACTTTAAAAGTCTCAGAAGAAAAATCATCGCCGGATTCAAATAATAAATCCAAATCATGTTCCCAACGATAAATTTCTTCTCGATAAGAGTTTTCATGTTTTTCATTTTCAAAAATATGTAAGCCCTCACTAATGACTTGAGGTGCAGATTCTTGAAAATGAGGAGTTTGGAAATCCTCCTCGGAACTATTATCAAAATCATTATTATAAGAATTTTGAAAGCTATTGCAATTAGTTTCAACATTATTACAATAAGGATTTTGTGGCCCACTATCGGAATAATCATTCTCAAAATGATACCTTGACCTTTGTAATACCCGCCCAAAGTCATTTTAGATGTTTCAAGTTTTTGACTTTGAGAGTATTCACCAAAACTCAATAATTTAGGGGGTTTTGGAAAATTATCGTTACGATTTTTGAAAACATTAGAATAAGACATGCTTACCCCAAATAAAGTTCAAGATAAAAAATTCCATAAAGTGATGTGCGACTGATAGAATCAAATGCTTCTTGGCGCTTAAATGTATAAGTTATACAAAATCTATTAACAAAGAATACAAATAAAAAAGAAAATATTATGAAATACTAGAACAAATAAGTCCCCGACAACGGAGCCCTTTTGATTAAGGCTAAAAAGTAGCGCAGTGTCAGTAAGCTATTCGTTGAATTCGTTTCACCGCCTTAATACAAAAACCTAAACTATCGACTACACTCTTTACGAGAGTATAGCAGCCAGTCCGGGTATCAAATCCACAGTGACTAGTTGTTAGAATTCTATTAATTTAATATATCTCGAATAAAAGTGTAAAATATGATATGTGAGCAAATCATTAAACTAGGCATGTATTTAAACTTAGATTAACAAAACGAGCAAAACTATAGGTTAAGAATCATCTCCCTCACACAGGCTAAATATCATAAATGGTTACATGAACATAAAAGCACTAACAAGATTAATCACATTTGGACAGTTAATTAAACCTAGAGATGTCACCCTCTAAATTTTCATAAAAGCTTAATTTGAGTTCGGTGTCAACGAATATTCCTAGAATTACACATGAAAGGTTGTAAATATGACACATACATGATATACACCGTTAAATGTCCTAAGTGTGACATAAAGAACAATTTACTCATTAAAACTACCCTAGACCCATCATACCATAGCATAGAAACTAATTAACCCATGTGAGTTTAACAATCTCAACCTAGATTAAGTTACCTACAAAGCATATCAAACGCCATTAATTAAATGCAAGAAAGTAGATGGAAGCAATTAAATCTAGATTACAAGGCAAGTGAACAAATAACAATGCAAGAAAAAGAACAATGGAAGCTCGGATTAAAGAGGAAGAATATGAATAGTGTTCTTACAAACCAAAGTGGGTAAAGCCTTAGGAGAGATATAAGAAAAATCAAAATCCTTTCCAAAAACCCAATTCTCTAACCTAACTACTAAAAAGATGATAAAATAACAAAATAAAATATGTCTTCAAATACATCAAAACCCACTTAAATGGTAAGTGGTAAAAGAAATGAAGATAAAAGAAACAAAATGATTTATCCTAATAACCAATAAGGATCTCCCCGTGAAAATGGTCATAACATGCTCACCAGGAACCAAATTAATGAACAGTCAGAGCCCACGCAAAGCCTGATCAAAGGAAAATAACTTTTGTGAAGAGTTAGGGCACGAAGCTTGAATGATAAAATGAATAAAATGCCCCTAAATTTGCGTACTTCATTGAAAACTTCCCGAATAGCACCGTTTGCACCGTTAAGCATTTCATTACCTATAAAAACTCAAATAAACCTTACAACACACACACACACACACACACACACACACACATATATATATATATATATACTAGGGTATGCCCGTGCCTGAAGGCACGCTGATAATCGCAAAACGGCAAAAATTTCAAAAGAACGTAATTGCAAAATGGAAAATTTTCATTCCCCAACAAAATAAAGTGTAATTTTAAAAAAATTAACCATAATATCTTTTTTTATAAGAATATACACCCTGTTTAACAAATAACAAATAGTCCAATAACATTCAAATACTATGCTCGTGCCTAAAGGAATGACAAACACTTCTAAAAAACTGCGTCGACTAAGATTTGTAATCTTGAATTTATTATAAATCACAAATGTGTACACGATTTAGAAAATTTGCGCAAAATTTCCTCTTTTCATAGGACAATCAAAGTTACGGAGGGGGGAGGGGTGATGTAAACTCAATCACAAAAAAATTATGGGTGCCAAACCCTAAGTAACCCAATTCAAATCACTCATAAAAAAAGCAGCAGATAGAGACCCTAAAACAATAGAAAATATAACCTACCGAGGCCCATTTCATCTGCAAGTATCACATGCGTTTGTTTGGACCAAGAGAAGTGTAAGAAGTTCAATCCTTCAAGATGATATGGATGAAGTGACCCTCCTATCACATCAAAACACGATCAACATCTCCGGTATAAAATAAAATCTCTAAAACATACACGATTATTTAACATCACGGAAAGCTAATAGCTGCCAAACTATGCAAATACCTCCAAAAAGAAATTCGGGACTCTTTTCATAATGTTGAAATTCTTTATTTTTCGTTTCCGAGTCTGAGTCGTCATAAAGGTTTCTCCTCTGCCTATTTGAAGCTCGTTTGCGGCATCTAGAACTAATTTTATAAAACTTATCAATTTCTGACATAAATGATGAAATATCTAATTCAAGTTCCCAATAACATTCGTCATAGGGAAGTTCCTTCCACTTTACATAATACTCCTTCTCGTCGTCATCTGCCCTGCAAAATTCCACAAATTGTATAGCAGGTCTCAGTATTAAAATCGTAAAAAAGATCCTAAAAAAGATACTACAAAATGACAACTTGACTGCTAGTATTTTTTATACTATATTCAATGAAAGATGTCATCATACCTTACACAATTAATTTGATCTGAACTGAAATTATTTTCGGTAGTCAGAAGACACTTTATCAGGAATAAAATAATCAAAATGAAAGCTACTATAAGGAATACCTTTACAACATCACCGATGGGGAAATCAACGATCGTATAAACACGGTAAACTTCCTTTCCAACATCACATTAGAGTTATATAGGTATTCACAATATAACCATGTGTCTACAATCAAATAGGACGATCTAGCAAAATGTACCATTTATAGTTACATAGCATTTTTTTTTATCTTAAAACTCCGCCAACACTGCTATTTATTAATACAACTGCAATATTATGCAAAAGATATGTCATATATATTTCCAATCAACATTTAGAAGAAATTCTAATGTTACCACCTGATTCTGAAAATAAATAGTAAATCCACAAAGGCAAGTATTGGGATCCTATAATTAATTGACATATTCAAGAACCCAGTCCAGTATGTCCTGCAAGGCTTCTTCAGCACATTCACAGCCTTTCATCTTCATGTTTATACCTTAAGTCTCATCCATTTACAACCCCAAGAAAGATCTTCACGTTGCTTTTTACCTCGGGTTTAGTGGATAGAATCTCGTTAAACTGTTTGCATACTTCCGGTGGAATGTATTGGTGAACCTCAGCTCCTAATATAGATATAGGCACCTTGACCTCTTTAATATCATCCAACGTAATGAGGGAGGGGTGTAAAAACACTGTAGCTTGAATTTGATCAGACTTTTCCAAGTCCACAACCACCTTGGCACCCCAACAATATCCTGCAGCCCCAATTGCAGATATGCCTTTACTACTTAAAGCTTTAATAATTGGTTTTGCATCTTCAAATCCTTTTTCTAATGAGTGAAGTTTTAGCCATATTGGCAGATGCTTCTCAGTGCAGTCAGGATCATAGGGCTCTCCATGAAGGAAATCAAGTACCACTACATAAAACCCAGCAGTCGCAACTTCTTCAACAACTTTCCTTAAATTTGGTGGTTGAGAACCAAAAGCGTCGGACGCAAGAATGATAGCAAGTTAAGAATGGGAGAGGAATGTAACGTAGCAGTTGAGGCCTCCCATTTGTATGACGGATCCTGAACCTGATCCTGATCCCCTTCTTATCCTCACTGTCAGAGGGTTGGAGCAACACCCATGCCCAAACATCTCTCCTCCTTTTTGGAACACGTATATGAAAACGAATATGATGGAGAGTCAAAAATCTGAAAATGAATATGAAAACAATTAAAACAAACCCAAACATTCTGAAACCAAAATGAAAACCAAAAAAATAAACTAATCATACATATTACCTAAACCCAAATAAAAGTAAAAGCCTAGTGAACATACCAGAGAGGTCAAACCTCTCTTTAGGGATGAAATCCATCAAGGGCCTTATAGGTCAAACCTACAAAAATGAACCGAAATAGAGAGATTAAGGCACTAACCCAAAAATTTTAAATCAAATATGACTTTGTTTCAGAAACATGAATGTAGAATAGTCCCATGGTTGTAGTTATTGCACAAACAAAAGCAATTGCAGATAAAGGATCAAACTGGTCTAAAATTGTTTTGGCTTATGAACCAGTTTGGGCAATTCAAAAAGGAAGTGCAATTGGAATTGAGAAAATGTCGACAAAATAATGCCAGCGGATGTCCATTCTAAAGATAAAGGTGTAATCCATTCCCTCAATCTTTAGTAAATTGTAATTTATACAACTCATTTTTTTTGGTATTGCTACGTTCAACGCATGGTGTGTTGGGTCAAATTGGATCAACACCCAATATTTCTAATGCCATGAAGCTAGGCACGGCTAATGTGTACAAATCATTACTCATTACCTTCCATATAGATCTAAAGAATAATTTCTTAAGATAATATTCAGCAAATAAATTAAATTATATGGTCAAAATATGAAGCAAATCCATAGCCAATTTTTTCTTGTCAAGGCAACGTGGTTAACTTCAAGAAACATGAACTACATCAAATCTTTCATACTGATATGTTAAGCTAATATAGACTCTGTAAAGCACTTCAAATTTCTTGACAATTACTGCAAAAAATTCGATATAAAAGTAGCAAAGAGATTATGACCATACCAAGGGAAAAAATAGGCTGCCACACAATCTGAACAAACATGAATAATCTCCTCAAACTTGTCCATGATAAAGACTCAAATGTTGAATACCTGTTGCATAAAATTTTTTTACAAATGAAAGAAACCTACCTACCTTAGTATAAGCATAAATAAGAAACCATCTTTGTGTGTGTTTTTAGAGAAACATAAATGTAGAAAAATCACTTGATAGAGGAGAAAAATCTCTTATTGGACAACTATAGAGAACTTGCATAAGAATTTAAAATCAAAGCGTGAGAGATACAACCAATAAATTTGCAGCATGTTCTTAGTTATGCATCTCTACATATGACAATTCAACTAAATGCTTCTATACTTATCACAATTCGTATTGGTCGGTATTTACACAAATAGAAATATATATTGAAAATGATGAAGAAAAGAAGCACATTTGATTTTATAGGGCTGCTATGTAATTTTGCAGTAGATATCTTACATTTTAGTATAGATGAAAATGCCCCCTTCCCGCTGCGAGATTTTGTAGTTTTTGCTAGAAAACCTTTCATTATTCCTACACTTCAAGAAGAAGAAGAAATTTGAGGGGTAGTAGTGAAATTTTTGGGACACAAATCCTTATTGATGTTTCCCAAGAAGAAAAGAGTAGTGAAATTTACTAAGAAAAGAATCAATAGCATGTAAATTTAAAAGGCCGATTATAACATAGGTTAAAGGACCCCAAAAATGACTTGTAAATAAGCCATTTAATAATGCATTTTCTACTGTTAGAAGAAAATATGAGATACCCAATCTGAGATACCCCAAAAATGACTTTTGTAGGGGTTATGAGATGAGCCCTTTTAGATATTTCTATTTTCCTATATATCAAGGTATGGGTGTAAATCTGAGATACCCAAACAATATTACCTCTCTCTGCTCTCAATGAAGATGAACACAAATCAAATCTAAAGATGAAAACAAACAAATATCCAACATTAAACCGGGACGAAATGGGTATTCATGTATGATAACTATAGAACATTGAAAATAAAAACACAAAACCCCAAAAAACCCAAGATCCGTAAAATACGTGGTGGTTGATAAGATTGGCTGGAGTTGGAAGGAGAAGTCCGAAAATACCTTTGAATCTAACATTAAAACCCCAAATCTGTAACTATAGACAAAGAAAGATGTAATAATTTTCACAAAAATGGAAGAGATCCGAATAATGAAAAAAACTTTTAAATACTCACCCAGATAGAGAAAACACCATTGTTGAGGGTTTGAGATATAGAGACCGAGAGCGAGAGAGATTGTATAGATCCATACATACCTGATATTACAACAAAAAAACACATAAACAAAGTTAGAGTGAACAATTTTAGTGGGAAAAACCAAACACATAAAAGTAAATAAAAAAATATAAGGGATTATAATCGTGTATCTATTGTGAAACCATACACAACATTGAAAAGGTATAAATATGAAGCCATACATCATTATACAATATCTTAAACCATACATCATTAATACTATATAATATATATAATAGATTCACAAAACTATTATTTTGATACCTGGATCTCGAATCTGAAGCTGAATTAATCAGTGACTTTGTTAGCTAATAAAAAAAACAAATTTCAGGTAGGCAGATGCGCTACAGCTGATCAAGCCCTAATTTTTGGGAGAACTTTATGTTTTGAGGCAACTCGATGATGAGGAAGGAAGAAGGGAAAGAGAGTGTTTTGTTTGAGAAGGGGCATCGTGGGGATTTGGGTGAGTGTATGGGAGAGTGTGCTGAGAAGTTGTGAATTTGGTGTGTGTTTACCAAAATATCCTTGTGTTTGAATTAAAGTAGAAGAGGGAAACTAATTAGTGAGAAAGATAAGGGGGGAAATCAAAAATTTAAGGGACAAAGTAGGAAGTGCATAAAATCTCATAAAAATGACATCATCATTTCAACTTGTGACATACACAAGTTTCATACTTTATTATATATATATATATATATATATATATATATATATATATATATATATATATCAAAGCCCAAGGTTAAACAGTATATGAGCGTAAATACGGGAATGGACGAACATAATTATACTAGAATGCATAAGAATAACGGGCGCTAATATGCAATATTCGTGACTAATCAAGCATGTCTTGTGTCACTTCATCGGTTGAGAAAAGTATCGAAACTCGCTAGTACGTGGTACACATACAGAGTCATATGAGTCCTGTGATCTTGTGAATTCTCCATTTTTACCCCTCCTCAGCCAACTCAGGCTTCATATGGATCCCAATTACCTGTTATCCAATGCCCCCACCACCAATGAGCAATATGGAACGTTGCATCGAATAGATCTCTAACCGGTTAACCCCGATTGCTACAAATATATAGGACACTTTTCAATACATAGGGCCAACATTTAGGTATGATCCTAGTCCTAGTTCCTCTCCGACGTGGGATAAAGCTGAGGGTGTTCCTACTGGATTCATGTTAACACAACCACTTAGAGTTGAATGGGAAGTAGGATTTCCAGCTACTTTGCATAAAGTATCCACTTTGTAAAAAGACACCCCCTCTCCTATATACCACAAGTATCCATACTCCACTACTAGAATAAGTATTATCACGAAATTCTTGATAGAAATATTTTATCCCTATCGAACTTTTGCTTTAGGTATTTAAGCCCTAATCTATCCTATTAGTGAATGTGATGGAGAACATCAATAATTGGACAAGTGTTTAAGACCGGTAAAGACCCAACTAAGCATAATATGGTAAACTATTAATGTTAAAATCATATACTTTAATAAATTTATTTGGTAGTGTCTTCCCAACCAATAACACTATATTTCACTTATGAAGTATGATAAATGTAAAGGTAAGATGATATCAAGACACGCTTCAATGATAATATGAGAAACTTTAATCAGATGTACATATCCTAAGAGGCATATAAACTAGCTAAAAAGGGAAATTAACAATATCAGTTAACAAGCATCTATGTATCCATAGTCCTAATAATTACAAAATTAAGAGTTGACAACTAAACACTAATAACAAGGAAACATAACATGTGTGTTGATAATAACATCAAATATGTCCGTATGTTTAATGCCCTAACAACTTCTGATATGATAATTTGCCTATTGTTGTTGACAAGTATATTAACACTCTCTATGACATCTAAAAACACTTGAACAAATAAGACAAAAATATTAATATCTGGTGTATTAAATTACTACCAGATGACTCACACAAGCAAACCTACTTCATTATTCTTGTAGCGTATCCTTTCACTATGCCAGGACATTGCATTTATCATAGCCATAGGAGGCCTCTGAGAAACTTCCATTCTATAAGCATCAATCATGATGAACTCATTGAAAATATTTGCTTCAGTATATTGAGGGTAACCAAAGTCCATCATCTCATTAAGTAACTCATACTATAAAGATCACAAGCCATTAATGTGATCATATGAACATGTTTATTAGTATCACCACGTTTCGTAATAAAATACTCAACTTTGAAAACTACATGGATAAACCCTCATACCATAACAACAAAATTATCTCTGAGTGATTCCTCTTCAAACTCCTCAAAATAATGATTAAATACCTGGCATAAAAAAATAGCTCATAATGGAGGAACTATATATATATATATATATATATATATACATACATATACTAGTGGAATGCACGTACCTAAAGGCACGACGAAACATTCCAAAATATGTCCTCGTAAAACGGCTAAAATTTTCAAAGTGCAAAATTGTAAAATGTCAAAAATTTCGTTGTCCAACAAAACAAAGTGTGTAAACAATTTAAGTCAGATTTTTATTACAACAAAAATGTGAAAATAATTTATTAAATTTGGAAAAAATTTCATTTATTTATAGGACTATCCACCCTGTTAAGCAAAAAAATAATCCATAACAATACTAAAAGTACATCCTGGACCTCGAATAAACATCATAATGATCAAAATTATACCATTATGAAACATCTTTGCAATGCAAAAATTATGTTTATGCTGCAAAAGTGTATACACTTTTTTAAAAATTGTGCAAAATTTACTTTGTTTGTCAGACTATCCACCCTTTAAAGAAAACAAAGGGCATATACCAAATAGTCCCTCGAACATTTTTTAATAAACGTTTAGATCAAGCCTTTTTATTGGTTCAAAAAAGTCACTCAACCTACAGCTAGCGCGGACTTTAAAAATAAGAGAAATTTGATTAAATGAGTTCTTAAGGGACTTTTTGAAACAATTTTTAATTTTTAATTCTTTTTCTATTTAATATCTTTCAAATTTTTTAATTAAATTATAATTGGCAAAATCCACAATGTAATTATCTCATATTTTGTATTGCAAAATCACTCCCTCTTCTAATTAAAACTCCACTTACCTTCACTTGTGCCACACTTTAAAATTACAACTCCACTTACCTTCACTTGTTCCACAAACAAACTGCTGTACATGTATATATTCCAATTCAAACTCCAAACTCCAAATGAACAACATGTATATTTTCCAATTCAAACTCGAAATGAACATACCACTGCTCTTTTTTTTTTCTTGGGGGGGGGGGGGGGGAGGGTAACATGGGAACTTATTAAGAACGAGCCAATTTGTGAACCCCCAAGTATCAAATACATGGGTCAGATTCTACAATCGCTCCAAAGTGTCCCAACCAGTTTATGTAAGGGACTTTGAGAATCAGAAAAGAGACATTTTTTTGATATAAATGAATACAGTCAGTTTGTGGGCACATTGTAGCCAAATTAACAATAACAAATTTACCAATTTGTGCTCAAACCTTAACTTTTGTATTGCCTTAAATAATAGGGGAAACTATTATTTTTATAAAAAAAATCAGTAAACCCCTGTTACAGATCAATCACCTGAAAAAAGATTAAGATAGATATAAGCATAAAAAACCACACATCTAACAAAACCAACAAACTAAAATCAGATAAATACATGGATGGATGTTGTGGATATATAAAACAGGGTCAACAACGCTTATAATCATGATTGATAATATGAAGGAGGTGTTTGGGTTCGTAAAAGTTGATATCAGTTGTGTGTGCTATTACATGTATTTCGTGACAAACCTAGAAAAAAAAGATGAAAGGTTTATTATACACCAAAAAAGTGCACGAGTTAAATCTGGAAAAAGAAATCAAACAGCCCATTCAATTAATGAAATCAAAAAAATAAATCCTAAAACTTTTAACACAAAAATATCCTAAGATGCGAATAAATAACCCTTGATACCCCGAGCTCCAAGATGCGAAAACAACCGTACAGAAACCCAGCTCCCCTCTTTATGCTTACTACATGATAACATACGATCCATTAAAACACATAAATATGAAGACGGTGAAAAACATTATAGCCGTCGCGGGTGTACCCAAGTATGGAAAACCCATAAAATATTAGCAATTAGCAATTTACAGTTTACAGTTCTAATGTTTATGTAAAAGCCCACAAAAAATTATGTCGATTTCTGCCAATCCAACCACGCCATTTTCTTTTTCTTCTTTTAGATCAACCAAAATAAGGAGATTGGTGATTACATCTGCAAAACCAACATAATCACTCATGTTAGATAATAAAAATACAACAAAGATGGCATTTCATAAACCAAAATGAAAGATGAAAACTGAAATCCATGACCGTTAAAGGGGTTGAAACCCATGGCATTTTTGTCCTCGATGCTATGTAACTGAGCAGAGATGATCGTCGCCCCAAGGATGCACCTGTTGCTGGACTTCTTGGTTCTTCACTTAATCTGGTAGGATGGTGCCTGAAGAGAGAGAGAGAGAGAGAGAGTTTCCTTAAACCAAGAATGGGTTTCAAAAATCAACATATTGAGTAGGTGGGTGAGGACACTACAAGAATTTTCACCATTAGGAACAATATTTAGCAACACAAGGTATTTTTGTTATCAAAGATATCTTTCTAGCAACAAAATCTTAATTATGTTGTCAAAAGACCATTTTACATTGTACTTTTGACAACATAAAATAAAATTTGTTGCTAAAGGTTAAAATTTCAAGTGTGAAACTAGAAAAATAAAAATGGGAAAACTTTTAAATTTTAGCATCATATTTGTTTGTTGCCAAACATAACTTAACTTTTGGCAATATAGGAGTGTGTTGAGAAAAATATCATACTTTTGGCAATAAAGGATATTGTGATGTCAAAGTATTTTTATTTTTATTTTTTTCCAACCCTTTCTTTTTTCTGTCAAAATCAAACAACCCACAAACCCTTCTTTCTGAAACCTCCCCGTTGCGATCAAAGAAGCTGCCCTCCCATTGTGAAATCGTCGTCGTGAAATCCCCATCGTAAAGCCCACAAATCCCGTTGTGAAATCCACAACCCCCCGTCACCGTCGCTCCGCAACACCGGTCACCACCGCTCCATCTTTTACCAGGTCTCTCTCTCTCTCTCTCTCTCTCTCTCTCTCTCTCTATATATATATATATATATATATATATATATATATATATATATATATATATATATCACACAGTCACCATTATTTTATTCGTCATTTTTGGCTTTCTCAAAAATTTGTTTGAGGGGAGACCTGTTGCCAAACTGCCCTTTGTGCCCATTAAGATTGTGCAGAAGATGAGTCACAGGGGAGATGATTTTACTAATTTGTAGAAGTTTTTGGGGTTTTCCCCTCCGCGTGGGGCTGTTGAGGCTGGCATGGTCGCCATGCCGGATCCCAAGACTAATTGACTCAACTAATGGGGTACTATTTTTAATTTACTGCGTTTGTTTCAGATATAATAAGATTTTGGATTGGAATCTCATTTTATGACTTAAGATTATGATTCAATTATTGTAATGGTTTCTTTATGAGATGAATATATATATATATATATATATATATATATATATATATATATATATATCACAGTCGCACATACATATAGACGAAGATGGATTAAACAAAGATATGATCTCGTTGTATTGTTTGTTCAACATCACAAAAAAATGTATGTTCAATCTAAAAGGAAAGGGACTCGATGTGTTTTTTTATTCTTAATATTGTTTATTCAACCTGAAGGGAAATCGATTCAGAAAAAGAATCTCAAGAAAATGGATTCAATAATTTTTCCATCTCTCCAGGTATTCGAATCATACAAGCCTCTCTGTATATTTGGGTATGTATATGTGTTAAGTATCTCATAAGATTTTGGTGAAATTTGTTTTTTTAGCCCTAGTACTTCAGATCCTTTTGTTCTAGTTATCACATTTTCTTTGAAGTCACGATGTTGATTATTTTCTATGAACATATCCTCTGTTGTTTACATGAAAGATGTTAATCTATACTTGACTGTGATTCATTAATATTACAAAGGACTATAGTTCGAGCTATTAGCTAAATGTGTACATTATGCTTTATAACCTCTCTCATGGAAACCCTACTTGAACATGGATACATGAACCAATTTTCACTGATGCTCATTTGGTTCAGGGTTTTGTGCTTCCTGGAATATGAAAAGGTAAATTCAAATATTAAGTGCTATAATGTTAGAAACTTAAATCTGAAATGGTTCATGGTTTTGTGCTTCCTTGCCTAAATCTGAAACTTAAGTTTTTGAGATACCAAGAAAGCGCAAACACTCGAACCAATGGGACAAAGTAAATGTGTCTAACCTTGTCTGTGAAATAGCTTACTAGATTGTGAGATTCTTATTTGAGAAATTTATTCAGTTCATATTTGTTTCATTATGAGAGGGGGCAAAGGTCATTATGCTATCTAGGACATCCAATGGGAGGAGACCCTTTACCCTTAGAATTTGTGTTATATTTGAAAATTAGATTGTTATGATTTGTTATATTCATTAAACATATGTTTGGATTTTGATTTGTTACGTCTTGGATTAATTTGTAACTTTTCATTCAGGTAGAGAAACACAAGAATAGTTGTTTGAAGAGGCACAAAGAGAAAAATCATTTAAATTCGAAGGAGCATTGTGACAAGTGAGTTTTTAATATTTATACCAAGATCCACGAATTTCATTGATTGTGACACAGTTGAGTTTATTTTATAATGTTATTGTTGAATTAAGATTTTATACATAAAGACATTTTAGATGGTATATAGACATGTATACTGAGTGAAGTGTGAGGGGGAATGTTATTGATTTATTTTTTGCATCATACTAGTATATCATTAGTTTTATTTTCTCATTTTTTGTCTTTGATCCTGGAAGTGAATTATTGAATGATGTGAGATTGGGTATTAGGAAACAATGAATGGCTTCCTCATTTTTGTGTATTTTTTTAACGCAGTTTAAGACGGTTGGAGAAACAGCAGCACACTTCATCTAGTGGGGCTGGAGTAGCAGATTTTTTTGAGTAGCTTTCTAAATTGAAAGAAGATCTTGAATATGTTAATTTCTTCCCCAAGAAAGAGAAATATGTATCTGTATTTATGGGAGGTGATGATGTGGACATTGTAGATCGAAGAAATAGATTATGCAAGTATATCAAGGCCAATATAATTGATGCTGCAGCAAGTGAGAAGGAGTTGAAGAGACGAGGAGTGAGGATGATGGCCTTTTGAATCCAAGTGAGGATGATTTCTTCTTAACTAGAAGCTCAAGTGATGAAGTCGATGCAGACGTTGAACTCATAGATAAAAGAAGTAACCTAAGTTCTAACTTCGATGCTCGAAAACCTCGTATAAAAGAGGCGACTTAAGAAGAAAAAGCAGCAGGTATGATGCTGGCATGGTATAGGGCATGTTAATGCTTCGATAAAATACAAAGATCACTGCTTTATATGCACTGTTTATAAATTATAAATTTTCATTATGTTTTGAAATTGGATTGATAATAATTTATTTTTTATTTTGTGTAGAATGATTATGCATTTGCAACACATGGAAAAGTCAATGGATACAGAGAGACCAGGTATGTAGCTACTCGGATACTTATTTAAGTTTATGTCATGATATTCAATTTTTACTTTGACGCCCAAGATAGGCTTATTTGATGATCTTGTAAACGTTCTACTATATTTTTACACTTGTATGATGTTTATGGCCATGTGGGCTTATATATACTATTTTTAGATGTTAAATCCGTGGAAGGTATTCATTGGTGGTTTAGTTACGGTTTTTGTTGTTGTTGTTGTTGTTGTTGTTGGGGTTTATTTTAATATTGAAAGAGGTTGGATTTCATGAATAAACAAAAGAAACTCTACCTGAAATTTTATTAAATAAATAAATGTTCTAAATTGATTGAGTCGAACACAAATCATTTGAAAATTAGGCATTGGTGGATGAAAATATAAAACAACTAATAAACATACCAGAATGAGGCACACCCCAAACATAATAAAATAACCACAAAACGATCCTGTAAGAGGTTTGAGTGAACGACCTAAATTGGCAAAAAGTTAGACTTAAGCAAAAAAAAACATGCCTTCAAAGGGTGAAAACATAAATCAATCACAAAACGGTCCCGTAAGAGGCACAAACACCTCACACGGGACCAATGTAACTCGTAGAACCGACCACATAGTCACGTGACTACATGTTTGAGTGAACGACCTAAATTTGCAAACAGTTAGACTTAAGCAAAAAAAATGCCTTCAAAGGGTGAAAACGTAAATAAATCACAAAACGGTCCTGTAAGAGTCACGAACACCTCGCACGGGACCAATGTAACTCGTAGGAGCTGATCGCGTAGTCAAGGCGCTCCCGGTTTGAGTGTACGATGAAAATTTGCAAAAAGTTAAACTTAAGAATAAAAACATGCCATCAAAGCGTGAAAATATAAAACAACCACATAACGGTCCCTTAAGAGTCACGAACACCTCGCACGGGACCAATTAAACTCATAGGAATTGACCGCGCAGTCATGTGACTCCCGATTCGAGTGTACGACGTAAATTTGTAAAAAGTTATACTTAAGCATAAAAACGGTAACGAAAGAGTCACGAACACCTCACACGAGACCAATGTAACTCGTAGGAACCAACCTCGTAGTCTCGCTGCACCCGGTTTGAGTGTACGACCTAAATTTGCAAAAATTTAGACTTGAGCATAAAAACATGCCATTAAAGGGTGAAAACGTAAAATAGCCACAAAACGGTCCCGTAAGAGGCACGAACACCTCACACGGGACCAATGTAAGTCATAGGAACCGATCGCGTAGTCACGACGCTTTCGGTTCGAGTGTACGACGTAAATTTGTAAAAAGTTAGACTTGAGCATAAAAACATGCCATCAGAGGATGAAAACGTAAAATAATCACAAAACGGTCCCGTAAGAGGCACGAACACCTCGTACGGGACTAATTGAACTCGTAGAAACCTACCGCGTAGTCACGTGACTCCCGATTTGAGAGTACGACGTAAATTTACAAAAATGAAGACTTAAGCATAAAATGTCCCATCAAAGGGTGAAAACATAAAATAGCCACAAAACGATCCCTTAAGAGGCACGAACACCTTGCACGGGATCATGGTAACTCGTAGGAACCGACGGCATAGTCATGTGACTCCCGATTTGAGTGTACGACTTAAATTTGCAAAAAGATAGACTTAAGCATAGAAACATGCCTTCAAAGGGTGAAAATGTAAAACAGCCACATAACGGTCCTGAAAGAGTCACGAACACCTCCCGCGGGACTAATGTAATTCGTAGGAACCAATCGCGTAGTCTCGGTGCACCCGGTTTGAGTGTATGACCTAAATTTGGAAAAAGTTAGACTTACGCATAAAAACATGCCATTAATGGGTGAAAACATAAAACAACCACAAAACGGTCCCGAAAGAGGAACGAATACCTCATACGGGTCCAATGTAACTCGTAGGAACCGACCGCGTAGTCACGATGCTCCCGGTTCGAGTGTACGACGTAAATTTGCCAAAAGTTAGACTTGATCATAAAAATAAGCCATCAGATGGTGAAAACATAAAACTACCACAAAACGGTTCCGTAAGAGGCACGAACACCTCTTACGGGACTAATTGAACTCGTAGGAACCTACCGCGTAGTCACGTGACTCCATATTTGAGTGGACGACGTAAATTTGCAAAAAGTTAGACTTAAGCATAAAAACGTCCCATCAAAGGGTGAAACGTAAAATAACCTCAAAACGGTCCCATAAGAGGCACGAACACCTCGCACGGGACCACTATAACTTATAGGAATTAACTGCGTAGTCACGTGACTCTCGGTTTGAGCGTACGACATAAATTTGAAAAAAGATAGACTTAAGAATAAAAACATGCCATCAAAGGGTAAAAAAGTGAAATAGCCATAAAATGGTCTCATAAGAGTCACAAACACCTCGCACGGGAGCAATGTAACTCGTAGGAACCGATCGCGTAGCCATGGAGCACCCAGTTTAAGTGTACAACATAAATTTTGAAAAGTTAGACTTAAGCATAAAAACATGCCATCAAAGGGTGAAAACATAAAATAGTCGCAAAACGGTCCCGTAAGAGTCACAAACGCCTCGCACGGGACTAATGTAAATCGTAGGAATCAATCGCGTAGTCACGGGGCTCCCGATTTGAGTGTACAACATAAATTTACAAAAATTTACACTTGAGCATAAAAACATGCAATCAGAGGGTGAAAACGTAAAATAACCACAAAAAGGTCACTTAAGAGGCACGTACACCTCATATGGGTAAATTTAACTTGTAGGAACCTACCGCGTAGTCACGTGACTCCCGGTTTGAGTGTATGACGTAAATTTGCAAAAAGTTAGACTTAAGCATAAAAATGTCCCATCAAAGGGTGAAAACGTAAAATAACCACAAAACAGTCCCTTAAGAGGCACGGACATCTCGCACGGGATCAATGTAACTCGTAGGAACCGACCGCGTAGTCAAGTGACTCCCGGTTTTAGTGTACGACTCAAATTTGCAAAACGATAGACTTAAGCATAAAAATATGCCTTCACAGGGTGAAAACATAGAACAACCACATTACGGTCCCTTTAGAGGCACGGACACCTCATACGGGAAAAATTTAACTCGTAGGAACTAACCGCGTAGTCACATGACTCCCGATTTGAATGTACGACATAAATTTGCAAAAAGTAAGACTCAAGCATAAAACGTCCCATCAAAGGGTGAAAACATAAAACAGCCACAAAACGGTCCCTTAAGAGGCAGATACACCTCGCACGGGATCAATGTAACACGTAGGAACCGACCGTGTAGTCGTGTGACTCCCGATTTGAGTGTACAACTTAAATTTGCAAAAAGATAGACTTAAGCATAAAAACATGCCTTCAAAGGGTAAAAATGTAAACAACCACATAACGGTCCCGAAAGAGTCACGAACACCTCACACGTGACCAATGTAACTCGTTTGAACCAATCGCGTAGTCTCACTGCACCCGGTTCGAGTGTACAACCTAAATATACAAAAAGTTAGACTTAAGCATAAAAACATGCCATTAAAGGGTAAAAATGTAAAATAGTAACAAAATGGTCAGGTAAGAGTCACAAACACCTCGCATGGGACTAATGTAACTTGTAGGAACCGACCGCGTAGTCACGGGGTTCCCCGTTTGAGTGTACGACATAAATTTGCAAAAACTTACACTTGAGCAGAAAAACATGCCATCAGAGAATGAAAACATAAAACAACCACAAACCGGTCCCTTAAGAGGCACAAACACCTCATACGGGACTAATTTAACTCATAGGAACCAATCGCGTAGTCATGTGACTCCCGGTTTGAGTGTACGACGTAAATTTCCAAAAAATTATACACAAGCATAAAAACCTCCCATCAAAGAGTGAAAACATAAAATAGCCACAAAACGGTCCCTTAAGAAGCATGAACACCTCGCACAGGATCAATGTAACTCATAGGAACTGATCGCATAGTCATGTGACTCCCAGTTTGAGTGTACGACTTAAATTTGCAAAAAGATAGACTTAAGCATAAAAACATACCTTCAAAGGGTGAAAACGTAAAACAGCCACATAACGGCCCCAAAAGAGTCACGAACACCTCACACAGGACCAATGTAATTCGTAGGAACCAACCGCATAGTCTCGCTGCACCCAGTTTGAGTGTACGACATAAATTTGTAAAAAGTTAGACTTAAGCATAAAAACATGCCATTAAAGGATGAAAACGTAAAACAATCACAAAACGGTCCCGTAAGAGGCACGAGCACCTCGCACAGGACCAATTTAACTCGTAGGAACCGACCGCGTAGTCACGGGGTTTCCGGTTTGAGTGTACGATGTAAATTGGTAAAAAGTTAGAGTTAAGCATAAAAACATGCCATCAAAGGGTGAAAACGTAAAACAACCACAAAATGATCTCGTAAGAGGCATGAACACCTCGCACGGGTCCAATGTAACTCGTAGAAACCGACCGCGTAGTTATGATGCTCCCGGTTCAAGTGTACGATGTAAATTTGACAAAAGATAGACTTAAGCATAAAAACATGCCATCAGAGGTGAAAACGTAAAACAACCACAAAACGGTCCCGTAAGAGGCAGGAACACCTAGTACGGGACTAATTGAACTCGCAGGAACCTACCGTGTAGTCACGTGACTCCCGATTTGTGTGGACAACGTAAATTTGTAAAAAGTTTGACTTAAGCATAAAAATGTCCCATCAAAGGGTGAAAACATAAAACAACCTCAAAACGGTCCCGTAAGAGGCACGAACACCTCGCACGGGACTATTGTAACTCGTAGGAATTGGCTCGTAGTCACGTGAATCTTGGTTTGAGTGTATGACGTAAATTTACAAATTGATAGACTTAAGCATAAAAACAAGCCATCAAAAGGTGAAAACGTGAAACACACACGAAATGGTCTCGTAAGAGTCACGAATACCACGCACGGGAGCAATGTACCTCGTAGGAACCAATCGCGTAGTCATGGCGTACCCGGTTTGAGTGTATAACATAAATTTTCAAAAGTTATACTTAAGCATAAAAACATGCCATCAAAGGGTAAAAACGTAAAATAGCCGCAAAACAGTCCCGTAAGAGTCACGAACACCTCGCACGGGACTAATGTAACTCATAGGAAATGACCGCATAGTCACGGTGACCCTGATTTGAGTGTACGATATAAATTTGCAAAAATTTACACTTGAGCAGAAAAACACGTAAAACAACCACAAAACGGTCCGTTAAGAGACACGAACACCTCATATGGGACTAATTTAACTCCTAGGAACCTTCTGCGTAGTCAAGTGACTCCCAGTTTGAGTGTACGACATAAATTTGTAAAAAGTTAGAATTAAGCATAAAAACGTCCCATCAAAGGGTGAAAACATAAAACAACCACAAAACGGTCCCTTAAGAGGCACGAACACCTCACACAGGATTAATGTAACTCGTAGGAACCGACCGCGCAGTCATGTGACTCCCGATTTTAGTGTACGAATTAAATTTGCAAAAGGATAGACTTAAGCATAAAAACACGCCTTCAAAGGGTGAAAATGTAAAACAGCCACATAACGGTCCCGAAAGAGTCATGAACACCTCACACGGGACCAATGTAACTCGTATGAACCAATTGCGTAGTCTCGTTGCACCCGGTTCGAGTGTACGATCTAAATTTACAAAAAATTAGACTTAAGCATAAAAACATGCCATTAAATGGTGAAAACGTAAAACAGCCTCAAAACGGTCCCGTAAGAGTCACGAATACCTCGTACGGGACTAATGTAACTCGTAGGAACTGATCGAGTAGTCGCGGAACTCCCGGTTTGAGTGTACGACATAAATTTGTGAAAACCTACACTTGAGCAGAAAAATAAGCCATCAGAGGGTGAAAATGTAAAACAACCACAAACCGGTCCCTTAAAAGGCACGGACACCTCATACGGGACTAATTTAACTCGTAGGAACCAACCGCGTAGTGATGTGACTTCTGGTTTGAGTGTACGACGTAAATTTCCAAAACTTTATACTTAAGCATAAAAACGTCCCATCAAAGGGTGAAAACTTAAAACCTCCACAAAACGGTCCCTAAAGAGGCACGAACACCTTGCACGGGATCAATGTAACTCGTAGCAACCGACCACATAATGATGTGACTCCATGTTTGAGTGTAGGACTTAAATTTGCAAAAAGATAGACTTTAGCATAAAAACATGCCTTCAAAGGGAGAAAATGTAAAACAGCCACATAACGGTCCCAAAAGAGTCACGAACACCTCACACGGGACCAATGTAATTCGTAGGAACCAACCGCGTAGTCTCGTTGCACCCGCTTTTAATGTACGACTGAAATTTGTAAAAAGTTAGACTTAAGCATAATAACATGTCATTAAAGGATGAAAATGTAAAACAACCACAAAACGGTCCCGTAAGAGGCACGAACACCTCGCATGGGACCAATGTACTCGTAGGAACCGACCGCGTAGTCATGGGATTCCCGGTTTGAGTGTACGACATAAATTTGCAAAAAGTTAAAGTTAAGCATAAAGACATGCCATCAAAGGGTGAAAATGTAAAACAACCACAAAACGATCCTGTAAGAGGCAAGAACACCTAGCACGAAACCAATGTAACTCGTAAGAACTAACCGCGTAGCCATGGCTCTCACGGGTTGAATGTACGACATAAATTTGTAAAATGTTAGACTTAAGCATAAAAACATGCCATTAAGGGGTGAAAACGTAAAACAACCACAAAACGTTCTCGTAAGAGTCACGAACACCTCGCATGGCACAAATGTAACTCGTAGGAACCGACCACATAGTCACGGGTTTCCTAGTTTTAGTGTACGACATAAATTTGCAAAAAGTTAGACTTAAGCATCAAAACTTGCCATCAAAGGGTGAAAATGCAAAATAGCCACAAAACGGTCCCGTAAGAGGCACGGACACCTCACACGGGACCAATGTAAATCGTAGGAACCGACTGCGTACTCACGACGCTCACGATTTGAGTGTACGACATAAATTTGTAAAAATTTACACTTGAGCAGAAAAACATGCCTTCAGAGGGTGAAAACGTAAAACAACCACAAAACGGTCCCTTAAGAGTAACGAACACCTCACACGGGACCAATGTAACATGTAGGAACTAACCGCGTAGTCTCGCTGCACCCGATTTTAGTGTTCGACCTAAATTTGCAAAAAGTTAGACTTAAGAATAAAAACATGTCATTAAAGGGTGAAAACATAAAACAAATACAAAATGATTCTGTAAGAGGCACGAACACCTCCCACGGGAGCAATGTAACTCGTAGGAACCGACCGCATAGTCACAACGCTCCCAATTTGAGTGTACGACGTAAATTTGTAAAAAATTGAGTTAAGCATAAAAACATGTCATCAAAGGGTGAAAACATAAAACAACCACAAAACGGTCCCGTAAGAGGCACGAACACCTTATACGGGACCAATATAACTCGTAGGAACCGACCGCGTAGTCATGGGGCTCCCGGTTTGAGTGTACGACCTAAATTTGCAAAAAGTTAGAGTTCCGAATAAAAACATGCCATCAAAGGGTGAAAGCACAAAACAACCACAAAACGGTTCCTTAAGAGACACGAACACCTTGCACGGGATCAATGTAACTCGTAGGAACCGACCGCGTAGTCGTGTGACTCCCGATTTGAGTGTACGACTTAAATTTACAAAAAGATAGACTTAAGCATAAAAACATGCCGTCAAAGGCTGAAAACGTAAAACAACCACATAACGGTCCCGAAAGAGTCACAAACACCTCACATGGGACCAATATAATTCGTAGGAACCAACCGCGTATTCTCGCTGCACCCGATTTGAGCGTACGACCTAAATTTGCAAAAAGTAGACTTAAGCATAAAAACTTGCCATTAAAGGGTGAAAACATAAAACAGCAAAAAAAGGGTCCCGTAAGAGTCACGAATACCTCGCACGGAACTAATTAACTTGTAGGAACCAACAACGTAGTCACGGGGCTCCCAATTTGAGTGTCCGACATAAATTTTTAAAAACTTACACTTGAGTAGAAAAACATGCCATCAGAGGGTGAAAACGTAAAACAATCACAAACCGGTCCCTTAAGAGTCACGAACATGTCATACGGGACTAATTTAACTCATAGGAACCAACCACGTAGTCACGTGACTCCCGGTTTTAGTGTACGATGTAAATTTTCAAAAATTTATACTTAAGCTTAAAAACATCCCATCAAAGGGTGAAAACATAAAAAAACCACAAAACGACCCCTTAAGAGGCACAAACACCTCGCACAGGATCAATGTAACTCGTAGGAACCGACCGCATAGTTATGTGACTCCCGGTTTGAGTGTACGACTTAAATTTGCAAAAAGATAGACTTAAGCATAAAAATACGCCTTCAAAGGGTGAAAACGTAAAACAACCACATAACGGTCCCGAAAGAGTCACGAACACCTCCCACGGGACCAATGTAATTCGTAGGAACCAATTACGTAGTCTCGCTGCTCCCAGTTTGAGTGTATGACCTAAATTTGCAAAAAGTTAGACTTAAGCATAAAAACATGCCATTAAAGGTGAAAACGTAAAACAACCACAAAACGGTCCCGTTAGAGGCACGAACACCTCGTACGGGACCAATGTAACTCGTAAGAACTGGTCGCGTAGTTACGGGGTTCCTGGTTTATGTGTACGATGTAAATTTACAAAAAGTGAGTTACGCGTAAAAACATTCCATCAAAGGGTGAAAACGTAAAACAACCATAAACGGTCCCTTAAGAGTACGAATACCTCGCACAGGACCAATGTAACTCGTAGGAACCAACCGCGTAGTCACGCCGTTCACGGGTTAAGTGTACGACATAAATTTGCAAAAAGTTAGACGTAAGCCTAAGAACATGCCATCAAAGGGTGAAGACGTAAAAAACCACAAAACGATCTCGTAAGAGTCAAGAACACCTCGCATAGGACCAATGTGACTCATAAGAACCAACCACGTAGTCACGGGTTTCCCAATTTTAGTGTACGATGTAAATTGACAAAAAGTTAGACTTAAGCATAAAAATAGGCCATCAAAGGGTGAAAGCGTAAAATATTCCCAAAATAGTCCCGTAAGAGGCACGGACACTTAGCAGGGGATCAATGTAAATCGTAGGAACCGACCGCGTAGTCACGGTGCTCACGGTTTGAGTGTACGACATAAATTTGCAAAAACTTACACTTGAGCAGTTAAACATGCCACCAGAGGGTGAAAACATAAAATAACCACAAAACGGTCCCTTAAGATTCACGAAAACCTCACACGGGACCAATGTAACTCGTAGGAACTAACCGCGTACTCTCGCTACACCCGATTTTAGTGTTCGACCTAAATTTGGAAAAAGTTAGACTTAAGCATAAAAACATGCCATTTAAGGGTGAAAGTGTAAAACGAACACAAAACGGTTTCGTAAGAGGTACAAACACCTCGCACGGGACCAATGTAACTCGTCGGAATCGACCGCATAGTCACGACGCTCCCAATTTGAGTGTACGACATAAATTTGCAAAAAGTTGAGTTAAGCATAAAAACATGCCATCAAAGGGTGAAAACGTAAAATAACCACAAAATGGTCCCGTAAGAGGCACGAACGCCTCGTATGGGATCAATGTAACTCGTATGAATCGATCACATAGTCATGACGCTCACGGTTTTAGTGTACGACATAAATTTGCAAAAAAGTTAAACTTAAGCATAAATTGTTATTTCTCCAATAAAACAGAACAATCACTGCTTTATATTATAAATTGTTATTATCTTTTAGAGTCGGATTGATAATAATTTATTTTGAATATTTTGTAGGATGAAAATGGATTTGCAACACATGGAAAAGTCAATGGATACAAAGGAGCCAGGCATGTAGCTACTCAGATACTATGGCTGTGCGGGCTCGTATATACTATTTTTAGATGTAAAATCGATGGAAGGGATTTTTTGGTGGTTTAGCTGCGGTTTTTGTTGTTATTGGGTTTATTTTAATGTTAAAACATGTTGGATTCCATGAATAAACAATGAAAACGCTTCCGAATTTTTTTGAAAGTAAATAGTGTTTTAAATTGATTAAGTCAAACATGCATGTATTTGAAGTTATACACACCCATGTAGTCATTTATTTTTGTATCTTATGCAGGTTGATGATGGATTTTTCTTGGAGTTATTATATTCGTGGTGTCTTGGAGTTGCGGTTTCTTATAGTGTAGGAGAGATATTGTCATCGTCGTTTTAGTTTACATGGATTTTTTAACATCTTTTGATGCGTTAATGTATTAGGTTAGATCATGTTTATATCTTTTGATGTTTTAGGATTGATTATGTTCTTATTTGTGAGGCATTTATTTTGTCCCTTTATACTTGGATTGCGATGAAATATTATATTGCAACTCATATTTATGAGATTTGGTTGAAAATATGAAAAATGCACAATATGATTTTGGATTATAAGGTTGCACGTTTTATGTAGTGTGGAGTTTTGATGAAAAAAGTGCAGGTTTAAAAGTGCTTCCAATCATGAAAAAAATTATAGGTAATAAAAAATTTAGTACTTTTGGCAACACAATTTTTTGTCGCCAAAAGTTAATATCTATATCTATCACTTTGGATATGGCAACAAATAGTTTGTTACCGAAAGATGACTTTTGGCAACATAAGAGTTGTGTGGCCAAATGTATAACATTTGGCAACACATCTCTTGTGTTGCCAAAAGCTATACCTTTGGCAACACAACTCTTTTGTTGCTAAAAGCTATACCTTTGGCGACACAAACAAGAGCGTGTTGCCAAAGATATAGCTTTTGATAACACAATTGCTGTGTTGCCAAAGGTATATGATTAGTCGCAAATATTGTATATCTTGCGCCCGTTAATTATGCATGCACACACGCTTGCGACCGTTATTTCACGTATTTAAGCTCTTGTACTGTATAACCTTTGGTTTCCATATATATATGCTTTGCGAGGTTTATTTGAGCTTTTGTAGGGATTGGAATGCTAAACGGTGCAAGTGTGCGTCATCCGGGAACGTTCAGTGCTTTACGCAACTTCAGGGGTAATTCTGTCATTCCTACATTCGAGCTCTGTGCCCGAACCCTTCACGGATGTTGTAGTTCTTCTTGCCAACTTCACGTAGCCCCCGACGGTTTATCAATCCGGTTCACGATGACCAAGTTATGGGCATTTTCCCGAGCCCCTTTGTTGTGTATCAAAAGAGGGAGAGTGCTGATTTTGCAGGAGCGGTCGACCGGGGTTTTACATTTTGCCTTCGAATTGAGACAGTGTTCCATCTCTTGGATCAGAGGTCGACCGTTACCTTACTAGCGGTCGACCGGTACTTCATTTTCTGCCAAACCCCCGCGGTTTTGGTTTGGTCTTACCACCCTTGTTTTTCGGTTTTCTTCCACTTAGTATATATTTGTAGTGGTTTATTTTGTAAAAGGGACCTAATTACATTCGTGTGCAAAGAAATAGATAAAAAGAGATTTTGTTGGTTTCTCTCTCTCTCCTAGGGCTCGATATTTTGCTTGTCATTTTTATCATCAACTTCATTTATTGCAAGTAAATTTCCTCCTTTATTGTTTCTTGTTGATCCTTGGTACAATGTGGTGCAATTAATGTTGTGCAAGAACTGATTACATTGAATGCTTATTCTCATTATGGTTATTACACTTACTATTATTTTAATGATGTGTTTTGATATGGTTGGTGTCATGAGTAGCTAATCTCCCTAGGTTGGGAGCATAAACCCACCTTGGAGAGTTCAGTTCTTGGTTTGGTTCAATGATTAAATCCAATAAATGGGTGTGTGGGTTGAGATTGGAGTTTCATAGGATTTTATCTTCTCTTATCATGTAAGGGTTGTATTTTAAGACTTAACTCCAATATCAACGCATTTGTCCGATAATATATCGTTACCTTCATCTTATATTGTTGGGTTGACATCCTTTATGTAGGATTGTTGATATTGGTATCTTATTCCCATTTGATTGTGATTTAATCAGAAGAACCCGTTGAGTTGTGCGCAACCGAGGTGGGGGAATGCTCCTTAACCTTTTGTTAAAGAATCTTTTCATAATCCTGTTTATAAATCTCGCTTGTCTTGTTTCTATTTTGTGTAGCGTTCCATTTATCTTGGTTCTCTTTGGTTCATTACAACACGTATAACCTAAATCATCTTTTCTTTTATCTTGTATTCTTGTTTATTGATTTTTAACTGAAATAATATCCTCGGTACTTCATATAATTCCCTGCGGAAATCGACCCCGGTCTTACCGGGCTTTTATTACTTTCGCGATTAGCGTACACTTGCGCTATACAATTTTCTGAGCGAGTCAAAGTTTTTGGCGCCGTTGCCGGGGAGTTATTAGTAACGACTATATTGATTTAGTTCTTTGTCGATAAACCTTTTGCATTTAATTGTTTGAGCTAGTGTTGTTTTGAAGGATAGGTCTTCTGTCCTAATGAGCAACGCTTAGAACCAAGGGATCGTCGGGGACTACAGACCACTATTTTCTTCTGAAGGCTCAAATAATCTCTACAATAACTTTGGGGAATTGTCTCAACATCGGTACTCACTTAATACGGCGCCATCCCAGACAGACTTGCCGTCCATATCACAATAACCGAGTGCACCCCCCTCGGTACTATCTTTTGAGCCCCATATGGAGTATAATTATGCACCCCCGCGGGGTGCTGCCCCTGTACGCCAATCATTTGGCGATTACCTCCGACTGGAGACAGTCTCCGTGCCCGGATGCATCACATTCCCGTTTAACCACAGAGCCTTCCACTTTCGGAATGGCATGATTAATCTTTTGCCTTCCTTTCACGGAATGGAAAATGAAAACCCTTATCGCCACATAAGAGACTTTGAAGAGGTGAGCAACACTTTTTCCGATCAAAATTGCACACCCGATCTTATGCGGCTTAAGTTATTTTCATTTTCCATTAAAGACAAAGCAAAAGATTGGTTGATTACCCTCCCCCCCAACTCTGTGGGGAATTGGCAGCAGTTGCAGGACCTCTTTTTAAAGGAATTCTTTCCCATACATAAGACAAATGCGCTCATGAAACAAATTCAAAACTTTCAACAATATGATCATGAGACGTTTGACAAATGTTGGGAACGCTTTAAATCTTTAAAGCGGTCTTGCTCGCATCACAATTTTGATCAGATGCGATTAATTTCAATCTTTCACGGAGGGCTTAATCCTTTGACCAAACAATTGGTCGAAATAATGTGTCAAGGTAGTCTTGTTGACTTGAGTAGTGAGGAGGTAGAGGCCCATTTCGAGTTTGTCTCAAAGACATCTCGGGGATGGACACATCGAACCCTTACGACCGAACTGTTCGTGATAACCCGGTCCCTCGTGGGCAAACCAGTGGTCTGAGTATCCTACAGGAAAATCAAGATACTCAGACCAAGTATGACCAGTTATGTCGTAGAATTGACACAATGGAACTCACACAACAACCCCCACCCATGGAAACCGTCAAAAAGGTTTCTATTGTGGAGGAAGTTGTGTGCATTATTTGTGACAACATTGGCCACCAAACGGGGGAGTGTCCTTCACTCCCTAGCATTAAAGGCCAGTTGCAAGAGCAAGCCAATGTTATAGGGGCATATCGGAAGCAATACTCCAATGCCCCGTTCGATCCCAATAACCCTCCCTACAATCCTAGTTGGAGGACAACCCATCCTCTGATGAGTTGGAAGGACCATAATTCCAATTCTCAAATAGCCCCAACTCCGAACTTTCAAGGCCCGTGTCAGCCCCCGTAATTCCAACAACCGCCCCCATATCAATCGCAGCAACATCCGCCCGCGGGACCACCCGCTTCGTATTTTCCTCCTCAGAGGCGCCATAATGAGGAACAATTCGCGACTGTTCAAAAAGTGTTAAAACTTGAACAGTCTATCTCGCAAATGGCGCGCACTATGCAAGAGATGCAAATCTCTCTTGCTCAATTGGTTCAGAATTCCCAAGGAGTCGCAAGACTCCTTCTCCCGGCACAACCTCAACCCAATCCCAAAATCCAAATGGGTAATGAGGGCTCCACCTCGAATACATCGCACACCGAGCACGCTAAGGGTATTTCCACCCTTAGGAGCGACAAAACGGTTGACAACAAAGTTGTGAGACCATCACCGGAGCCGCCCATTCACACTAAATCCCAAGGCAAAGTCGTTGCTACTGAGGACGTGCCATTGCACGGTCCCGCTAACATGGACGATGGCATCCCCAAAGAGGGAGATGAGCCTATTGTTGCGAAAGACCCAATTTGTCCCATACCGGCACCTTTTCCTCAACGGCTTGGGGTAAAGCCCACAAAAGCCTCCGAAGAGGGGTTTCTGGAGTTGTTCAAGCAAGTGAACATGAACATCCGTCTCCTAAAGGCAATCGAACATGTGCCCAAGTACGCCAAGTTTATCAAAGACTTGTGTACGGTCAAAAGGAGACAAAGTGTGCGCTCAAAGGCGTACATGGACGCCCAATCTAGTGCTATCATAACCAATGAAGTAGCCCCAAAATTCAAAGATCCGGGTTGCCCCACCACTTCATGTGTGATTGGGGAGACTAGAATTGATCGCGCCCTCCTCGATTTTGGAGCAAGTGTAAACTTGCTTCCTTATTCGGTATATCTCGAGTTAATGCTCGGTGATATTAAATCAACTCCTGTCACGTTACAACTAGTCGACCGTTCGACTAGGATACCTAGAGGAGTTGTAGAGGACGTGATTGTCCAAGTCAATTCTTTCTACTACCCGGTAGATTTTATCATACTGGACACTCAACCAGTACCTAATGGGAGTGCACAAATCCCTATCATTCTTGGGCGCCCATTTCTCGCCACCGTGAATGCGAACATCAATTGCAGAAACGGGGTGATGAAACTCTCATTTGGGAATATGACGGTCGAGGTCAATGTGTTCAACCTCCTCAAGCAACCCCAATTTTGCAATGAGAGTGAGGAAACGGTTGAATCTTTGGCTTGCATCGACACTCTTGTGCAAGAGTATTTTGACCTCTCCCATTTTCAAGATCCATTAGAGGCAATTCTTGCTAACTCCTTGGAAAGCGATTTGCTCCTCAATGATAAGGGCTCTGAAGATGCCCTTTATTCAAACTATTTTTACTGAATGGGGAGTTAATGGACATGTGTGATTCCCTCGAGCACTTTGAGGAGGTGAATGAAGGTTTGGATGGTAACAGCATAGATGGTGACGGTGGAAGTGACCTCACGCATAATGAAAGCGACGGGGTTAGCGAAGACTCGATGTGGATATCCCACTTTGAGAAACTACCCCCACGCGACTCTTTTCCTTTCCCGTCGAGTGTTTCAATGCCCAACCTCGAGCTCCAAACCTTGCCAAAGGAGCTCAAGTATGCTTTCCTAGGTGGTGAGAACACATTTCCGGTGATTATAGCGGCGAACCTTGACAATTGTCAAGAGGAGGCTTTACTTGGGGTGTTGAGAGAACATAAGAGTGCTATAGGATAGTGCATTTCCGACTTAAAAGGGATAAATCCCTCCATTTGCACTCATAGCATTTACTTAGAGGAAGATGCCAAACCCACTCGTCAAATGCAAAGACGGTTGAACCCGGTTATGAGTAAGGTGGTGATGGCGGAGGTGATCAAATTGTTGGATGTGGGGATAATCTACCCCATTTACGATAGCGAGTGGGTGAGCCCGACACAAGTCGTGCCAAAGAAGTCAGGTGTCACTGTTGTTGAGAGAGCAGAGGGTGACTTTTTACCCTCACGCATTCCGACCGGCTACCGCGTGTGCATTGATTATAGAAAGCTTAACGCGGTCACAAGGAAAGACCACTTTCCATTACCCTTCCTTGACCAAATTCTAGAACGGGTAGCCGGACATAGGTATTACCGTTTTCTTGATGGATACTCGGGGTACAATCAAATCGAAATATCCCCCGAAGATCAAGAGAAGACCATGTTCACTTGCCCGTACGACACTTTTACCTTTCGGAGAATGTCGTTTGGTCTTTGCAATGCTCCGACAACATTTCAACGGTGCATGCTTAGCATATTCAGTGACATGGTGGAAGACATTGTAGAAGTCTTCATGAACGACTTCAGTGTCTTTGGTAATACGTATGATGATTGCCTAGCCAATCTTAAAAGAGTGCTAGCGAGGTGTATTGAGAATAACCTTATTCTCAATTGGGAGAAGTGTCACTTCATGGTGACACAAGGGATAGTTTTGGGCCATATCGTCTCCAACAACGGTATTCAAGTTGACAAAGCTAAAACCGAAGTTATAGCCAACCTTCCCGCTTCGAAAAACCTCAAGGATGTAAGGTCCTTTCTTGGTCACGCCGGTTTCTACCGATGTTTCATTCAGGATTTTAGCTCGATCGCACGCCCCATGTGCACTGTTCTTGCTAAAGATGCTCCGTTTCTGTGGAGTAATTAGTGCCAAGAATCTTTCGATAAATTGAAATCGATGCTGACCATCGCCCCTATCATGCAAGTGCCCGATTGGAACCTTCCATTCAAGCTTATGTGCGATGCGAGTGATTATGCCGTGGGGGCGGTGCTGGGTCAGAGGAGGGATAAAAAACCGCACGTGATTTCTTATGCTAATCGCACGCTAGATAGTGCACAGATGAACTACTCCACCACGGAGAAAGAGCTACTAGCAATAGTTTTCGCGTTGGATAAATTCCGAGCGTACTTGGTTGGATCTCCCATTGTGTGTTTCACCGACCATGCCGCACTTAAGTACCTTCTTTCTAAGAAGGATGCGAAAATTAGGTTCATTCGTTGGGTTCTCCTCCTCCAAGAATTTGACCTCTCTATCAAAGATAAAAAAGGGGTGGAGAATGTAGTTGCGGATCACTTATCCCGACTTACATTTGATCATGATCATATCGACCCCATCCCAATCCGAGAGTGCTTCCCGGATGAGAAACTCATGGCTGTTGCTACGTTTCCATGGTTTGCTGATATCGCCAATATCCTTGTCACCGAGGCCTCCCCACCGCACTTTTCGTCTAAAGACAAGGAGAGACTTTCTATGGTGGCCCGGTCATTTTTCATAGATGACCCATACATGTACAAGATATGTCCGGACCAAATCATACGCAAGTGTGTCCCAAATGATGAGATCGCAAGTCTCTTGTTGTTTTGTCATGACGGTGCATGTGGGGGACACTTTTCTTCCCAAAAGACCGCCCTCAAAGTCTTACAATGCGGTTTCTATTGGCCAACGATCTTTAAAGATGCGCATGCCCTATGTAAAATTTGCGCCCGTTGCCAATCTACTGGGAAGATAACAAAAAGGAACATGATTCCCCTTGACCCTATTCTCATAATCGAAATTTTCGATTGTTGGGGAATAGACTTCATGGGTCCTTTCCCAAAGTCCAATCATTTTGAGTACATTTTAGTCGCAGTCGACTATGTATCAAAATGGGTTGAAGACATGCCTACAAGGAACAATACTGCCAAGGTGGTGTTAAAATTCCTCAAAGAGAACATTTTGGCTCGCTTCGGCACACCCAAAGCACTCATAAGCGACCAAGGCGTCCACTTTTGTAATGATATATTCCACCGCTTGATGTCGTAATATGGGGTAACCCATAAGGTCGCCACCGCCTATCACCCGCAAACCAATGGCCAAGAAGAATTGGCAAACATGGAGATAAAAGGCATTCTTGAGATGACTGTGGATCCTTTGACTAAAGATTGGTCATATAGGTTAACCGACGAGCTTTGGGCGTATCGGACGGCCTATAAGACACACCTCGGAATGTCCCCGTACCGTTTGGTTTATGGGAAAGCTTGTCACTTGCCGGTTGAGCTTGAGCACCGGGCATATTGGGCTGTAAAAAAGCTCAATTTTGACATTAACGAAGGCGGTGACCTTCGTAAGTTCCAACTCAACGAACTTGAGGAGTTGCGGAACGACCAATACGAGAATTCTCGTATCTTCAAGGCTAAAACCAAGGCCTCTGATGATAGAAGGATAGTGCGCAAGCACTTGGAGGTGGGCCACAAAGTCCTACTCTATGACTCTCGCCTTCACCTTTTTCCCGGGAAATTGCAATCCCGGTGGAACGGACCGTTCGTGGTGCAAAAGGTACACGATCACGGTGCCGTCGACATATTAAACCCAAGAACCGGAACCATTTCTAAGGTGAATGGGCAGAGGCTCAAGCCTTTCTTGGAGGGGTTCAATCCCGAGCTTGCTGAAATCCCTCTAGAGGATCCACCTCTTGCGGACTCCTCGGAGGGTGTCGCAACTTAGGTTTCGGATTGTCCCTACTTTTTTAGATAGCCTTGTTTCATATTGATTCCGAGGCAATCGTGCTTATGCACATTCGGTTATATATATATCACCCCGAGAGCGTCCCGTATTCGAGTTGAGAGAATTGTTGGTTTAGTTGAGATTTTAGAAAAAGGTGAGGAGGATTGGGAAAAACAGAGTTGCGGTCGACCGATAAAGTACTAGCGGTCGACCGCTGAAAGCATTCCAAACATACTGTCTCCACTCTCAGGGTAATTTTCGAAGTGAGGTCCACCGGTACTTAAAACGCGGTCGACCGCTGATTGTTCCTCGAGCTTACTGTCTCAGGTGCTAGGATTAAATTTAAAACGCGGTCGACCAGTCTCAGACCAACGGTCGACTGCACCCCTCAGTTATTTTTCCCTAGCCGTTTCATTTCCCCCTCATTTCTATTATACTCTCTCAACTTCTCCCATTCTCTCTTCACCCGAAATTCCCAAAATTCAGCCCTAAGTCCATTTTTTCTCTCCCCTTCCACTTCCATTACCCTCCTCCATCTTTCAAGGTATGAATCCCACTACTATTTTCATATTGCATTTGCTGATTGTGGGTATTCTTGGGTATGCTTCGTGATTTAGGGTTGATTTTTGTTGGGATTTTTGGGATAATTTTTTATTTGTTTTTGATGCTCTCATTGTTCTACTCATTTTCTCACTCACACACATATTTTCCATTGATTCATTGTGTTGATTGTGTTTCTGAATTGAATGATATGGTTTGTATTTGTTGTTGCCCCAAATTGTGCCCACACCCTGATTTTGTTACCTTGCAAACTGCTTTGTTGTTAAAATCTCATTCATGGCAAAATGTTAATGTTTATTCTTGAGATTGCCATGAATGGGGGATCTTTGTTGGTACAAAATTGCTCCACACCCCTGTTTTCCAGTTTTGCACGCCAAGTGTTTGTTCAAATGCCTCAATGAACATATTTTCATCTTTTGGACATTTTCTTGCTTGCAAATTCAGTCCTTACCATTGCAAATTTAGTTTCAAGTACACTGTTGTACTAATTTCTGTTTTACAGGTATAATGGGTGACGTTGACAAATACAAGCAGTCTCGATGCGTGCCTCCTAAAGGCATCGATGGGTTCCGTTGTGCCCAGGAAAAGGAGTGGTTCGAGGCGTTCTTTGAAACTTCAAAATGCCCGCTTGCGATCAATTTGGCGTGGAAAGTGGATGACCTTCCCCATCCAGTCATGGCCATTCTTAAGCGGTATAATTGGGACTCGTTTGTGGGAAGTCAAATCACGATAAATGAAGAACTTGTACGCATTTTCTATGCCTCATTGATCAAATGCAAGGGAGAAAAGGGTGTCTTTGAGGCTTTTGTACGTGGAGTGCAGATCACGTTTTGACGCAAGGACTTGGCCCGCTGGATGGGCAATGTGGCTGACCCGTTACCATTTGTGAGCCTCTCTGATGAGGCGACCTTTGATCTGGACACGCTTATAGAGTTTCTTGCCTCGAGAGAGGTTTGGACAAAGAAGATGTTCCGGTCGGCCGCAATGGCAGATTTACCGAGGCTCTTGCACTATGTCAACGTGCATTGTTTGATGGTTACCAACAATAGATCCGAGGTTCTCCATAAGCATGATGTTTTCCTCTACACACTGCTGAAACAATCGGGAGACATCAATCTCCCGCACAACTTTTTGGATCAGATGTATTTGGCATCTAAGGAAAAGGCATGGAACGTCTCCCTTCCATTGCCCGGTATAGTGACCCAAATTTTCATTCAAGCAAAGTGCCTCGAGTACCCTTCGGATAGGAAAGTGGACCCCAAACCCATCCTAACTAGAGATAACATCAGGAGGTGCTTGCAGCACTACTGGGGTGAGCCGGCAGTTCAGAAGAGACTGAGAGTGGTTGTTGAGGATGTTGACGAGGAGACAGAGCTGAGGAGGGAAGAGCAGGGGTCAGGCCAGCACACTGAGGTGCCTACCGCACTTACTGACACCCGCTTTGCTGCATTCGAGGCATGGCACGAGCGCATATGGGAGGAGACCCAGTTGCGGCTGGCGACTTTGGAGTCACGGTTTGACCAGTATGGGGTTGACCAGCTCCAGGACCGGACCGAGCGGCGACACGAGTTTCATATGGTCCAGGCCATGACGCGTGATCTCTATATCTAGCAGCATGGCCCTGAGGCGCCTCTTCCGCCGCATTTTCAGAGTCCGTATGACCCAGCTAATCGGGGTTCATCTAGTGGTGCGGGGTTCTAGTCCATTGTATGGGTTTGGGTGGTTTTTTCTGTATGGTTGATGATTTGTATCATTTTTGGGGGCGACTAAGCAAACTATGTATTCTTTGTTTTACTTTCTTCACATTGATTAAGATGCCTGTACTGAATTCTATGATATTAGTAATGATAATTTAGTTGTTGTTGAATTATTAGATTTTGATGTGTATACATTTTTTTTCCAAATCCTATGTCCACCATCAATTATCTAGTATCTGCATTTCAACCCCTCTAAACTATTGAAACTCATGACATGTTTCTTTCTAACTTAATCATTGTGGTACATATTTTTGTTTTTCTTATGTTGGTATAGGGCGCACGTTGATAACCTCGGACTTTACTCTAAATTGGGGTGATTTATTCTACTCCCTCTTTTTCTCATAATGTCTTTTAATTACATTGAGGACAATGTGCGATTCAAGTTAGGGGGTGTGTTTAGGCATCTCAATTTCTTTTTCATCCCTCTTGTGCCATATATATATAAATAAATAAATAAATAAAAATAAAAAATAAAATCAAAAATTATTTTCTTTATTTCTTTTCCCTCTTTTGGGCATTTTGCCCTATTTTCCTATGATAAACTTAATAATTGCCCTATCCAATTGCTAATTCAATAATGCATTTTCTATTTCTTTCATGTTATTAAACTCTAGTCCTTATATTATTCAACATTAGGGATAAATGCATGAATTAAACCTTGAAACCCATGAGCACTTGAGCATATTTTCTAAATCATTCGGTAGGACAATTATAGCTTGGTATCTTGTTGTTGCTTTGTGTACACTAAAAACCTAGTGAGTTTCGTGCTTTTCTTCGTTTCAGAGTGTTTATACATTACTCTCTTTCTTGAATAACGTAATTTGTTGGCGATCTCATTTTATTTTCATTGATTGCATATTAATTGATGTATCACATGAGCATAATTTTCAACGGTGTTGTGTCTCGAGAATCACATGAAACTTTAGGAAAGGATCTGGGGCTCTCTTTGTTGTTAACCCATATGACCTTGACCTTACCCTTATACATGTCCCTAGTCAACCCCGTTGAACCTAATTATGACCTTTCTTTTCGTCCCAATTCCCTAACCAACTCCACATTAGAGTTTTACACCATACACATTACCTTTCTTACCTATGTTTGGAATGATATTTGGGATTGAATGATGTTGTGTAGTGTGGGTGCAATTTAAGCAAGAGAAAGAGTGATAAAAGAAAAGAGAAAGTTGAAAAAGAGAAGAAAAATAGAAAGTTGAAAACAAAAGAGAAAGTATAGAAAAAGAAGAAAAGAAAAGAAAGAGAAATTTGTATATGATGTTCATAGTGATTCAATAATCCTTGTTACTCTCTCGATTGATATATTTAATGCGTGTTTGGATATCATGTTCCAATTTTGAAATTGCCCGCCATTTTTCATTATCCCAAGTATTTTCATCTCCGAACATTTTTCGTATCCGTAAATACATCCTTTCATTTCATTTCCCATAACCCCAAACCCACATTACAACCCAATAAAGTCCTATTTGATCCTAGGGCAACGTGATTCAAAGGTCGAACATTAGCGATAATCTGTTTATGTGCATTTCACATTGATTAATATGCGATATCCTTTCATGAGATTGTATTTTTTCACTTTTATATTGCGTTCTTCTTCTTTGACATGTGCGCGGCTTAGTTTCCTTTTACAATTACTCTTTATGCCCGCATGTCCCGTGTGTTACACCCTACTCCGAGTGTTTCTATTTGTTGAGTGTGATATCCGGAGAGGATTGAGTGGAAGCATGCTTTAATGGTTATCCGGGTTGTAGGCATTTTTACCGAATCAAATCTCTTTACATATGCATGCGCACCACTCACATTTGAGGTTTCAATTCCATGTAGTTATTCTTCTAATGTTCATAGTTTTGGATTATTGGGAAGAACCTCTCCTTTGCTTTGTTAATAATATGTTGAAATATCTAATTATTGTTGATTTTGGCATATTGGGTGTTTGGCCATGCATGTTTTGAGGAAATTCGATGTTTGTGGGTATCATCCCTGAAAACCCTCACGAGACAACACTCGTCCGCTAGGGAAACTTAGCGGTTTAACGGCTTGTTGCATTCGCTAAATGCAACCGTTCGTCCACGAAAGTGGCACTTTTTATGTGTATATATTGTTGCTATACTTACCGCACTTTTGTGGCGGGTTTTTGTTTTGTTTCATAGCCAGGGACTAGCAATGTGTAAGTTAGGGGGTGTGATTAGTCGCAAATATTGTATATCTTGCGCCCGTTAATTATGCATGCACGCTTGCGACCGTTATTTCACGTATTTAAGCTCTTGTACTGTATAACCTTTGGTTTCCATATATATATGCTTTGCGAGGTTTATTTGAGATTTGTAGGGATTGGAATGCTAAACGGTGCAAGTGTGCGTCATCCGAAAATGTTTAGTGCTTTACGCAACTTCAGGGGTAATTCTGTCATTCCTACATTCGAGCTCTGTGCCCGAACCCTTCACGGATGTTGTAGTTCTTCTTGCCAACTTCGCGTAGCCCCCGAAGGTTTGTCAATCCGATTCACAATGACCAAGTTATGGGCGTTTTCCCGAGCCCCTTTGTTATGTATCAAAAGAGGGAGAGTGCTGATTTTGCAGGAGCGGTTGACCGGTCCCAAAACAGCGGTCGATCGGGGTTTTACATTTTGCCTTCGAATTGAGACAGTGTTCCATCTCCTGGATCAGAGGTCGACCGGTACCTTACCAGCGGTCGACCGGTACTTCATTTTCTACAAAACCCCCGCGGTTTTGGTTTGGTCTTACCACCCTTGTTTTGCGGTTTTCTTCCACTTAGTATATATTTGTAGTGGTTTATTTTTTAAAAGGGACCTGATTACATTCGTGTGCAAAAAAATAGATAAAAAGAGATTTTGTTGGTTTCTCTCTCTATCCTAGGGCTCGATAATTTGCTTGTCATTTTCATCATCAACTTCATTTATTGCAAGTAAATTTCCTCCTTTATTGTTTCTTGTTGATCCTTGGTACAATGTGGTGCAATTAATGTTGTGCAAGAACTGATTACATTGAATGCTTATTCTCATTATGGTTATAACACTTACTATTAGTTTAATGATGCGTTTTTATATGGTTGGTGTCATGAGTAGCTAATCTCCCTAGGTTGGGAGCATAAACCCACCTTGTAGAGTTCAGTTCTTGGCTTGGTTCAATGATTAAATCCAATAAATGGGTGTGTGGGTTGAGATTGGAGTTTCATAGGATTTTATCTTCTCTTATCATGTAAGGGTTGTATTTTAAGACTTAACTCTAATATCAACGCATTTGTCCGATAATATATCGTTACCTTCATCTTATATTGTTGGGTTGACATCCTTCATGTAGGATTGTTGATATTGGTATCTTATTCCCATTTGATTGTGATTTAATCAGAAGAACTCGTTGAGTTGTGCGCAACCGAGGTGGGGGAATGCTCCTTAACCTTTTGTTAAAGAATCGTTTCATAATCCTGTTTATAAATCTCGCTTGTCTTGTTTCTATTTTGTGTAGCGTTCCATTTATCTTGGTTCGCTTTGGTTCATTACAACACGTATAACCTAAATCATCTTTTCTTTTATCTTGTATTCTTGTTTATTGATTTTAACTGAAAGAATATCCTCGGTACTTCATATAATTCCCTGCGGAAATCGACCCCGGTCTTACCGGGATTTTATTACTCTCGCGATTAGCGTACACTTGCGCTATACAATTTTCTGAGTGAGTCAGTATAGCCTTTTGGCAACACAACTCTTATGTTGCCAAAAGGTATAGCTTTTGGCAACACAACTATTTTTGTTGCCGTTGAGTGACTTTTGGCAACACAAATAATATTTTTTTATTATAAATTTGAAAAATTATAAAATACTTTTGGCAACATAATTGCGTGTTGCCAAAAGTATACCTTCAGCAACACAAGCCTGCTATGTTGCCAAAGGGTTTCCTAGACAGACAATAGGCAAAAAGATGACAACATAGCAAAATATGTTGCTAATACTTTTTAGCAACATATTTCTAACTTTAGCAACATAATTTGTATGTTGCGAATGGTGCAAATTCTTGTAGTGGGGATTGTGAAAGTGAAGAGAGAGATATAGTTCCCTTCCCAATTCTTATCCATCCGTGTGAGGCAGACATTTTTCAGGCGTGGGTGGAGAGAAAAAGAGTGCAAGTTCATTTTTTCAAGTCAAGCATTTTTTTTCTTGAGCCATGTGAACTGTCATAAGCATGGTTTGTTTGTCAGTCTTTTTTGGATACCCGTCATTTAATGACAACAAAAGGTTTAAGAGAGTTGAGCACGAGAGTGAGATAGTGAGAGAATGAGTGTTTACATGAATGAATATGAACATAAAATAAATCAGAACATAAGAGGGAGAGCGTACCTTCTTAACGTATACCCGATTTCAAGAAATCCCAAAGTACCATTGAATAAATTTCATGCGAGATCTTTAAGAAAAAATAGTTAAAAGAGGAAACACATGCATGAAGTGAGAGGTGTTGAAAAAAGTTCTATGAAAAGACAAAGAGGGTTTATTTTCAAATTAAAGTGACGATCCTTTTCTTGAGCCACACATTATCTTCTTATAAAAGAGATCCAAGATTTCAAATTGAGTGGTCTTTCTCTCTCTTCTCTAGGTAAAGAAGTTGGGTGGCCTATGTACGGGGTGGTTAGTAGGTGTTATACACAGTTTTAAGAGTCGATCAATTAATGGGTGGGTGAGAGCTAACCTTCACGGGGCCCTTTTTACGATCAGATTTGGTCAGTTGTGCCATGTCACAATGTTAAAGTTATGACGTGGAACAATATCAGACCCTTAGATCATCCCAAAAAATTTCATCACAACCATTAATTCGTTGGCACTATTAAAATACCCCTGACACACCCCAACCCAGTTACTTATAATTAAGTTTTAAAGTCAAAGTGAGTCAAACCATAATTAATCTAACCAAACCATAATCACGAGTTTTGATTTAAGAGTCATTATTGTAAATTCATATAACTGAAAACCTTTTTACAACATCAGAGTAATCATGCCCATAAAAACTTTCTTGAAGGATAAGTTAACTTAATTACATCATTTACATTTACACAAAATCATAGTTTCTCCCATTCCTATCTAACCCAACCCGACCTCCTAGATTTGGCAGTGACATCGCGTTACCTGAAAAATGTGAACATAGGAACCGTGAGCAAAATAGCCCAGTGAATGCATCACTACTATACTACTGCATGAATTTAAATGCAATAAATCATGTCCATATACTTATGTATTAACATATCCGGCTCATTCATAATGAATGACCAATTTTTCCGAATCATGATTCACATATCCTGTCTAAATAGACAAATCTCCCCCATTCCTGGTCGAGGAGTAACCCCTCATTTCGATAAACCGAAATGAACAATTTCATATTCATTTTATTATGATCATACCAATAACACGATACAAATATCTCTTTCCAGTGAGTACACTCACCTTGGTTGACAACTACGTATTCAGGTTTCCTTCTGGTGGAGCTGAACTGGGTTTATTAGACCTTACACCTGTCAATCCAACTAGATCAGTACTGAACCTCAATCATAAATATTATCATAACATAATTATGTAACTTTCCATGACTATACATCAACAATATAATTCCAATTAAGTCACATTCCATAAAACATAGGTAAAGGCAAAACAATGATATACATGTTGATAAGGTTACGGACATTCAACCGTAAGAAATACCTTATAAGTAATTTATAACCAAAGTCAAGTAAATATGAAATTATACTTGTCAATGTATATACACATGAAACATGTACTCAAAGTACCCTTCGTAAGGACGAAATACAAACATTCATTCAAGGGGTACCCAGTATGGCCTGCAATTATGGTCTTACATACTTACCCATCCTATATTCCTAAATTGTACAAATACAGGGGTCCAACCTCATCAATATGAAAACATATATGAATATACTATCCAGTACAAGTGACGGTGTAATGTTTCAAGCTTCCTAGGGCAAGTTATGACCGTTTCTCTACAACACAAGAAATCTGACCTACTAGCTCCTCTATTGTTCCTTCAACTTCCAAGAATTTTCATAATTTTCTCCAGCATAACTTTCCATGATTTTCAACCCATTTTCAGTACAGATACTTAATCATACATAATTAAAGTTTCATAATTGTTTGACTTCATTTGCTATCTCAAAAGCTTGACTAAACTCAGGGCATACCGAAATGAAGTATAAAAACAGAAACCATGTACCAACTTGAAATCATCATTACGGCCTAACAACAAGGAGATAAATTCTAATTTTCAGATATGATATGAATATATGAGTCTAATTTCATATCCAATTGGAATTTCTCAATTACAGTAAGTACACAAATAGATATGCAAGTTTGAATACAAGGGGTTTCAATACACAACAATTTTAAGGGTTTCTACATTCAACTTAACATAAACCTGCATATAACCATACATACATATAAAGGGCTAAAACTTTAGTAAACCTATGATGATTTAGATCATATAAATCAATAATATAAGATAAATAACTATAATTGTAATTTGGATTACCTTCAGGGCATTTTACGTAATTTCTACGGATTTTTCTACACCTTTTCTCCTCACTTTTCCTTCCTAACTTCTACCTCTCTTTACTCAAGCTAATAACACCTCAAACTGAACCTAGAGACTTATTTGCTGAAGAAATAAGGTTAAGGGAGAGTTTTAAGTCGGCCAAGGCTGCCTCCCAATCCATCCAATCAAATTAAAACATTTGGTTTAATAAAAGACAATTTACCACTTAAGGGAATTGACAGATTCTCCCCTTCTCGTAATTTCGACCTAAATTCTTACTCGAACATCCGTTTGATGCACCGTTTGTTGTCTTACAACCCTAACTCACATATATACAACTATGTAGTTTTCACCTCAAGTCAATTGTAATGTTACAAGGGTCAAAACTAGTCTTAAACAGGAACATTTCTATCGAAAATAACCCAATCTTGTGTTCGTAAATAATTCGACATTTCATGATTTATGAAAGTAGAATTATACTAACCATAATCACTTAACATTAGATATAATAATAACAAATTATTCATATCACATAAGATAAGTATAATTTAAATACAATTTATCATAATTATATACGGGTTGTCACAACCTCCCCTCCTAGAAAATTTCGTCCCCGAAATTTAATACGAATGACACTTACCAAACAAATGGGGATACTGTTTCTTCATGCTATCCTCCGTTTCCCAAGTTTCTTCTTTAATTCCAGTGCTCATCCACATAACTTTAACTAAGGGATTAACCTTATTCCTCAATACTTGCTCCTTACGATCAAGAATTTCCACCGGTTCCTCGATGTACGACAAGTCTTCTTTCAGTTCAATAGGTTGGGTTTTCAGTTGATGAGATGGATCTGCCAAATACTTACGAAGCATTGATACATGAAACACATCATGTAACTGAGATAAATCTGGAGGTAAAGCTAATCTATAAGCCAGGGGCCCAATTCTTTCCAACACTTCAAATGGTCCAATGTATCTTGGACTTAGTTTTCCCTTTTTCCCAAATATCATAACACCTTTCCATGGTGAAATACTCAGGAATACAAAATCTCCCTTCTGAAATTCCAATGGATGCTTCCTCTTATCTGCATAAAATTTCTGCCTGCTTTGCGCTATCTTTATCAGTTCCCGAATCATTTTGATCTTTTCAGTTGTTATATCTATCAATTCAGGACCCAAAATTTTCCTTTCACCCACTTCATCCCAACACAAAGGTGTTCTACATCTCCTCCCATATAAAGCTTCATAAGGAGCCATACCAATAGTCGACTGATAACTATTATTATACGAGAATTCCATCAATGGCAAATGATCATCCCAACTACCTTTGAAGTCAAATACACAGGCTCGTAACATGTCTTCTAATATTTGAATCGTCCTTTCTGATTGCCCATCAGTTTGTGGATGAAATGCAGTGCTGAACTTCAAACTTGTGCCCATGGCATTCTGGAGATGAGGCCAAAACTTATAAGTGAACGTTGGATCTCTATCTGATACAATTGACACCGATGCCCCATGTAAACGGATAATCTGATCAACGTACATACGTGCATACTTGTCAACAGTGTAGGTGGTCTTAACTGGGAGAAAATGAGCTGACTTCGTCAATCGGTCTACAATCACCCAAATAGAATCATGCCCCTTTGGTGACTATGGTAATCCCGTAACAAAATCCATCGTTATATGCTCCCACTTCCATTCCGGAATAGGCAAAGACTGCAATAATCCTGCCGGCTTCTGATGCTCTGCTTTTACTTGCTGGCATACTAAACATTTGGTTACGAATTCTGCAATCTCACGCTTCATATTGTTCCACCAATAATACTCCTTCAAATCTCTGTACATTTTGGTAGCTCCCGGATGCATAGAGTAAATAGAACTATGTGCCTCTTCTAATATATCCTTCTTTAAGGGTGGGTCATTTGGTACACAAATTTTATTTTTATAACACAACAATTCATCATTCTTAATCTCAAAGTCACTCTCTCTACCATCCCGAACTTCTTGTTTCTTCTTTTCAAGGAATGGATCACTGGTCTGCAAATTTCGTATGCGTTCGGCCAATAAAGGTCTCACTGTGACATGTGCTAATAATCCTCCACTTTTTGAAAACTTCAATTCAATCCCCATCAATACCAAGTCAAGAATATTTCTAACACGAGCTCACCGTATGCAACCGAGAATCCTTGATGATTTTTGACTCAAAGCATCTGCTACTACATTGGCCTTCCCAGGGTGATGATGAATGGTACAGTCATAGTCTTTAATCAGCTCTATCCAACGCCTCTGTCTCAAATTCAGTTCTTTCTGTGTGAACAAGTATTTCAAACTTTGATGATCTGTAAATATCTCACAAGTTTCTCCATACAAGTAATGTCTCCACAACTTTAAAGAAAAAATAATGGCTGCTAGCTCCAGATCGTGTGTAGGGTAGTTTCGTTCATGCGTCTTTAATTGTCTCGAAGCATATGCTATTACCTTCCCATTCTGCATAAGAACACATCCTAACCAATGAAATGAAGCGTCTGTATAGATCACAAAAGACTCATTCCCACATGGAATAGCAAGTATAGGGGCTGAAACCAACCGCTTCTTTAATTCTTTAAAACTGCTTTCGTATTCTTCATCCCATACAAACTTCACTTCTTTACGGGTCAACTTTGTCAATGGTAATGCTATTGCTGAAAATCACTTAATGAATCTGCGATAGTAACCTGCCAATCCTAGGAAACTCCTAATTTCTGTCACATTCTTAGGACTCTCCCATTCAACAATTGCTTCCACCTTCCTTGGATCAACATATATCCCATCTCTTGAGACAACGTGCCCTAAAAACACAATTTCATTCAACCAAAACTCACACTTGCTGAATTTAGCAAATAATTTCTTCTCTCTCAAAATCTGCAATACGAGTCTCAAATGTTTCTCATGTTCCTCCATGCTACGCGAGTAAATCAACACATCATCTATGAATACTATCACAAATGAATCAATGAAAGGGTGGAATACCCGGTTCATCAAATCCATAAAAACTGCCAGAGTATTAGTCAATCCAAAAGGCATCACCAAAAACTCATAGTGCCCATATCGAGTCCGAAAAGCTGTTTTGGAAATATCACAATCCTTCACTTTCAGTTGGTGGTAACCTGATCTCAAATCAATCTTCGAAAATACAGTGGCCCCCTGTAATTGGTCAAACAAGTTATCGATACGAGGTAGAGGGTACTTATTTCTAATGGTCACCTTATTCAACTGCCGATAATCAATACATAATCGCATTGTCCCATCTTTCTTTTTCACAAATAACACTGGTGCTCCCCATGGCGAAACACTAGGCCGAATGAAACCTTTGTTTATCAGATCTTGTAATTGAACTTTTAATTCTTTCAACTCTGCTGGTGCCATTCTATATGGAGCAAGATAAATTGGACCAGTACCTGGAACTAATTCAATAGAAAACTCTACTTCCCTATCGGGTGGCAATCCTGGCAATTCTTCTGGGAAGACATCAGAAAATTCTCTAACCACTGGTATATCTTCAACTTTAAGTGTTTCCTTACTAACATCAACAACATAAGCTAAATACCCTGTACAACCTTTACTCAATAACTTTCTACTCTTAATGGTTGAGATAAGACAATTAGGGACAACATTCCTTTCTCCTGTAAACTGAAACTAAGGTTCACCTGGCAGATGAAATGTAACTTCCTTTCGAAAAAAATCAATGTAAGCATGATACGATGATAACCAATCCATCCCCAGTATAATATCAAAATCCCGAATGGCCAACGGTATCAAGTCAACATAGAAATCTCTCTCACCCATTCGTAAGACACAATCTTTATAAACGTGCTCAACTAGAATTACACTTTCCATTGGGGTACAAATATATAAGGCACAATTGAGGAATGAATATGGTCTACCCAAATATGAAACAATATCTAATGCCACAAATGAATGCGTAGATCCAAGATCAATGAGTGCATATAAATCTTTGTTCGCAATAGAGAGTTTACCTGTAACCACTTCAGGTGTAGCATGGGCATCTTGTAGCGTCATCGTAAACACTCTTCCTCCTGCCCTCGATCCAGTTGCTTGTTCTGTACCTCTCCCCCTGGTGGAACTCCCTGGAGAAGATCCTTTATGAGGCCCCACACTATTGACTGAAATTGTTCTCGCTAACATAGGACAATTCTTTCTCAAATGACCCTTCTTGTGGCAGTTAAAACATTCTATATTCAGTAACTTTGGGCAATTTCTCTTTATATGACCTGATGCCCCATAAAAGAAACAAACATTCGGATCTCCTTGTGCTGAAACTCCTGAACCTCTTCCACCACTAGCTTCACCCCTTTGCAGACTACTTCCACCTCTACCCTATTGGAATTTCTTCCCTCCAAACCTCGAATATTCTGTATGACTACTCTTTTGATAATTTGGATCAAATCCGCTTCTCTTTACACCTCGCTCTCGATTCACTCTAGCTTCATTCACGTCCCTTTCTACTAGCATGGCTTTGTTCACCAAGGAGGAATAGTTAGAAGTCTCTAAAGCCGACAATCTAGATTTAATGACTAACTTAAGCCCATCGAGAAATCGGCTGCACATATCTTCCTCATTCCGTATAAACCTCGTAGCAAACTGAGATAAAGCTGTAAGTTTAGCTTCGTATTCTCTAACTGTCATACTCCCTTGATTCAACAAGAAATATTCCTTCTCCTTTTGTTTTTGATACATCGGAGGAAAATACTTATCATACAAGGCTTTAACAAAAGCATCCCATGAGATCACATTTCCACCTCCTGGAGTAATCAACAAATGTTTTGTGGCATCCCACCAGTACTTAGCTTCTCCTCTTAGCATATACGTCGCCAAGGTCACTCATTGATTGTCAGGCATTCTCATTACCCCAAAAATAATTTCAATCTCTTTAACCCAGACTTCTGCCTCTGCTGGATCAACTTCTCCTTCAAATGGAGGTGGATCCATTTTAATAATTTTCTCATGTGAAGTACTCCTTTCTTCCCGGTGTATAACCTCCTGAGCCCTGGCCAATGCTTGTGCCTCCAGTTGCCTGGCCTGTTATGCTTCCATCTGAGCCATAATTTTAGCTTGCTACTCTGCCATTAAAGTCATAGCACGTGCCAATTTTTGCATGTCTGTCAATTGTTCCGGGTCAGGTTCTACATATCCATGAACAGGTTGTTCAACCTCTGCTTCCGCTGCCATATTTGAAGCCTCATCTTCTATTCTCTCATTAACATTCCCTCGTTCCATTCTCTTATATCTGAAATGAATCAAAGATATAACAACATGCATATATACATATCTTTCCTACCATAATCGTTAGTATCAAACAAAATATACTTTTAACATTCACTGCCAAATCTAGACTCTTCTCACTCCAGAACCTCTAAAACCTAGGCTCTGATACCAAAAGCTGACACACCCCAACCCAGTTACTTATAATTAAGTTTTAAAGTCAAAGTGAGTCAAACCATAATTAATCTAACCAAACCATAATCACGAGTTTTGATTTCAGAGTCATCATTGTAAATTCATATAACTGAAAACCTTTTTACAACATCAGAGTAATCATGCCCATAAAAACTTTCTTGAAGGATAAGTTAACTTAATTACGTCATTTACATTTACACAAAATCATAGTTTGTCCCATTCCTAGCTAACCCAACCCGACCTCCTAGATTTGGCAGTGACATCGCGTTACCTGAAAAATGTGAACATAGGAACCGTGAGCAAAATAGCCCAGTGAATGCATCACTACTATACTACTGCATGAATTTAAATGCAATAAATCATGTCCATATACTTATGTATTAACTTATCTGGCTCATTCATAATGAATGACCAACTTTTCCGAATCATGATTCACATATCATGTCTAAATAGACAATTCTCCCCCATTCCTGGTCGAGGAGTAACCCCTTGTCATTAATAGACAAATCTCCCCCATTCCTGGTCGAGGAGTAACCCCTCATTTCGATAAACCGAAATGAACAATTTTATATTCATTTTATTATGATCATACCAACAACACGATACAAATATCTCTTTCCAGTGAGTACACTCACCTTGGTTGACAACTACGTATTCAGGTTTCCTTCTGGTGGAGCTGAACTGGGTTTATTAGACCTTACACCTGTCAATCCAACTAGATCAGTACTGAACCTCAATCATAAATATTATCATAACATAATTATGTAACTTTCCATGACTATACATCAACAATATAATTCCAATTAAGTAACATTCCATAAAACATAGGTAAAGGCAAAACAATGATATACATGTTGATAAGGTTACGGACATTCAACCGTAAGAAATACCTTATAAGTAATTTATAACCAAAGTCAAGTAAATATGAAATTATACTTGTCAATGTATATACACATGAAACATGTACTCAAAGTACCCTTCGTAAGGACGAAATACAAACATTCATTCAAGGGGTACCCAGTATGGCCTGTAATTATGGTCTTACATACTTACCCATCCTATATTCCTAAATTGTACAAATACAGGGGTCCAACCTCATCAATATGAAAACATATATGAATATACTATCCAGTACAAGTGACGGTGTAATGTTTCAAGCTTCCTAGGGCAAGTTATGACCGTTTCTCTACAACACAAGAAATCTGACCTACAAGCTCCTCTATTGTTCCTTCAACTTCCAAGAATTTTCATAATTTTCTCCAGCATAACTTTTCATGATTTTCAACCCATTTTCAGTACACATACTTAATCATACAGAATTAAAGTTTCATAATTGTTTGACTTCATTTGCTATCTCAAAAGCTTGACTAAACTCAGGGCATACCGAAATGAAGTATAAAAATAGAAACCATGTACTAACTTGAAATCATCATTACGGCCTAAAAACAAAGAGATAAATTCTAATTTTCAGATATGATATGAATATATGAGTCTAATTTCATATCCGATTGGAATTTCTCAATTACAGTAAGTACACAAATAGATATGCAAGTTTGAATACAAGGGGTTTCAATACACAACAATTTTAAGGGTTTCCACATTCAACTTAACATAAACCTCCATATAATTATACATACATATAAAGGGCTGAAACTTTCGTAAACGTATGATGATTTAGATCATATAAATCAGTAATATAAGATAAATAACTAGAATTGTAATTTGGATTACCTTCAGGGCTTTTTACGTAATTTCTACGGATTTTTCTACACCTTTTCTCCTCACTTTTCCTTCCTAACTTCTACCTCTCTTTCCTCAAGCTAATAACTCCTCAAACTGAACCTAGAGACTTATTTTCTGAAGAAATAAGGTTAAGGGAGAGTTTTAAGTCGGCCAAGGCTGCCTCCCAATCCATCCAATCAAATTAAAACATTTGGTTTAATAAAAGACAATTTACCACTTAAGGGAATTGAGAGATTCTCCCCTTCTCGTAATTTCGACCTAAATTCTTACTCGAACATCCGTTTGATGCACCGTTTGTTGTCTTACAACCCTAACTCACATATATACAACTATGTAGTTTTCACCTCAAGTCAATTGTAATGTTACAAGGGTCAATACTAGTCTTAAACAGGAACATTTCTATCGAAAATAACCAAATCTTGTGTTCGTAAATAATTCGACATTTCATGATTTATGAAAGTAGAATTATACTAACCATAATCACTTAACATTAGATATAATAATAACACATTATTCATATCACATAAGATAAGTATAATTTAAATACAATTTATCATAATTATATACGGGTTGTCACAACCCCTCTGTCTTATATATATATATATATATATATATATATATATATATATATATATATATATATATATATATATAGAGAGAGAGAGAGAGAGAGAGAGAGAGAGAGAGAGAGAGAAGCAAGTGTGACACCCCGACTAATAAATACCGGGTAGCTACTCCTTTATTCAAATTAATCCAAAATGTCAAGTTGGTCCAGTTCATAGCATCACTGTCGAAATCATTTAAACAATTACAAGCCACCTAATATTTAAAAGTGAGTTGTCAATTTTAATTAAACTAGATTAAGATGCAACAAGTATTAAATTATGAAATAATGATACCACAACCACATTACAGTCACATTAAAATAATAAAAGAATAAATGAATCTGGAGGAACACTCCTCGGAAATAATCCGAAATAATGAATAAAACTGAATACAAAGTTTGAACCACTAAGTAATAAAATCCAAAACTGAAATGAAACTGAGTAAATAAGCTGTCTCTAAAAGAAAAGGGGCAATATGCCCTGCAGATGAATAAATCTGAAATAGTGTCAAGATAGATAGTGGAGGCGTCTACTATCGAGGTCCTATAACTTCCACAGCAGCTACAGCATGTCACTGGAATGGAACTCCTATGCTTGGTGTCCTTTTGGCTGGGCACCTAAAAGGGTTTTACAATAAAATATATTTGAAAGCAAACGGGTCAGAGCCTGATTGTGAAAACATTTTAAAATATAGAAAGTGTTTAATATCATTAAACAGTGAATATAAAATACATGATAGTGCGTGCACTTACATGAGCTCCTCACCTCTCAACTAAATGTGCACACCTATCGTACCCGTACCCGTTCTAGTTATTCTACTATCTAACTAGTCCAATCCGTAACCTGACATTACTATACAAATCGAAGTTCGATTCCCATCATCTTAATATAAACTGGAAGTCTTACTGTTATTACTCAGAATTAGTTGTGATAATTACTAAGAGTTTTCCCATATTTAACTCTACAAAGATGTTACATTAATTCACACTTGTACTTATATGAACAGTTCATTTCAATATCTCAGTATATCAATCTCATCATAAATATACAATAATAGCACCCCTAGACTAAGCTCTGGTGCACACATACTCTGCTATAAAATCCCGGTACATCACGTACATAAGGATCTCGTATTCCGAATCTCTCAGGAACCGTTTCGACAAGTAACAAACACACATAATGGAGGCGAACATAGTTCACATCACATGGGTCACGCACATACCTACGCTCCCATGATCAGCAGACTTATTAACTCCTCAATAAGTCATTCTCTGATCTATGTCCTTAAGGTACCAATCTAAATCCCCCCGTAGGCACACAAAGATTAGATGGCCCTGATCGAACGCCGACCTCCCGTGATAGCAAGTATGGTAGGTATGTTATACACAGATAACCACATATACTAAGAATTCACACATCTTAGATATATTATAATATTAGTATAGGTATATTTTACATTCCTATACCGTCATTAATGTAGTACACTAACAAGTCCCCGAATAATATACATCATTTGTTGACTAACTCTTCTCACGTCGCAAATTCAAGTACTTATCTCCTAACCCATAGATGTCATCCGGTTTATTACAAAAATTCTAGGTTTTAATCCTCACTATACTTCAATCTCACAACTATACTCACTAGTCAACAAGGGAAGGTTAACACTCAATTAAATAAGTCTACTGGAAGTTCGAAATAAAAATCAGGCCTAAAAAGACCATTCGGTCAGCTCGTTAGAAATCTCGTTCAAACGAGGTGGTTCGAACGAGTGTCATTCGAACGAATGGCTTCGAGCGAACTACCAACTCGTTAGAAGGGGTACTGTCATCTCGTTAGAAGTCTCGTTCGAACGACCTGGGTTGGTCTTCTAACGAGATGGCAAAAAACACCCAGAAATTTTCCAACTTGTTTTTCTTCAATTCCTTTTCTCTAGAATCCATTCTAAGATCATCCCAATTAAGTTTTATTGTTATTAAACTAATATAAGTCCTCCTAGGTCGCTTCTAAACATATTTTTGGGGTCAAATCCTCCTAATCAACATGCAATTATCATAAATCCCCAAAGTTTCCCCAAACCCTATGAACATGGGTCCAGAATTTTATTGTACCTAAATACTCATCATTAATCTGTTTTTAAGTCATCAAACTTTGGTTTTTGGTTACCAATTTCATCCATAATCATTCTACATGCTATCCCTAACCAAAATTAAGAGTTTCTACAACAATCCCATTGGTTTTTCATCAAAACTTTCAAAGCATATAAGGTTTCTATACTAAACATGGAGGAAATATTCATTGCAATTAATGACATCAAATCACTTGCCTTAAATACGATGTTTTGGTTCGTTGTTGATGATCAAGGGTTGGTTCTCTCTTCTTTCCGGTCACAAATTCCTTTCAAAATGCTGGTGATGGAGGATGGTTTGGTTAGGAACCTCTTTTAACCTCTCTCTAACTCCTCTCAAAACTCCCGTAGCCCACTATCTTGTATTTGGTTGCTAATGGCCTTAGTGGAATCACTAATTATTAATACATAACTGTCAAAATTCGCGGTTTTAATTCCTAAATTTTCAAAATTACCAAAATACCCTTCTAAGTTGCCGGTTTGACCAAAAAGTGCCCCGGAACCCAAATCGAACTCCCGACTAGTGTTTTCTGACTATTTCGACCCTTCCGGATTTGTTGGCGCACTCAAAATGACCATTCGGTTGATAAAAATATAAATTAATTTTTAATCTAATTAAATTCATTCCTGACGCGATTGGCACGTGCGTCCCAACTTAATTTCCCAAATTGTCATATTTCTGCCTCGTGACAATTTTAGTATTTTCAATACTCACATATTACCATATATACTCCGTAATATTTAATTTTAACATCATAATCAAATACCAACTCACATCTCACTAGTATTTACCTCCGGATTAATTTTCAATTAACTCTCATTTAATTCAATTAATCCATTAAATAAAAATCAATATAATTACGGGGTATTACATACTTCCCCCCTAATAATAGAATTTCGTCCTGAAATTCGGAACTAAAGAGTACCTGGTACGAATAACTCTAGATAACGCTCGCGCATCTCATCCTCGCGCTCCCGTGTGGACTCCTCGGCATTATGATGCCGCCACTGAACACGTACTAACGGTACTATCTTCGACCTCAGTTTCCTCTCGCTATGGTCCAGAATAGAAATTGGCCCTTCCTCGTAGGAACTATCAGGCTGAAGATCGATGTTCTCTAAAGCAATGTGGGTATGATCCAAATTGTCCCTAAGATATCCCCTTAGCGAGGAAATATGGAACACGTCATGAATCCTATGCAAGTTCTCCGGTAACCCAAGTCTATACGCAACTGGCCCAATCCTCTCGATGATAAGGAATGGTCCCACATATCTTGGAGCCAGTTTCCCCTTTTTCCCAAAACGCATAATCCCCTTCATCGGAGATACTCTGAGTAGCACCTGGTCCCCCACCTGGAACTCTCTGAAGAACCTCTTGGCATCAACATAACTCTTCTGTCGGTCCTGAGCTACCCGAATACAGCTCTGTATCATCTCTATCCTTGTCGAAGTGTCTTGAATCACTTTCGGCCCAAGTAGTTTGTTATCCCCCACCTCTAACCAACATGTTGGGGAACGACAAGGTCTACCATACAATGCCTCGAATGGAGCCATGCCAATGGTGAACTGGTAGGAGTTATTATAAGCAAACTTTGTCAGTGGAAGGTACTGCTCCCAACCACCTCCAACGTCTAGGATGCACATACGCAACATGTCCTCCAACATCTGATTCGTCCTCTCGGTTTGCCCATCTGTCTGCGGGTGGTACACCATACTCAGCCGTAACTCCGTACCCATGGCCTCCTGGAAACTCTCCCAAAATCATGAAATAAATATCTTATCTCGGTCGGACACGATATTGAGAGGCACCCCATGAAGTCTCACTATCTCCGGTATGAAAATCTGAGCATACTATCCCATAGTGTAATCTTTCCTCACGGGTAGAAAATGAGCAACTTTGGTCAACCGATCCACAATTACGCATATGGAGTCGTTACCCCTCTGTGACGTAGGTAACCCCGTGATGAAATCCATGGAAATGCTCTCCCATTTCCACATAGGGACCTCTAATGGTTGTAGAATCCCTGCAGGTCTCTGATGGTCCACCTTTACCAGCTGACAAGTGTCACATTTAGAAACGAACTCGGTAATATCTCTCCTCATCCCGCTCCACCAGTATTGTCACCTCATGTCCTGATACATCTTATCCCCATCAGGATGTACCGCGAATCGCAAACCGTGCGACTCTGTCATAACCTCGTGTCGCAAGTCCTCCTCTTTCAGAACAACCAGTCTCCCATTAAAGCATAATCCCCCGTCTGAACTAACGGTATAGGACTCGGATCCCTCTGCTAGTAATCGAACTATCTGCTCTTGACAGAACGAGTCTTTTGCCTGGGCCTTTATCACCCTCGTAACAATCTGAGGTGTAAAAGTCATCACAGACATGAATGATCGGGCCACTGCATCCTGGTGTCCCAACTCCTTCCACTAGCTTTCCACACCTCGGCCACCTCATCTACTGGCCTACGGCTCAATGCGTCTGCTACCACGTTAGCCTTCCCTGGGTGATATTGGATATCGAACTGATAATCCTTTACAAACTCAAGCCACCATCGTTGACGCATATTCAGTTCCTTCTGCATGAAGAGGTATTGTAGAGACTTATGGTCTGTGAACAAACGGAATTTCTCCCCCAGGAGATAGTGTCTCCAAATCCAAAGAACAAATACAACTGCCGCTAACTCCAAGTTGTGGGTGGGGTAATTCTTCTCGTGAGGCTTAAGCTTATGTAAAGCATAAGCTATGGCATGACTCTCTTGCTGCAGTACACCTCCAAGTCCTTGTAAAGATGCATAGGTGTAGACTAGATACTCAACTCCGGTCTGGGAAATGCTAACACAGGTGCTGAGGTCAACTTATCCTTCAGCTCATCGAATGCCAATTGACAGGCATCACTCTAGATGAATGGTACACCTTTACGAGTCAGATGTTTCAAAGGACCCGCTATCTTAGAGAAACCCCGAATAAATCTCATGTAGTATCTGCTAAGCCCAAGAAACTACGGATCTCAGTCGTTGTCGTGGGCTGTCCCCACTCCCTTACCGCGGATACCTTCCCCAGATCAACAGATATCCCCCGATCTGAAATGATATGCCCCAAAAACTGAACCTCCTTTAGCCAAAATCCACATTGCTCATACTTTCTCGTTCTGATGTAGTGTCTGCAAAAACCTGTTTCAAATGCTCAACTTGCTCCTCTTCTGTCTGGGAGTAAACCAGAATGTCATCAATAAAGACGATGACGAATTGGTCTAGGAACTCTCTGAACACCCTATTCATCAAGTCCATAAACACGGTTGGAGCGTTGGTTAGGCCAAAAGGCATAACTCGAAACTCATAGGAACCACATCTCGTCCAAAAAGCAGTCTTCGAGACATCCTGTTCCCTAATACTTAACTGATGGTATTCGGATCACAAGTCAATCTTTGAGAAGAAGGAAGCTCCTCTCAGCTGGTCGAATAAGTCATCGACTCGGGGCAATGGATACTTATTCCGTATCATGACTTTATTCAACTCCCAATAATCTACACACAACCTCAACGATCCATCCCTCTTCTTTACTAACAACACAAGGGCACCCCACGGTGAAGTACTCCTTCCGATAAACCCCTGACCCAACAACTACTCTATCTGATCCCTTAGCTCTCTCATCTTTGATGGAGCCATACGGTAAGGGGCGCGGGCAATTGACCGAGTCCCTGGCGTCAAATCGATAACAAAATCTATCTCTTTACTAGGAGGTAATCCAGGTATATCCTAAAATACATCAGCAAACTCCCTAACAACTGGAATCGAATTGAGTGGTAATACCTCTTCCTTAGAGGTCTCCTCCTCTATATAGTACAAGTGAGTGGACAATCCGCCCTCAGGGCGAGGCATCGCCACTAAAAACATATCCTGCCCGGGTATGGCAAAAATGATACTCCTGCTGAAACAGTCAATCATGGGTCTGTACGCAACTAGCCAATCCATACCAACAATCGCATCGTACTCAATCATCTCTAATACTAACATATCAGCAGGAAAAGTAAATCTCCCGATCTCTATATCCACACCTCGACAAATAAGAGAAATCATAGAACCCCTACTCAATAGTGAATCTACGCAAGTAATCATGCTCTCTGCAGTGTCTAACAACCCCAAAGTGCGTACAAATCTCGTGGCAATAAAATAGTGTGTGGCCCCCGTATCAAATAAAATATGCCCCATAGTCCCCTGAATAGAGAACATACCCTCAATAGCAGGTGGATCATGTGGGACTACAGCCTACTGGAGTTGGTAAACTCGCCCGTACTGAAGTTGTCCCTGCTGGACTGGGACTGCGGGAATGGGTGGCAAAACTGGCATCTGCGGTGGTGCTGGGAGGGCGAAGGGAAACATAGGTCTCTAGGGCTCATGTCGAGCACCCTGCTGCTGCTGTTGTGGGTCCCTGCCCTATCAGGACACTCCTGACGTTTGTGGCCAATCTTTCCACAAGTGAACCATTTCCCCAAAAAATTTCCCCCTCTCTAACCCTGCTGCCCACGACCCTGGTAGCCATTGCCATTCCTCCCCTGGTCGTGCTAGCCCTGATAAAACTGCTGCTGTTGGCTATACTGGTCGTGCTAACCCTGATGGCCATGATGACCCTGCTGGCCATGACGAAAACCTCCCTGTCCATTCTTGAAACCTCCGGATTTGAATCTCTTAGAATCCCCCTGTTGGGAACTCTGATCACCCTGCTTGTGCTGACCCTGAGCAGATTGTGCCCCGCTGGCACCATTTCCCCCTGTCTTACCCTGATGGCTGGACTCTCATGATCTCTTACCCTCGGACAAGTGAAAGTGGTGATCCTGGCAGTGAAGCAGTGCTGCGTTAACTACATCAGAATAAGTGGCCAATGAGAGATTACCCAATAAGTGCTGACGGATCCTCCAAGTGAATCCATCCATGAACTTCTGTATCTTTTTCTCCTATGTCAGAATCTCATCGGGGACAATGTTTAAGAGATTAGTGAACTCAGCCTCATACTCTGCCACGGTCTTCCCTTCCTGTTTGAGGTTCATTAACTTCCTCCTCATTTCGGTGTGAACGGCTGATGGAAAATACTTACAATTGAACCGCACCCAGAACTCCTGAATAGAAAGGACATCTCTCTCCTCCGAGGTGGTAATAGACTCCCACCACTGCAACACTGACCCCACTAGCTTAAAAGTAGCCACTATCTGTCTTTGTACATTCGTACACTCGTACATCCTCAAGTGCCTTTGGATGTCCTTCTTTCACTGACTGGACACAACGACATCGGAGCTACCTGCAAACTCCGGAGGGTGTGCTTTCTGAAAAGCATCACGAACACGTTCCCAAGAAGATGGGAATGCATGATCCTGTACCAGCGCTACTACCGGTGCTTGGGGTGGTGCCTGCTGCACAACTGCTAGGGCGACATTTACCGCTTGGGCTACAATAGCGACAACCTCTGTGGCATTCATGGATCCCTGAACTGGTGCAGGCTGTGGCTTGGGCTGAGCATCCCTGGGAACTCGCTGTGCACGTCATTGAGGCATCTGAAATGAGAGTAAAGTCTTATAAGTTCGCAGTTATTATCTCAAAATAGCTGAAGAGTGTATGATATACAAGAGAGTACACCAATCCTAAAATATAGGGCTCTACATCAAAGATTGCCCAGCGAAAACATAACAAGCCGTACAGATCCTAAGGACACTAGAACCTGATGCTCTGATACCACCTGTGACACCCCGACTAATTAAATACCGGGTAGCAACTCCTCTATTCAAATTAATCCAAAATGTCAAGTTGGTCCAGTTCATAGCATCACTGTCGAAATCATTTAAATAATTACTAGCCACTTAATATTTAAAAGTGAGTTGTCAATTTTAATTAAACTAGATTAACATGCAACAAGTATTAAATTATGAAATAATGATACCACAACCACATTACATTCACATTACAATAATAAAGGAATAAATGAATCTGGAGGAACACTCCTCAGAAATAATCTGAAATACTGAATAAAACTGAATACAAAGTTTGAACCACTAACTAATAAAATCCAAAACTGAAATGCAACTGAGTAAATAAGCTGTCTCTAAAAGAAAAGGGGCGACATGCCCTGCAGATGAATAAATCTGAAATAGAGTCAATATAGATAGTGGAGGCGTCTACTATCGATGTCCTATAACTTCCACAGCAGCTACAGCATGTCACTGGAATGGAACTCATATGCTTGGTGTCCTTGTGGCTGGGCACCTAAAAGGTTTTTACAAGAAAATAGATTTGAAAGAAAGCGGGTCAGAGCCCGATTGTGAAAACAGTTTAAAATATAGCAAGTGTTTAATATCATTAAACAGTGAATATAAAATACATGATAGTGCGTGCACTCACATGAGCTCCTCACCTCTCAACTAAATGTGCATCCCTATCGTACCCGTACCCGTTCTAGTTATTCTACTATCTAACTAGTCCAATTCGTAACATGACATTACTATACAAATCAAAGTTCGATTCCCATCATCTTAATATAAACTGGAAGTCTTACTATTATTACTCAGAATTAATTGTGATAATTAGTAAGACTTTTCGCATTTTTAACTCTACAAAGATGTTACATTAATTCACACTTGTACTTATATGAACAGTTCATTTCAATATCTCAGTATATCAATCTCATCATAAATATACAATAATATCACCCCTAGACTAAGTTGCGGTGCAAACATACTCTTCTATCAAATCCCGGTACATCACGTACATAAGGATCACGTATTCCGAATCTCTTAGGAACCGTTTCTACAAGTAACAAACACACATAATGGAGGCGAACATAGTTCACATCACATGGGTCACGCACATACCTACGCTCCCATGATCAGCAGACTTATTAACTCCTCAATAAGTCATTCTCTGATCTATGTCCTCGAGGTACCAATCTAAATCCCCCCGTAGGCACACAAAGATTAGATGGCCCTGATCGAACGCCGACATCCCGTGATAGCAAGTATGGTAGGTATGTTATACACAGATAACCACATATACTAAGCATTCACACATCTTACATATCTTATAATATTTGTAGAGGTATATTTTACATTCCTATACTGTCATTAATGTAGTACACTTATAAGTTCCCGAATAATATACATCATTTGTTGACCAACTCTTCTCATGTCACAAATTCAAGTACTTATCTCCAAACCCATAGATGTCATCCGGTTTATTACAAAAATTCTAGGTTTTAATCCTCAACGTACTTCAATCTCACAACTACACTCACTACTCAACAAGGGAAGGTTAACACTCAATTAAATAAGTCTACTCGAAGTTCAAAATAAAAATCAGGCCTATAAAGACCATTCTATCAACTCGTTAGAAACCTCATTCGAACGAGGTGGTTCGAACGAGTGTCGTTCGAACGAATGTATTCGAATGAACTACCAACTCGTTATAAGGGGTACTGTCATCGCATTTGAAGTCTCGTTCGAACGAGGTCATTCGAACGTCCTGGGTTGGTCTTCTAACGAGATGGCAAAAAACGCCCAAAATTTTTCCAACTCGTTTTTCTTCAATTCCTCTTCTCTAAAATCCATTCTAAGATCATCCCAATTAATTTTTATTATTATTAAACTAATCTAAGTCCTCCTAGGTCGCTTCATAACATATTTTTGTGGTCAAATCCTCCTAATCAACATTCAATTATCATAAATCCTCAAATTTTATCCCAAACCCTATGAACATGGATCCAGAATTTTATTGTACCTAAATACTCATCATTAATTCGTTTTTAAATCATCAAAGTTAGGTTTTTGGTTACCAATTTCATCCATAATCATTCTACATGCAATCCCTAACTAAAATTAAGAGTTTCTACAACAATCCCATTGGTTTTTCATCAAAACTTTCAAAGCATATAAGGTTTCTACACTAAACATGGAGGAAATATTCATTGCAATTAATGACATCAAATCACTTGCCTTAAATTCGATGTTGTGGTTCGTTGTTGATGATCAAGGGTTGGTTCTCTCTTCTTTCCGGTCACAAATTCCTTTCAAAATGCTGGTGATGGAGGATGGTTTGGTTAGGAACCTCTTTTAACCGCTCTCTAACTCCTCTCAAAACTCCCGTAGCCCACTCTCTTGTGTTTGGTTGCTAATGGCCTTAATGGACTCACTAATTATTAATAAATAACTATCAAAATTTGTGGGTTTTAATTCCTAAATTTTTAAAATTACCAAAATACCCTTCTAGGTTGCCAGTTTGACTTAAAAGTGCCCCGGAACCCAAACCGAACTCCCGACTAGTGTTTTCTGACTATTTCGACCTTTCCGGACACGTTGGCGCAATTAAAATGACCATTTAGTTGATAAAAATATAAATTACTTTTTAATCTAATTAAATTCATTCCTGACGCGATTGGCACATGCGTCCCAACTTAATTTCTCCAATTGTCATATTTCTGCCTCGTGACAATTTTAGTATTTTCAATACTCACATATTACCATATATACTCCGTAATATTTAATTTAACATCACAATCAAATACCAACTCACATCTCGCTAGTATTTACCTCCGAATTAATTTCCAATTAATTCTCATTTAATTCTAGGTTTTAATCCTCAACGTACTTCAATCTCACAACTATACTCACTAGTCAACAAGGGAGGGTTAACACTCAATTAAATAAGTCTACTGGAAGTTCGAAATAAAAATGAGGCCTAAAATGACCATTCGGGCAACTCGTTAGAAATCTCGTTCGAACGAGGTGGTTCGAACGAGTGTCGTTCGAAAGAATGGCTTCGAACGAACTACCAACTCGTTAGAAGGGGTACTGTCATCTCGTTAGAAGTCTCATTAAAACGAGGTCGTTCGAACGACCTGGGTTGGCCTTCTAACGAGATGGCAGAAAACGCCCAAAAATTTTCCAACTCGTTTTTCTTCAATTCCTTTTCTCTAAAATCCATTCTAAGATCATCCCAATTAAGTTTTATTGTTATTAAACTAATCTAAGTCCTCCTAGGTCTCTTCTTAACATATATTTGGGGTCAAACCCTCCTAATCAACATGCAATTATCATAAATCCCCAAATTTTACCCCAAACCCTATGAACATGGATCCATAACATTATTGTACCTAAATACTCATCACTAATCCGTTTTTAAATCATCAAAGTTAGGTTTTTGGTTACCAATTTCATCCATAATCATTCTACATGCAATCCCTAACCAAAACTAAGAGTTTCTACAATAATCCCATTGGTTTTTCATCAAAACTTTCAAAGCATATAAGGTTTCTACACTAAACATGGAGGAAATATTCATTGCAATTAATGACATCAAATCACTTGCCTTAAATTCGATGTTGTGGTTTGTTGTTGATGATCAAGGGTTGGTTCTCTCTTCTTTCCGGTCACAAATTCCTTTCAAAATGTTGGTGATGGAGGATGGTTTGGTTAGGTACCTCTTTTAACCTCTCTCTAACTCCTCTCAAAACTCTCGTAGCCCACTCTCTTGTCTTTGGTTGCTAATGGCCTTAGTTGACTCACTAATTATTAATAAATAACTATCAAAATTCGTGGATTTTAATTTCTAAATTTTTAAAATTACCAAAATACCCTTCTAGGTTGTCGGTTTGGCCTAAATGTGCCCCGGAACCCAAATCGAACTCCCGGCTTGTGTTTTATGACTATTTCGACCCTTCCGGACACGTTGGCGCACTCAAAATAACCATTCGGTTGATAAAAATATAAATTATTTTTTAATCTAATTAAATTCATTCCTGACGCGACTGACACGCGCGTCCCAACTTAATTTCCCAAATTATCATATTTCTGCCTCGTGACAATTTTAGTATTTTCAATACTCACATATTACCATATATACTCCGTAATATTTAATTTTAACATCATAATCAAATACCAACTCGCATATCACTAGTAATTCTCATTTAATTCAATTAATCCATTAAATAAAAATCAATAAAAATACGGGGTATTACAGCAGGCTCCTGTGCACACTAAGTTTGCACAGTGCTGGCGCACACCAATTGTTTTAAAGCATTAAAAAAATATTTTTGAGTTGATTTTTATGTGATATTTAAACATTTCAACGGACCCATGTAAAAAAAATCAACTCAAAAAACGTTTTTTGCTATTTTTAAAAAATCGGTCAAACTTTCATAGGTTTTAAAGTGCTTAAAAGCAGCGAAAGTTTGACCAATTTTTTAAAAATGGAAAAAAATGTTTTTTGGAGCTGATTTTTTTTACATGGGTTCCTTGAAAAGTTTAAATGTCACACAAAACAAATCAACTGAATTTTTTTTTTTACTATTTAAAAAAAATGATGTGCAAACTTAGTTTATATGTATATATATATATATAGTATGAGAGGAGGGTGTTTTACTGTTCCAAAATATCAACGGTTGGGAGAAAATTATTTGGAGCGATCTAAGGGTCTCAGATTGTGACATGTCACCTTTTACACATTGTGATATGGCAAATGAGAGATTGCCCACTTGTTTACCAAACCCTCCCCCGCTCATTCAATTTCCTTTCTCTTATTTATGCACTCTCCCCCTTTCAACATAAACCCTAACAAAAACTGCACCCGGCACTTTTAGGTTGTCTCTCTCTCCCCTATACACACACACACATTCACACGTACACACACACACACTCCTCTATCTTGCCTTCCCGCCCCCTCTGCCTCACACACATACACACTCACCCTCACACTCACACTCACACTCACATGTACGCGCATATGTGGGAACTCAATCGGACTATATGTTTATAAATTTTTCTTTTTGCAGTAGGTATACTCTTTTTCCAAGTTTGCAATGTTGTTCGTTTATATTGTTTAATATTTTCACATTATAATATTTTGTTTGCAGATCTAATGTTTTCGGGTAATATAAAATTGATTTTTGGTTTGATTTTGGGTAAGTTTTTTCTTGACCAATTAAATTTGATCATTGTCTATGCGAGCATTGGTTGTATTAATTCTATTCCAAATTTAGGGGTTTTAGATTTGTTTATGGAATTTAAATTTTTCCATGTTATCTGTTTCAAGTTTTAACGGAGGTTATATGGATTTTGTATTTTTTTATTGATTTATGTATTTGATATAATATTTGTATTCAGTTGAGTATTTTTAGAGGGAGGGGTGGGGCTTCATGCTTTCATACCCCCAATCGTGTTCATGTACACATTTTGCGTCCTGGGAAATCGAAAGAAATACTGCAAAATTTTATAATGTGAATTGAGAGTTGGGGGATATTATATTTTGTTAAAATTGATATGTGATCATATTAAAAATTGATTGATGTATGGCTTCTTAATGCAACGTGTTGATAAAGGCTATATGAGTTCATGGTATGCAAACCAAGTTGATTCATTAGCTATTTTCATGGTTATTTTTGTATGAATTTAGTTACATATTATTTGATTATCTCGATCCAGTGTATTTCATTTATGTGAGTTCACACATGTTACTGAATGCTTGATTAAATGCTTATAAAATGTCTATTATTTCCTTCAGGTTGGCTTTGGTAGTGATTATTTTATTTTATTCATAATCACAGGTTTTTGATCCTATATATGGAAACATTATGGGAGCAAACTACACAAATAAAGTATGGGTTGAACATTTAATTTTCAGGTATAACCTCTTTCCCTTTATGTTTTATTTTGAATTTCAGTTTACATCGGATGCGATCGTGTTATAGGCAAGAGTAGTATGGGGTAAACTGTAACAGTGTAGGGAAGAGTAGTTTCCATCTTAAAGTGTACTTTAATTTGATGAACTAATTTGTAATAAGTTTATGCTTCCAATTGAATGGGCACATAATAAAATACTATATGATGTGACTATCGTTATTCAAGTTGGTGAGGTAAATCCATCCCCTGTAATTTTTACATCTATTTGAGTTTAATGGGTAGCCTCGATGACACTTTGGTGAATAAATATGTACACTTTTGTGACTTGTTTTTTTGCATACAACCCTTTTCATCTCCTCTATTATTTTTGTATTTTGTTTTAAATTCTTGTCCTAGGGTATAGGTCGTTCCCTAGGTGTCCTGCTGATTTAAATACGAGGTAATTTCTTGCGTTGTCTCTACAATAGCTTCCAATTCAACCTTTTTTTTACTTTTAACTTCATATGATTTGAATTAGGAATTTAATCTCTTTTGCTTTTATGTCATTACATGCAATTTGATGCACATTTATAATTAAATTAGTTCAACTTGGATATGATCCCACTTTGTAGATCTGTGCATAAAATTGGTTCCACTTGAATTAATAATTTGAAGTGTTTTGGCAGGGCAGTGTAGTGATGGAAGTGTTTATCTAGAGAGCAGGGAGGATGGTGGTTGCGGAAGGGCTGCAGGGGTTTTACACAGAACCTAGGACAAACCACTAGAACGTCGCTACTATTCCACCTTTTTAAAGTTGATTCTTCCTCTAATGGAGGTTTATGGCGAATGAGGTTTTGTTGTCTTATGGCGTTCGATTTCTACTTTTCTTCCCCAATTTATACATTTGGCTCAATTAATCTTTTGGTTTTGTGTTTGATTTATCTACAATTTATACATGTGTCCTATAACATATATTAATGTGTATGTACATTCTTTTTGGTATAAAGTGAACACCATATTTGTAGGGGATCTGTGTATTACATATTCCAAATTGACTGTTAAAGCTGAAAATAAACATTTACCTTTTGTGTTCCTTAGTTCTTTCTACTATTTGAGCATATATGAGAAGATAATGTGGTATTACATATGTTTCCCCTGTTCTTATCCATGTAGTATTATAGTGAGATGCATTACAGTATAATTCATTTTTATATAGTATTAGTTTTCATCTATTATAGTGGAGGGGATGACTGATCAGTGGGGGTTAGAAAGGGTCCATGGTTGTAGGTGTAAGGCTCCTGAATTTGCTGTTTCTTATTTTTCTCATTCTCTACATACATGAAGAACTGACTTGCTATACCTGTTTTGAACTGATAGAATTTGGACCAACTTTCATGTGTTTGATACCTACTACCCTACATCTTTTGTACTTGCACTATACTATAAAATGCACTGAGTTAAATGCCTGACCGAAAATGGATTCACATCCACCTCATTTAAGATGCATCTGGATATTATTTTTGGAAAACTACTGTTATAGGGATAAGTAAATTATTCAATATTTGTTAAAAAAATTAATAAATTGATAGACACACATAATGTAAAGAACTTAGCTACTCTCCAACCTACAAGTCACATGTCCCTGTCTAACTTCTATACATAGTAATTTTGCCTCAACGTGTAGGCAACAACAAACACATTATTGATTATGTTTATGTGGGTATAACATGCCAGTTCATAAAGCAGGTATACTAGATATAGAAGGTATAGTAAGCGTGTAGTTTGTTAGCAGATAGGAGACTATAGAAGTTATAGTACGCAGAGTATAGATGGTATAGTACGCAAGTATAGTAGCTGTTTAGTTTTTGTTAATTTTTTTTAGAATACGTTCTTATACATTTTATGAACTACGAATTTCATTTTTTGCAAATCAGATTTCGTGGAAGGGAAAACACTTTAGATGGTGCGAATTACTTTCTATATTTGTAGGTTAGATTCTCTGATGAAAAAGAAATGTGAGGTATATGTCTGTATTAATATTTTTTGGAGTTTAAAAATTAGGGGGTGTCAAACCCTAATGTTTGAATGTCACTATATTCACTACTTTTTCAGTATTTTGGTTATGTTTTAGAGTTTAGTTGTGCATTTTAATTTTACTATAAAAAATTTAATTTCAGTGAGTATCCATAAATGGCACCACAAGTTTGAAGCTCATGAAAATGAAGCTCAAATCCTCAACAATGAATATTCTCACAACAAGGAAGCTCAAATCTTCGAAGAAGCCTTGATCAGTTTCGTCAAATTTAGTCACCATATTTTGGAGAATCACTTCATAATCGAGAAGGATATCTGATATTAATATTTCCATAAGAAGGGAGTCACTCTTTGCTTCCCTCTTTATTGTCCCTTGAAGGTTGAAGCTTCAATGAGTAAGCAAGCACAACAATTAGGTAATACCACGTGTTGTTGAGATCCATCAAACTCTCTTGCCCCCTTTCCTGTTAGAGTTGTCTCCTTTTATAACTTTTGTATTGAGATGCATATTACCATGCATTCTATGTTGTTAGAGTTAATATTGAGGTTGTTAGATTCATTCATTTGTGGATTATGTTTAAATTTTGAAACTTATAACTAATGTGCAGGTTAATCTTTCCCAACCACATTGTTTTGATATATAGTAATTTTGTTTTTGATAGTTTGTTTGCATATTCAATCCTAAAACATGTATGTTTATTCGTCTAATTTGATGGTTTTAGTTTTTTGATGATTTGGGTTTTAAATTCTCGCGATCATTTTGCAGATCTAAGCAAGAAAATTAGATTTTCAACCATCCTTTTCATTTGTGTTTCGAGGTATGTCGGTTGGTTCATTCAGTTGTGCATTTGACATTCAAAATTTAGTTGTGCCTATTTTTGTTTGTGTTTTCTTTTCTAGGAAATATAAGGTATGGTACAAAAAATTCTTCGATAACTACATATTTTCAACGTATTGTATTAGTAGCACTATATATAAATTTTGTTCTAATTTGTTCCCTCTTATATTGTACAGGTCAGAGTGAACAAAAAATAGTGCAACTCTCTGGGAAAAAAATCTTTGATTCATTCTCACCTACGGCCTCTCTCATCGATTATTTTTTCCTTTTTTGAACCCGACAATCATAGTTTTCCCCTTCTCTTCCCATATGGCTAAAAAAATCTACGAAATTAACCCCAAAATTTAATGATAGGTAAACTCCATTTGTGATGTTCAAGTAATTTGAAATCTTGGAATTATAAACTATTACTTTGAAGTTTCCATGTTAAGTCTACTACAAACATGTTTCATTTACTTTGGTTCTTTCCAATTGCTTCACTTATGTCGAAATAACATCTAGACTTTATTGTTTGTTATGTGTACTCTTGGAAATTATAGGTGAGAATCCAATTATGTTAGTTATTGCTTTGACATGTGACGAGGAATAAAATATAAAATGAGGGTTTTGTGAATGAGTGATTTTATGTTACCTTTTTATATTGGAACTTTAGTTATTTATAAAGCTTAATAGGTCGGGGATGCTCTGCTCTTATCCCAACGACTTTGAGATAAACCCTATTTATGTTTTTACTTTAAATCCTTACCTTACCTTGCCTTATTTTAATTAATTTGGTCCATCGATAGAAATATTGGGTGGACAATTAGTATCCAATGTGTTTTAGTTGTAAACTTTGATCGAAAGTATGGCTAAGATATAGTTAATGTAGATGTATTCATTGAGCTACTGCTATGTTGTAGGTGTATTCATTGAACTACTTCTATAATGTCTCTCTAAATGTGTGCAATGTTTGACAAAAGGAGATGTATTTATGAACTACTGCTATCCGATGTATTCATTGAACTACTGATATCCGAGGTATCCATTTATTCATTGAACTACCTTCGATTCGTGTTGCCAATGTTGGACAAAAGGAATTTTTCATCCTTGAAGAAGACAACATGTATAAAGTATGCTTATTAATTATGTAGTCTTCTTAACGTTTTATTTTAATCAATTGTGCTTAATTTTATTCGACGTATACTTTTGTTTATAAAGTATGCTTATTCTTATTTTTATCCAACATATTTTTATCAAGTATCAACTATAAGTTATGCTTATGCTTATCAAGTATGCTTATAAAGTATGCTTGAATAAGACAACAAGCATTAGTATTCTTAACGATTTGCAAATGGCGTCGCTATACTTGAAGATCTTGGACACGGGCGAACTCCATTGATTCGACATGGTAATATAAACAGGAAGAAGAGAAGGATGAAACTAATTTTCATATAGCTGTTAGCTATATTGTGCAGTCACTAAAGACTCGAATCATTAATAGGCCTTATGATGAAATTACAATATGCTTCTTCAACACTATAAGAATATTGTCTCTATGTACTCAAAGCATTCATTTTCCTAGATCACTCTATTAGTATGCCTTTATATCTGAATGTTTTTTACGTTGCACATTTCATAGCTTAATGCATTATTACTATGGCTTATATCTAAATGTGTTATTGATTTGAATTTATTTATTTGAAAGCTTTTCATAATTGCAATGGACGATCCTCCTAAGCTCCCTAATGATGAAGAAGTAGTGTAAATTTATAGGATGCCCAACTACAATGTCCCCTCCACACATTCAGGTTTAAAATTTGATCAATTAGATTTTGATGAAGAACTTGAGACTGAAGAACCCACATCTACATATCTACATCTCCTACAGGTCATTGGGGAAAAGATCGGTGAACCAATTGAAAGCTGGGATTTCACTGCAAGCCTCCCTGTCGATGAATGCCGATATGTTGTTTATGATTTTGATTTCGTGAATGAGGAAAATTGCTAGAAGGGCAAGATTTTCTTCATTGCTTGGTAGAGGTCTTTTTTCACGGCTTATTCCATCTTTAGGATTTTTTTATTGCCATTACTTTTTTATTCTTTCATAGAACATACTCCTTATTGCCTATATACAATGGAAAGATATTAGAGTGTTCAATATTTTTATATACAAAATCTTTACTTAATTATTACTTTTAGGGAACTTTATTGCAAATATAGATTCTGCTAACAGGAGTTTTAATTAGGAAATAGGACACGCCGCCATCTTTTCCTCGTTTTCTATGGGAATTATTTTTTACTCAGAATTGGATTCCACGAAATAAAAGAACATCTCACCAAGCTTCTCATCCCTTTTACACCCCTTTTCAACTTTTTTCATCAAAATGGATTGCGTTTTAGTCATTTTTCAACTTTGTTATGAAATGGACCTTTAGTTTCTTGCTATATACACAACTCTTTTGCATTTGCAACTTGGAATTGAATGTTACCTGCACATATCATTAATACTCTAGGTACATTATACCATTTGTTGCATCCACCACAACTTCTTCACCGGTATTAAATATATAACAGTCTTTGCATTCCTTAAGGTAGCGTGTCTATCTCATATCGGCAACATAGCCCCTTACCTGTTCACTACGGTACTCGAGAACCATTTCTCCTTCTGCAATGTTTCGACGTGCAAAGAGACCCCAGCCAAATGCTGCCTAACAGTGACTTTATCAATTTCATACCTCAATTCACTTCGCATATTTGAATAATAATATGTACTGCCATCGATTGATGCTTATTGTGTTGGGTAATTTATAACACTCAATTTTTATTTTGGAGTTTCAACTATGATTCGTCTTACAAATTTAAGGTGAATGGCTCGATCAACTCATATACCATTCGTTTATAAGCACATTAGCATAAGCACATCACGAGATTCACGTGGAGTGCCAATATAAGGTAGCTTCTTTGATATATGAAATTATCTTCATCTCTCTCCTCTCTCTCTCTCTCTCTCTCATGAATTGAATTGAAGTTCTTTCTTACCTAGGACATTGAATTTGTTGAGGTGGTAAACCTTTGCTTTTTATGTTTTTCAACTTTATTTATTCTGTGAATTGATTTTTTTTTCTTTGTGAGGTTTGAAGACTTTGAAAGGATTGAAATTTTCTTAGATGAACACAAAATGTTTGACTAAATTACCATATTCCAATTTCAATATTATCTAGGAAAATATTTGATGTTATTTGTGGATGTGACTCTATTTATGATGTTAGACTTGCTCAAATATGTGATGTTATTTGGTTATTTAGGTGGCGTTTGGCACTGCCAAGCTTGAGAGTCGAAAAATAATGCAATGTCTTTCAAATTCACTTACTGTAGTTGAAAGGTAAATCTTCATGGTAAATTCATGTTAGTTTGAGCAGGATATATAGTTAGTGTCTTTGTTAACAAACACCTTTTTGGGTTTGTAAATTGACTAAGAGTGTAATTTTATTTTGGGGGTATTTTGACATTCCACCTGTTATGAACCAGATACACATTATATATGTCCATTTCATAACTTTTTTGTTGATATCTTTTTTTGCAGTGAGTGAATGGGGACAAAAAGGCATTATAAAGCCAAATAAACGAAGCAGAGAATAAGGTGCTCGACTTGAATGCAAAGCTCGATAATCTCCAAAGACTTGCTGATGAATAGAAGAAAATTCGTAAAACTGAATGTGCTCTTCAAGTTGCTGAGGAGGAACTTGTGAAGGCAAAGTTTGAGGCCACAACAAAACTTAGGAGTTAACGGGGGTTCATGGTGCATGGCTAGCACCTTCGATTCCACTGCATTTATATATTTATTAGTTATTTATGGAGACTCATTAGAGAGAACATCGAAAACTCGCTGTGGATTTAGTGATGCAAAAGGCAATGGAGAAAAAGGACCAAGATCAAAAGTGCATTGAACCTCACGTTGAGACGATAAAAATTAAAATGGTCACAGCCTCAAAAGAACATTGGTTGTTAATAATCACTTATGTTTAACCACATGTGAAATCACTAACAATGAATACTATCGATGTCTCTGACTCATCTCAGTGTTTTCAACCAATCTGCTCCGATTTCTTCGACTAATCAGTGTTTCTTCAACCAATATTCTCTGACTCATCTCAGTGTTTTCGTTGTATGATAATGTATTAGAGCCACATGGTGGTGTAGGTTAAAGTGAAAGGCCTGAGAATTTAGTTCTAATTTGTTTTTTTCGTAGTTTTTTCGACAACCAAACACAAGGGTGGCATTTTTGTTTTGTTGAATTGAAATGAAATTTCAATTTAAATTTTTTGTAGACATTAATCAACTTGATTGAATGTGAGCACACCATTTTATTATATGCTGGTGCATCTATTGATTATTGGGAGATGATGGTGTCATTTTATTAAATTTATAACAACAAAGATGTCACTTTAATAGTGAAAATTTAGATATGTTTGCATTTTTTGTCAAAATAATGAATCGCTATGGGAGAAACACAAATGATTTAGTTTGTTACCCCTACTCAGCCACCTCAGGCTTCATATGGATCCTAATTACCTGTTATCCCATGCCCCCACCACCAATGAGAAATATGTAACGTCGCATTGAATATAGCTCGAACCGGTTAACCTCGATTGCTACAAATATATAGGACACTTTTCAATACATGGGGCCTACACTTAGGTATGATCCCAGTCCTAGTTCCTCTCCGACGTGGTGAAGCTGAGGGTGTTCCTACTATATCTCCCTGAGATAGTTGGTACAACCATGACAAGGGTTAGGGATTCATGTTAACACCACCAGTTAGAGTTGAATGAGAAGTAGGATTTCCAGATACTTTGCCTAAAGTATCCACTTTGTAAAAAGACACCCCCTCTCCTATATACCACAAGTATCCGGGCTCCACTTCTAGAATAAGTATTATCATGAAATTATTGACAGGAATCTTTTATACCTATCGAACTTTTGCTTTAGGTATTTAAGCTCTAGCCTAGCCTACTAGTGCATGTGATGGAGAACATTAATAACTGGACAAGTGTTTAAGACCGGTAAAGACCCAACTGAGCATAATATGGTAAATAATTAATGTTAAAATCATATACTAAAATAAATTTATTTGATAGTGTCTTCCCAACCAATAACACTATATTTCACTTATGAAGTATGATAACTGTAAAGGTAAGATGATATCAAGATATGCTTCAATGATAATATGAGAAACTTTACTCAGATGTACATAGCTTAAGAGGCATATAAACTAGCTAAAAAGGTAACTTATCAAGATCAATTAACAAGCATCTATGTATGCATAGCCCTAAAAATTACAAAATTAAGAGTTAACAACAAAACACCAATAACAAGGAAATATAACACGTGGGTTGATAATCACCTCAAATATGTCTGCATAGCCCTAACATCTTTTGATATGATAATTTTCTTATTGTTGTTGATAAGTATATTTACACTCTCCACGACATCTAAAAACACTTGAACAAATAAGACAAAAATATTAGTATCTGGTGTGTTAAACTACTACCAGATGACTCACACAAGAAAACCTACTTCATTCTTCTTGTAATGTATCCCTTCACTGTGTCAGGAAACTGCATTTTTCATAGCTATAGGAGCCTCTGAGAAACTTCCATTCTATAAGCATCAATCTTAATCAACTCATTGAAAATATTTTCTTCAGTATATTAAGGGTAACCAAAGTCCATCATCTCATTACGTAACTCATACTATGAAGATCACAAACCATCAATGTGATCATATGAACATGTTTATTAGGATCACCACGTTTCATAATAAAATACTCAACTTTGAAAACTACATGGATAAACCCTCATACTATAGCAACAAAATTATCTCTGAGTGATTCCTCTTCAAACTCCTCAAAATAATGACTAAATACCTGCCATAAAAAATAGCTCATGATGGAGGAACCAGCCGCTAACCCATAACAAACAGTGCATTTACAATTATCTATTTAAATTACATAAATGGTATTTTCATCACAAAAATGGTAATGAAAGCCCGAATCTTTAATTTTTATTAACCATAAACTAGAGTAGTGAAAGCACAAATCATTTATTAAACGCAATGCTTATAGCAACTATACGATGTAGAAATAGACGAAGGCTAGCAACATTACCATTCTGCCTCGATGCAATCATCAGATATACATTATTATGTTGTATTAACATATATGTAATGACATTGTCATACACAACTGGATATTGAGTGTTTGGATCTCCCTAAACAGATGAGAATACCATCCCAAACAATGAATACTTTGGTTTAATCTCAATTCACTCTTAATTGAAAAAGTACTACAAAAGAGCAAAAGAAACTAAACAATGCACATGATAGAAGAACTAGTTAGAAAGCTACTATATTTGAAGACCAGCTAAATCCAACTCAATATAAACACTAAATTTAAATTATATCCAAAGTCTAATACTCGTCTTAATTTTATATCATATAGTTGTCACCATTTTGAATATTAGTAAATGAAAAAAGCTATGTTCGACTCAGCACGATTCAACAAGTAAAGTCATGAATCTGTTATTTGATCTACATTATCGTGTTGTATACATATATATGTATACAATTGGTTATTGAGTGTCTCTATCTTTATTAAGTAGATCAAAATATCATTGAAAACCTTGAATACTTCAATTTAAGTTTAATTCACTCTTCAAATGCAAAACTATTAGAAGGCAAAAAATGTAAATATTGCTATAGTTATAGCAAAATTCTTCTGAATCTAGCTCAATAATGTTGAATTTCCTCATAGTCTTATATTCTTCTTATTTTAATATAATAATGCTATTGCCCTTTTTAAAACACGGTAAGTCAAAACTCCGCCTCTACTCAGCATAATTAAGCAAGTAAAGTCCAGTATTTGCCATTTGATATACACTGTTATGTTGCATAAACATATACAGCATGACCAAATCTTGATTGTCCTAAAGTAGATTGAATATCATAACACCATACATACTTCAGCTAATAATAATAATGATAATAATAATAGTAATAATAATAATAATAATAATAGTAATAATAATAATAATAATAATAATAATAATAATAATAATAATAATAATAATAATAATAATAATAATAATAATAATATTACAAGTAGCTTATTAGAGAAGTTAAAATCATCTTAAATCCGTTTCCATAGACATTGAATTGCTTCAAAAGCCTAATGTTGTGCTTAATTAAATAAAGTATCATATAAATGTTATTCATTTTGTATCTCAGAAAACAAAATCTCTACTTAAGGTGATTCAAACCTTATAAGTCTCTCAAGGTGATATCTTATAGTTTGTCAAGTGTGGTACACTCGATCTGTGCATCTCTTACATGGGTAAAAGATTTTTGTGTATCAATATTTTTATTTGCATATGCATAGTTAAGAAACCCGTTAATCTCATTAATGTATTCTTTTGAACACCGTTTTCATAAATCAATCCAACTCTTATCCATGGTTCCCATCTATGAATCTAAAAAAAGTATTAGTAAACTTATATCTCATAATATAAATAAGACAAAATCTTAATAATGTCTTCGTAAGATGATGAAAAGATAAAGAGGTTAATAATGACACACATGAATTCCTAAAGAGATTAACACATAAAGGGGGAACAAGCTATATTAAAATAACAATATAATTCAACACATCAATTTAAGTATTAATATGTCTAACTAAATCGAACAATTAAAATATGAAATATTAAAGTACTAATGCACGCGTGATAATGTAAAGAATCAAATAAAAAGTCACACAATCAACTAATTAATATCTACATTGCTAAACATTTACATATTAAAAAAGTCACAAGACACATACCCATTTTCACCCTCTCTTGAATCATTAAGCTCATTTTGTTCTTCACGTGGCACATACTCGTCATCATTACCAACCAATTTTTTTACTCTTTGAATCACTTTTTTTACTTTTAGCTTTTCCTTGAATTGTCGAATACAATTGAATGAAAAAACTAAATTATAGAGATTTTTGGCAGTCTCAAAACATATTGCAGATAATTTTAAAAATCTTGCATTTTATACAATGGATTAAATGAAAATTTAGTTTCTAAAAAATAAGTTGATTTTAATTACATTTTTCCAATAATTCATGTTCGTAGACCATTGTCTTGAAGCCAAAGCATAATGTTAAGAGGATATAGCCTTATGGATGTTGTGGCCTTTATTGAGGTCCTCTAGATTCTGACATTTTTTTATTTTGAGGTCTTTGGCCTTGATTATATAAGGTCTACGCATTTATTAACTGAAGACATAAACTTTACTAGATGAAGCCAAGGTCGTTGATTTGAAGAGGTTATGACCTTTATGTGCTAAGGTCACATACTTTAATGATAAGGCCATGGACTTTACTTACTATAACCAAGGCCTTTATTTGATGAGGCAGCGGACTTAATTTATTGTCGTGGACTTTTACTTGCTAAAGACGATGCCTGTACTGGCCAATGCTGTGGAATTTATAGGCTGAGGTCGGGGTCTTTATTAGATAAGATCAAAAACGTTTCTTGCTGAGGCTGAGGCTGAGGCTGTTGACTTGATGAGATCGAGGCATTTATTGGCCAATGTCGCAGACTTAACTAGATGAGGCCACAAACTTTACTTACTGAAGTCGAGGCCTTTTATTTTCTGAGGTCGATGCCTCTATTGGCCAATGCCAAAAACTTTTCTAGACAATTTTATAGTTGAGCTCTCTTCTATAGAAATCTTCCTGGCTAATTTTGCTGCTGAGTTTTCTTCCATAAAAGTTTGCTCGGATGTTATTACTGATGAACTCTCTTTTGTAGAAGTCTGCTCGATTGATTTTAGTACTTAGATCTTTTCCTTAGAAGTCTACTTGGTTGATTTTATTAATGAGCTCTCTTTCAAAGAAGTCTACTCGACTGATTTTACTTTTGAGCTGTCTTTCTTAAAAGTTTGCTCGACTGATTTTGATGCTGAGTTCTCTTCCACAAAAGTCCACTCATTTGATCTCTCTTCTGAAGAAGTCTTCTCGGTTGAGTTCTCTTTTGTGTAAGTCTGTTCGGCTGACTTTGTTGCTGAGTTATGTTCCATAGAAGTCTGTTCTCCTGACTTCTCTTTAGATTGTTAGTTATTTAGATAATATTTTACTTGAGACAAACTGAATAGAGTAAGCAATCCAAGAGTTATAAAGTAAGTATATTAAAGCATTAAGTGGATATTAACAAAGGGATGTGTCCATTGCATTGAGGTTGCGACCTGTTAGGTCAACATGGGATGAGGATGCAGCCTGTTAGTTCAATAGGGGAGGAGGCTGTGACCTACTTAGGTCAACATGGGATGAGTTCAAGGCCTTTGTCCTTTATAAGGAGTTTTTCCATTGCGATTGATAGGATAGAATACGATTTTCTCCCGGGATGGTTCAATCTACAATTAATTTGTTGAGTACTTGCCGCTTGGGTGAAATAGTAACTAAAAAGTTAATAAAAGCACCGTACCCTATCTTGGGCAGTTTATCGATCCTTAAGGAAAAAACTTAGCAAGATTTTTTCCATAGAATCATCGATTTTCAATTATGTGACCTAGCTTTACACAATTTATCCCGAGCCACAAGCCATAAAGCATGTTGTCGGGAGTTTTTAAGCATTTTGTGGCATCTTTGGTCTAAAATAAAATAATTCTTTAATAAAAATGCTAAATATGACCTAAATAGAAGAAATGGACTAAGCTGTTAACTGGAGGTTGCGACCTGTAGAACGACAACATGTCAAGCCAGATCCATAGGGTACAGAAGTAGATTCTACCCTAAATTTTCCTAAAATGTGATTTTATAACATAAGAGTTGGACTAAAAAGTGTTTAGGGATGTTAATCAAAGGCATAAAAAGTCCTTATGTGTAAAATAACATAAGTTTAGTAGCAAATCCCTGTTATATAGGTCATAATATGGTAGCAAATGCCTAAAAGTGTAGAGAAAGATGAATATAGGCTCATCCCTAGTTACTAATTCTTATGAAGATGTGGCTTCTCAAGCTTCTTGGTAAGATTTGGACGTGGAAACATCATTGGAGTAGATATATTTGTCCAAAAACCTTAAGGATTGTTTAGGAAAACAAATTTGAAAAGATGAAGATACCCTCAACGGATTTATATGGAAAAATGGGTTAAACCACCAAGATCCTACCCATAACATTTGGATCTGAAGATCCTTATGGGTGAAATAAGGCATAATGGACCCTATCTATGAGAAACTCAGTAGAACACCTCATTTCCCATATGTGGTGCAAAATTTTTGTTACTAAAAAATGGATCTATTAGAGTAGACCATGCCATTAAAGCCATACACAACAGTTAAAGTATAGAAATAGAGAAAAAGAGAGATAAAGAGTGATAAACATGAGATTTAGAGTGGCTAGACCCTGAAAATGAGCCTACATCCACTATGGATATCGATTCTCATTGTATACATGTAGTAGTACAAATTTGGGGGGACTTACAGGCGTACAAGAGGGGAGAGAGGTTAAATACATCATATACAAGTTTTGTGTTGAAAGGGATGCAGCATTATAGCATAGACTGAGGAGGGGATGCATCTTTATAGTGTAGGTCGAGAAGAGGATGCGAACTCGTGTATCTCAGGTGGCCGGAGAAGGTGACCTGAGTGCTCTCAAGTGTAGAAAGATGGAGGAGAGAGTTGGGCAAAACTTCATTACTCAATTATTGTCCTGTCAAATGAGGAGGTGAACACCTCTATTTATAGTAGTTGGTGAGGGCATCACATGCAGAGCCACGTGCCATATGTATAATTATCAATAAGATGGAATCCTTCTAAAAGGTGGACAACTGGTAATCCATTGTTGATGTGTTAGGGTCCGCGGCCTGTACTTCTGGGGTTGCTGTGCTTGAGGGGTCGCGAGATATAATACATGTAACTGTGGCCATTTGATGTAATCATGTGCCTAGGATCCGTGACATGTATTTCTGGGGTCGTACTGTATTTGAGGGGTCGTGGCTTGTAATTGAGGTGCCACGATCTCTGAGTCATCTGTCCGAAATCTTCTGAGGAAATATGTGTTATAGGCTTTGTGGATGTTGAGATATTAGGTCGTGGTCTTATGTACTTTAGAAGGAAAATAGAGCAGTGTTCGCGACCTGATTAAGTATCAGGCCATGGCATTCTTTAAAGGCTGAGGCCTTTAGATAGTCCTTGAGAATATATTCATTATGTTTGCGTAGGCCTCCATGCCATGTGTCTTCTGTCCATTGGTTCACATATTTGTGACACCCCCTAATTAAATATCGGGTGATACGGGTAGGAATTCGAGCCAATATAAATGACTAGTATTAGTGATCGAGGTATGATTCTGAGCCAATCTAGATATAACTAATATTTGTGATCAAGGTGTCATTCTGAGTCATTTTAGTCAATAACTACTGGTGATCGAGGTATGATTTCGAGCCAAGATATATAAATCACTATTGGTGATCGAGGTAGGATTCCGAGCCAATAATCCCTAATGTGTGATGCAGGGATGTGATAATAAAGTATGCACTTATAGTATATATTGTGTGTAAAATATATACCTTATGAATATTCTACTTAAGAGTGATAGTAGACTAGCAAATCTTATATATCTATATATATATATATATATATATATATGTGTGTGTGTGTGTGTGTGTGTGTGCGTGTGAAAGGCAAATTAATTAATGAGACTTAATTATTAAGATGGAAGTATAAAATATATGAACTGTTACATGAGAAATAATTAACATAAGAGAGATGTTAATAAATTAATGTATTGTATGGGGGGTACGGGAACTTATACGCGTAGATAAGTTCAGTTGAATATCTTAGTCTTGTAAGATTGGGAAGTATAGATATGTGGACTAAGTATAGAACGTTAGGCGTGCATTATATACGAGAGGTGAGGAAACTCAAATGAGTGTACGTGAACCTAACATGTGTAATTAATAACCGATTTTTATCGTTATAAACGCTTGCTAAATATTTTCAAAACATTTTGAATACTAACTCTTGGTATTAAATATTTTCAAAACCTTTTAGGTGTCCAGCCACATGGACGCCATACTTGATATTCTGCTCTAGGGACACGTAGCTGCAACACAGGTGGATTTCTTGCAAGAGTTTTTATTTAGATGCTTTATTTCTTCATTTCCTAGTGTAGGATCTGTTAGGAGTACTTTAGCTTTTCATTTGGGCATGTTGCCCCATTTAGAATTATTCAGTTATCCTTATGTTGAATCTATTTGGTTTGTTTTATCCGCTGATTTATTCGGCAAGACTTTATTTATTTATATATGGTGATGGATTAGACTATATATTGTTGTATGATTTATTTTAGTGTTCTCAAAGTTATTATCTATTTAATAGAAGATAAAATTTTGCACCGACTTTTTAATACTAGGTGGTTAGTAAAGTTTAAAAAAATTTCGACAAATGATGTTGAGAATGAACCAAATGGGAACCTTATTTTAATTTAATAAAGGTCTGATCACCCGATATTTAATTAGGCGGAGTGTCACAATATTTTAGGTATAACAATGCGTTTTCCTCCTATGAATCAATGTAGTTCCGTTTTCGCCACATACCCTAGACTAGGGTGTCAACCCACGATGTGTCGAATAACGAAGTAAATCAACCTTACACAACAAATACGAACATTCTACTATTAGGAGTATCACAGTGGTATATTTCCCTCCTTAGGATAAATATGTGCCCCATTTGTTTAATCCCGACGAACAACAAACAATGTCCAAACATCGTTTACCTCTCATAGATGCTACACGTAAAACCTTTCTTTATCCATTATGAACAAATTTCAGCTTGATCGGGGTAGGATTTCGAGCCAATATAAATGACTATTATTGCTGATCGAGGTATGATTCCGAACCAAGATATATAAATCACTATTGGTGATAGATGTAGGATTCTGAGCCAATAATCCCTAATGTGTGATGCAGAGATGTGATAATAAAGTATGCACTTATAGTGTATATTATGTGTAAAATATATACCTTACGAATATTCTACTTATGGGTGATAGTAGACTCGAGGATGTTATATATAGATATATGTCTAAAAAGAAAATTAAGTAGTGAGACGTAATTATTAAGATGGAAGTATAAAATATATGAACTGTTACATGAGAAACAATTAACATATGAGAGATGTTAATAAATTAATGTACTGTATGGGTGGTATGAAACTTAGACATGTAGGTAAGTTCAGTTAAATATCTTAGTCTAGTTAGCTTGGGTAGTATATCTAGGTGGGCTAAGTATAAAATGTTAGGCGTGCACTATAGACGAGAGGTGAGAAAACTCAAGGGAGTGTACATGAACCTAACATGTGTAATCAATAACCAATTTGTATTGTAATAAACACTTGCTAAATATTTTCAAAACGTTTTGAGTACTAACTCTTGCTATAAAATATTTTCAAAACCTTTTAGGTGTCCAGCCACAGGGATGCCAGACTTGATATTCTGCTCCAGGGACACGCAGCTGCAGCATAGGTGAATTGCTTGCAGGAGTTTTTGTTTAGACATTTCATTTCTTCATTTTCTAGTGTAGGATCTATTGGGAGTACTTTAGCATTTCATTTGGACATGTTTCCCCATTTAGAATTATTCAGTTATCCTTTTGTTGATATTATTTCGTTTGTTTTAGCCGTTGATTTATTTGGCAAGACTTTATTTATTTATATATGGTTATGGATTAGACTTTATATTGATGTATATTTATTTTTGTGTTTAGCAAGTTATTATTTGTTTAATAAAATATAAAATTTGGCCGACGTTTTGATTAATAGGTGGTTAGTAAAGTTTAGAAAGTTTTTGACAAGTTATGCCTAGAATGAACCAAATGGGAACCTTGTTTTAATTTAATAAAGGCCTGATCACTCGATATTTAATTAGGCGGGGTGTGACAGATGGTATCATAGAATCAAGTTCTATTGTCCATAGAATCTGTACGGCTTACTACGGTTTCAGCGTATCGTTATTTTAATATAGAGCCCTATTATTAGGACTGTTGTTTTATCTTTGCGTGCTTGAGATATGGTTCTTATACTATTAGATTTTTATATAAACTCTGTACTTATAAAATTTAATTCTATTTCAGTATGCTGCCGAGGAGAGAGCGAGTTAAGAGGGCAGTAACCAGAGACGAGGTTAGGGAGGAAATTCAGGAGCAACAGGTACCGCTGCCACCACCACCACCACCGGAGATGATTTCTACTACTTAGATGGCAGTGATAGTGGATTAGGTAGTTGAGACATCTATGAGGGTCATGGCAGATCACTTCCCTCAGCCTCAGGCATAACAGCCAAGGGCGCCAGCGATCCAGGCCAAAATAGGTCCATCTTCTTGGTAGCGAGTCAGGGAGACCTTCCAAAAGGGCCACTCGCCCGAGTTCCAGGGTAGTACTGATGTAGTGGCGGCATGTCAATGGAACAAGAACATTCAGCACCATATGCTCATGCTTGAGTGTAGCGAAGTCCAGAAACAGATGTTAGCTACCTTCAGACTTTCGGGAGCAGCCCTATAGTGGTGGGAGTCAGTGACCACTGCTGAGGAGAAAGACTTGATGACAATTTCTACGGTACGACCACAAGTATTTCCCTCCTAGAGTGGAGTCAGAGATGAGGAAGAAATTCAGTGAAGTAGTTTAGGGTGACCGTTCGGTAGTGGACTACGAGGAGGAGTTCACCCTCCTGGCTAATTCTTTGCCAGATGAGGTAAGTAACGAAGAAAGGAAGAAAGATAAGTTTATGGATGGTTTGGCCTGGAGGATCATGCAGCATTTGATTGGTAATGATGCATTGATGACTTACAATGACGTCGTCAATGCCGCACTGGTGCATTGTCAGGATCATCGCTTCCATGCTAAGGGGAGAAAGAGAGGTGAGCCTAGACACCATGGCAAGGTCGGGGGGAGAAATGGTAATGGGGAACCACCCTAGCAGTAACAGACAACGGGTTAGCAGAGGAAGGATTCTCAACATGGGAACTCTACCAAGAGATACAGATTTGGAGGGTACCAATCAGACAGGAAAGGCCAGCAGTAGTAGGTTCCCCAAGGCTAAGGGAAACATGGGGAGGCCAACAGGGCCAAGGTCATCAGGGCCAACGTCAGGTCCAACAACAAAGACAGTTTTAGGTTCAGTGTTTCACATGTGGCTAGAAGGGTCACAAGAGTAGAGCTTGTCCACTGCGAGATAGGGCACAACGGCAGGGTGCCCAATAGGGTCAACAAACTCCGATAGTTCCAGCACCAGCACCGACCCCACCATAGCAGTAGGGTCAGATGCACTATAGGCATGTATACAACGTCCATGATATGCCGATGACTCCAGCACCACAAGCGTCGCCTACAGTAGAGTGTACGTTTCCTATTCGCAGACTAGTGGGTAGGATTCTGTTTAATACTGGGGCATCTCATTCATTTATTAAGACTATATTTGCACGAGCCGCTGGATTATTAGAGACATCCGACAGTCTTTTTATGTGTGTTGAGTCACCTATGGGTAGTGGTTCACTGATACATTCGATTTGTAGAGGAGTCGAGATTATGAGTGGGAGACCGAGTCTAGCTAAAGACCTTCTAGTGTTAGACATAGGGGGTACGCCTTGATATTAGACATGGATTGGTTGGCGAGTTATCGAGCGATGGTAGATTGCTATGAGAGGACCATAGTGTTCTCCACCCTAGGGCATGAGATGTCCCTAGTGGTGATGCCTTTTCCTGAGGGAGGATAGCACACTCACCTATATTGTATTGAGCAGGAGACCTCGCAGGAGATAATGGTACCTTTATACTCGATTCTAGTAGAAAGGGAGTTCGAGGATGTATTTCAAGACATACCCAGGTTTCCACCGAGTCGAGAAATAGATTTTTTCATCGACTTAGCACGAGGGACGGTACCAATTTCTCGAGACCTGTATCGCATAGCTCCTTCAGAGATGTGAGAACTGAGAGACCAGATTCAGCAACTCTTAGGTCAATGTTTCATTCAGCAGAGTACATCAAATTGGGGTGCTTTGATGCTGTTTGTGAAGAAAATGGATGGTTCGCTTCTCTTGTGCATCAATTACAGGGAGATGAAAGGAAATGATATGAAACAAGTATCTGTTGCCTAGGATCGATGACTTATTTGATCAGTTGAGAGGGGCTTCTTACTTCTCAAAGATTGATTTGAGGTCCGAATATCACTAGTTACTCATCCTAGAGGAGGACATACCTAAAACCTCTTTCTTATCACGATATGGGTCGTATGAGTTTAGGGTGATGTTGTTTGGGATCACCAATGCGCCTGCAGTATTCATGGATCTCATAAACAGTGTGTTTTGAGAATTTTAGACCAGTTTGTGATATTATTCATAGATGATATCCTGGTTTACTCACGGACGAAGGAGGAGCACATTGAGCACTTACGTATGATTCTCCAGACACTACGAGACCATCATTTATACTCTAAATTCAGAAAATGCGGATTCTGTCTTCGAGAGGTATAATTTCTTAGCCACATTGTGTCCGATTGGGCATTGTTGTTGATCCAAGTAAGGTATTGATGGTGAGGGAGTGGGGACATCCCATGACACCAATCGAGATTCATAGCTTCTTGGGGTTAGCTAGATATTATTTTGGCTTCATCAAAGTTTTTTCAAAGATTGTGGGTCCGTTGACGAACCTGACTCACAAATGGGTACCGTTTGTGTGGAGCGATCATTGTCAGTTAGCATTTGATGAGCTAAAGGACGAATTGACATCAACACCCATACTTGCTTTGCCTAGGGGATGATTGGATTACCGGGTCTATAAAGATGCATCCTTACAGGGACTTAGGGGTGTGTTGCAGTAGGAGGAAAGGGCTATAGTTATGCATCACTAAAGCTTAAGCCCCATGATAAGAACTAACCCACCCACGACCTTGAGTTAGCAGCGGTCATTTTTGCCTTGAGGATATGGAGATATTATCTTTTGGGGGAGAAGTTTACATTATGCACGGATCATAAGTCACTTTAGTATCTCTTCACACAGAAGGATCTGAACATGAGGTAGAGGTGTTGGCTAGAATTCATGAAGGACTATCAGTTTGATATACAGTATCACCCTGGAAAGGCCAATGTAATAGCGTACGCATTCAGCTGAAGATCAACTGGATAATTAACATAGGTATGGAAAGCGAAGTGGAGTAAACTTCAACAGGAAGATGAGGTTGCCCGAGCGTGCATGGCAGTCATGACTATTATTGATACAAGAAATCGTCCACTAGTCGCCCTCGCACCAGTAAATCAAGTGTATAGTGCATAATAAGTAAATAAAGCAAGTAAGAGAGATAAAAGACAATATGTAGAGTGGCTCGGCTATAAAAGAGCCTACATCCACTTTGATGCCTCCCTATCATTATATTCATATCATTCATGTACAAGTTTACAATGCTACACTGGGCGTACAATGATGAGAGAGAAGAATACATGACTGTAGCGGTTTCGGGAGTGCCAGGGATATGACTATGATGTAGGTGAGTATCCCCCAAGCTGTATGTTGAGGTTATGTAAAGAGAATTTGGCAAGGCTTCGCCAGGTGTTGTAGAATCTAACCCGAGGATCAGGAATCGAACCCCCTAATCTCGAGGTATGGACCTCTATGTATATGAGGTATGTGAGTTGTGTCACATGCCTTGAGCATGTGACATATAAGTCTGGAGCAGCTATAATGAGAGGGATGCGGCCTATGAGGATGGAGTTGTGGGTGTAGCGCCCTCTGTAGTATAAGTCTGGCATATAATTATGGGCAAGATTCTGGGTGCCCAACCCTGTGCTAAAGGGCCGCGTCTTATAAGCTTGTGGGCCTGATTAAGGTCTGCGGCAGGGTGCTATATTTGCCATATCAATAAGCCCCCAAGTTGTAGTTCCAAGAGGTAGCAATTGGGGCTGCGGCTGAGTAATTAATTCCTCTCGAGGTGCCGTGGTATTTCCAAGGCGACGCTTCATCTTCCCGCGCCCTCTTATATAAATTGTACCGGCCGTGGATTTCATTATGTTTCCCAAATCTTTGAGAGCATATCGAGAGTGAAGGTCTTTGAGAGCATATCGAGAGTGAATGTCTGCGCATTTGTCTCCTTTGCATTTTTTAGCGATCTCTAGCTGCTGCGAGTGGTGGTTGAAGGCGGTTCGAGGATGAGTATTGGTTGTTTTTCATTTCTAGGTAATCTTACAACCATCTCTCTCACTTTATACCCCATTTTTGTACTAGCTTCATATTTTTCGAGACAAATTCCACCTGACTGATAGGAATTAAACTCGCATATCTGTTAATTTCTAAGAATTAAACTCGTTTAAAAATGAATTCTCATCTGGTTGATTGTTGAATATAGCTGCCATATCTATTTCTGAGAAAAAAAAAACCAACAACTTGATAGAAACTTAGGATTTTTATTGAATAATTCTTCTATTGCTTGGATCATATGGCATGTATTTGTGTTGGATCACGTTTAAATCATATAACTGCTCTTGTTGTTCTTGAATAAACCCTTCACATTCTGAGTCTTCAATCTTTAAATGAATCAACATTAGATACTAAACTGTCTGAGTGGTTAGTCGCGGCATGAAAAAAAATACCCCTTTAGTAATTTAGGGTTGCCCTTAATCCATGCAACATTCCAACATTGGTTTAAGCCCTAGCCGCGGCCTGCAGCCTCTTTTTTTTATAGGGTAATCCCTTAGGATCTTAGATTTAGACTCCGCGACATCTTAGATTTAAACTCTACCAATGGGAGAGAAACCTCCCATTAGTAGAGTTTACATATAATAACTCTTACCAATGTACTATCGGCATGGCACCGTTCGAGGCGTTATGACACACCCAAACCCAGTTACTTATAATTAAGTTTGAAAGTCAAAGTGAGTCAAACCATAATTAATCTAACCAAACCATAATCACCAGTTTTGATTTCAGAGTCATCATTGTAAATTCATATAACTGAAAACCTTTTTACAACATCAGAGTAATCATGCCAATAAAAACTTTCTTGAAGGATAAGTTAACTTAATTACATCATTTACATTTACACAAAATCATAGTTTCTCCCATTCCTGGCTAACCCAACCCGACCTCCTAGATTTGGCAGTGACATCGCGTTACCTGAAAAATGTGAACATAGGAACCGTGAGCAAAATAGCCCAGTGAATGCATCACTACTATACTACTGCATGAATTTAAATGCAATAAATCATGTCCATATACTTATGTATTAACTTATCCATCTCATTCACAATGAATGACCAACTTTTTCGAATCATGATTCACATATCCTGTCTAAATAGACAATTCTCCCCCATTCCTGGTCGAGGAGTAACCCCTTGTCATTAATAGACAAATCTCCCCCATTCCTGGTCGAGGAGTAACCCCTCATTTTGATAAACCGAAATGAACAATTTCATATTCATTTTATTATGATCATACCAACAACACGATACAAATATCTCTTTCCAGTGAGTACACTCACCTTGGTTGACAACTACGTATTCAGGTTTCCTTCTGGTGGAGCTGAACTGGGCTGATTAGGCCTTACACCTGTCAATCCAACTAAATCAGTACTGAAGCTCAATCATAAATATTATCCAAACATAATTATGTAACTTTCCATGGCTATACACCAACAATATAATTCCAATTAAGTCACATTCCATAAAACATAGGTAAAGGCAAACAATGATGTACATATTGATAAAGTTACGCACATTCAACCGTAGGAAATACCTTATGAGGAATTTATAACCAAAGTCAAGTAAACATGAAATTATACTCCTCAATGTATATACACATGAAACATGTACTCAAAGTACCCTTTGTAAGGACGAAATACAAACATTCATTCAAGGGGTACCCAGTATGGCCTGAAATTATAGTCTTACATACTTACCCATCCTATATTCCCAAATTGTACAAATACAGGGGTCCAACCTCAGCAATATGAAAACATATATGAATATACTATCCAGTACAAGTGACGGTGTAATTTTTCAAGCTTCCTAGGGCAAGTTATGACCATTTCTCTACAACACAAGAAATCTGCCCTACAAGCTCCTCTATTGTTCCTTAAACTTCCAAGAATTTTCATAATTTTTCTCCAGCATAACTTTCCATGATTTTCATCCCATTTTCATTACACATACTTAATCGTACATAATTAAAGTTTCATAATTGTTTGACTTCATTTGCTATCTCAAAAGCTTGACTAAACTCAGGGAATACCGAAATGAAGTATAAAAACAGAAACCATGTACCAACTTGAAATCATCATTACGGCCTAACCACAAGGAGATAAATTCTAATTTTCAGATATGATATGAATATATGAGTCTAATTTCATATCCAATTGTAATTTCTCAATTAAAGTAAGTACACAAATAGATATGCAAGTTTGAATACAAGGGGTTTCAATACAAAGCAATTTTAAGGGTTTCTACATTCAACTTAACATAAACTTGCATATAACCATACATACATATAAAGGGCTGAAAATTTCGTAAACCTATGATGATTTAGATCATATAAATCAGTAATATAAGATAAATAACTAGAATTGTAATTAGGATTACCTTCAGGGCTTTTTACGTAATTTCTACGGATTTTTCTACACCTTTTCTCCTCACTTTTCCTTCCTAAACTTCTACCTCTCTTTCCTCAAGCTAATAACACCTCAAACTGAACCTAGAGACTTATTTGCTGAAGAAATAAGGTTAAGGGAGAGTTTTAAGTAGGCCAATTCTTCCTCCAAATCCATCCAATCAAATTAAAACATTTGGTTTAATAAAAGACAATTTACCACTTAAGGGAATTGACAGATTCGCCCCTTCTCGTAATTTCGATCTAACTTCTTACTCGAACATTAGTTTGATGCACCGTTTGTTGTGTTACAACCCTAACTCACATATCTACAACTATGTAGTTTTCACCTCAAGTCAATTGTAATGTTACAAGGATCAAAACTAGTCTTAAACAGGAACATTTCTATCGAAAATAACCAAATCTTGTGTTCGTAAATAATTCGACATTTCATGATTTATGAAAGTAGAATTATACTAACCATAATCACTTAACATTAGATATACTAATAACACATTATTCATATCACATAAGATAAGTATAATTTAAATACAATTTATCATAATTATATACTGGTTGTCACACGTTATATGGGAGGCCTTGTCATTTTTCCGATTGCTGGTTAAAGGTGGGGGATAACAAGTTGTTGGGGCCCGAGATGATTCAGGAGACTACTGCTAAGATTGATTTGATTCAAGGGCATATTTGGATATCTCAGGATAGGCAGAAGAGTTATGCCGATGCTGACAAAAAACATGTGGAGTTAGATGTTAGCGACCAGGTGTTCGTTCGAGTATCTCCTATGAACGGGATTATGAGATTAAATAAGATAGGGAAGTTAGCGCCATGATATGTGGGACCTTTTCCTATTATAGAGAGGGTGGGACCGATTGTATACAGACTGGGACTTTCAGAGAATATTCAGCGGATACATGTCGTGTTCCATGTGTTATCACTGAAGAAGTATAGGAGGAGATAGAGAGACTTCGGGAACATTCCACTTGAGGAGATTGATTTACATCCAGACGTCTCGTATGAGGAGAGGCCCGTGACTATTCTAGATCGTAGTGAGCATAAGTTATGTTACAAAATGGTGCTACTAGTACGAGTTCAGTGGGGACACCACAATACAGATGAGTCGACATGAGAGCAGGAGGATGACATGCGAGAGCAGTACCGAGAGTTATTCACCGCATGTATGCCCTAATTTTGGGGATGAAATTCCTTTTTAAGGGGGGAAGTATGTAATACCTTGTAATTCTACGTATTTATAATTTAATTAATCCGTGAATTAATTGAGAAAATACATTTTATTTAAATTATGCGAGTAAGGTAATTTAATGTTATTAAATGATAAATGTTATTATTTAATATTAATCTAGAGATAGAAACTGGTTAATATCATGATATAAAATTTACTAAGTGTGAATAGTAAATAATTGATGATTATTAATATATGGCATAACGAGTGATATGTGCATATTTTATTTTATCTCAATCGGGAGTCGCAGATAGACTAAATTGAGGTCGAGATGGGAAAGATATTTTAATTGACTCGGATGGTGATTTAGAGGTCGCGATAGATTTTGGATGGGTCAAAATAGTCAGAATAGTATACCTGGGGGTATAGTTTGAGTCCCGGGTCAATTTTAGGCCAAACCGGGACCTATTGGGGGCATTTTGGTCACTTAGAAAAATTAGGTAGAAAGACCTACGAATTTTAAAGTGTTCTATCAGATGATAAAGAGTGGAATCTGGGGTTAAAGGCTTCAAAAACACAAGTTAGGCATTAGCAGAACAAGAAAAAGAGCTTTGGTGAGAATTAAAGAGGGTTCTTGAAGAATTTTCAAATGGGCATACAAAACATCAATATTGGAGTGGGGATTTGGAGAGTATACAATCAAACCATCTCCATCAACATAAAATTAGACCCTACCAAAATCTCTTAGCTGTCATCTAGTGGCAGGGGAAAGTTAGGGGGTAGGAGGGACAATTATTTTGTTCTTCTTTGTGCCTCGTCTAAGACCAAGTCTTGTCTTCTGAGGCTTTGGAATTAGAGGGATAACTAGCTGAGGCTTTGTAACTTGAGATCCTTGAGTTTTAACTTGGGATCCTTGATCATGGTATTAGTTACCGGGACCCTCTTTTTCACTTCTTGGTTTTACTCTCCTTCATCTTGCATTAGTTGAAGGCGTTCCCTTGCAAGTCTTCTTTTTGTTCTCATATTTCCCATATTTTGCTCATTTCTTAGACTTACTTCTTTCTGGAACTGGTTCCTCATCTTTTACCATTATACTCTGAGTCCTTGTCTTCTCGGAAGCTTTATTACCAGTGGTGGTTCCACTTTGTGCTCAGGCTGTGTATAAATCCTTGAATCATCTCTTGGGTGGACATAATGATTCAGCAGTAATTCTTTCAATATTACTCCCAAATTTAGTACCTTTTAGCATCCCGAATAATGCAATTGCCCTTGAATTATCTCGTTTCCATGCTACTGACTCTTTTACATTGTATCTCAAGTTTTGTAATTTGTCTCGCTCATTTATAGGTATTTATTGGTGATGAAGGAAAGGAGAAAGTCAAAGCAAAAGAATAAGTCAAAGAAGAAAAGTCAGAAGGGCAAAAGTATAATTTCCATCCGAAATTCGGAAGAAGACCCAACATGAAAGTTGAAGATCTCAATTCAACGAGTGGATATGAAGAAACGGCATCCAATTTTGAGTTCCAGGGAAGAAGTTACGGGGTTCTAAAATTGAAGAGAATCTAAAGACTAATTGCGGACCGATCCAACCCCTCAAAACCTACTGACAAAAATCAAAGAGCGGACCGATCCTATTTCCAAAATAAAAGGACTGGTCCGTCTCCTCATAACTTACTGGAAAATTTTCCATAGCGGATCGATCCCATTTCTTAGAAAAAAGGATCGATCCGGATTTGAAGAAGGACCGATCCTCCATTTAAATCTCGGACCAGTCTGCCAATGATAATTCCTGATTTTCTGTTCCAATTTTAGAGTTTGATTCAGCTATAACTCTGGATTTTTCGTGATGTATATAATCTCTAGTTATTGTTAGACAAAGGAGGTCGATTAAGAGTTCGATTTTGCGGTTAGCTAAGTTGGAGTAGAGGGTTTTTGTAGTCAATAACCCTAGTTTTCAATAAAAAGCTTTGCTGTAAGGATTCAAGTTTTGGTTTTCTGCAATTCAAGTAATATCTTTCTTTAATTTTTAATTTCTCATTAGTTTTAATTGCTGGTTCTGAATTTGAAAACCTCTTTTCATTTAGTTTCTTTAGATTTCATGTTTTCTTTATTAAAAACCATGTCTTTCTCTAAGATAATTATGTCTAGCTAATTTTCTAAGGGTTGGGGTGCATGAACGCCACCCGATGTAATTCACAATAGTGGAAATAGACTTTTGAATTAAAATCTTAAATGAATCTTGTTGTATAACTGGTGAAACCATTGTAGGACTTTTGATCTCGTTTGCCCTAGGTAATCGGGATGCTTAAGAGTGTGACGTGAGTATTGGTTAATGCGACACCGCTTTACTCGTCCTTTGCTTACATACTGTGCGGGCTACGATCCCTCATATGTATAATACTTGGGAGTACTAAAGACCGGGTTAATTTAAAGTTCTAATTCTGAATCTAGTATACTACAAAGTGAATTACTAGGATGTGTGGGATTGTAACCCGACCTATTGTTCTCATTTCATAGTTAAACCTTGTAGTCCAACTGTCATCAGCTTTTCAGTTAATTAGCGTAGTTGCATTTTAATCATTATAGTTTTATTAGTTAATTATTCTTAAAATTGCATCTAGTTGTAGTTGTTCCGTTTCCCCATAATCACATTTTCTTCTTTTTAGAGTCAAAGCTAGGATACCCTTATTTTTCCAACGTCGTTACGACTTCGTTCGTCCTTTTTTCCTGAGGACCGATAACCAACTTACCGGGATTATCACTTGAGAGATAGGCTTGAACTTGAGCCTACATAGCACGCACACTAGACACATTTGTGGTCGCGTCAAGTTTTTAGCGCCGTTACCGGGGAATCTAGGTAGACTTAGGTTAGATCGATTCAATCTATAACTTTGACCAAAAATCCTAATATATATATATATATAAAAAAAAATCATCTCTCAAAAACCTTTAATGCAAAATCCTTAACATACTCAAACTCCTCACAATACTCCAACCAGAATCCACGAAAACCCGATTGTTGAGTATAACTCTGAAAGCCCGCATACACCTCGCATTCCACAATTTTGGGTTCCGCTTCCTACTCCTGAGCACTCTATCGGTAGTTACACCCTGAGTTAACCCTATAGAAACACCTCTAGGACACCGAGTGAGTATACCGAGTCATTTGAAGAGAGCGCAAGCGCGATGTCGAACACAACGATGTTTGGTACTGGAGAGGGAGATCTACCCTATCCTCCCATGAAAGATTTACTATTTCCTGAGTGGACTGTCACCCCTGGTTGCATTTTACTTCCGTATAATGCCGGTCAGTTCCACTTTTGCAATGGGATGATACAGATTCTCCCTACTGTTCATGGCATGGATTCAGAGAAACCATACCTGCATATCTGAGAGTTCGAAGAGGCGTGCGACATACTTAGTGACCAAGCTTGCACGCAGGATACCATTCTCCTAAAAAAAATTCCTTTTTCCTTAAAAGATAAAGCCAATACCTGGCTATGGTCTCTACCCCAAATTCCGTAACTTCCTAGTGAGAGATGCAATCTAAGTTTATCGCAAAATTCTATCCACAGCACAAGACCAACTCTGCCAAAACTCAAATCCAAGTTTTCCAATAACACGATAATGAGTCTTTTGACATGTGTTGGGAACATTGCCAAGAGTTGGTAAGCACATGCCCCCATTATGGTTTTGACAAACACCTTGTGATCTCTTCCTTCCATAATAGGTTCACAGTGGCTTCCAAACAACTTGTGAAAATAATGTGTGAAAGAACTTTTAGGGATTTAAATCCCGCGATGCCGAGGCCCATCTTAAGTATGTCGCAGAGACTACTCAAGCATAGGACACATCTGATCCTAATACCCAAGCCCAGTCTAGACAAGCATCTATCGCTCCGACTGTATCTGGTCTATACCATTTGGATAGTAATACCTTAATAGACCTTCGATTTGATCAGTTTCAAATAGATATGAAAGACTAGTTTGATGGCCAGTTGAGAGATATTTTTGGATCCAGCCGTGGGTCGAAAGAAAAGGTGTGTGATATGGGAACTCGTATAACCCTTCATGGAGAAACCATCCTGGTTTAAACTATGGACAACCACAAGGTGCGATGAACCCACATGCACAGGTTGTCCCACCTCCACCACCTCCTCAATACCAAAAAGCACCACCACCTCCAACTCCATATGTAACTCCACCACGGAGGAATATCGAGGATATAATAAACCAGTTCATAAATTCTTAAAGTTCCACCAACGCTAGAAATGAACGCATGTTCGCTGACATTAATGCACACATCTCCAAGTTGCAATCATCGTTGAGTATCCAAGAGAAAGGAAAATTTACTGCCCTGGGCCAAAGACCTCTCCAAGGTCAACCTAGTGTCAGGTCCACCTCTACAGAACAGCAGGAGCATTGCCAAGCTATAACCACTCTTAGTAGTGGGAAAGTTGTTGATTTATCACCTCCCCCACACGATATTTCAAAAGTCAAAGAGAATTCGCCCGGCACGAAAGAGGCCGAAGATATCCCCTTGAACCAAAGTGAAAAGTAAGACACTAGTGAGACGGAGGTAGTTGTAAAGCCACCCTCTGCTGCGCCATTTCCTCAAATATTGGTTCCTTCCCACAAAGGGACCATAAGTGATGAAGTACTAGAAGTCCTTAGGAATGTGAAATTGAACTTACCTTTCCTCGATGCAATAAGGCAAATTCCAGCCTATGCAAAAGTCATAAAAGAATTATTAATAGTAAAGAGGAGGATAAAGGTCAAGAAAAACATGTTCCTAGCACATAACGTGAGCTCTGTTCTTCTTAACGATCTCCCACATAAATATAAAGATCCCGTTGCACCCAACATTTCCTGCACCATTGGAGAGAATAAATTTTAAAAGGCCTTACTTGATTTGGGGGAAAGTGTCAATATCCTCCTCTATTCAATTTATAGGCACTTTGATCTGGGCGATCTGAAGCCCACAAGGATCATTCTCCAATTAGCGGATTGAACCGTGAAGATACCGAGGAGTATAGTTGAGGACGTGATCGTCCAAGTGGACACTTTCTACTTCTCAATAGATTTTTTCATTTTGGACACGGAGCCCTCCTTCACCTCAAAAAATCATGTTCCCATCATCCTTGGTTGCTCATTCTTAGCTACGGCTAACGTACTGATCAATACTCGAAATGGGACGATGCAACTCACTTTTGGGAATATGACTTTAGAAACAAACATCTTCAACATAGCCTAACAAGAAGGGGAAGAAGAAGATCTTCACGTGTTGAGCTTAATTGACGAGATCGTAGAAGAGCACTTTGAGGAAAATTACTATGGAGATGCCTTAGAAGCGTGCCTAATGTCTAGTCACGAGATAAAGGGAGCTTACACCGAGTTTGAGAGAGAGATGGAGGAGTTAAGAGGCTTACTCGATGAGAGAGTCAGACGAGGAAGTGAGAGATGTTAGTTTGGTTGCTCGATTCGAAGATTTATCGCCAAGGGAGGCACGCATGGTGCCCTCTAGCGATTCATTCCTGACTCTCGAGTTGAAGAAACTACCCTCCAATGTTAAACATGCTTTCCTAGGTGAAAGTGAGACATTTTTGGTTATTGTCTCCTCTATCTTAGATGAAGAGTAGGAGGGTAAGTTATTAAAAATTTTGAGGAAGCACCAATGTTCTTTCGATTGGTGTATAGCTGATCTAAAGGGGATAAGGACTCTGATTTGCACCCATAAGATTCACTTCGAGGAGGATGTTAAGCCCTCGAGAGAAATTCAAAGAAGTTTAAACCCCACAATGAAAGATGTGGTGAGAACCGAAATCATTAAGTTATTGAATGCCGGGATTATCCACCCAATCTCGGATAGCAAGTGGGTGAGCCCTATTCAAGTCATCCCAAAGAAGTCGGGCATGACTGTTATAAAAAATGACAAGGGAGAGCTAGTTCCCCAACGTACCACCACTGAGTGGCGCGTTTGCATTGATTACTGGAAACTCAATGCGGGAACTAGGAAAGACCATTTCCCCTTACCATTTATCGATCAAATTCTTGAAAGAATAGCGGGCCACCCTTACTACTTCTTCCTTGATGGTTATTCCGGATATAACTAGATTGAGGTAGATGTACTTGACTAAGAAAAGACAACCTTCACTTTCCCCTTTGGAACGTTTGCCTACAAACGTAAGCCATTCGGTTTGTGTAATGCAATGGTGACCTTTCAAAGGTGCATGTTGAGCTTATTCAATGACATGGTTGAGAGATGGCTAGAGGTGTTTATGGAAGACTTTAGTGTTTTAGCACCTCTTTTGATCTATGTCTAGCCAATCATTAAAAAGTACTAGCCCGATGTGTGGAAAAGAACTTAGTGCTGAATTGGGAGAAATGTCATTTTATGGTAACTGAGGGTATAGTTCTTGGGCACATCGTGTCATCCAAATGGATTGAAGTTGATCGAGCAAAAATTGATGTCATAGCTAACCTACCCCCACCAAAATCGGTTAAGGACCTGCGCTCTTTATTGGGCCACGCGGGGTTTTATAGAAGGTTCATTAAGGACTTTAGCACCATCGCTAGACCCTTAAACAACCTTCTTATGAAGGACACCCCGTTCGAGTGGAATGAAGCATGCCAAAGTGCTTTTGAAAAATTAAAGAGCATGCTTATTTTCGCTCCCATCATGCAAGCTCTGGATTGGTACTTACCATTCGAGCTTATGTGTGATGCAAGCGATTATACGATAGGGGTTGTTTTGGGCCAAAGGAAAGATAAAGATGCCCATGTCATCTACTATGCTAGTCGGACTCTTGATGGATCACAACTCAATTACTCCACCACGAAGAAGGAATTGCTATCTGTAGTTTTGGTTCTAGATAAATTTATGTCCTATCTTATCGGTTCCCCCATCACCTGTTTCACCGTCCACGCGGATTTAAAATATCTACTTGCAAATAAAGACGCAAAGCCACGCCTCATAAGGTGGATCCTACTCCTACAAGAGTTTAATCTATCCATTAAAGACAAAAATGGAGTAGAAAACGTCATCGCCAATCATTTATCAGGGCTTTTGTCCGACGTACCTAGTGATCCTACACTCATAGACGAGTATTTTTCGGATGAGCAAATCTTCGCTACCTCTTCTTTACCCTAGTTTGCGGATATAGTGAACTGTCTTATCACGGAAGTCGTCCCTCCCGATTGGACACCGCAAGATAAGAAGAGGTTCATCACTTGGTCGCGCATGTTTTTCTATGATGATCCATTCCTTTTTAAATATTGCACCGACCAAATCATCCGATGATGTGTACCGGATGACCAAATTCCAAAAGTCATCTAATTCTGTCATTCGAAAGCATGTGGAGGCCATTTTTTCCGTAAAAAAGACAGCCGCTAAAATTCTCCAAAGCGGTTTGTACAGGGCCACAATATTCCGGGATGTAAATAATTGTTGCAAATCTTGCGACAGGTGTCAACGGATGGGGGAGATTATCCTACGAGATATGATGCCATTAATCTCGATTCTCATCATTGAAGTTTTTGATTGCTGGGGTATTGACTTCATGGACCCTTTTCCCCCTTCTTTTGTATACCTATACATCCTAGTCGCGGTAGACTATGCCTCTAAATGGGTGGAAGCTATAGTTATTAAGACTAATGACAATAAAGTTGTGATAAAGTTCCTGCATGAACTCATAGTTTCTCGCTTTGGTGCACCTAAAGCGATAATCAGTGATAACGGCATGCACTTTTGCAACAAGCCGTTTGAGAAGAAATTTGGAATGACCTATCACCCACAAACAAATGGGCGGGCCGAATTGGCCAGTCGTAAAATCAAAAACATTCTCGAGAAGAACGTCAATCCCACCCGAAAAGATTGTCCCCTTCGATTGAACGATTCCTTATGGGTTTACCGCACCGCTTACGAACCCACTCGGAATGTCCCCATTATGTTTTTTGTATGGAAAATCTTGCCATCTTCCTGTTGAGTTAGAGCACAAAGCGTATTGGCAAATTAAGAGGTTAAATTATGATATGGATAAAGACGGTGAAGCTCGCTAGCTTCATCTTAATGAGTTGGAGGAGATACGTACTGATGCTTATGAGAATGCCAAAATTTCAAAAGAAAGGATAAAACTCACGCATGATAATATTATTCGAAGGAAAGAGTTTCAATCTGGGCAAAAATTACTACACTATAACTCCCGACTTCATCTATTTTCGGGTAAATTGCGGTCCCGTTGGATTGGCCCATTCGTTGTTAAAATCGTATTTCCCTGCAGAGATGTGGAGTTGGATGATCCAAAAGGGGGGAACACATTCAAAGTCAATGGACAACGCCTAAAGCCATATGTAGAGGCGTGGGTCGAAGAGATCGACACCATTTGATTATCAGACCCCATTTACGGGGTAGAGTGAGCTGAATTCGAGAGATCGTCGCACCCCCGACGTGTATGGGGTGAAATCTTGTGTATCATAGGTGTGATTATGTTAGGATTATTAGAGTATTCGTTTTGAGTTTTGAGAAGTTAAGGGTAAGGGAGTAATAAAAAATAAAAAAATAGGACACGGATCGATTTCGCCCCTGGGCACCCGGACCGTTTCAGTTCTCGCAACTCTATAACTCCCTAGATTCATCTCCCCAATCCATTCGTCTCCCTCCATCTCGTCTCTTCTCTCTTCCCAACCCGATTTCCCTCCCAAAAACACACTCCTTTCCCTCCTAAATCCTTCCCTCCAAAACCCTCCCCTCCCCCTTTCCCCACCTAAAAATACAACCCTCTCCCACCCTATTTCGCCACACCTTTCACTTACCCAAACTCTCTCCCTCTCTATTTCCACCACACTCACCCTTCATGGCTAACCAACCACCCCCCAAATAATACAACTCCACAGTCATTACTGAAAACTGGTCACTCCCGTTCAATTCATATGAGGAGCAACGTTGGTGTCGCCGCTTTTTTAGTCATGCATGCAAAGTCCACATAGAGCACCAGGTTCTATGGGAGGAACTTCCCGCCAACGTCACTACCCTCTTCATCGCAAAGGGGTGGTGCCGTTTCCTCAATGAGCCGTTTGATACCGTCTGGGCCAATGAGGTGCGTTCCTTCTATGGGTCCCTCGTGCGCGCCTGTAATTCTCAAGCCTAGGGGTATATTTACCAAACCCCTATCCCTTTATCACTCAACATCCTCATCCTCAAGCTGACAGAGAAGTGCGTCCCTCACCCATCCCCTTTCTAATACCCCAGCAACAACCTGCCCCTAGATAAGGATGTCTGCATGGCCCGTATCACCCCTGTCCATCAATGGCTCCGAGGCCCTTTTCCCGTCGGCCAACTAGACGACAAAGGGCGCATCACCTTTCAAATCGTTTGCGCCAACATTCTCCAAATTTCAAATGATTCCATCATGCACCCTCGGCAAGCCACCCGTATCGACCACCTTTATGACCCAAACTCCACTATCCACTTTTCTCGCACTATATACCGATACATTTTTCATGCCTCCACAGGTGAAAAAGGCATTGTTCCGCTCCCTTATGCCCGGCTCATCTCATCTCTTCTCCTCGATGTTGGAATTCAACCTCCTACCGTATTTGTGCATATACCCAATCCTTTTGGACAGCTTACTAGCACCAAAAGCGCGTCACAAAGAGCCATTCACCAAGCTAGACAAGCTGCCACTGCTACTGACGATAGCGATGAGGAGGAGTCCACCGACGAGTCCTCGAACGATGACGCGACAGTGGATAACCTGAGCATGGACGAGGGCGAGCATCCCTAATACGTGGAAGAGGAGGATCCCGACTATGAGCTTTCGGGATGCCACATTGATGTGCGCATTTCTGCACTTGAAACACAACTCTCAGGGTTCATAGCGCGCTATGATGCTAATAGGGAAGAGGAGAAACGCGTTTATAGGCACGACACAAGCATGATGCATAGACTTCTGGCTCAGATGTTTGATTTGTCCTTCAATGACCCTCCTCTGTCCTACTTTTATGACCCATATGACCCTAGCGCGCCCGGTAGCTCTAACCTCCCGCCCCAGTGAATCATGTATTTGGTGATTATGTCGGTTGGAATTTTGTTGGTGTACTTATATGCTTGTATGCTCTTTTCTTTTCATGTACAACAATCCTTATGAATAAAAATCTGTATTTTCTCCATTTGTTTGTTTTATTTATCGCACTCTTATTTTGCCTTATTTAGATTTTAGTCCTTTTGATTGGGGACAATGCAAAAGTCTAAGTTACGGGGGGTGACGAGTGCGTATTTCTAAAACTTCACAAATTTGCCAAAATGCCAAAAATATCCAAAAACTTCAAAATTTTCAAAAAATTGACAAACGCAGAAAAACCAAAAAAAAATCTTCAAAAAAATAAAAATTGGAATTCAAAAATATCATTAAAATTCGGTTTAATGTCTCAAATTGTAAAACCATAATGCACAATACTGAAATTGACCAAATATGGAAATTGAGCGATCATAGACGACTTAACGAATAAGTGTGGAGATTAACCAACCCGGTGAGATCCGAGCCTATCCTTTTTGTGAGTGTATAATCAGTCTGAGTTAATGGTTAAATCAAAGCTCTATTCAGCATTTAAAAAAGTCGTTGAAGATCTCAATTCCTTTGATTTGATCGGTTACGGGGAACGTGTGAGATGCTGTCTTGAAAAACATGTTATGAATCTCTAAACTAAAATTCACATCGAGACGCATATGGTAACGCAACTAATAATTTGGACAATGAAGTAGGCCGTCATTTGTCACCCAAAAATATTGGCCAGAAAAAGTAGTTAAAAGTACCCTTTTTTGCAACCCGTTTTGAACCGAATAATTTTTTTTCCTTTCGTTTGACAACCCGATAACACCCAATTGGCTCGGAATTGAAAAAGTTGAAAATTTTGGAAATTTAGGCCAAATGGTGCGATACAAAGGGGAAAAAGAATAGAAATGCTCAACAAAGATAGCAAGAAAAGAAAAGCGTGAAAATAGAAAAAAAAATAGAAAAATCAGAAAAAAAAAATTGATCAAAAGCCCGGAAAAGTACTAATGGACATCTTAAGAATATTTTCTAATTCCAGATTTCCCAACCATTTCCTTGTTACCCAATTACACCTCAACCTCAAGAAAGTCCTAACCGAGTCCAAATCACGAAATTGGTTACCGCGTGGAGAGCTAAAACACAGAAAGATAATAAAAGAGATTAAATGTGTGATTTAGCAGCGATGTTCTCGTTTCCCTATAACCGTAATCCGATGATGAGATCCATTTATCATTAAATTCCATCTTTCTAACTTTGTGTGTGAACTTGGTTCCAATGCATTTACTCTTTATATCATGCACACCGAGAGAAATAGCCACACTTCTCAGAGATTCGTTTGTGAGAGCATCCCGTGAGAATTTGAATCAAAACGAATTTTTGGATAAGTAATGTAATGGTGAACTGGCGAAAATTCGCGGCTAAATTTCTGGCTTCACACATGCGCACTATGATTTGAGACTCCTGAACATGAGTTGATGATGACTATTTTCTGGAAAAGTTTGAATTATACAATTTTTGTTTATTTTGAGTTTTCTTTGAGTCGAATTTTATGGGTATATTCGCTGCAAATCCTCGCGAGACACAACTCGTCCTACTAGGGTAACCTGGGGGTTTAAAGTCTTGTTGCATACGTAAAATGCAATCGTTTGCCCGTGAAAGTGGTACTCTATCCTAATAAAATGATTTTCATGAGTTGAGAGGTAGTTTAATCCTTTTACATTACTCGGGATGCACAAAGTTCTAAGTTAGGAGGGTTTGATTAGGCAGTAATTCTTCCAATATTACTCCCTAATTTAGTACCTTTTAGCATCCCGAATAATGCAATTCCTCTTGAATTATCTCTTTTCCATGCTACTGACTCTTTTACATAGTATCTCGAGTTTTGTGCTTTTTCTCGATCATTTACAGGTATTTATTGCTAAGGAAGGAAAGGAGAAAGTCAAAGCAAAAGAATAAGTCAAAGAAGAAAAGTCAGAAAGGCAAAAGCATAATTTCCATCCGAAATTCGGAAGAAGACCCAACATGAAAGTTGAAGATCTCAATTCAACGAGTGCATAGGAAGAAACGACGTCCAATTCTGAGTTCCAGGGAAGAAGTTATGGGGTTCTAAAATTGAAGAGAATCTTAAGACCAACTGCGGACCGATCCTATTTCCAAAATAAAAGAACCGGTCCGACCCCTCAAAACCTACTAGCAAAAATCAAAGAGCGGACCGATCCTATTTCCAAAATAAAAGGATCGGTTCGTCTCCTCATCACTCACTGGAAAATTTGCCATAGCTGACCGATCCCATTTCATAAAAAAAAGGATCGATCCGGATTTAAAGAAGGACCAATCCTCCACTAAAATCCCGGACCAGTCTGCCAATGATAATTCTTGATTTTTTGTTCCGATTTTAGAGTTTGATTCAACTACAACTCTGGATTTTTCGTGATCTATATAATCTCTAGTTATTTTTAGACGAAGCAGGTCGATTAAGAGTTCGATTTCGAGGTTAGCTAAGTAGCAGTAGAGGGTTTTTGTAGTCAAAAACCCTAGTTTTCAATAAAAAGATTTGCTGTAAAGATTCAAGTTTTGGTTTTCTTCAATTCAAGTAATATCTTTATTTAATTTTTAATTGCTCATTAGTTTTAATTATTGGTTCTATATATGAAAATATCTTTTCATTTAGTTTCTTTAGATTTCATGTTTTCTTTATTAAAAACCATGTCTTTCTCTAAGATAATTATGTCTAGCTAATTTTCTAAGGGTTGGGGTTCATGAACCCCACCCGATGTAATTCATAATAGTGGAAATAAACTTTCGAATTAAAATCTTAGATGAATCGTGTTGTATAACTGGTGCAACCGTCGTAGGACTTTTGATCTCGTTTGCCCTAGATAACCGGGATGCTTAAGAGTGCAATGCGAGTATTGGTTAATGCGACACTTCTTTACTCGTCCTTTGCTTACATATTGTGCGGGCTACGATCCCTCATATGTGTAATACTTAGGAGTACTAAAGATCGGGTTTATTTAAAGTTCTAATTCTGAATCTAGTATCCTACAAAGTGAATTACTATGGTGTGGGGGATTGTAACCTAACCTATTGTTCTCATTTCTTAGTTAAACCTTTTAGTCCAACTATCATCAGCTTTTCAGTTAATTAACGTAGTTGCATTTTAATCATTCTAGTTTTATTAGTTAATTATTCTCAAAATAGCATCTAGTTATAGTTGTTCCGTTTCCCCAGAATCACCTTTTCTTCTTTTTAGAATAAAAGCTAGGATACCCTTATCTTTCCAACGTCGTTATGACTTCGTTCGTCCTTTTTCCCTGAGGATCGATACCCGACTTACTGGGATTATTACTTGAGCGACAGGCTTGCACTTGAGCCTACATAGCACGCACACTAGACACATTTTTGGTTGCGTCACATAACCTGCATATGTAGCCTTGTAAGCTTGAACGGTAAAGAGTTGGTTACAATACCTATAATCAAAGATACACATTAATAATAAGAAACAATAATTGCAATCAAATATACACGTTTATAATTAAGAAGATCAATATACAGTTACATATCCCATGGATCTCTTTTTGGTAGTATAACTGTTGTGGCATGCACTCATGGGATGTCTATTATTTTCCATTCATCACATTTGTAAGTCCTATTATGAAGATGTATGGTCCATGTTTGCTCTTGCCTTTTGAGTACCACATATAAAAAGTCATTGGAACCTTGGGTTGTGAACTTGTTGTAATATTTCTTGTGTTTTCTCAAAATTTCCTCCTCCCTATGTACAATTTGAGTGTTTTTCAGAGCTTCTCCTTCTATCCTTATATTTTACATGATAGACATCACCAACAATTGGTACTTCTAAACTATTTTGATAAGTGGTAGGTCTCTCAATGATAGAATCATTTTGTTAAATGATCTTGAAAAATTATTTGTGATGTGTTAACACTTTGAGGTGAAATCTAAGTATGCTCTAGCCCATGAACTTTCCTCCTCTTGTTCAAGCCACTTCTTGCCATCAGGACTCGCTTGATCCAGTTGTTCCATTCATTGTTCACACTCCTCAATCTTATATGCTCTAGAAGCTCCCCACATTAACATTTCCAAGTGAGAACCTTTAAATCCACTATTTTTGAAGTTCTTATACATATGTCTAAATCAATATTTATGGTATGACTCTCCAAACACTTCCTTCAAATCATTTATCAACCCTTTTTGTCTGCCTGACATGAATGTTAGGGGAAACCTATGCTTCTTCAAATGGGGTGCTAGTGTCCTTAGAAAGCCTCTCCATGAATGAAAGCGCTCAGGCCTATAAATAAATATAGCAATGGGGAACAATCCATTATTTCCATCTGTAGACTCTATAGAAATAACCACACCACCATACTTACCCTTTAAGAATGCTCCATCCAAACCAAGAATTGGTCTACATACATTGATGAAGCCATACAAAGATTCTTTGAATGCAATACAAATTGAAATAAATGACTAATCGACAGGGGACCTGTACCATTCTACAACACTGCCTAGGTTCATCTTTAGAATTTGATTCGTTATTTCTGGGACCATTTTATAACCCTCTTTGTAACTATTAAGCACCCTCTCATTACAAATCTTGTCATTGTATGTAGTCATCTATGACACCTTTGTTCCATTTTTCTTCCAAAATTATATAATGATGTCTTTTAGCTTAAACTCCTAGTGGTTCCTCATAGTTGTCTCTATTTGATTTGCAACCCAACCAGCATTTTCTTTTGAGTTTTTTCATCTCTCATCACTCTTACAAGTGTGTTGGTCATTAAAGCTTCTAAGCATCACAATGTGTTCTTTTGGAAACCTTCAAACGTACACCCTCCGTGAACATTTAGGGTCTTTGGACACAAATATAATCTTCCATTTGTCATTCTTCTTCTATTTGTATTCAAACTTCTTCTCAATGGTATATCTCCTCATGTATTATCTATAATCCTTCATAGTAGGACATAACATCTTGGTATGCATATCTAAAATGTCACCCATATGATCACCAATATCTTCACTATCATACACATTGTGAGTTTGATCATTGAATTCCTTGAATTCATCCATGTCCTCAAGATGATCTCTATCCAATTCCACACTTTCATTACAACTAGATTCCTCAGTATGACTCTCCATGTACTCACTATCTTCCATAGCTTCCCTATTTACATTAACACTGTTGTATACTTCTTCTGCAGCTAAGTTATCAAATTAACCCATATTAGATGGATCTTCTAGTGTTGTGTCAAATGGATTATCAACCACAGGTGATTCATTGTGGTCTCAAATGTAGTATCAATAATTGGTGCTTCATGTGTGGTCTCAAATGTAGTGTCAATCATTAGTGCTTCTATAGGATTCTCAACTAAATTAAGGAATTCCCAGTAATCTATATTATTTGTTGTGGTTTGGAAGTAAGGTAAAGGTGAAAATTTCCATTCATAGCTAAATTAAGGTCCCACATTTTCGTCAAGTATTTATCTCCCCAAATAGGTTCTATGATCCCCTCATTTACCCAATCGATGTTGAAATCCTTAAGCCCAGACATTTCTTCCATGTCTTTTACCAAGTCAATAAAGCAAAGTTCATCCTCATCCATATCAACTAATTTAAAAGTCAAATCACCTAGATATGTGAACCTTTAATCATCCCAGAACCCCCTATAGTGGACCAAAAATATATTTTTTCCAAGTAAAGGCATCTACAAAAAAATCACAAAATAAGATAAAAAATACAGAGAGTATCTAGGAAATACCAAACCAATAAATAAAACCTACATGAATGCAACAAAATACCTTTAAAAACTCAAAATCGAGATGAAATAACTTGAAACCATAATTTTTTCTTCATTTACATCACAAATATGGAAAAATACATAACATGCAGAGAAAAAAAAAACCTAAAATTGCTACTATATTGAATTTTTTTTTTAAATATAAGACTAACCTTTGATTAGTGTGATGAATAGCACAAAATTGAGTGAAACCCTAAATTTTTTACTGATATTTCTTGTTGTTGCGAAATTGAGAGAAGGATTCGTTGTAAAGAGAGAGAAGATAACTTTAAAATGGTTGGAATTGTGTTATAGCTGTGAAGTCCGTCGATTGGGGTTACATATTAAAGCAATGGTATAACTGATAATAAACATGGGGGTTAATGTCTAAGTGAATGGAAAGTTAAAAATGGGGGCCAAACCTTTAAAAGGTCAATTCCCGGGGGGGTAGACTCATTAGAGGGACTTAAATGGGGGGCCAAAACTTAAATAACCCTAGATTAAATGGGCACCTTTAAGACAATTACGTCTTAAGTAAATAGATAATTACATTGCATAAAATTATTTCTTCAGAGTTATGAGATGAATGGAACAAAAAAATATCAAAGAACTATGTTTTAGAAATAATCACCAAAGTGATTGGAGAAGAAAACCTAGATAAGAAACCAACAAAATCAATGATTGTTCTTTAACCATGTACAATTATATAACTTCTCTTCTCATTATTCTTGAATATAAGTTTTTCTCAAATCCTGTATCATCCATAATATGTAACACCACATGCTTGGAAAACATAAAATGTAGTAAAAATAGAAACCTAGAATTAGTACTTGTGAGAAATTCAAGCATACAATATTTTTTTGGGAATTACAGTTGAAATAAGTGAAATATTTGGGTAGAAAACATAAATAAAAACTGACTGTCCGAAATTCTAAAAGGCAAAAACTTAAAATAATATACATAAAAAACATCCAAGCGTACATATCCATTACCACTTTCCTAAAAACTTATACCTCAACTATTGAAAAATTTTAAGTGATCATGAGTGTTTAAACTTATATTTTAAGATTTATTTGTATCCACTCTCTTCTCTTTATTTTTTTAGTTGTTGGTCCTATTGTAACCACTATGAGAAAGTATCATTCTCTAGAGAAAGGAAGATGGGAAGTTACAGAGTAGTTTTGGGAAGTTTTGGGTGATCATGGGACTTAATACAATTTTAAAACATATGGGATGGGAGCGTAAAAAATCTTTAAAAATGGGACTAAATCCCCAAAAAAACTAAAACTTTGAACACCATATTTTGAACCTTAATATAGGGAACAAAGAGTACACCTGAGCATCGTTTCTTTCATCTGCAAAAATAATGGAGAAACAACAAAACACACACATACAAAATCAATCTATGAAATAAAACATTGACATGAAACAAAAATTAAACAGAAAATTGTATAACTATTAACAAAAAAGATAGAGTGAGAGTATACAAAGATAGGTGAGTGAAGAACTTTATGCATAGATATGTTATTAAATAGTACTGAGGGTAGTGGTATGTGTGTGTGTATGTATGTGTGTGTGTGCGTATGTGTGTGTGTGTGTGTGTGTGAGAGAGAGAGAGAGAGAACCTGAATGCATCCAAAAAGTAGAACCTCCTCAAAAAATACACACAAATGGATCCAAAACCCACTAAAAGTCTCAAATGATTTAAACCAAATCATCCCATATTTGAAAACATAAATCGGTAAACAAAACCAAATCAAGATTACAACAAAATCAATACTAACTAGAAAATAAATCAAAGAAAAATGGGTATACAAGAGTGAGGGAGTGAACCATCACTAGTTCTTTGAGGATTTTTCAGTTCATATGGATAGGGCACATTGTGGGTATGCAGAGAGCAGTAGGGTGTTTTGTACATGGAAGTGAAGAGAGATATGTAACAATCCAAAAATTTGAAACCCTACAAGAAAATGGAACCCAAAAAATCTAATCCATAAATGACTAAAACGTATTTAACATGATGTTGTGAAGGGAGAGGAAAAAATATAGATAGGAAACACAAATTATTACTGAGATATAAAGGTTTTAAGAGGGTATGGTTCGGTGTGGGTTGAGTGCATTATTCATTGATATGAGAGATAGAGTGGGATGTTTGAGAGAAATGGAGAGGGGAAAAAATATATTGGAGTGATAGAAAGTGGGTAGTTAAATGAATTAAGCGGAAAATAAAAAGTGAGAATGAAATTTTGAAATTTATAGGGATCACATGTATTTAGTCCCATTTTTTCAGATTTATTTGTTTCCACTCTCATTTTTTTTATTTTTTTAGTCATTGGTTTCGTTGTAACAAATGTAGGACAAGTGTCATTCTCTGAAGAAAGAGAGGCGGTTACAAGTCGGTTGACGGAGGCTTTGAGTAGTTATAGGACTAAATAAAATTTAACAAATACATAGTAGGGAAGCCTACAAAAACTTTGGGCATGGGACTATATCCCAAAACACAAAAATTTAAATGAAAAAGTATAGAGAAAATTTTGAACGGCAAAATCAAATTGGGTGAGCTCATCTCAACCCATCATTTTTCATTGGATATGTGGCCAAATCTTGTGCTTTTATATTTTTTAATTTCAAATAGTTCCTGTGAGCACAATAATTATCACAATAGAATTCTACAAAACAATCCCAAAGAACAGAATGTATAAATCACACACAACTATATATGTGGTTCGACAGCTTGCCACGCCCACAGAGAGGTTACTGCTTTATTATGGCATCTCTAAATATTTTTGGTTACATCCCTTTTCCCCGTGTTAGGGTTTACAATTTATATAAGTGTGAAATAAGTGGTTGAATTCCATAGGCAACTCAACCTACTTGATAGATATCACGTAAGTGTCCCTGAATATTTTCTCGAGATTATTGGTAAATGATTCATGCTTATCTCCAGGCATTTAAGCATATGGTAAATACACGTCTAAAGAATAATTTGAATGTTGGGTCAGGAAGTCTATCTTATATATTGGACTGGTCGGCTAGGTGATTGGGCTATTTAATTATGTCCCCACAATTGCCCCAAAAATCTTTGGGCTGGTGATTTGGGCCAAGAGAGTTTAAATGTGTCCAAGGCCCGAGGCTTGGATCAATGTATAAAAATCGGTATGGCATGTTTGTAATTAATGAAGATATTGGGGATGCTCTTTGCCTTAGAAGAAAATAAAGCATTGAGATCTTCCTGGAGAAGCGTGACACATCATTGGAAATATTTAAACTTGCTCGTATGTAACTTAACCGTCAACTCAGTGATTCTGTTCATTTTTGCATGCTAACTTTGCCTCTAAGCATCCCTTCCTACTCTCTGCTTTAAATTTAAAGCTCTTCCTCTTCAGTGTTCTTTCAAAGATTCATTAATACTTGTAAGTTCTAGTTCTCACTTTCTTAGTTCCTCTCTTCTGCTAATTAGTTTGTAACTATAGCTAGGGTTTCTCTTCTTCTGGTGTGCTAATGGCAAGACTTGATAATAAGTTAATTTCTGAGTTTAGAAAGTGTCATGGTATCACTGACTGGGTAGATATTGAGTGTGCCCCAATTCATTAAAATGTTTGTGCTATGGACGATGGTCATTGAATTCATACCCTCTTGCTTTCACTAGGTGTTTAACATTTCCCCCCAATCGTCTCTTTCTAAATTCCGTTAAGTGTTTCGAGATTAGCCATGCCCAATGCACTCCAAATGTTTAGAAAATTATAAATGGGGCGAATAGGATAAATTTAATATATGGAACCAACTTACGTCTTGCTGAAATATGCTAATGTTATGTCTTTTCATGCACAAGTGAAGGTCTCTTATACTTAAAGGCTAGGAGTGCTGATAGAGTCCTGGTGGTGAACTTACCTGATTCTCATTAAGGACTACTGGTTTCAAGGTTTCATTGCTAGAAATTCACAATGTCCTCCCCAACCAAAGGGCCTATGGTACAGGGGACCTAGAATCCCAACCTTTGGGGAGAAATATATAGGTTGATGACACTATATCTCACTTAGTCCTTCACTTGCTTGTTCAACTATTTGCTTCTTCTGATTTCATCTTTTTTACTTATTTTTAGCTAAGGATAAGAACCGAGAACCAGATCTTAGTGAACTCATGTTGCTGATCTTTTAAAAGATTTAAAGGTTAGGGATAGGCTTTCTGACGGTGAGCATCCTTGCTCGATGGCCTATTTTTTAGAATACAAGACACCACTACCAACTTCATCGCTCGGTCAGTGGATATAATCCCCAACTTAGAGCTTCTAGAGGAGGGGGTTGGTGGTACATCCAAGTGTATCCAATTAGAGAAGTATAAGGAGAATAAATTAAGGAAAAAGAGGGAGAGGAAGGAGAAAAAGGTGAAGAAGAGGAGTCTGAGGAAGACAGTGAGGAAGGAAGTGAGGAAAAAATCATGGCCCCACCAAAGAGGAGGTGTTTGATTATTCAAGATGATGATGATGATTTTCTCTCTAATCGAATTAATTCCGTGAAGAGGACAGAAGGAGACTTCCCTATAGCTGGTAGTTCCAAACTGGGAACCAGGGTGAAAGAGAGCTAGGTGGAGAAAAAGAAAAAGGATGAAGAGAAAAAAAAGAAGGGGAAGAGAAGGAAAGAAAGAGGAGGAAAGAAAAAAAGAATAGGAGAGGAAGAGGGAGCAGGACTTAAAGTCCCCTTTAATGTCTCCTCCCCTCCGAGTTGCTGAGGGGTAGAGTGTTTTTGACAATCCCCTACTTGCCTCCAAGCTTCTAGATGGGTCTGTGCTCACTGCCGATTACGAGCGATCAATGAGGATGGGGCCTGAAGAGTTAGCCCTCAAGTATGCTCAAAGTATTGCTTTGGTACTCCCCCTTTTCTCGCTGATATTATTTGATTCTTTTTTATTTTCCTTAAATTAATTTATACTTCTCCTTTATTTTGTAGTTTATTTATGACTTTACCACGCTGTTGTGCGGTCGGGCCGACCAGTCAAGGAGGAATACAAAGTTGGGAATGGTTTCAAAGAACTATGACAAGGCTCCGGCCGATGCTAAGGTCACTTTTGAACAAGAGAAGAAAGCTTTTGGTGCCCTTCAGGACAAGTCAGCGAAGGAGTTAGCCGATCTATAGATCACTTATAGTATGGTTATCACCGATAAACTAAAGTTTATTATAGAGAATAAGGAACTAGTTGCCAAGGTCTAGAATCTTGAGGGAGAGGCTATGATCATTAGGGAGAGTGGGTACAATGAAGGCTGTAAGGAAGTATATGATGACACTGAGTGTCAAATAAACTATATCAGGAATGTGAGCTTCAAGAAAGTCTGGAACGAGGCCTTTCTAGCTACCAAGGTCCCTATAGAGTCTTATATATTCACACAACATATACCGATCCCTAATCTAATGGCTGTTGAGGAGCCTCTGGTCGACTAGCCCTTCGATCAAGTTGAGAGGGAGCCTGTTAATCAAACTATAAAGGATAATCCTATCGATCAAGATACAAGGGAACTTCTTATTGACCAAGCTATAGGGGATCTTAGCACGATCGTGGTTGTTAATGACCAGGCTGCTAAAACTATTGAGAAAGGAAAAGGGCCAGTATATTTTGAGCAGGTGAAAACCCTATAGTTTGTAGGATTTCTATCTTTTTTTTTGCTGATGTGTTATAATTCTCCAAGACTTGTACCGACCTTTATTTAATGGAAAAGAAAGATGCTTGTGTTGGAATTTTTATTGCTTTTTATTACTGATGTTTGTAAAATTTACTATCTACTTTATTAATTGTAGACCATTGACTTAGACGATTACATTCCTCTCGACTCTTTATTAGGGAGGATTCTTGGGCCAAATATCAGTGTAAAGGCTCACAAGGCATTTTAATTGACTTTGTAAATACCTGAGGATAAGGAAAGAGCATTATAAAAATTAGTTTGAACTGGTCGCCAGCTTAAAAGATGACCTTCAGGTTATGGAAGATCTCGGTGCCTCGATACAAGAGGATATGAATAGTATCAGGGCTTAACTGTTGGTGAGGGAACATGTGAGCAGAGTAGGCGAATTGATCATAACCTGAAGCTTGAAGTTTCTAGGATGAAGGGGATTCCATAAAGGCTTTCTTTACCACCCGTTAGGTCAGTTCGAGATGAAAACCAAGCTCTGAAGATAGAGGTTACTGAGCTCAAAGGGGATGTCCAACGAGTATATGTGATGGCTGCAGGACTCCAGAGAGATGTCACAAGGTTGAGGCACCTATTTTGAATGGGTCCTTGAGAAGCCTGAGCGGACGACTATAATTAAGATTGGACTTATTCCCCATCAAAATTAAAGGAAGAAGAAGATCTTACCTTTGCTCGGGGATTGCTCAGTACCCTTAGAGAGGTCAAAATGCCCCAAGAGTTGCCCGTGGTACAAATACCAAGTTGAGTGCCCAGCTTATCATCACAACCCCTTTTTAAAGAACAAAAATGAATCCCTATCGATGACATCCCTGCCCAACTCTTGGGTCACCCTTTAGAGGATGATGGAGAGAAATTTGCCCCACATCCAGATGATGGTTGAACAATGCGCATTACAGAGTATCTTGCTCGCCATCTTATCTTAGGTCGTAGTATATTTGGTCGTTGATGTAATTGTAACTCCATACTGTTGTTAATCAAAATCTCTAATTATTAACCTTTTCCATATTTTGAGCATGTGCTGACTAAATATATGTTAATAATTATTGCCTATTCTTGAGGTGGAAAGAGTTGTTGCTTGTTATCTAGTAAACATTTTTGTCAACTAAATAATATTAATTGATCGTATTAGTCCCCTTTTTGTTCAAATAGACTAGTACTTAGGTTTTATCATTTTGCGCTCTTTAGCTGATTAAATGATAGTAAGGACTAATGTTAACCATATGTTATTATGTGTTTGAACATTCTTTCAGGACATTCTTTCAGTCCAATACGCCTTAGCAATATCACTCCATCTACTTTAACTTTTAGGTTATGCCATCACACTCCCTTAGGCCTAAGTACGATGATAGCGAGAATGCACCTGGTAAATGGGCCATTTGCCCGAGCGGGCTTTTTACGACCAACAAAGTTGGCTACCAACCTAGGTTAGCTTTGTTGCCTAAGAATCCCCTGTAGGGATATTATTGTTGTCGGGGCAACGTCTAAGGTCTATTGTGTTTATTATAAAGACCTAGGTGTTGTAGTTATTGAAACATTTTTACTAACTTGTCATAATTACTACCAACCATTCTCGATGTGTGATATTCCTTGATTGAAACAAGTCGAAAGACTTATTGTAATTCCCAGGAGTTTTGCTATGCACGAAGGAGTTATTATTTTGCAAGAGGTGTGCTTTAGTGAGATGCGATCAAGAAAAATTATGCAGTCAATGCATAACATCAAAATGCGAGGTCCAACTAGCATTTATTCATTATGTAATAATTAACGAGCAATATAAGTTTGAAAATAAAAATGTACTTAAACTAATTGTGCTAACAAACGATAAAGAAGACTAAAAGTAGAACTTCTTGAGATTGCTTGTATTCCAGGCTCTTCGTATATCCCTACCCTCCATCGTTTTTAAGTGATATGCTCCTTGAAGGTCGTCCTTGATTACTCTAAAAGGTCTTTACTAATTTTCTCCCAGTTTAAGATCAGATGATTTCACGGCATTGTCGAGTATTTTCCTTAGGACATAATCCCCTACCAGAAACCTCCTCAAATTGACTTTCTTACTGTATGTAATACCCCGTATTTTTATGGCTTTTAATTGTGAGATTAATTATATGTAATTGCTTTTAATTGTGGATTAATTAAATTAATTGTGGATTAATTAAATTAATTTGGGATAATTAATTAGAAATTAATTCGGATTTAAATAACTAGCAAGACGAGAGTTAGTATTTAAATATGATGATTATGTTGAATATTACTGAGTGATTATAGTAATATGTGATTATTGAATTTATTAAAATTGTCGTGAGTTAAAAATATGGCAGTTTCGATAATTAAGTTGGGACGTGCATGTCAGTCGTGTCAAGACCCAATTTATTGGATTTAAAAGTATTTTATTTTTATGTTATCCACATGAGCATTTTCAGTGCGCCAACGTGTTCCGAAGGATCAAGATAGTCAGAAAACACTAGTCGGGTTTTTAGTTTGGGTCTCGGGGCATTTTTAGGCCTAACCGACAACCCGGGAGGGTATTTTAGTCATTCCTATTTTTGGTGAATATTGACCCACGAAAAATAGGAAATATTTATCACCCAACCCTTGAGTCCCTAGAGTTTTCACAATCGAAAAGCATCATGGAAGTTAGAGAGGAAGAGAGGATAAGTTCCAAGGTTTCCATGGCCATAACCACCACACACCACCACCATCGCCGGATTTATGATCGGAAAGAGAGGGGGGAACAACCATTACCATCATCAACGGATCATAATCTGTAATTTCCAGGCAAGTGATTTATCTTTCAAAGATTCAAAGCATATATTTTACATGATAATTTAGATTTGATGATTTATCATAAATAAGTGAATTAATTGTGAAATTGGAGAATTTAAATATTGAATATGGGTAGGATTCATGTAGATGAAACTTCTGGTCATAAACTAGTTATGAAACCATGATCCATGCGTAGAAAATTGGGAATTTATGTTGAGTTATGAAAATCTTAAAAAAATAGGAGAAATAGGGTTTTTATGGAGAAATGGGTGTTTTGATTTAAGAAACTGATGATTTATGATGATTTAATGATTCTAGTACGTTAAAGATGATACTAATATGTTAATAGGATGTTTAGTAAACTTTCTTGGGAGTTTAGGACATTGTAATGAAGAATTAGAGGTGTAAAAATGATGAAACCCGTAATTGTATAAGAGAAATCTGGGATGATACCTGCTTGGTCGATCGATCGACTCAAGAATGTCGATCGATCGATCGACCCCTTTTCTTCGATTGATCGACCCCTCCTGATTTTTGGCAATTATTTTACCCTTAAAGATTAATATAAATCCCAAGGACGATGATGATTCTTAGGATGTTTAAATTGATATTGTGGGGCTTAATTAAGGTCAGTAGGGTCTTAGTTGATGCCTGGAAAAATGTTTTACCTTATGAAATTGAATGCTATTGCTTACGAGTGTCTACCGAGTGAGGTACGATTAGAAATCGTTCGAATTGAAACTATAATGGAAATTAATGATGATGTAAGGATAAGAACAGTAACGGAGGGACTTTAAGTTACTGAGATAACATTAGAAACTAATAGGAGACCTAGTAACCTTTTGAGATAGGTTTAAGTACTCAAATTGATACGACGAGAGAGTTATCAAGCTAAATACATATTACATATGATGTTTGGGATAAACTTGCTACGTACGAGACTTACTAGATGGAATGTGTGAATACCTATATTAAATTATGATTACTTAGGTTGTGTGAATGCCTAGTGTATGGATTTATTATGTGTATGACATACTTACCATACTTGCTATCACGGGAGGTTAGTTTTTTTTTTTGGAAAAGGACCCTCTTATCCTTGTGTGCCTTCGGGGGGATTTAAACTGTTACCTTAAGGACATAGGACTGTGAATGACTTATTTGTGAGTAGATAAGTCAGTTGACCACAGTAGCGTAGGTATGTGAGTGACCCATGGGTATGTGAACTATGTTCGCCTCTAATATGTGTGATTTATATTATGACGGTTCCTGAGTGATTTGGAACACATGATCCTTACGTACGTGATGTACATGGATTTGATAGCAGAGTATGTGTGCACCGCAGCTTAGCCTAGGGGTTCCTTATATGTGTATATATATATATACTGAGAGTGATTTATATATGTACTTGTGACTGGTTCTCTGCTCCTTAGTAGATGTGAATAACTAAGATATTGTAATGGACTAAGAATGTGAGAAAATAATTAATACTTTAGATAAGTAATATAATGAATGCGAATATGGGTTATGAATATAACTTACCTGGATATTAAGAGTAGACATTATATGGTAGAATGTGAAAGAGGAAGTGGTATAGACTAGTTATTTAACGATATAACTAGGATGGGTTAAGGGCATACGTTAGGCGTGCACTAGTTGAGAGGTGAGAAACTCATGTGAGAATACGCAACTAACGTGTTTATAATATGTGTTGTTTAATTATAATTTAAACACTTGCTAAACTTTTAAACTGTTTTCACCTCAGGCTCTGACCCATTTTCCTCCAAATCTATTTTGTTTTGTAAAAATATTTTTAGGTGCCCTGCCACAAGGACACCAAGCATAGGAGTTCCATTCTGATGACGTGTTGTAGCTGTTGTGGAAGCTATAGGATCATTGTATTAGACGCCTTCATATTTATCCTTGGTTCCTTCAGAGTCATTTGTATCAGTTAGGGCATGTCGCCCATTCTTATTTAGAGGTTGTACTATCATTATTTCGGTTATTGGTTTATTTATTCAGACTCTTGTAGTGGGACTTTATTTATTCTGGCATTATTATTATTGGAGTGTTTACTCCAGACTCTGTTTATTTTCTTTCGTTGATTATTCATTTGAGATTGTTTATGCGAATAATGGTTGTTGACTTAATTGCTTGGATTATGTTAATTTAATTAGTAAAATTTGGCATCTCTCTTTTTCAATATTAGGTGGCTAGTAATAAATTAAATGTTTTCGACAGTGATGCTACAAATGAACCAACTTGATATTCTATATTAATTTAATAAAGGAGTATCTACCCGGTTTTTAATTAGACGGGGTGTCATACTGTACTTCCTAGCCAGTTGTTGTTGGTAGGAATCCAACTTGATGATGGACAACTTTTTTCGCTCATTTACTAAGTCAAGTTCAGTGCATAAAACATTATCGTTAAGGTCTTTGTCGACCAATGTGAATCTCATAATGGGGAAACTTGCCTCCAGTGAGATGATGTCTTCCATACCGTTTACAAGAACGAATGGTGTTTCCCCAGTTGGCCACCTGGAAATGGTACGGAAAGCCCATAGAACATGAGGGAGATCTTCCACCCAGGCGCCCTTGGCTTTTTCTATTCTCTTTTTAGTCCATCGAGCATGGTTTGTTGGAAGCCTCTGGTTGTCCAATACCTTAAGGATATGCCACAGAGATGAAGTAGTGGTTAATAACATGTTCATCATAGAAACCTTAAAAGAAGCTACTTTCAAATTGCATGTCATTATTGGTGATGATAGTCCTTGGTATCTAAAGAGTGTTGTGATGTTTCTTCAAATAAATCTGGTCATATTTGAGTCGCGAATGTTCGCTAGTGATTCTGCCTCTACCCATTTTGTGAAGTAATTTATTCCAAACAGCAGATACTATTAATTTCCAGATATGGTAGGTATTTTTCCAACAATATCTAGTCCCCATTGCATGAATGGTGACGAGTTTGTAAGTGATTTCAAGTTGCTAGCGGGATGGTGGATCATAAGAGAGTGCTTCTAACATTTTTCGCACTTGCAAATGTAAGCGCCTGCGTCCTTTTGCATATGAGTCCACTAGTAACCCTCCTTAATTGCTCGAAAGACCAACGATCTCCCTCCTGCGTGAATCCCACAAATGCCCTTATGAAGTTTACTAAGTACTTGTTCGGTATCATGTGGGTGGACGCACTGGAGATATGGACCTGTGAATGATTTCTTGAAAAGTTAACCTTCTGAGGAGAGTTAAAAGAGGTTAGCCTTAACCCTTACCTAATGGGATGACCTCTTATCATAGGGAAATATATTGCTCCGTAGATAAGTGATGATGGGATCCATCTCTATGAGGAGGACTTGCTCGACTATGACTATTTGGTTAATACTTGGCTACGAGATGAACTCTATTTGAATGGTTCTTCTTAGTTCAGAGTTAATTACTGAGCTCCCTCCTTATCACACACGAGAGTGAAGCTTACATCATGATTTGATACTGCAAGATAAAGATACAAAGGGTCTCCATCATTTGGAATTACCAATGGGGGTGGTTTGCTAAGGTAGGATTTGATCTCTTCTAAAGCTTTCGAACATTCATCATTACATATGAGTTCCTTGTCCTTCTTCAAGATAAAAAATAATTGTTGGAAACATTCCAAAGACATGGAAATGAAGCGATTGAGTGTCGTGAGCATCCCAGTGAGATTTTAAACATCTCATAACGATTGATGAGGCTGGACTCTAATGATAGCATATATTTGATCTGTATTGGCCTCGATTCTTCTTTTGCTGACTAGATAACCTAATAACTTTTCTGACTGGATGCTGAATGAAGACTAACTTGCATTAAGTTTCATTCGATACTTCCTGATGATCTCAAAAGTTTTGGTCAAATCCGTGAGGTGGTCGACCTTGCTCTTGATTTTGACTAGCATATCATTGATGTAGACCTCCATCGTGTCTCCAATCTATCTATTGAACATCTTGGTGACCAGTGTTTTCCAAGTTGCTTCTACGTTCTTTAAGTCGAATGACATAATTTGTACCAATGTAACCCAATGGGGGCTAAAAAGGACGTTTTGTCCTTATCAGGTTTGAACAACGGGATCTGATGGTAGTTAGAGTATGCATCTATAAAGCTCATTATTTCATGTGTCATCATAACATTAATCACATTATCTATTTTAGTAAGCGAAAAGCTATCTTTGGGACATGCTCTGTTAACGTCTGTGAAATCAATACAAACCCTCCAACTACCGTTACTCTTATGTACCACCACTGGGTTGAACAACCATTTGAGGAACTGAACCTCCCTAATGAATCCTGGATCCAGTGGCTTCCTTACTTCATTATCCACCGCTTTAGCCTTCTCAGGGGTTATTCGGCGAGCCTTTTGAATAATTGTCTTAAAGGTCGGATCGATGTGCAGGCAATGGCAGGCTACGTTGAGATCAATCCCTGAAAAATTATATGGTTCCCAAGAGAAAACATCTAGATTGCTTCTGGGAAAGGCAATCAATTCTTCCTTCTCTTAATCGGTAAGCATGGCTCCGATAAAAAAATTCCTCTATTGTAAGTTATCATTAGCCTAACTTCTTTCAGGCTTTCGATAACCCAGTTGGCGGGGTGTACCCTAGTCTCCTCCACCCCTGGTCGACCGTACTGTAATTACTATTTAGAGGGTACAACACCTCATGGACATCCTTCTAATCATCCTTTAGCTCCTTCTTCTTTTCCTTCTTGGGGAGAATGTCTATGATGAAGCACTTCTTGGCCGTGGCCTGGTCTCCACAAATTTCGGCCATACCCCGATCGGTAACACACTTCAACTTTAGTGGTAGGTAAATGGTACGGCCTTCATGGCATGCAGTCATCCTTTGTCTAAGATAGCATGATATGGGGACTTAATATCCACCACTAAAAACTCAATTAGTTTCGAAATGTTGGCCGCCCTAACTGGTAGGACTATCGTACCCAAGGGCATCGTGATCTTCCCTATAAATTCGACCAATGGAAATGTGGCTTCCTTGAGGTTGGCGATATTCAACTTCATCTTATGGAACAACTCCAGGTATATCAGTTCTAACGAACTCCCTTGGTCTACAAGTAGCTTGTCAATGTCCCAATTAGATATTCTGAAGGTAATCACCAATGTGTCATGATGTGGGGTTCTCACCCCAACTAAATCTTCCTCGGTGAAAATAATATGCTTTGGTGTAGTCGATGTCCTTGGGACATCGACGTTTACTAGTCTGGGTTTTGGTAGGGTTAATCTGAAATTCCTCCATAATGTCGGTAACCTTTTTCAACTCCATCTAAATAACATTTCCTTGCATTTTCTTAAGATCTGATGCCCCGTGGATTATTACGAACTTATATCCTGTATCTTCGTCAAGGACGTTGTCCGACTTCTGATCATCATTAGCTGCGACCTTATCTATTTTCTTTTTTATGTAATCATTGAGGTACTAATTTGGGTCAGCTCCTTCAAGTGTGACTTTAGAGCCTTGTAATTTTCAGTCCCGTGGAAGCCCTCCTTATGGAATACGCATCTTAGCTCATTATTCCTTTTTGTTGGGTCACCACCTATCTTTTTAGGCCACTTGATGAATGGTTGGTCTTTGATCTTTCTCAAGATCTCATAAATGGCCTTAAAGACTGTGTTAATGGCTTGGAAAGTCTTAGAAGGATCAACCTTGTTCCTATTCTTACCCCCGTTCTTTTGCCCCTTCTTAGGAGCATCACACTTGTCTCCTCCCTCACTGACTTTTACTCGACCCTTTTCCCCCACATTAGAATGGACCACGTCCTCAATCTTGGCTTATTTCTCAATATGATCCATAAGATTATCGATGGTACTGGCTTCTTTCTTAATTAGGGACTAGTGCGACAAAGAGTTGGTCAGCAAACTAATTTTGAAGGAAGCAATGGAAACTGGCTCCGAGCAATCCTCTACCTCGTTAAGGACTTCCCAATACCTTTTAGCATAATCACAAAAACTCTCCTATGGATTTTTCTTTATTATAAGCAATTCATCCATCCGCTTAGGTTAGAAGCGACTGATTATGAAGCGAACAGTAAAGGCTTCTTCTAAAGCCTTAAAGTTTCCGATCTACCTGTGAGACAGCTTCTCAAACCACTTATATGCTACGTCATCTAGGGTAGAAGTGGAAATCCGGTACATTAGTGCATCGTTATGGCTCCATAAGGTTATTCCTTGTTTTTATTGCTAAATATGGTTTATGGGATCTATTTTTCCATCATAAATCTTGAACTTGGGAATGGAAAACTTCCTTTGGGGGATCCTCCTCTTCAATCGCCCCTGAGAAAGGGGATTTCATATGGGTATTGAGATCCCTCATATCTATCTCTCTAGTGGACCTGGCTCCACAAATGGCTGGATATTGGTGCATCTCTCTACGGACCAGAATCCTAATGTCTTCATTTTATAGATCGTTACTCTTGTGGCATCTCTCTGGCTAGCCACGCTCTGATCGACCATGTTCATTTCTATCCTGGTCGCACCTGTAGCTCCTCCCTCCACTCCAAGTATTTATCACCTGAGGACTAGCAGTCCCATCACGGTGTTTCCTTATGTCCCTATGGAGATCTCTCTACATTCTTTCAATTCGCCTTTAGAAGCTAGCATTCTCTTCCACTTCGAGGAGCCCAACCTCTTGTTATTCTCGAAGCGTAGCTTCATAAGTGTCGATCAACCTGGAGATCTACGTAGATCTAAGTGGTCTATGTATTTCTTTGGAAGGTTGTCATTCTTGTCAAAACCTGGGATTTATATGCTGGGGGATCTTCAACCTGACCCTGGGTGGAACTGGATCTTCTTGCACATCGCCAACCTGAGGAATATTGTTGCTATGGTGTGACATCATGGGCTTTCTGTTTGTGAAGTTTTTTGCACGAATAAAAATTATTTCCCATAAACGATGCCAATTGTGAGCATGAGAATTATCATAATAGAATTCTACAAAACAATCACAAGGAACATAAAGTATAAATCACACATAACAACATATATACGTGATTCGGCAACTTGCCTACGTCCATGGAGAGGTTACTATTTTATTATAGTGTCTCTCAATGTTTTTGGTTACATCCTTTTGTTCTAGGTCAAGGTTTATAATTCATAAAAGTGCGAAATAAGTGGTTGAATTCAATAGTCAACTCAACCGAGTTGATAGATAACATGTTAGTGTTCCTGAATAACTCCCCGAGATTGTTGGTAACTGATTCATGCTTATCTCCATACATTTAAGCATATGTTAAATGTGCATGCAGAGAATAATATGAATGTTGGGCCGGGCAATCCGTCTTATGTATTGGGCTGGTCGACCAAGTGATTGGGCTCTTTAACTATGTCCCCACACTTACCTACTTTATTATATTGATAATATATAATATATTTATTAAGTCATATATAGTAAAAATGCTAAAATTAATTTTCCCAAAATAATTTATTGTCTCACTAATATTTTCTTACCAAAAATATAATTTTACCAAAGTGAGTTTTGTGCCCCATGTATAAAAATAACATTGAAAATATGTCTGTGACACTTATTATATGTTATTAACACAATAAAAGTGATTCACGCACCTTCATTTTTCCGTTTAAGGTCAAGTTCCATTTTTGCTATTGATTGTCCTTTTTTTCCATGCACGTCATGCATGCATGAAGCCTAGACCGAACATGACATGCAATTTCGTATTCGTTATATTCAACCTTCGTATATAAATTTAATGGATATAAACTTTTACGTGGAACGTTCGCTTAAAATAAAAAAATATTTTTTTGACACTCATGCGACCCATGAAGTACAATGCGTATGACTATTTTACATAAAAATTTTGCGTGACCAAAATATTTAATAATATCTTTATTTATTAAATCAAGGATATTACAACAAACCTCTTCGATCCACTTTTCAGAATTACAGTTTATGCCCCAACAATTTTCAACCCACACGTGATAATTCCAATCTGCTCCAGAACAATTTATGCACCACATTTCATCCAAAAATTACCCCCAAACCTCCCTAACCTTTAAGAAAAATTACATAACCCACCATCATACTTCTAAAAATTATTTAGAGCTTATTCCAATTTTGAAATATACATTAGAAACCCCAAAGTTTATGAAAATCAGGATTTAAACCATGCATTTTTCCAAACTACCAATTCAAGCCCAACTTCATTCAACAATACATATTCTCATTTTGATTTATTGTGTAATGAAAATGGTGATGTTTATTATTATAATGTTATGGATTTTTGTACCGAATTTAAGCAGTTGATCCGTATCGTCATTGAAGAACTCCACGATCACATCGACCGATTAGGTCGGGTAAGTGACTCATTATATAAGGAGATTTTGGATTTTCAATTGAGAGATTTCTCCATCAGAGAGTATGAGGAATGCCACTACTTCCTAAATTAATTCCGCACGTGACCATTGGGTATGGAAGAGGGTAAGGCATTTGGCCTTGTATTTTGACCATTGGGCACGGAAGAGGTTTAGTGACTTGCATGCATTTCCAATAGATGGGTTTATATGATATGGTTTATTTATTTTAAATCTTTCGGAATGATAATGAGGATGATAAAGGATAGTTTATCATTGCTTCAAGTGGCCAAGATGGCTCGAACATATATGGACCCATTTTGGTAGGCAATAGAAGCACGTGAGGTGGTCAATTTTAAGTACCTAGCCTTACATGTTCTTATAATGTGAGACTTGGACATCATTTGGCACCGTTGGCCTTCCCCGAAGCTTCGTTGTGATGGTTTTCATTGCAAAAAATTGCGTTATTTCATGGAGGTTGTGGTTAGACTTCATGACTCATTCCTAGGGACTTTTTGCTAGACTAAATGCCCTCTCAATTAGGTGAGTCCATTCATGGTTGTCTTTCTCCCATACTGTCGACCTCCAGTGGTCAGGACGATCTTTTTCAAGTGGGAGAGAATGATGTATTTGGGTGGCTTGAAAAATTATATGTATTTTTGTCTATTTTTATTTTTATGTTTAGTTTAGTCATTTTTCTTTTTTTTAGTAGTATAGGTAATTGAGGGTAATATTCCTTTGAAATATTCTAGTGAACTCTCTTTAGTAATTTTACCTTCTTAAAGTTATCAAGTCTATCAAGATAACTTAGACTATAAATAAGGACAATGACCTCCTTTTGTATTCAATATTATTACTTTTGAGAGATGATGGAGAATTATAAGTTGGTTGGCCCCTAAAAATGTTGTTGTTGTTGTTGTTGTTGTTGTGTAGATTTTGGATTAAATCACTTCCGCTCTCAGTTACACATTAGTTTCAATATGAATATTTTTAAGCCTAAGTTTTAGTTTGTGATAATTTAAATTTTTAAATTTCTAATTGTAATAATCAAATATTTAAAGACAACCCTGATCAATGACATAGGGAATAAAATTCAAATATGACACTAAAATCTCAACAACAACGTGTATAACGAGAAGAATGGAAGGGAAATATGCATATATTTTCGTTAATGGGGGTGGAAACTATGGAAATGAGTATGTTAAAAAAACATACGATAGTTAGGTCATGAATACATCATAGATTAACTATCATATTACAAAATGAGTTTGTTCAAGTTGTCAAACAATTAAACCTACCTAATTTTCTATTTTTACTATAAATTAAAATTCCAAAATCTGACCCAACAAACGAGAGAAAGTAACAACACACTCCCATTTTTCTTTACTTTTCTTAAATGCACAGTGTTGTGCAATCAGAGTATATTTGACCATTTTATGTTATCCGAGACATATCGTAGAAATACAGAATAATTCCACATTATGTATACTTCACAACTAGAGTTAGAAGGTGCCATTTCATCGTTAAAAGATAGTATATCTAAAGAAAAAAGTATATCTAATGGCTATATATAACTTCAACATGGAATTAGTATCCCTATTAATTTATTCCTGGGATTGAATGAATTTTTCTTCCTTGATGGTAGCAGCACTTCAAATTATCAAGGCTCTAGCTAGCTCAAGAAATGTGTGTACTTCAAACACTGAATTCTACTTTGAACATGAGCAGAATTACGAATACAAGATGTAGGAGGGAGAGAGAATGGTCAGGAAATTTTTGTGTGAAAAAATTGAATTTGTAGGACACCTTTTATAGTGTTGTTCACGACCACTTGAACAGGTACCATGCCTTTTCACAAATAGTCACACTATTTCACAAAATAAATAAATGTTTAGTGTTAATTAAAGAGGAGGCATATTTTTATAATTAATTAAAATAAATAATTTAATTAAACTTTTCACCAAAAAAGATTTGACTGTTCAATAATTTTTCCACGAATTAGTTAAGTCCCCCAAATATTTTGGGTAATTAAAACTTGGTCAAGAAATTTTAAAAAGATTATACTCCATTAGGACAAGACCAAGCCTGAACTCGGACATGGGCATGGGCCGAGCCAAGCCGAGCTGACCGAAGGGACGGATGGACAGTGGCAGCGGCAACACGTGCGCGCTTGTTAGATTTTAGTCCAAATCCCACCTATGAATAACATAGGTCCTTTACCCTTCAAATAGTTAGGATACCTTAAAGGCATCCAAGCCTTAGTCCCAAAAAAGGAGTATATTAACTCTGCACTTTTCCCACATTCTTCTAATGTGGGGAAAAAGTTATACACCAAGTTTACTACATACTTCTTATCTCAGGTTGGTGACTTTTGAGAGTGTTTTCTTAGTAAATTCTTAATGAGATTAGATATGTAAATATACCACGTTATACTCCTCTCAAAGGATTACAAAATTACGTTAGGTCGCGCTAAAATCGATATGTGGGTCCACTCCAATTTGAGATCAAAGTTGCTTAATTATGACTTATTTAAACCCATTTTCAATAATCCCCCACATTAATGAAAAATTGGCTTTATATAGCATTCAATAAAAGAAACGTATTCATGTTCGATTACAGTATAAGAAAACTGCATCGACATAAGTAGCCAGAGAATTTGAACTTTTCCTAGTGTGTATTTATCAAATTTTCCTGGCTAATCAGTGGGCAAGATGTCTTGAGCAGTCAGTCGTTTTTGTAAAACAAGATAACAGAATGACACAGTTCCCTTCGAACACTGTTGGTTGTCACGTTTGTGTTTGATTTAGCCTTGAACACCATCTGGTTCATGAGTGTTTTAGATAATTTTGCCTTTTTAAATTCTCATAAAAGTGAACCCTTCTTCTATGAAGAGTATCCTGCAATACCCCACTTGAACATATCAAGATAAAGATGTCATTAAAATCATAACTTATCCTAAATCTCACAATAACTGTCAATTGTCTCATCATAGGAATGGGTTAAAATTTTGTATTCCAACTCTAAAAATGACAGTTTTTCCGAGTGAAAATTTTTCATGAAAACTGGTACTGGACATACAAAATAGTAGCAAAACAGACTCAAAACAGAAAAATAAAACAAGTAAAAATATTGTGAGTTTCATGCTAACATAGTATCATTTTTCTCAAACATGGATATGAAATGAATGGGTGTGAACTACAACAAATGAAGCATAATATGAACACATCGAAACGATCAAGAAGCTCTAATTGATAGCTAAATTTTATAAAACATAGTTTTAGCCATATGTGACAATAAATATATTGATCTAAATAAACCAAATAAACAACATGCACACAAATCTGGAATTTTGACAATTCAACAAACAATAACGTCATGACACGATTTTCAACATTAGGATTCGTAGTAAAAACCCGTTGTTTTTCCATCCAAGCACCCTTATATTCATATTTTCTTTTTCGAGATCTTTTGAGGTTTCTATTTTTCTCAACTTAGAGATATCCTATTGGCCCTATTTTTACCTTATGTTTTTTTTATTGCCTTAATTTTTTCTCGTGCTCTTTTAAACGGTGACTTTCACGTCGAGTTTATTATACTCTCGCAACCATTTCCAATGAACACTAATTATTTTTTCAATATAAGCAATATTAGTCCTCACAAGAAATGGTTCTTACATGCACACCTCCTCCTAAGTCTTATTATGCATAAATGACAAAATTGAGAGGAGAATGTCTCAACAAACTCAAATATGCATGAGATGTCAAACATTCATATAAACTCATTCATGTGTGAAATGATAGCATATATACAAAGTCGAATCCAAATGCAAATCAACTTCGAAACAACTTCGTTAATCAATGGTTAAGATCATTCAACGCATTAATAATTATGACCAAATGTCCTATCCATATTGCTAGTGAAATGATGGGGGTCCAAGCACACCAATATTCCATATCAAACATGAAAACTCAGGACACAATAATAAACCGAAAATATTTTTGACACAAATAAAAAAAAATTGTATTTTCTCAAAAATATATAAAACCAAAAATATTTTTGTATTTTTTTCACTAAGACTCAAATAAATGAAAAAAATATAATACAAAGAGACACACATGTCATAACACTAGTAAGATAAAAATCATAAAGCAAAGACAAACATTGCAACATAATCATCCATAAGCTTTAGCATGGGAAGAATAAAGTGCAACCAAACAAGAACCATGAAGTTTAATTCCTAAAGCCTCTAAGTCCGATTTCCTAATCCCAAGTAGGTGTATAGTGACGCGTGGAGGATTTGAAAAATGAAATTACTTTATTCAGAAACTTCCTAGGAGAATTCTTAAGGTCATAACAATAATTCCTAAGGTGACCCTTCCTACTGCAATGAGTGCAAGTGTAAAGACGACAAAGAATGTGACCTAAATGTGGAACTCTCCTAACTTTCCTAGTTGTCTCTCTCACATGATTGGTATTGGCTTTGAGAATGGGAGAAACACGACAATCGAAGCCTATACCACAGTTATCATCCTTGATTTGGACTGTGCCTAAAATCCTATCCAACCTTTTCGACCTTGCCTCCAAATCAAACTTCACCTTACTCGAGTCTCTCAATCTCTCCTCAAGCTCACAAATCCTAGACTCAAGCAAATGCCACTCCTCAAACTCTAGAATATATTTCTTCAAAGCCTCCATCAAACTGCGGAGACTATCTCTCTCACCCTTAACATATTCTAGTTTCTCTCGAAAAGTCTTATTTCGTTCCCTAAGGTCCTCAATCAAAGCATCATTATTTTCTATGGCACACTCATTCAACTTAGCTTGCAACTTCAAGTTTACCCTTTTCACCTTTATCTCTTCCTTATACACATCATTAAAGGAAACTTGCAAATCTCCCACATCAATCTCCTCTTCGTCACTAGCTTCATCCTCACTCTCTTGGGATTCACACTCAACGGCCTCGAAAGTGTCATTCACATGATAATCTTCAAGGGAAGATTTGTCATCGTCGCTCACCTGAAATTCCATGAACGCTACAAAGTTGTGCTAAATGGGGGAACTATCTCCCTCTTCCAATTCACTATCACTTAAGGTGGCATTATATGCTATCGATTTATTTCCCTCCTTCTTAAGTCTACTGGGGCATTCCTCTACCTTATGAGCATTACCCAACATAACTAAAACACCAATCCGACTCATCCCTCTTAACATTCTCACTTTTCTTCTAGGGGGCGTGATAGACCTTATTGTTGTTGGATTTTTCAAGTCTTTTGGCATCTTTCGATTGTTTTTGTAACTTAAGAAAATTTTTGAACTTCATTGCCAACAAAGCCACATGCTCAAAATCGGAGTTGAAATCATCATCCGAAACATTTGTCTCCTCCTTCTGGGCTTTCAAAGCATTGCCCTTTTCTTTCTTTGGCACTTGGTCGGAGGTAAACATGTCAAGCTCATAAGATTGTTAGTTACCTACAAGATCTTCTAGTTTCTTTGATTCAAGCATACCCAAGGATTTTAAAACGGTCACTTTGGGATCATATCTACAAGGCAACGACCTTAAAATTTTCTTTATGACTCGATTGTCTGGTATTTTCTCTCCCAAGTTAAATGATGAGTTGACAATGTTGGGCAATCTAGCGTAAACTCATCAAACGACTCACTCTCTAACATCTTAATCGTCTCAAATTGGGTAGTGAGGTTTTGAAGTTTAGACACCCTAACCGTGCTAGTGACCTCGTGAGTGAGTGCAAGAATATCCCAAAACTTTTTTGAGGTTTCACATATCATGATTTGATTATGCTATTCTGGTGTGGCATGTGAGGAAATAACATGTAGACCTTTAGAATTATAAAGTGAAAGTCTATGTTCGGCTTCAGTCCATGACATAACAGGTTTTAAAGTAGTGGCCTCTCCCTTTCTTGTGACTGGTGGTGACCACCCTTTTTCGACCACTAACCACACACGCTCGTCAATAGACTTTAAAGCACTTCTCATTCACATTTTCCAATAAGCATAATTTGTGCCATAAAGAACAAGATTTCTACAACTATCAAAACTTACGAAATTGATCCTTAAAAGCAAAAGTGATCAATCCACAATCAAAAAAAAAGTTTCTAGTTCTGATACCAATTTGAAGGCCTCTTTTTCAAAGTTTGCTTTAAGGTGACGAAATAATTTTTCTTTCAAAAATCTTTTTCTACTTTTAACATGAACCAAGTTTGTGAACCAATTTTACTTAAGTTCAATTTTATTTGCTTTAATCTTAAACATGCATCTAGGTGATTAAAATAAGTAAAATAAAGTAAAGTTCACAACGCCGGATGTACGAGGAAACCACTAAAGGAAAAACCTCGTACAACCCGAGCCAGACAATCACTATGTTATGATTCTACAAAGGAAGACAAACGGACTAACTCAACGACTTGATCCCTATAAGACTCGATTCTCTTCTTCAATTTAACTGCTCCTCCATAGTGCCCATGAATAAATTATTCCATGATACTCGTCCACAACACTGGCATCCACGAGAGCCTCCGTGTCCACCGATGCAGCTTTCAAAACCATCTACGATTCGAAACACAGACTTCACCGTTTCTTCACTGCAAAACTCCAACAAACCAACTTGTTTAATATGGATGAACAAACCCGAAATGATGAAAACAAGATCTCTATAGCATGTATATGGGAAAACTCGGATATTAAAACACAAAGATGGTTTTAGACTTTGAAAACCTTTGTAAACAAGTGTAGAAGAACGAAACTGTTCTAAACTATATTTTGGTTTTGCACACCCTCAAAATTTTGAGAGAAACACGAATTAAATGTACAAAGGTTAAGTCGAAAGTTCGTTCAAATGATATTCCTATGTCATTTGAATGACTCGTCCATGTCGTTATAATGACCACTTCATGTCATTTGAATGACGGTGATATTTCATTTGGACAACTATTCATGTAGTTTGAAGTCTCTAAACTAAAGGAGAGAATTTAAATGACTCTAAATAATACTTATCACAGAATAAACGAAGACAAAACCTTTTAAAATCATTGTAAACATTTTAAAATCATTTATAAATAAAATATTATCCTTAAAACATTTTTCGAGTCCTATAAAAATTATGTGTTCATACCTGAGAGTATCTCGAAATTTAATGTGATATTAAGACATGAAATGTGCACTAATAAATACGACACGGTATATCTTTGAAGTTTGGCCTCTACGTCTTCAACATAAACACATCATAGACTATGTGGGTATCGTGAAAAGAGAAAAAATCTATCTATGACTCAAACAAGTTTTGTTTAAAAAATAAGTCAATTACGTACAAATTAACTCAATTAGAAATTTTGTCGTTACACTTCCCTTTTTGAATCCTTAGAATTAACCACTGTTCTAGCTACCGTCTCATTACTTAAAAAGAGGGTTAAAAGGAAGATCCCTAACTTTCTTGTTAGGGTCATATCTCCCCTCCTACCAAGAAGAAGAAAGACGCATGTGAGGGTGGTTCCAAGTAACAAGTGGTGGTGGATCCTGATGAGGTGAAGAGTATGGAGCTTCAGGACAAGAGGTTGAGGAAGGGTCCTGCCGATAAACATGGCTAGGTAAAAAAGACCCAGATCGACCAGGTCTCAGTCGATGTTGCTTATGTGGTAGTGAACCCTGGTTTGTTCGAAGATTGATAGGTTTTAGAGTTTTAACTACGGATGGGTCTGCTACTGCTCTTTTGTCTAGGGTATGATTGTTGGAGAGGGCCAACCATAATGTGGCCTTAGTAAGTCTCCTAATCGTAGGATCTTGTATTTCTAATCGGCATTTTTACCATAACACTTTATTGATTGACTTTATTCCTCCTATTTTGTAGTTTTTGGTGGATTATGGCCAGATTTTAATGAGGGACAACCAGTTGAGAAAGTCCTTTGTTGATGTCGAAGCTACCTTCAAAGACTTAAAGGATTCTTTGGATGACTTCTGAAAGCACACGTAAAGGATCAGTAAAAGTAAAGGGCCTATTGGACAAAGTCGAGCAGGATAAGAAGGATGCATTGAAGGATACTGAAGATGCTATTAAGGCTATTATTGATGTTGAGAGGAAATACCAAGACTCAAAGGCCAAACTAAAAAAGAAAAATAAGGATGCTTATACATGTGGCTGGGACAAGGCCTTTGCAAGAACGGTCGTAAAGATTGAGTACTTGAAGAAGACCTCCTTTATAGAAGTTTGGAATACTGCCCTCAAGAAAGTCTACACAGTTGTCGATTCAAATCTTTTCCAGCAGTTTAACCCTGGTACTCCTCTTATCATTAAAGAGGAAATGGAAGATGAAGAGGGGACTACTGAGTCCTTTATGCTGCCTGAGAAGACAATAGTGACTGCTCGGCCTGAAGATGAGGTGGCCTAAGACAAGTAAAAGATGTAAATGCCTTAGGCCCATTTTATGTTTCCAACTTTTTATTTTGTAATGCTTGGTTTTCTTATACTTTAAAATAATCATCCATTTTATTACTCTTCCATAGTTTTAATAAGACTTTCCTCGTTTTTCTTTGTTTAGTGTTGATATTTTCTTAATTTGCTCTTTGATTTTTGTACTCTTATTTTTCTTATTCAGTTCAAAACAAGGAGTTTTATTAACAGCAACTGAAAGTGATCTCTTCACAAGAAGTGTCTAATTTTTTTAACAAGGCAATCAATATTTGTGGAACAACCCGCGTAATTTTGGGCTATTTTAATTAATTTTTGGAAAATGGAGGAAAATAAAGTTTTTGATAAAATTATGTTTATTGCTCAAATATGTTGGTTATTATTTTTAAAGGCGGGAATTTCAAACGGTTTCGAAATCGGAGTTAAAATGGATTTTAAAATGATTTTTAAATGTTTTTAACTCTTGGAATTCTAAGTCGGGGAACTGTCAATTTTTGGGCACGATCGATCGACCTCCCCAGATTTCGTGAACATTAAGTAATTTTCAAGAGTTGTTTTGACTTCCAACTTTTCATTTCTTTACCTTATTTAAAGGAGTCTTTTGGATTCCAACTTTTTATTTCTTTGCATTATAAAAGGAAGTCGTGGGCAACCCTTTTTAACATACTTTTATCACAAATTTTGGCAGCAAATATATTTTATATTCCTCTTCTTTTTATATACACATTGGCCCTTGAGATTTGTGAGTTCCAACCATAGATTAGAGGTGTTCTTGGGGCTATTTTGTTGGAGGTTCTTGGATGAGCTTTTGTAGATCTTTTGAGTTGATCTTGAGGATGTGATCGTTGGTTTCTCATCATGATTTGACGTATGGGGTTTTACACAATATGCTCCTTAAATCTCGCGAGTGTCATTCTCTTTGAATTCTTATTAATTGAACTCATATTTGAATTGATAAATTCATTGAAATTCGGAAAATAATTGTTGAAATTATTTTGATTCATGTGGTATCATTATATTGTTGATGAGCACGTTGTCATGAGATTTTAATATGGCACGGATGTTGGGCACCCGCAAAAATTCTTGTTTCCCGGTCTATGGCTTGATAAAGCATATGCGGGTGTGGTGAGGCCTAGTGACCCGGTTAAAGTGTTGTTGAGAAATTATATTGATAAATACTTTGAGATTTGCATTTTGATTTGAATATTCGTACTCGTGTTGTTACGTTTTATTCATCGCTAACATATATTTGTTGAGCATCTTTCCTGTCGTATTGTGTACTTACCCATATTTTCTTTTAGTGGCAGGTTAGCGCGGATTTTGGGGCGCTATGGAGATTGATTTTAGCGAGGATTGTTTGGGAAAGATTTGTATTATTTATTTTGATGTATAGAGCATTGAAGATTTGTATTTATTTTTCGAGTTAGATGTTGTATTTATTCGGGAGACTTGTTGTATTTGAAGAATTGAGATTAGTGGATTTATATTATTGTGGGTTTACTTAGATGCTCTATACCTTGTCACTTGTGGATTTGGATTTATTTTATCGCATTAGCGCTCCATTCGCTCTCCCCGGGCGGGCGGGGTGTTAAAATTTGGAGGAAGACAACTTAGGGGAACTGCTAGGCTTGAATGCCTCAAACTAGGTTACGAAAGCTTATGTTCATTTGTATAGGTTATTTAGTCGGACCGTGGTGACCAAAGTCTCCTATTATGAAATTATTCTCAAGATAAATGAGGATTACAAAGCATCCCTTGCTAATTTGCATGTTGATTGTGAAGAAAAATATGCTTGGTGGAGCAGTAAGATGGATTTTGAATAAAAATTATAAAATATCTCTTTGTCATAGAACAGGAAGGAATTTGTACTATCCAGTGCTCTAGAAGTTTCTGGTATGCTAGAACAAGAAAACAATTTGTTGAGGAATGAATTAGAAGGTCAGAATCAATTAGTAGGCACTAATCAGAATGGGGGTGTATCCTTTCTAGAATAGGATAATGTCGGATTAATAGAGGAGATAGAAAATCTAAAGAAGTCCAAGGGTGGTCAGTTGCGAAAGCAGGTGGTATTTTCTCATCCCACTATTGAGGAGGAAAGGATGGAAAAAACTTTGGCTGACCCGGCCACTTTGATCAAGAATTAATCTGTCAGCATTAAGAAGATTAATGACAAGGTTAATCATCTTAACTTTTATTTTCACAAGCAACCGTGAACCATTTGGATAAATGTTTATGATAATGCCTTAGCACATCTGGGTGGTGAACTAGAGCAAGCTAAGAGAGAAGGGTACAAATAGGGATAGCTTAATGCTCTGACAGTACTGAAGGTACCCAAGTAAGATTCCTTATGGCACTGGAATGATTTAGGTTTCTTGGATTATCCTGACCTTTTGAGCTAGATGTCAGCTAGATTCCCACTTATGCCATACAAATAAGCCTCGTTAGAAAATACTTGAATGACTATGACCTTTATGGGGAAGATACCTATCTTCAACCTCTTCATCTGGTAAATAAACATAATTCCAGACGACAAGGAATAATTCGGAACCTGAGATCCATCATTCTACCTTCTACTCTAGAGGGGATGGAAAAACCTCTGGGAAAGCTTATAGCCTAGTGAAAACACTCGACATCATTCATGCCTTAATGTTTGTAATAAATAAACAGTAATTTATAACAATGACATATTTGAATAAAATATAAGATGGTTTATGTGCATAGTCGTGGACTACCAGTGTTTTAGCGTAGTGATTATGCGGTCGACCTTTGTTCCACTAATTTGCTTTACTAGTTACCTATTTGGATGAACCTGAGTTGTCCTGTCTTAGTTTCTACTAACACTCTAAGCCTTGTGCAAATGGTTCTTGTCGATTTAGAGTTAGTGTTTGAATTAGTTACCATTAGCGACTAAATTTAATAGTATTTGTTCCTTGACTTGTCCTGGTAAAACTTCTTGTTATTGACTTTAAGTCTTATAGAAAGTTTTAGAATTAGGAACTTCTTATTTGTGACTTGTTAAAGGCAAAGTCATGCATGAAGTTTTATTGAACATTGATTTAAAAATTGATTGTTTGACCGTTTACTGTTTTGAGATTTCCATATCTCCCATTTCCCAAAAAAACATAAAAAAGGAAGTCGACTAATGATAAACCAATAATTTGTTATGACAACTGAAAAGAGTTGCTACATATGTGTTGAAAACTTCAATCCAGAATCACTGATATATTTCCTAAGATGATCGGCTATCTAGGGATTCTTAATTTCTCTCCTTCAAGTGTTTTCAGGTGATAAGTACCTAGTCGAATAACTTTAGAGATGTAATAGGGGCATTCCAATTATCCTCCAACTTGTTTCCTTTTAGGAGCACTTTTTTTAGAACATAATCTCCCTCCTTTAAGTTATTCGACTTCATTCTTCAATTTTAGAACCTGGTAGTACGTTATTGATATGCAACTACCTAAAGTGTATCACTCTCCTTGACTTCTTCTACAAAATCTAAATCTATCCTTATCATGATATCACTTTTGGGAGAGTTAATGATAAGCACTCTGTGATTGGGAAGTTTTATCTCTGTAGGAATCACAACTTCAGTTCCAAATGCTATCATATATGGATTCTTGCCAATAACTATCCTCGGCATGGTTCTATAGGTCCACTATACACTGTGCAATTCGTTGATCCAATTTATTTTGGCAGTGTCAAGCCTTTTCTTCAAGTCGTTGAACAGTGTTTTGTTGGTCACCTCCATTTGACCATTGCACTGAGGATGTCCGGGTGTAAAATGTAACTTTTAGATCTTAGATTGAATGCAATAATCATTAAACTCCTAGTTATCAAACTAATTACTATGGTCTGTAGTAAAGGCATATGGAATTCCATATCGCCATATGATATTCCTCCATATAAACTTGAAGACTCTTTCATAAGGCATTTCAACCCGTGGCTCAGCTTCAACCCACTTAGTGAAGTATTCTATAACAATGACTAAATATTTAAATCATCCTCTTATCTTCGGTAATGGGCCAACCAAATCAATCCCCCGGATGGCAAAAGGACATGGGGAGGTGATTGGTGTAAGAGTATCCCCCGGTGTTCTATGTATAGTGGTGAATATTTGGCATTTATCACACATTCTAGCATATAAAGTGCAATCTGCCTTCATAGTCAGCTAATAATATCCTTTTATGGCTACTCGGCGGATTAAAGATCGTCATGTCGAGTGAGCACCACATGATCCCTCATATACTTTCTTGATCAGGTCTTATAGTTCGGTTGGGTGGACACATCGGAGCAAGGAAACAATGAATCCTCTCTTATACAAAACTCCTCCTTCTAGTACATAGATGGCTACTTTGTGCATTAACTTCTTTGCCTCCTTTAGGTCTTTGAGTAGAGATCCTTTTTCAATATACCCCTCGATTGGATCCATCCATGATGGACCTAAGTCTACTACTATTAAGATGAAATTATCTTCATCGATGCTCCTATTTGCTAGTATTTCCTCAAGAATGTTTCTCCTTAATAATGTCCTGGTTGTTGAGGCAAGCCGAGAAAGTGCATCACCTCGGGCATTCTCAATTCTTGGCATTATGTCCATTATAACCTCTAAAAATTTGGACATGGTTCTTTTAACTTTGAATATATATCTTTTCATTAATTTTACTTTGACTCCGTACATCCCTGAAACTTGATTTAACGATCAGTTGGGAATAACTATGAGCGATGACTTGCTGGGTGCCCAAAGACAGTGCTAGCTCTAGACCTATAATCAATGCTTCATACTTTGCTTTATTGCATACTACACATATATGTCATCAGGGGTGTTGATAATCATCCCTGCTCCACTGTCGATTGTACACGAAGATTCGTCTACATATAATTTCCATATAGGCATTTCTTCATTAAAGCTTCCTCCGCTTAAATATCTCCATTTGAACAACTTTCGGATCTTCTCTAGATATTGCTTGGCGACTTCTCATGAAGTGGATGTTTCTAGTTTGTCCACTTTATAACTATCTTTCGAAGAAGCTTGCTCGGCTTGGTACAGAATTAAGATATCTTTCAAGGAAGTCAACTCGACCAACTTCTCCTTAGTCAAATTTAGATCGATTGCTATATCTTCCTAAGTGAACTCTACTATAAAGTCTTCCACCGCCTGAACTTTTAGTGTTGTTTTGGGCTCATAAAGTATATAATACTCTCTTAATTCCACTGCCCAATCCATCAACCTTCCTGATTTTTTTGGCTTATGGATAGCTTATCGCAATGGTAGGTTTGTGTATGCCATTATGGTATATGCCCAGAAATATGGTTTTGTTCTTCTTGATTCTTTAATGAGGGTCAAAGATAATTTTTCCAAGCGAGGGTATCGAATTTCTGCTCCCCTAAATGCCTTAATAGTGTAGTACACTAGTTTTTAAACTTCGTTCTCTAATCAGATAAGGGTCGAGCTGATCGCCAACTCAGATATAGCTAGGTATAAGTACAACCTTTCCTCCCATGAGTGGTCAGGACAGTAGTGGGGGAGATTCTAAGTACTTCTTCAACTCCAGGAAAGCGTTTTCACATTCTTCATTCCATTGAAAGGTTTTCTATAATACATTGAATAATGGTAAACAGTTGTCACTAGCTCGAGAGACTAACCGGTTAAGTGAAACTACTCTTCTTATCAACTTATGTACATCTTTCTTGCACGAGGGAGATTTCATGTCAATCGATGCTTTAATTTTGTCCGCATTGGCTTCAATTCCTCTATGATTTACTGTGAATCCCCAAAACATCACTTCTTGTACACCGAACATGCATTTGGATGGGTAAAGTTTCATCTGATGCTTCTCAAGTTGATCATCTGGCCTAAGTATTTCATGTGGTTGGTAGCTATCTTTCATTCAGTAAGCATGTTTTCCACGTAAACTTCTATATTCTTGCTAATTTAATCTTCAAAAACTCTATTCACTAGCCTCCGGTGTATTGCCCTAGCATTATTAAGCCCAAAGGGCATAACGTTATAACAGTAAGTACCTCGGTTGGTGATGAGTGACATTTTCTCCCTGTCTTCTAGCTACAACTTGATTTGGTTGTACCCTGAATAGGCATCTATAAAGCTGAGTAACTCATGACCGGCTGTAGCGTTGACCAACTGATCGATTCTTGGCAAGGGAAAATGATCTTTGGGATAAGACTTATTGAGGTCTGTGAAGTCAACACATATATGCAATTTGTTATTCTTATTTCTCACCATTATAATGTTCGCCAACCAATCTGAGTATTTGACATCTTCGATGAATTTTGATTTCTACATCTTGTCCACCTCTTCTTGGATAGTTATGTTCTTTTCAGAACGAAATACACCTGGTTTCTACTTAATCGACGTAGCGTCTTTAGTGATGTTCATCTCATGTCATATGAATTTTGGGTTGATTAATGGCAAGTCTTCTTGGATCCATAAAAATACACTCTTTCGCTCTTTAAGGAATTTAATTTTTCCTATTTAAGGGTTGGTTTTAGGGTTGAGATAATCTGTGTGGTTCTCTCTGGTCTTTCGTCATCCAGGACAATCATTTCAGTGGCCCACAACCTATCCTTTATCCAAATTAGCCTCTTCACGAGAATCTAAATTCTCAATATGGTAGGTGGTGGTGATCTTCTTCACTTCTTACTGGTCGACTGAAGTATAATAATATTATCTAGCTTCAATTTTGTTTCCCTTAACAATGCCAACCCCATAATGAGTTGGGAATTTCACATACTGATGGACAGTACAAGGCACTACTTCAAATTTCTTTAAGCCGACACTATCGTGGATCATATTATATCCCAATTGGACGTTCTTATCTAAGACAAAGAAATAGATCCTTTAAGTCCTGCTAACAGGCCAAGTGTCGATAAGAACCTCCAATTTGATAATTCCTAAGGGATATACTTTTTCTTCTAAGAATCCTATCAGATGCCTGTGATAAGGTTCTAATTTTTTGTCACATAATCCCAACTATGGAAACAATTATAAAATATGGCATCGGCTGAATTGCCATGTCTATTAGTATTCTGGCCAACCTTGCTAATGTACTCTTGTAGCGACGACAAAAGGATCATCCTAAAGGTAGAGTACTCCAGACTAGTCATTCTTAGAGAAACCAATTGCCTGTTTATCTTTATTAACATTTCTTGAACGACCATCCACTTCATCGAATAAGTTGATTTGTCGAATATATGAACTTGACTTAGCTTCGTTCAAATAGGTTTTTCTCTCGGTTGCCTCATCACCACCACCATCTCATCCTGCAATGAAATGGCGTCCAAAATATATCGATCGGGGTCATCGGTTGAATTATCATCTTGACCTCTCTTCTTGTCATCTATGCTTTTACAAGGAGATTCTGATCATCTTCTGGAATTTCTCCCCTCCATTCGATTGATGAACTTAGATAGTTTTCCACGATGGATGAGATTTTTGATTTTATTTTTCAGGGAGATACGATTGTATGTGGTATGACCATGATCCTTGTGAAACTCATAATACTTGGACTTGTCCCTCATGTTAGGAGGGGACTTCAACTTCCCTAGCCATTTGAGATCCCCACTTCCTCTAATCTCTTCCAGAATATGATGCACGTTAATAGTGAGAGGGGTATATTCATCATACTTCTTAGGTTTGTTGGATTTTTTTATCTTTTTGTTACTTTTTATCAAAGCCTTTATAACTATTGGATTTATCACCTAGGACTTGTTTGACGGCCATAGCCTCCTCTGCGTTCATGATTTTTCTAGCATTAGCCATCAACCCAGTCATGCTTTTAGGTGGTCTTTGTCTAGTGCGTAATACAAATTCTTGGGGAGCAGCCTACTCACTAAAGCATTAATAGCAGTCTTTTCTTCGTAATCCACTACCTCTAGATTTTCACTGTTAAAACGAGTTATGTACTCATGAGTGGTTTCACTTGGTCACTGATGGACACTCAATAAATGACCTACCATTTTGATGGGTTTGTCCCCAAAGTGGAAGTTTCAGATGAAAAGCTTAACTAGTTGTTAGAAGCTAGAGATTTATCCTCATCTCAGTAATGGTACTAGAAAATGCACAGTAGCACACCTAATTCAGGACTGAATAAATTTCAGCTACATCTTGGTATTGCTCTACTTTAAGGATGTGGTCAATCTTACAGTAATTTTTGGGAGTAACTATAGGAGGATTGAATTTGATCGGCGTGGTGAAATCCATAATAGCTCCATTGAAGGGTGTTTTCTTCATAAATACCCTCTATAATTATTTTTTAGACTTGGTTATTTCTCCCAAGTGGTCTTCTAATCATTGGATCGATCCCTTCCAATGGTATTCTACTGGATTAGTTTTGACTGAGGCCTCTCTAGTGCCTCTATCATGCGTTTGTGTTGAGCTCTCTTCCTAAGAAGTATGCTCGATTTGCACGGATCCTCATATGCTAGCTCTAGATTGGATATATCCTTCTTGATGATCTTGTGATCTAGAGGGTTCCCTATGGTGGCCCCTATTTACTCTGGAACCTAAGTGATCAAAAGAAGAGTCTTTACTCAACCTTTCCAGGGTGCTCTGTCGTTCTTGAATGAAAGATTGATCATTATAATAATCCATAGATCTAATAAAAGAGATTAACCAGTGGTGGTAAGCTCGATCTTGTGAAGATCCAAAATATTTGGAACGACTTCTATCGTTTCTAGGAGGTGGAGGTGGCATTTTCCTCCTAGAAGATGGGGCAGTAGTGGTTCTTGCTTGAAGCTTCTGAGTAAGTTTTTATTATAATTTCTTGCATTACTTCAAGCCCCTTTGCAATGTTGTGTATAATTCCTTACAAATCTCCTATGCGAGGAGGAGCAGAAGGACTAAAGAATTACCTCCAGCAAGATTGTTTTCTAAGTCATCTGTTATACTTAAGAGGTATGGAAAATAGGTTTTAAAAGAAATTGGTAGGGAACAACAATGACTTATTGTAATTCCCACATACAGGGCCAATTTACTGATGTCTAAATTTTGGTGGTAAGTTAAAGAATTGATCTTAGCTTTAGTTATGCAAATATATAATCACAGATACAAGAGAAAAGGAGAATAAAAAGAGACACGATATATTTTTACATGGTTCAGCTCAAGAATGGAGCTTAAATCCATAGGGTAGTGCCAATAATGGTTCAGTGTTTTGTTCTATTCTCTTGGGTACAATATTTAGGGTTTTTCACCGAGTATTTTCCCCTTAGTTGGGGGAGTAGTGTATTTATAGTAATAAGAAGTTTAAGAGATGGAATGCCTTTATAGCTTAGGCATTTTCACCTCTACATGATAATATGAAGTTGTACATCATGCACATGCATGCACATGGTGACTGTTGAGTATCCCCCTGTGTCCTTTCACATTCATGGTCGTATGTCTGCTGGTCAGTCGACTAGATGTTGTTGGGGCCAATTTGTTTTACCAATTGTAAAAAGTCTAATGGATATGTGCACAGATGTTACTAACTCATTGGTCCACGTAGCCTAATAAATTTAGGTTACATCAGTAAACATGCACAATAAAACAAATAGGCATACATATATCTATACTTAGTATGCCATGATCGGGCATCCTTGCACCCAATCCCACACATAATTACCTAATGGACAAAAGAATAATATATATTGGCGTAATTGTGAAAATAAAGGTGTGTCACGCTCTTTCATGAATCACCACTCGATTTTATCTCAAAAGTCATTACAACACTTAAGTCCTCAAATAAAATCACATCACCACGTCGATACTATACATATCTAGCATTGGTACTAATGATCTGAAAAATAAATCTAGTCTCCAAAATCAACTCTAAGGATCCTCACATCAAGATTAAAACTTCTAACACTAATTCCTGTAATGACCTTAACATAAAACCACTATCTCTAAGAAACACATCTAACACGTATGATAGAACCAATATCTTAGGGAGTACAAATAAAAAAAGTGAATCAAAGATCGATAATGTGGAAGCTAAATAGACTCGTAACTTACAAAACCTAAGACCATGCTTTGATACCCAATGTGACACACCGCCCTTTTCGACCTTGAAACTGGCCAGGCCTCGCCGCCGAAATACATTAAGCATCAATGCAATTAAATACCATTCTTAGCATGTGACAAAAACGAGACATACAAAAACTTTTCTCGTTAAGTTTCAAGTGCAAAAATCTTATAATTTATTTTCAGACTTAAATAATCCATCCTCATGCTAAATTAAAATAAAATCTCAATCTCTAATAATATAAATCTCCAAAATATTAAAAAATTAAAACAATAGATCTCTAAAAGTAAAATTGAAAAGAAATATGAAATCAAAGAATGACCCACCAAACTCAAAATAATTGTCTCTTGAATAAACGAATGGAAAGGAAGCTAAACTTAAATCATATAATAATACGTTATCTGCAAATATCTCGAATATCCAAATCAAAATTCTATACAATGACTCCAGCATTACAACCTGAAATATTAGTCAACGAGACGGGTCAGGTCCCACCATATGAACACTTGCAACTCCTTCCAAATAGTGTCCTTAAACCTAGTCTTAAGCATTAAGAGACAAAAATCAGAATAAAATATTTTAACATTAGCAATTAATATATATACGAATGACTAAAGTAATGGAATACAACTACCGGATCTAAACCAAGTCACCCCTACATGAAAATCTAATTAAGTATTTTTTAACATTAAATGAGATTATAAAAACATTAGATCAAATTAATAAATTTGTCCAATTACCAACTCGATTAATCAATTGATCCAATTATCAATTCGATTTAATTAATTTATCCAATTATCAATTTAATGTGATGTCGATATAGCCAGTTAACCACGCTCAGTCCTATACATACTCTTGTCTACCTAATTCAATTATTCAATTATTCATCATACACTAATATATCCAGTTAATCACTCTCGGTCATGCACATACTCTTAGTGTGTTATACATCACACACATCCCCTCACTATAGCCAATTAACCCGTTTTAACTGTCATCACTGTGCATACTCATTAGGTTTCATGCACGACCTGTCACTATAGCCAGTTGGCCCATTTATATCGTTGGCACTGTACATACTCGTGATGCCACACACACCCACGTTGCTAGCTAGTTGACCCGTTTAACTATCATCACAACACATACATGTAATGCTAATTCATTTTAATACACGTTTAATATCTTAGGCATCAATTCATAATTTATACAAAGTCAATTTTATTATTAACAAGTAGACCACCTTTAAGAATCTATAACTTACCCAAAAACACCCCTAGTCTGATACCTAGGAGTTCACAAACCAACGCATCACCTAATCCTCTATTTAGGAAGAATGCCTACGTTCAAAAGGCACCTACAGGAGATCGCAAAATCACACCAAAATAGCCCCACCCAACCAAAACTCAACTAAATTAATCTAATCTTACTAGTCCCATACCTGGAAGGCACTTAAAAAGGAGGACTGAAAACATAAACGACTACCATGCCCACGAATCAACAATAACAAGATTTCGATGGTTTGATCAATCTTTATAAGTCTTTAACTTTAATCATTAAAATCTTATTTTTATTCAATTTCAACAATGTTAACACATATTAATCAAGTCTGTATGTACGACAATTCAATTCTCAATTCGCACCGATTTATACAGGTATTAATTCATTAATTTAAAATAAAAATTACTCTAAGCATGCGTTTAGTGGAAATTCTAAACCGTTAATTCATCTCTGTGTCATTAACATGTAAATCACTACTTTTACTAATCAAATAGTTATGCAAACAAATAATATAAATCATTTTACGTGCGGTTTAGTCCAAAAATGCATTTTCACAACAAAATAACAATTTTACATACAAGGTTTTGTGTTTTTTATTCATATTCTTTAATTTTATAAAAACATTCCTAAAGTTAATTAAAATTTCCCTAACTAATCTATCTAATTTTACCAAAAACATGAGTAAGTAGTATCGACAACATTTAAATCAATTAATACTTAAAGAAAATAATAGAGATAGTCATGTTTAATTAAAGCTATCGTGTAGAAAATCCGTTGATATGGTTGTGTTCCTCTTTAAAAGTTGACAAAGAAAGTCTCTTAGGTGATCTTGAGAAAACAATTCCTTCTTCAAAAATAGACTTAAAAATCTTCTATAATGGATGTTAAGGTCTTGAAAATCTTCTTTAATGGAGATTAGAGTTTTTATGAAAGAGGAAAAGTATTTTAGGAGAGAAGGTATCTTGAGAATAGGTTAATATGAGTTTGAAAAAGTCCTCCCATGATCGCCCTTTAAATATGTTAAAATATAAGTCCTTATCCTATTAGAATTCTTAAAGATAAAAAATTCCCGCAGATTTAATATTCTCACATATTATACATCATTTAATAAAATGGTCATTACTCTCTCCACATAAGTCCAAATGACCTGGTTCATATCTCATTGGAAAGATAAGATCTTGAACGCTCCTCGCATATATGGATCATATTATAACTCAAAGTACACAGAAAACTGCATGCATTTGAAGTGATGTCATAATTTCTGGTAGATTATCATCATAACTTAGAAATATCAAAATCATAGAATCAATATTTTATTTTCATCAAAATGGTTGAAATTGAATTCTCAAAATCATTTATAAACCCACAAATAAAAAAAATTATCATATTAATAATTAAGTTCAAATTAACATGTTTACATGATTTCGCATTTTATAAGTCTAAAAATACTCGAATTTCACATTTTAGCAAAATTACCAATTTCAAGTTATAACCATTAACTATTTTCATAGTTTATGATTTATTAACCTTATATTAATCCTTTAAAAATCATGGGTATTACACAGTATGGGCGAGACAGGCCTTAAAATGTATTAATTATTTCCTAATGTACTATTGGATTACGAAAAAATAATTTTATAAAATTAATCGAACATCTATTCAAAGCCAATTTAGAAAACTAAAATCAACATTTCTAAAACTAGGTACATTAATAATTTACATACATTTACTTTATGTCCTCATCATAATCTTAAATATTTCCTAATACTTATTTTCTAGCTTTATTTTAATTTTTCATAATTAGGAATATAACTCTTTAAGTACTATCCGCATTACCTATAACCTATGCAACGACTTGCAATCCTGATTTGTGCTTCCTAAATCTACGTACTAGGTTTCCATAGATCGGACCATAAATCATGGATTTAATTTTTAGAGAAAAATCCATTACCAAGTCATTTTTGTTACGGAGTAAGGGAAATCGAACATAATTCCTATAAAAGTTGTAACCACTTTTAGCAAGAATACCTTCCTTTTGTTCATTTCACTACTACCAATGAATATGAATTTCCTTAACATAAATAGTTATACTTGAAGTGTAGACTTATCCTCCTACTTTCCTTTAGGGAAAAAAAGTAAAGAGATTCTCAAACAACTAACACCAACTTCGGCAACCGATGATTCTCACTTCTAGATTATGAAGTGGTACCGAATTTTCCCACCATGTCTAATCCAAATAATTCGTTATTCAACCAATGATGAAGATTATTTTGACAACATGATTCTTACTTGTGCGACATCAACCAATAAATGTGTTAATAAATTCTCATCAATCAATTCTTTAAAATTTAATATCTACACATAGAATTTTCCCGTTAGGGGACCTAAGACAATTAACACTAAACTTAAGAGAACTACCGTATATTTTAAAATACCATGTCTCCTTGATTAAAACCACATGATGGGGGACCAGAAGAGCGGACGCGAGGAGGTGATCATGTCATAATTAGAACAATGATGGAAATTGAGGCTTAGAATAGTTTATTATTCCCTAAAATTTGAACAATGTCCAATTATATTTTCAGACGTTGAAACTTATTCCAATTAAAAATTTAAGACTAAAATAATGAGAAAATATTGAATTCATTTTTGAAATCATAGAATCATAAAATTAAAAAAAATAATGTTCAATTCAAAAGAGAGAATTAATTCAATTAAATTTTAAAGCGGCATCCCTCTATCACTAAATAAAAAACTAATTCCACCGGACATCCTATTTCACTTTTGATGTGGAATTTCTCATTGAGATCTTAAATCACTGCACCATGAACTATAAGAGGATTTTAACTTTCATTATATTACTGCATAATTCAGGATGATTCTATCCAACATCATGAACAACCGCCGATTTTTGGTCCCACTCTTAATGATAATGATTCTAAAGGGGAGGATATCCAAAGTTATGTCTAAGTGTATACCATTGGTTACTCTTACGAAATTATGCCTTCTCGTGCAAAAATTCCTTGATGGGAGGACCAGACACACTCACATTTAATTTCAATAAACTGTCATTTAAGAATATCGAGCATAATGTGTACCTAAATTAAATCTATCGACTAGGGGGATAGATCGAAGGTGATACAAGGATGTAATCACATCACAATTCTCAAGACATAATGGAAATACTGGGATTTTTGTTGAAATCCTTCCCCCAACTAGTAATTCAAAATTTAAAGGTTTTGAAAAAAAATTCAATCAATTTTAAAGGCCCATATATAAATGCTAGGTAATTTCCAATTTACTTGTACAAATTAAATTACATGATCTCACTATTTTAGTTTTCCAAAAATAAAGATATTTTTAAATTAAAATAAAACCCAGAGATCAAATTTTAATTCATACCTTAAAATTAATTATCCCAATTCAATTCAATTCAATTTACAAAAGAATATATAAAAGAGTATTTTAATAGAAAATGTGGTCAGTCTCAATATATATCAATCTTGTCCATAAAATGAGAGTTCCTAATTAATAAAATGCCAAAATATGCAACATTATAATAAAAAGACAAACATGCAAATATACAATAACTTCATAAAAAATAAAGTAATAAGGGGAAAAATGCCCCATCCATCATGGCTAAAAAGTCTTCCTTGAGATCAGTCCTCATAGGGCACAATATCCTCAAAGAGTCCTCTGTTTGCTCACTTATTGAAGAATAAAATCCAAATAAACTCTTTAACAATAATCATTTATCAAGAATGGGACTCCTAAAGAATCCTTACTGAAGAGAAAATAGCTTAACAAAGAATCCAAATACATTTGGAATTCTATAGAAGGAAGGCTTAATAAATTTAGAATTAGCATGCATGGAAACTGTAAGACTCCACATTGCCAGAACTATACCATGACCATTCTTGAGAGGGTCAATAATCGTAGTTATTCACACACCATAGTGACATTTTAGCATTTCTATTGTGACTCCATATGTCGTAATAGTAGTTATGGATGACCGTTATAGTGGACTTCATCCTTGGTCAGTGCTATAATTTTTTATTCCTCATTCTCTTTTCTTTTTCTATATTTTTCCTTTATTGTATCTTCTTTTATTCTTCTGTTTCTTTGGTTTTCTTTTTCAACTTATGGAATTCGTCAAGAAACCATTCCAAACGTATGCAACACCTACGGAATTCATCCAAGATCAACCAAAAACAAAAGTGAAAATAAAAATCACATCCCCTCATTTTATTCTACAAATACAATGATTAAACCCTAATTATTACAACCAAATCGAATTTAGGAGAAGAAAATTAACTATCAATAAACCACCATATGATCTAATCACATAAAATACATTCATGTGAGCATGATGGAGTGGAAATATCATTCACATCCTACAAAACCGTGCTAGTAAAAAATACATACATAAAATCACATCTTTCAAACATGCAAACTTAGGATTCAAGTCAAGTGACAATATGGACCTCTCCAAAACATCATTAAGAGACAATCGAGGGGTATAACACCAATTATTAGGGGAAAACTTGGGATTGAAATTTAAAATGTAAAAATAATTCATCCCTAAGAACTTAGAAATATCATTCTTTGAAAAGAAATACAAGAACTATGTTCAAAGAATAAATCTAGGATTTAGAATAAAATACTATATCGGGTGATGTTATGATTCGTATAAGGAGGCAAAGGTTGAAGAAGATAAACATCTTATTTCCCTTCAAGGTCTCTTAAAACCTTAATAAAAAGAAAACGTATTGAATCTTCTAGTATATGATCCACCCAAATAAATCCTTGTGTGTGTGTGTGCACTTTTGGAGATGACACCACAGTGAAACATGAGAAAATTGATACTCTCTCTCCTTATCCCTTCACAAAAATATGGATATAATTTTTTCTTTCCATCTCTAACCATCCATAATGGACCATTAACCTAAATTCGTAACTTATACCATTATTAATAGGTATAGTCCAAAGGATTTAGTCAAATTGGGCTTCCATAGAGTTTCGAGCCCGCTACTTGGTCAATGGACTATATAAGCCAGGACAAATAATTAAATTGTCCTCAAAATAAATACTCAGAAATCTCGATTACAATTACCGATATCATTTCCTTCGTTTATTTAATCGTGATTAACTCCACTATATAATCCTGACTATACTCTAATTTAATCATTTGAAAATCATTGGTAATAAAGAGGTATTATTTGAAAAGTTAGTTATGGTCTATAATATGATTCCTCACATTAAGTGCTCAATAATCGCTTGGTTTAATCAATTTTTCGCTAATAGATTTTAACCAACATCTAATGAATTCCTGTATTCTCATAATTAACTTAGTTATTACTCCACCGGGATTATAATGTAATCCACTAGCCTGATTTTTCTAATGGAAACAAAACATATAAGTCTATAGAGGGGTTATAAAAACCCAGGTTATCGCCGAACACTGATTTCTTTGAATCGTGATCTCATACGTACTCACATAATTTTCAACCAATGTGCGGGGATCATTTGACTTGATATGAAATCAGGTCGAACCCATGATAATCAAAGTGATATTTGGTCAAGCATTTTAATTCTCATAATTCCCACTATTAAGAATATTTGCATCCTTTGCAAATGGTATGAAATTACCTAAGTATAAATAAGATAACTGATCGAGGGTGAAAAGTAGCGCGTGTAAAGACGCTAATCGTTGTTTTCGTTTCGCCAACTCAATACAAAAACCTAAGTTACTACTACACTTGCGAGGCAAGTAGAGCGGTAAGTCGGGTATCGAGAATCCACAGGGACAAGTTGTTAGAATTTATAAGGTTTAATATTCCAAAATAAAAGTGTAAAAGATGATTACAAACTAAAAGAAAAGATGCATAAAGGGAAAGATTATTCTAGGCAATGGTATTGAAACTAGATTATGAAAGCGAGTAAAACTATAGGTTGCATCGAATATCCCTCACCCGAGTTAATTTGTATAAAATGGTTACATGGGTCGACGAGTTATTACAAGTGCGTCTCGTTTCGACAGTTAATTAAATCAAGGGTTGTTACGCCCTAAATCATCATAAAAGCCTAATAAGATTTTGGCGTCAACAAATATCCCGGAAATTACGCGCGAAAGGTCGTAAGCACGGGACATACATGATATGCCCCGTCAAATCTCCTAGGCGTAATAACTAGGACAACACACTCGAAATAGACCCGTAAACTCCATCACCAAAGCAAAGCAACGCGTCAACCCGAGTGAGTTCAATTCAAACACAACCTAATTTAAATTACCTAGAAAGCATGTTAAAAACGCGATAAATGGAAAGCGGTAAATAAATGCGGTAAATCTATACTAGAAAGCGTGTAAATCAAAGCATGTAAACCTAAATTAGAAAGCTTGTAAATTAACTAGAAAGCAAGAAATGAAGAAATACAACTATATTAATGGTGAGGATGATGAATAGTCAACTTACACAACAAATGGGGTGTCAATCCAAGAGGAAATGAAGAAGAACCAAGTAAATCACCCAAACCATAAGCTAAACTAACCTAAAATCGTGTCTCTACTGCTATATATGATTATTACAACAAAAAACCTTTATATAGTAAGTGGGAAAAGATAAGGGAAAAAGGAAAGAAAGAGGAAAGAGCCCAAAATATCTGGCACTACCGGTCGACCGGTCGCAGGGGCGCGGTCGACCGGTCCCTTAAGCCAAAGCATACTGTCTCCTTCCTACGGCAAAAGTTGAAACCGCGGTCGACCGGTCCCTTGTACGCGGTCGACCGGTACTCTGTTTTCAGGCTGCATTTGGTCCATGATGAGGGGGAAAAGGTCCATTACGGAAACGAGCCTAGCTTCTTCGTCCGAACTCCAAACGACGCACCGTTTGCGGCCACGCGATGCTAACTCAATGAACTACGCATCCGTGGAATTAACATGAGCCGGATAAGAAATGTGAATTGACTAAAAAGCCCTTGAAGTAGCGTCCAGCGACGAAACTTCTCCGAAATGCAACGGATCCTCACTTTTAGCGTTCCAATACCTACAAAAGCACAAATAACCCCTGCAAAGCATGTATATATCCAAATCCAAGGTTGTCTGGTTAATGAGCATAATTATAGGCATTTAGGACCGTAAAAGTGCTAGAATGCATAAGGATAACGGGCGGAAATATGCAATATTCGATACGAATCAATAACCCACCCTTAGATTTAAATATCATGGATAGACCTGTTTAAAATATTCCTGGATAAACGGTCCAAAATCCTCTTTTGAAGTATAATACAAGTTCTCGAACTATCAGATAGGTTATCGTAGTTTGACATAAATCATTAGGATTGCACTGCAATGGTTTCGATAGGTTGTCAACTCCTTATCTAGGTTTTGAACTATTGAATTGTACTTTAATCATAATTTCAATCTCATATGATCAAGATGAATCCAACTCAATGGAATTCCTTCCAAGTATAATTGACCGATATGTCTATAATATATTTAATCTTAATATAAGGCATTCTTGTAACCATTATTCTTAATTCAAAATGGATGGACATGCCTTTAATGAAAATTAAATGTCATATAAGGTTTTAAGAATAAAAATCCAACAACATGTGTATCTTGATCATCAGAAATACTCCCACTACTGTCAAGTAGTGTACTATAGATTTTGGGTTGTATTTCATCTTTTACAGGTGTTCCAAAATAAATTATTTTATATTGTTATCTAAGTTGTTTTAATATAATCTTGCTTTTAGAGCTTATGTTTTATCATATAATCTTCCTCCAAGTACAGGACATTAGTGCTAACTAATACCCTCTTGTCTTTGGGATTATAAAAAAATCCACCTTTGGTTCCTTTCAAGTAACCTGCAGGGAAACACACATTTTTCCTTGATTACAATTTATTAGCCTCCTCCTTAACATTTGTGACAGGTAATCATAAATATGAACATGTACTACATTGGGTTTGCACCCAGTTCATAGTTTTATTTTATTTGTTGTAATTAATGTAGAAGGAACTAAGTTCAGTAAATAAGTGGTCACCTTAAATGCATAACCTTGAAAAGAATCAGGCATGCTCAAATAACTAATCATGGATCTAACCATGTCCAAATAATTCATATTCCTTCTTTCCACTACACTATTTTGCTGTGGAGATCCTACTGTGGACAATTAGGGTGTGATGCCAATTTTTGATAAGTTATCCCTAATCTCTCTAGAGAGGTATTCACCTCCACGATTAGATCACAAAGTTTGGATTGCTCCGCCATAACTATGCTCCACCTCATCCTTATACACTTTGAACTTATCAAAGGATTCAAACTTGGGATGCATAAGGTAAAAATACCCAAACCTCAAGTAGTCATCAATAAAAGTGATAAAGTACTCATAACCACCTCTTATTTGGATAGTCATTGAGCCACTAAATAAGAATGAACTAGCTTTAACACAGCGTTAGATCTATAACCCGTGGTCATGAATGGTATCTTGGTCATTTTACCTTCTAAGAATGATTTGCAGACAGGAAGTTCATCCACTGCCAATGAACTTAATTTTCCATTTGAAACTAGTCTTTCATTACTTTTTAGATTGATATGACCAAGGTATAAGTGTCAAAAATATGTTTGGTTCAAGTTATAAGGTTATTTTCTCTTTACATTATATCCATTTGATTTATTCATTTCAGTAAATAGTAGTTGTGAGACGGGTCTTATAATATAAAGGCCGTTTTCCAATATACCAATACAAATAAAATATTTTCATATTTAATAAAGACACTGTAAGAGGGTTGTTTAGATAAGATGGAGGCGTAACCCCTTTTGAGTATGGTGATGACAAGGTTAATCATTAAACACTAGTGATTTAGCCACAAGACACAAAGAACAGTTTGGAACGTATGAAACCCAGCTTAAACCCACAAATCTCTCGTGTATAACTCACAATATAATAAAGAACTCAGAAATAACTTAGCTAGAGGGAGAGAGAAGTAAGCATCCTAGATACACCTTAGTAGGCAGGTAAAAAAACACACACACCGAAAAGGTCTTCTTCAAGGATTTTTGTCAAGTTATTAAAGCTCCCTAATAAATGACAAATGGTGGGTGGAAGAACTCTCTGGTTTTTCAATAACTCTTTCTCTTGTAATAATTTCTCAAAATCTTAGAAAAATATCTCCAAAAGAACTCTTTTTAGAACTTTTTGATCGATGCCCTTCCTTGGAGGTGGTTGGGGCCTTAAATAGCCCCCACACCACCCCCGAGGCAGCTAAGTCATTAATGCCTGTGAAAGACCTCCCTCATACCTTATGTCACCAGCATTAAATACCTGATGCACTAGTTGTCTTTACATCATAAACATTAAATGCCAAGACATGCCTTTTGCCTAACCACTGTGTGTCAGGGGGCTGTTGCCACAGAGGTTGCTTACCAACCGTCTGACAGCCCCAAATACCACGGTGGTTTACTCAAGTGCAGATTTGACGTTGTCTAGCTGGCTAGTGACATCACCTACAGTAGATGGGACATAAAGTATAGGGCTGTTTGGTTCACAGCAAAGCTCCCGATGGAACTCAAAGCTACTTTGCTCTAGGTTCCACGGTGAAGATCTTTCGATGTTTTACCAGGTGTATCTAAGATGGTCAGGACAAGCCCCAACGGTGCCCCACTTCTCAATCCTCCAAACCAAGTCCCTCTAAAGTTCCCACGGTGAGGTTGTTCGATAGAGCATGAAAGCTCTCCCAGGCCCTGCCAAGCCTAGTCTCTCACGAGTACCGTTCGACCTCACACCCATTCATTATTCTCGTTACAACATTACAGTCGTTACAACTCGTAGTCAATATAAACAAAGCTATAATATGACAAAGTAACAATAAGCTAAAGTACGAGTTGCCACGCCAAGCTTCCACGCTGAGCTGCCTCGCTGAGCTTATCCTCAGAACACTGTTGCTAATTGGTGGATTATCCCTAATCCCAGGATTACCTTCAGGCCCCCTCTACATTTTCCCCTTCGTGGAGGGATTTGTTGTGGGAACAAGAAGTGCCTCCATGAAAACTTCTCAATCCGATGAACCTTCTCTGTCTGGCCTGCTATTTTTTTTTAATGCCGAGCCTCAACCATTCTAGCTTGAATATCTGAAATTCTCCCGAAGGACCTGCTAATATTCTCCCAGTAATGTTCGAAAAAGCAAAAAATTCTCCCCGATGTAACTGAGTCATAACTAAACAACGTTTGAGCTTCTGACGAAGGGACATCGTGGCTTTTTTGAACCATTGGGACATCTTCTTCGTTGGGGGGTTTATTGGATATGTCTGAGAAAATCTTGGCGCCCAAAACTCAATCTTGCTTAGGAAGGTAACGATGGTTGTTCCCTAGGTGTCACTTCATTAATGACGTAGCGTTGTCTTTTCCATTGTCAGAACACTTCCCGAAGTGCCACGTGTACATTTGAAATGATTGCAGGCGGCCTCGCACGTGCAATGGTGGGAAACTTAAACGACGAACTTAAAAATTCAAACGGCTAAATCCCCCAAACACTTAAAACCTTCCTTTCTCTTACTTTGCCATTACCTTCTTCAAATTTCCTGCGCTTTTAGAGAGAGAGAGAGAGAGCTTCCATTGTTGAGCATCTGAAACCTCCATTGTTGTTCAAGCTTGTGCCTTCCTTTTCTTGCTCTCATCTTCTACGCCACCTCCTGTGGTTGCTCTCCTCCATTGTCGTGCTCAAGCTCCTCTTACTCAAGGCTTTTTTCGTTTGCTCTAACACTCTGCCATGGCGTCTCCAAGTTACCCCACCATCTCTTCAACCAGTGTGCCGCCTGCTACCGCTGTTGCTACCACTGTTGCTGCCACTACTGCTGCTTCCGCTTTGGACGCTGCCCATCGTGAACAGTTAAGGTTTTATCGTCACTCTCCCATTTTTGGCAAGGATGATAGCTTTGCTGCTGCCTGCAAGACTGTCAAATTTGAATGCAAGTTTGAGACCTTATTGCTGGGTGACGAGGACAAAGAACCCTCGAAGTGGGGCTTTCTTCCTCCAGAGGGGACTCTCAGGTTTCGTCTGGAGCGAGGGGACTTCCAATGGTCCCAAATTGATTTCGAGGCACCAGGGGGTTCTCCTGCCCATTTTGCTGCTTGGAACTCTCACATGGTGAGTTCCCATGGTGATATTCTGAGTAAGATTGGCCTTCAACGGGCCAAATTGTTTGGTGAGTTTACTCTCTCCAAAAATAATGTTGCTCTCCCCATTCTTGTTTCCCGTTGGAACGTGACGACTCACACATTCATCGCTGCGTGGGGCGAGTTTACGATAACCCTAGAAGATGTCTGCGAGCTCCTGGGGCTCGAAGCAGCAGGCCATGAGCCTTATACCGATGAGCCTCTCGACGCCCAAGAGATTGCTGACCGTTTGGCGTTGGACCGAATATGCCGAAGTTGCATCGGTTCTTCAAACAAAGCACCTTTACTCCGCTGATTAACTACTTCTTCAAGGGTTCTAGTGAAGGCAGTTCTTCAACTTAAACGGATGCCCCTGGTCAAGGTACTTCGTTAGAGCTCCCCGCTTACATCCTTGTGATTCTTTCCCGTTTTCTTTTGACGGGAAAACCAAATGATCAGCCCCGAAGGGACCTTATCAACATATCCCTTCATTTGGCCCAGGGCATCAAACTTCCTTTGGCTGCAATTGCCTTAGGATCCCTCTAAACCTGGCTCGACAGAACATTGTTCGACATGGAACGATCGCTTGGCCGTTATAACCTGGCCAATTTTGCCAACGGCGTCCTTCTAACCGTCTTCCTATACGTGCGCTTTCCTGTTATAGCGGCCAAGGTCAACCGACCTCCTTCTAGGGAAACCATTCTTCCCCCACGCTCTTATATTTATCACAAGAGGCAGAGCCGAAAAGAGCTGATCGCCTCAATTGACCGTTTTGAGGACTTTGTTATGAGGCCTTACGGAGAGGACGTCTTTTTTCATACTTGTGATTTCTTCCAACACGAATCCAGGGTGGTTCAGGTGGGGGTAGACATTGAAGATCCTCAGTTAGCCGTGGTGCTTCTCATTTCTCCGGGGTATCTTCCGTCCTACACCGAGTGGGGATATTCCAGCGAGCATTATAACCCCAATCAGTGCAGTCGTCAATTTGGATTTGATCAGGGGGCTCCTCGCCCAGTTTTCCAATCTTCAAACCCAAAGGTTAGCTTCAGCGAGGCATGTTCCTTATTTTCCTCTACTGCTGCGTGGGGGATAAGTGAATCAATGGCTGGGCGAGTCACCATTCCTTCCAACAAAAGGCAAGGGGATGTGACCGGTCTATTTGCCACAAAGTTTTGGCCGAAACAACTGGCTGACATTGCTGAGTTCATAGATGGCGAGCCCGTGTACCCTCCAGTTCTGTCTTTTTCTGCGTTGGAGCTGGGACTTAAAGGCAACTCCGTTCTTGGGATTGAGTTCCCTCTAAGCAAAACCCCTAAAAGGCCTACTGAAGAGCTTCCTCCGTTATGCCCCATGATTCCTACTTCCATACCCAAAGCCAAAAGTGTTGGGGTATCCAGGAAGACTGCTCCTTCGACTGGAGCCACTGCTGATGAAGGGTCTTCGCAGCCATCAACCAAGAAGGCCAAGAGTGGGGTGGCTTCCACGAAAAAATCAAAGTCCAAATCCCAGACTCCTGTGGCAGCCCTTCCCATAGCCTCCGTTCCTCCTCCCATGTCTGCTGAAAAGGCCGAGAGATTAAGGAGGGAGGTGCAGGCTGAGGTAGATCGGGTAAATGCAGAGTTTCAACGGCGCGCTGTCGTCGTTCCTCCTTCGGTTGCTTTCCCTACGATCGTCGTCGATCCAACTGAGCCAGCTGCAAGGAGGAGGAAAAGTTCGAAGGTTCCTCAAGCTATTGGCAGTGATGTGACAAAGACAAGGAGGAAGACTTTAGGCACCAAGTCCCAGAGGAAGCAAGCTCCCACAGTGCAAGCTTCTCATTCTTCTTCCCGATCTGAGGTATGTACACTTATCTTGTTCTCTTTTCCTCTTTAGTTAAAGCAAGCTACATTTGCTTATATATATTGTTCTTAATTACTTTGGTGCAGGGGTTTAAAGAAACTGGGCCTCGTCCTCCTAGTCCCCCAAGTCCCCCCATAAGCAGTTTCGTGGGTGGTCGCTGTGGTGCCCTCTCATCCGATACTACCCCACCCCGTTCGCCAATGACCGGGCTTACTTACTCCCGTCGTTCAATCTCATGACGGGCGAGGGAGGCAGCTGTGGAGGGTGAGGTTATAGAGCCCATGGATGTCTCTTCGCCACTAGAGACAACGCAATCCGAGAAAACTACCTCAGTCCCCTCTGGCTCACTGGCTTCCCCTAAGATTGCTCTGCCCATTGTTCTGGCTGCTGCAAGTGACCCTGAGGTAATGATTTCATACTTATTTTGTCTGATCTGGCATTCCTTCTCTTTCACCCCATTCTGTGTGCTGAATTTGGGATGTTGGTTGCCCTAGGTCGAAGTGTCCTCGCTGCTAGCAAACATTGTTCGTTCAACGGTGCTGGCGAGACCTCTGACCACAGTGCCCCTTTTCAATGTCCTGACTGAGGTAAGTAACACTTGGATATATTTTGCCCTTTTTCTGTACTTGTTCCTCTTTACTAACATTGGCTTTTATATTGCAGCTTTCCCCTTATCTTTCACTACCCTCTTCTTTGGGTAGTCTTTATGCACACAGGGCTAAGGTTGGGGCTTCTTCGCAGCCTGGTGGTTTTTCTGCGCCTCTTCGTGCTGGGGCCTCTTTCGGGAGTCCATCATCTATTCCCAATGAACCCCCTACGCTTGCTTTGGTACCTTATGTGGGCGAGGGAACTTTGCCGATAGTTGAGGTTTCTGCGGCCAGAGACCCCGTTGAGGCTGATGAGGTAACAAGTCCCCTCCCAACGGTTCCTGCCCCTTTAACCTCCGTGGTGACTCCCATTCCTGCCCCTGTTGTGACTCAGGTACTTTCTTAATTCTCTGCATAAACTCCACCGTATGTTAGGATGGTTTTTTTTTTTTTTTCATAACTCCATCTTATAACGGTGACTTAACAACGAAAATGCTTGTTAAGATTTTTTATATAATCTCCACCTTATAACGGTGACTTAACAACGAAAACGTTTGTTAAGATTTTTTATATAATCTCCACCTTATAACGGTGACTTAACAACGAAAACGTTTGTTAAGATTTTTATATAATCTCCACCTTATAACGGTGACTTAACAACGAAAACGCTTGTTAAGATTTTTATATAATCTCCACCTTATAACGGTGACTTAACAACGAAAACGCTTGTTAAGATTTTTATATAATCTCCACCTTATAACGGTGACTTAACAACGAAAACGTTTGTTAAGATTTTTTATATAATCTCCACCTTATAACGGTGACTTAACAACGAAAACGCTTGTTAAGATTTTTATATAATCTCCACCTTATAACGGTGACTTAACAACGAAAACGCTTGTTAAGATTTTTATATAATCTTCACCTTATAACGGTGACTTAACAACGAAAACGTTTGTTAAGATTTTTTATATAATCTCCACCTTATAACGGTGACTTAACAACGAAAACGCTTGTTAAGATTTTTATATAATCTCCACCTTATAACGGTGACTTAACAACGAAAACGCTTGTTAAGATTTTTATATAATCTCACTGTTTTTTATATCTCTTCTCAGGTTGCTCGGGAGGATTCCTCACCAGCTCTTTCACTTATGGGCACACCTCGTCAGGAACCTGCTGTTTCGGAACAATCTGATCATGCTGACCAAGGTTCCACGAGTGGTGCCGAGGCAGAGAGTGAATCTGGGTGCGAATTGCCTCTTCCTGACTTAACTCCTCCTGCCTTTTGCCTAATGGTGCTTCACAATTCTCCCCAAATGCCTATGAGCCATCGCTTGGTGATTGAGCAGTTAGTGAACCATCACCCCGAGACCTTCACCGTGGACTGCCTACGGTCCAACATTCCCGTGATGAGTCATCGACTGCAAGGCATGGCGATCGTTGTTGCTGAGATTGCCAGTACTCCCACTTCCAGTGTCACCCGAGCCCTCATTAATCAGTTTCTGGGTTTTCTGAAGGAATTGGGTCGTGACGGTTTCTGTTTCGACTGGCTTATAACGTATTTGAAAACTTTGAAGAGTCAGCAGCTGATCGGCCAAAGGGAACTACTGAGAAAGCACCAGGAGGACCAACGGGCTGAGGAGGTTAAGTTAGCTGAGTTGGCACCTCTTTTGGAATCGGCGGATGAAGAAGTAAAGAATGCCGAAGAGGCTCTGCGTTTGGCCAAGCTAAAACGGGAGAGACTTCTTATTGAACGCGCACAGGTGCAAACCAGGCTAGAGGTTGCTGTCAACGCTCAAAGCTCCTTTGCGTCAGCTTCTTCGGGCCTTCCTGGGGATTTTTTCTCTTCCCCGGACCTATGGTTCCTCTTAGGGTAGTAAACTCTTGTATATATTTTCTTTCTTCATCCATTCATGTAATTCTTGGGCAATAGTTCCCAATTTTTTGTAATGCTCTCTTGTTTAATAAATGAAAGAATGTATATTTTCTAGTTTATCTCTGAGTTATGACTGCTTTCATATCAATGTCTATACTTCACGTCATCAATAAAACTTGTATATTCATAATCAAAGACTAGATACATCGATGGTACAAACTTAATTATTTACACATGATAGACTTTCAGCCATTTATTGTTAATTTTGAATGGATTATCTTCCTCCAACTTAGAAATTAAGCAATAACCTGAATCATGAGCTTCCTTCATGATGAAAGGTCCCTCCCAATTGGCTGCGAACTTTGGCAGAGGAAGTCCCCTAATGTGTTTCACCGCTGCTTTTAAAAAGAGATCTCCCTCCACGAACCTCCTTGGTCTTACCAGGTTGTCATATGCCCTAGAGAGCTGCTTTGTATACATTTGAAAATGTTGCATCGCGTTGTCTCTGTGTTCATCCAATGCCTCCAACTGCACATGACTGTTCTGAGGAAGCATGCTACTTCGCAAGGCGTATCGAGCAGAGGGAACTTCCAACTCCACTGGAAGGATTGCCTCAGCCCCGTAGACAAGGGAGAACGGAGTGTACCCTGTGGGCTTCCTCTTCGTCGTTCGATAGGCCCACAACACTGCTGGTATCTTGTCATCCCACGATCCTGGAAAGTCCTCCATCGTTTTAGCCAAGATATTAACCAGAGTTTTGTTAGTTGCTTCGGCCTGACTGTTCCCCTTCGGGTATGCCACCGTTGAAGTGTGATGAACAATGGAGTACTTGTCTATGAGCATCGTTATTTCTGAGTTGACGAAGGGAGTCCCATTATCTGAGAGAATAACCTTTGGGATCCCAAAACGGCAAATGATATACTCTCTGATGAAGTTACTCACTACCCCAGCCGTTGCCCTTCTGAGTGGTATTGCTTCAGCCCATTTTGTAAAGCACTCCGTTGCTACCAGTATCCATATCTTGACCCTCAACGAAGGATGTATCGCCCCCACGAGGTCGAACGCCCAAGTGTGGAAAGGATAAGGCGTTGCCAGAGAGTGTAAGTCCACCGATGGGGCATGGATCATATTTCCATGAAGTTGGCAAGCTTTGCATTTTCGAACAAATTCGGCAGAGTCTTTCTCCATCGTTGGCCAATAATACCCCAAAGTCATCAGCTGATCATATAACTTGGCCCCTCCTATGTGAGTTGGGTCATGGGCTTGTTTGAGGACCTCAGTTGCTTCTTCCTTTGTGATGCAACGCAATGGCCTGTTGAAGTACCCCCTTCGATAAAGCTGCCCCTCCTGGATATAGAACCTCGGGGCCCTTTGCTTCAGTCCCATCGCATCCATTTTCTCCGTTGGGACAATTCCATCTTGAATAAAGTCGATATAGGGCTGCCTCCAGTCCGTTTGGGCTTCGATGAAATGGCACTCAGCTGCTTCGAAAAATAGCTGACACTTATCACAATTCCGTTGTAGTTCTGTCGCATCCTGTTTCATTCTAGGCCAAAAATATCCCCCTCTTTGAATTCTCCTATAAAGAGGTATCTCGGTTGTTTCGCAGTGCTCCTCATGTGTTTTCTTAAACCTCCGCTCTGCTTCCTCTGGCCCAATGCATCTCGATAACCATCCCCCTGCATTTCTGAAGTAAAGATTTCCCTGGTTTGTAAAGTATTGGGCTAACTCTCTTAGTCCCATAGCTCCTTCACCAGACTCCAGTTGCTTCCTGATCTCTCCTCTCTAATCCGCGTCTCCCTCCATCGGTAGTATTGACTGCACCACCGAAGGAGCTGTTCTTCGTTGGATCGTAACGATAGCCGTATCGCTCCTCATGACCATCTTTTGAGCAATAGTGGCATAAGCGTTTGGATGACGGTTCATCGTTCTGGGATGTCTTCTGATTTTGGTCCGATGGAACTGGCTGAGGAGCCTTTGAATGATCGTTTTGTACGGTGCCAAACTCATGTGCTTCAACGCATATTCTCCGTTAACTTGTTGAATTACTAAGTTTGAGTCACCCTTGATGCAGAGTGAACGAATTCCCCTTCGAAGAGCCTTCAGCAACCCTAGTACCAACGTTTTGTATTCTGCTTCGTTATTGGAGCAAGGGAAATCTAGTTTGTAGGAAAGGCAAATCTCCTCCGTTCCTTTTGAAAGGATGACCCCTGCCCCTCCTTTTTTCTCTACCGAAGACCCATCAAATTGCATCGTCCATTCCTCATCGGTTGCATCCAGATAGTTGGCTTGTAAGTCATCTCCCGGAATGTCTTCTTTAGGTGGTTCAAACGTTCCTGATGGAAAGATTGTCAACATATAAGCATACGCCTGGCTCTTGATAGCACGAGGAACCACACACTTTAAATCATATTCGGAGAGAATAAGGAACCACCTAGCTGCCCTGCCAATCAAGATAGTTCTAGCCAACAAATACTTAATAGGATCACATCTAGTTACAATATGAATTGTAAAAGACAGCATATAATGTCTAAGTTTTTGTGCTACAAAGACTAAGGCCAAACAATGCCTTTCTAGGCTGCTATATCTAATCTCTGGCCCATGTATGATCCTGCTGAGGTAATACACTGGCCTTTCTTTCCCGTCAATCTCTTGTGCCAGCAAAGCTCCAACGGACCTTGTAGTGGAGGTGAGGTACAGCTGCAACGGTACTCCTGCCTGTGGAGGAACCATGATTTGTGGTGAAACGAGCAGCTTCTTTAACTCATCGAGAGACTCCTAGTGATCCTTTTCCCACCTGAACTTTGTGTTCTTTCGCAGCAGCTGCATCAACGGGTGTGTTACCTCGGCCAATCCCGGTACAAATCTTCTGAGGTAGGAGACTTTGCCGAGGAAACTTTTTAGCTCCTTCGCCGTTCTTGGGCACGGCATCTCTAATATCGCGCGTTGTTTATCCTGGTCCATCTGCACCCCTTGTCGATCAACCACAAAGCCTAGAAACTTCCCGCTTGTTACTCCGAAGACGCACTTCAATGGGTTCATCCTTAATTTATACTTCCTACATTGAGTAAACACCTTCTTTAAGTCGTTTAGGTGGGACTCCTCCTTCTTCGATTTGATGACCAAATCATCCACATATAATTCTACAAATTTGTGGAAGAAATCATGAAAAATGGCCATCATTGTTCTTTGATAAGTAGCTCCCGCGTTCTTAAGTCCAAACGGCATTACTTTGTACATGAAATTGCCCAACGGGGTTCTGAATGTCATTTTCTCTGCGTCCGCGGGGTCCATCTTGATCTGGTTGTACCCTACGTACCCATCCATGAAGCTATACATCTCATGCCCAGCCGTGGAATCTATCAAGCTATCAATGGAGGGTAGAGGGAACTCATCTTTGGGGCAAGCCCTGTTCAAATCTCTAAAATCCACACAGATCCTTATTTGACTCTTGTCCTTCTTCCCTACTGGCACAATGCTAGATAACCAAAGGGGATGCTGTATTGGTTTGATGAATCCTGCTGCCAACAAACGCTGAACCTCTTCCTTAATCTTCAAGTCCAACTCAGGTTTATAAGTCCTTGTTGCCTGCTTCACCGGGATGGCTGAAGGCATCACGTTTAGCTTGTGGCAGCTCACTTCCTCATCTAGCCCTTCCATTTCGGTATACTTCCATGCAAAGACATCTATGAACTCCCGGATTAGCCCAACCAAGGCTTCTCGTTTCTCCTTATCGAGATCCTTCGCGATGAAGATGGGCCTTGGGTCTTCCCCTTCTCCTGCCAGGTTCAACTGCTCCAACTCTTGTGCCTGGGGCTTTGGTTGATTTGCCATGTAGTCTGGTTCTTCGGCGACCTCCTCCACGAACTCCTGTATGTTGGAGTTGTCTATCCCCATACACTGTCCCTGTTGATCCACGAAGAAACACTCATATAATGGGTCAGCCCCATCCTCGGTCTCTTCGACCACCCGCTCACATCGTTATAAACGGTATGCCACCTTCCCCTCTTCAGTGACCACCTTCTTGCATTGCCTGTTGGTAGCTGTTGCCACGGCCTTCCTCTTCCTCTCTCTCGAAGCCTCAGCGATTCTTCCCCCTGAAAAGCGACTCAGCACGCTTTGCCGTTGGACCTCACGCTCCACAGGATCCACTCTAAGCCTTACTTTGTTTTTGAGCTGCTTCGTGGTACTTTGGGGTCGAGGGATCACCTGATGGGTTTCTTCGGCCCTCACCCCTTCGTTACTCGCGACTTCTTTACTTTTCTCGTTCAGAGGACCCATTCTATCTCTGATCGAGGGAACCCATGCCCCCTCTATTCTTCTCGTTAGGACTCGAGCATCCTCCTCCAACTCCGTATAAAAGGCCGCATCTACAAAGTGAGCTTCCCCGATAGCAAAAGGCCTTTTTGTAGCCCTAATGGTCACTTCTGTTCCTTTGACATTCTCCTTGGCGCATTGATGATATGTTGAAGGAACTAAATCTTGATTGTGCATCCACACTCTTCCTATTAGTAAATGATAGGAAGTTGCACTTTTTATTACATGGAACTTGATGTGGGAACTCAGATTTCCCATTACAATTCCCACATTCACATACCCAATGGATTTGGAAGATTGGTTGTCATACCCTGAGATTACCAGAGGCATGGGGACCAACCTTTCTTCTGTGATATTAGCTGCGTGGAAGGAGTTGATCGGCATAATGTTGATGGAAGCACCCCAATCCATAAGCATTCTTGCAAAACTAACCCCGTTGATACTGGCCGTCACATACAAGGGCCTGTTATGAGGGAACCTTACAGCTCTATCTGCATAGCTGAAGGTCACCTCTGATAGGAACTTTTTCACCAGCCTCGCCATGGGTCCCCTCCATTTCAACGAGGGAACCGCGTCCTTCTTCGCGATGTCTAGGATCGCCCGAGTTATTTCCAGTCTGCTCTCCTTTGGTATCCCCACTTGATCGAAGAACCAAGCGAACTTTGGGGATTTTGAAACTGCGTTGTATTCAACGACTGCCTCCATTTCCTCGCCCTCAACGCTGTATACGTCTTCCACATTTTTAGCGCTTGCTTAATCGTAGGCTAAAACTACGTTAGCCATTCCTGTGGTGCAATGTTCCAGAGTTTCTTCGAATTCCCTTTTCTTCATTGTTGACCTTCCTCCTTCTCTTTCCGCCTCATCATCGTAGGCCATCACCAAGTTGGCCCCATGCACTGGAAGTGGGTTGTTGTTAACGTTCTATGGGGGGATCTGCAGTGTCCCTGCCTTCATGTACTTGTCAATGATTCTTCTCAGTGTGAAGCAGCTCTCTGTCGGGTGCTGGATCTTTCGATGAACCTGACAATACCTAGGATCCGCCTTCATTGCGTCATCGGGTTCTTCCGCCGGAATGCCTTTTGGTAGGTAGACCGTTCCACCTTGGACCATGGTGTTATAACAGCTCACCGCCTCTTCTATAGTGCACGGTAACGGTGGTGGGTCTTCTCTATCCCTTCCGAACTTCCTTTTGTTGTACTTCTTCGCCGCCTTACCCCCATCTGTTCCTTCGGTGTATCCCACTCGTGGGGGTTGAGGCCTTCCTCCCCCAGGTTGTATCGGCTGCCTGAATATCATAGGCACCGCCACCGAGTTTGGTCGTATGACCAATGAGATGTTCCTTGCAGATTTTACGAACGCCAAAAAAGTTCCCTCGCGCGTCTCATTGATAAGATGGCAAATGTACTCCGGGAGTAGTCCTTCGGCACAGATTTGTAATAGTTTAGACTCCTTGGCCTCCTCTCTCACATCCAGAGACCTTTCCCTGAACCTCCAAACGTATGCCACCACGTCTTCTCCTGGTCGTTGCTTCTCTCTCCCTAGTTGGGTTAGAGTGAATTCATCCTCAGCTAGAAAGAACTTTTGGACAAACAGCACATGCATCTCTTCCCACGTGGAAACACTCTTAAGGGCCAAATGAGAATACCACGTGTATGCTTTATCGGTTAGGGATTTGGAAAACTCCCTCAACCTGAGCTTCTTGTTGTTGCAATGCGCCCCCAAGTGCTCAATAAAACATTTAATGTGCTCTTTCGGATTCCCACCCTTCCCTGTGTATTTTTCAAAGATGGGGGGAATATAATCCCTCGGGTAAGGCTCATCGTTGTATTCCTGAGGATAAGGTGTCCTAAAGTCGTCATAGACTGAAGCTACCTCGCCTATAGACTGTGAGGAAGCCTGCATGAACTTCAACATCTCCTTTTGCATTTCTCTCCTCATTTCCTCCATGGGCGATGGGGCAATGACCAATGGGGGTGTTGGCTGAATGACCGTTACAGCTGGCGCCGTTGATACTCCGGAGATTCCCACCGCCGGATTCACGACGGAGGGTATGCTTGCCGGGGCTGCTCCTGTTGTACCTGCGCCTGGTGGAACCGTTGGAGCTTCCCCTGGTGTTACGAAGGAATTGGCTTCGAGTCCTCCCAGCACCGTTGAAGCTGCAGGAGTTTGCAAAAACTCATAGAACTTGCTCATGAGGAGGGTCATCTGGGCAGGTCCCAGCCCAGCGCTCGTGGAAGCCTGCGTCACTCCTTGAGCGCCTGTTGTTGTCTGAACTTGAGGCACTTCTATTCGAGGAGCTCCGCTCCTTAAAGCCTCCAATTCTACCCTGCTTGCTCTTTACTGTGTTGGATATCATCAAAGTTGAGCCTTCGATTAACGTTATCTTGCGCCATACTCCTTCCTTAGAAGAATGCCTCCCCAGCAGAGTCGCCAAATATAAGAGGGTTGTTTAGATAAGATGGAGGCGTAACCCCTATTGAGTATGGTGATGACAAGGTTAATCAGTAAACACTAGTGATTTAGCCACAAGACACAAAGAACAGTTTGGAACGTATAAAACCCAGCTTAAACCCACAAATCTCTCGTGTATAACTCACAATATAATAAAGAACTCAGAAATAACTTAGCTAGAGGGAGAGATAAGTAAGCATCCTAGATACACCTTAGTAGGCAGGTAAAAAAACACACACACCGAAAAGGTCTTCTTCAAGGATTTCTGTCAAGTTATTAAAGTTCCCTAATAAATGACAAATGGTGGGTGGAAGAACTCTCTGGTTTTTCAATAACTCTTTCTCTAGTAATAATTTCTCAAAATCTTAGAAGAATATCTCCAAAAGAACTCTTTTTAGAACTTTTTGATCGATTGCCTTCCTTGGAGGTGGTTGGGGCCTTAAATAGCCCCCAAACCACCCCCGAGGTAGCTAAGTCATTAATGCCTGTGAAAGACCTCCCTCATACCTTATGTCACCAGCATTAAATACCTGATGCACTAGTTGTCTTTACGTCATAAACATTAAATGCCAAGACATGCCTTTTGCCTAACCACTGTGTGTCAGGGGGCTGTTGCCACAGAGGTTGCTTACCAACCGTCTGACAGCCCCAAATACCACGGTGGTTTACTCAAGTGCAGATTTGACGTTGTCTAGCTGGCTAGTGACATCACCTACAGTAGATGGGATATAAAGTAGAGGGCTGTTTGGTTCACAGCAAAGCTCCCTATGGAACTCGAAGCTACTTTGCTCTAGGTTCCACGGTGAATATCTTTCGGTGTTTTACCAGGTGTATCTAAGATGGTCAGGACAAGCCCCAACGGTGCCCCACTTCTCAATCCTCCAAACCAAGTCCCTCTAAAGTTCCCACGGTGAGGTTGTTCGATAGAGCATGAAAGCTCTCCCAGGCCCTGCCAAGCCTGGTCTCTCGCGAGTACCGTTCGACCTCATACCCATTCATTATTCTCGTTACAATATTACAGTCGTTACAACTCGTAGTCAATATAAACAAAGATATAATATGACAAAGTAACAATAAGCTAAAGTACGAGTTGCCACGCCAAGCTTCCACGCTGAGCTGCCTCGCTGAGCTTATCCTCAGAACACTGTTGCTAATTGGTGGATTATCCCTAATCCCAGGATTACCTTCAGGCCCCTTCTACAGACACTATCATTAAAATAAACCATATATCCATTCCAAACTAGTTTAAAAATCTAAATTAAATTTCTTGTAATGCTAGTAACATAAAAATAATCTACCAATATTAACTTATTGTCTTCATCAAAATTTAAAACTGAATTTCATATTGTTACTAATCATGTTTTGTTGTGATTGCCCGTGAACATAAATATTTTCCCATCACTGAGTTGCCTGGAACCCTTGTAAAGAATTGAAAACATTATTAGTGGCTCCCTAAACTACACACTAGGTACTGGTAGATGCACCAAAAACATGTCTCAATGACTAAGGAGAAATTACCAATTCTATTCTTACATGCTAAGAATATTCGACACTAATTCTTCCAATGTCTTGATTGTTCTCACATACAACAGTCTCCCTTCATCTTCTTATATTCCCCATAAGGCTTAAAGTTAGTCTTGACCCCCACGGGTTATGCCTGAGACTTTATCTATCTTCTTAGCTTTCGAGATAGAATAATATGGGCCTTTCTCTGCAACCTGAATCACACCATTATGCTTGTTTATATCTCCGCCATCTAGAGTTCTTTAAGCAGTTGCACCAGAGAGTAATCAAATTTATCATAGAATAGTTTAGGTGAAATTGTTTAAAGGACTCAGGTAGTAATTGGGGCACAGAATTGACATGGGTTGGCCCATCGATTTTGTATGCAATTACATCTAGTTCTTCCAAGATAGACATTATAGTAAGAACATGATCATGAACGAAAGTACCTTCCATTATCATAGTGTTTACTAGTCTTGCCATAGGTTCCCAATTTATGGCATAATTTTGATCCTAAAACAAGCCCCTGAGGTTCAAAATCATGTCATAAGTGTTGGGGTTTTATTTTTAAAACCATATAAGGACAGTTAATTGATTAATAAAGGATCATATTATACATTTTGAAATAAGAATCATGTTTATGATAATGGTTTATATTTATGTTTTAAATATATATTATTTCGTATGTGTGTCGGTGCATTGTACTTAATAGGAATTTTGGTGAGTTAGTTTTGGCTTGATTACTGGAGACCTAAATTTTAGCTCTAGTACAATTGAAAGGTTCACATACAATATAGGGACTTGACATCTTATCGAAACATTTGCGATGAAATCTTAGAATTTTATCTTTTTGAGGATAAATTTCGACATCGAGTCAATTTTTAATATTGGCTTATCCCATTGGACAAAAACATTTAGTTCGTTAGGGTGACATATCACATTCGTTATTAAAGAATAGGAGAAATTGTAATTTCATGGCAATATCATCTGAGTGCTCTCATTCCTAAAAGGTATATGATCCTATTTTTATTATTGGAGATAATCTTTTAATGGCTTTAGTTTTTTTAAAACCATTATAACTGGGAATAAAAAAAAATACAAGGATTTCCAGGTCGTTCAAAGGAGGTTATGTACATCATTCCAACGAGTTCTCTTATGAGGAAAATTTTCTCCAAAACCCCACCTCTCTGGAATCTTGTTGGAAAGGGCGTTCGAAAGAGATTCGTGCCCTCATTCGAACAAACTTTGTCTTTCTATCGAGAACAGTAGCCTCATTAGAATGGCTTCTAACAAAGTTCTAACAAGGTAAATTTTCATTTTTTCTTTCTGGATATGGAATCTTATTAGAAGTATCATTCTTACTTATTCGAATAAGAATGGGAATGTTGTTCAAATGAGATTGGTACCTCACTCAAACAATTTCTCATAAATTTCAAAAAATTCAGATTTTCAGGTAATTTTTGTTTGTAATCTGCACATCCCTTAACTTAGTTTATTTCTTATATTTAAGGGGTCATGAAACTGAATGAAAATCACCTCTTTTGAACATCTTAGAAGCCATAACATTTTTGGAAAACTCTCTCCAACATTCTTTGTTTGTTGATCATTTTCATAAACTAAACCCTAAAATTCATCTTCTTCACACACCATCATTTGTGTGATAGATTCTGGACTATTGGACACAATTGAGGTGTTTAGTGGATATCGAGGAACTGAGGTGTTGTGTATCATGTTGGAATTTTATGGAACTGTAGACAGAGGTTTTGAAGACAGCATCAGTGTATCTTGTTAGTTCAAGTGTTTGTAAGTCTTTTGTGTCTTCATGTAAAACACATACCTATGGTGAACCATTCGAGGTTTTTCCCATTTGGGTTTTTCTTGTACATCGATGTTTCGTGGTTGCTTTTTTTTTATTTATAATTTGAATATTTCATGCTCATGTAGGATTTAGTAAATAAGATTAAAATTAGAAAGAACCAGCACTATTTGCCTAGTTTTCTTAGTGCCTATCTTTGTGTGTTTGTGTCTTGGGGGAAATTTCACGAATTGATACCTAAACCATATAACTGAGACATTTTAATCTCAAACTACGGGAACCTGTATGATGGTTAGATTACTTGTACAACAGTTCAAAAGAGGAATATCATTGGTACATCTAGAAATGTATTAAACAGAGCCACCCATGGGATTTACGTATAAGGGTTTTCTTCATTAGACATAGGTACTAATATCACATCATTTGCAAAGGGTCCATAGATTCTTAATCTCAAGACCTATGAGGATTGGAATGCTTGTGTGATTATTGCTTTCATTGTTATGTGTATGATTCGATCTGAGATTTAATCAAATGATCCCCGCATATTGGATGACAGTTTTATGAGTAGATATGTGATCATAATATGAAGGAATCTACGTCGCGAGATACCTTGGATTAAGATACCCCATTTATAGACTTATAAGATTTTTTCCACGAGTTAAACCGAATCAGTGGATTATTTTATTATCTGATGGTGAAGAAAAATAAATTAAGTCTGAGAATTAAGGAATTAAATATAATGTTGGAGTCAAATTGATTTTTACCAATTAGGTATTGGAATCTTAACACGGGGAATCATATTTTGCACCATTATCAACTTTGTAAATAAGTCCTTATTATATCTGAGTGATTTCTGAGATAATTAAATTCGAGTGCAATCATAATTATTTAGTACAATCAATTATGATTAAATAAATTAAGGAAATAAATTAGAGGACTTTTTGGTATTTGACCCAATAAATTATAGGATTTGTAATTTGGGATTTTTGAGCCTTTATTTGGGAGACAAGTTAATTATTTGTTATGGGTCTCTAGTATAATCCATTTTCATAAGTAGTTACGCCTAGATTCTCAAGAAACCCAGTTTGGCCTAATTACACTTCTTAAGCTAGTATATATTGGTTTAAGTTGGTGTTATAAACTGCATAATTCATTATTAGGATTTGAGAGGGGTGATAGAAAATACTATTCATTCTTTTGTTAAGAAATATGGCGAGAGAGGACCATATCTCACTTAAAATAAATAGTTCTCATCTTCAAAGTTTTCCACACACCTATCTAACTTTGGGTGAATTATATACTACAAGTTTCAATCATTTGGGAGAGTTTTAGAAAGCTTTTAAATGGAAAAAAAAAGGCATCCCCAAATCATTATCAAATTCCTTCCTCCTCATCGGATTGCAACCGGGTCTGCAAAGGTATATTATTCAAAGCCCTAGGTTCGTTTTATGAACCTAGTTTTTCTGTTTTATTCTATTGCATATTCATTCAAAGGTTCATGGGTTGAACTGTTTCTTCCGTTTATATTGATCCCCAATAATTGGTAATAGATCCCTCGTTGTAGAATGATCATGCTTTAGTTAAAATCCATTTTGTCCATCGACATGAATCCTCAATTTACATGTTAAAAATATGCGCATGGTTGTATATGTTGGTGTACTAACATGGTTTTATAGAATTTTAATTATTTATATCCCCTCCATAATGATCATATGAATTTTTTATGTGAATGGATCTGACGGTGGTTTTTTCTTAGTTAAAATTCTCCTAATTCAATTTGGTTTAATAATTAGGGTTTTTAGTATCACGTGCATGCACGCACGATAAGAGCATGGGCTTAAGGCGCGACGGTGGGTTTGGCGAGTGGGAGAGCAAGGAAAGATTTATTTATACATGGACTCTCATATTTAACTTGTTCAACAAGGATTCTTCTTCCCATATTCTTCACTAACTTGGAATCTTCTTCAAAGAAGTTCTAATTCTTCAAGGAGTATACTTAAGGAAGAATTTTATGCCATGATGGGAAGGGGATTGTTTGTCCTTTTCTTATTATTCTATTTGTTTATTGATTTGCAATGTCTCATTATTATATTTCGTTGCATGATTTCACGTGACAATTAATTGGACAATTACGAACATCAATTTTTTGGACAACATGGTTTGTATTTTGAGACCTGCCTAGATTATCGATTTTCTTAAAAAATTATTATTAATTTATTCTTTTCATAATTAAACTAAATCGAGGTAATTAATTTTAAGGTGTGAATTAAATTGAGATCTTCGAGTTTTATTTTAATTTAAAATTTTAAAATTCTTATTTCTATTTTTGGAAAATTAAAAGGTGAGATCAAGATATTCAATTTGTAGAAGTAAATTGGGACCTTACCAAGGATTTGATTCGGGCTTTTGGAATTTAAGAAATTTTTATTCTCAAACCCTTAAGTTTGTAAATAACTAAGTAGGAAAGGAGTTTCGACATGAACCTCACTGTCTCCATAGGTATTTTAAAATTGTGATTAATTTCTCGAGTCATCTAGATCTCGCCCCCATTTTATGGTTTTAATCGTGGTATCATGAAAATTCCAATATTCTTAAGTGATAGTTTATTAAAATTAAATGTGACAGTGTTGTGTCCTACCATCGAGGAAGTTCTTCACGAGCGAGTTTAATTTCATTAGACAAATCGATGGTATACACTTAGATTCAACTATTAATATCCTTCTCATCGGAGTCACTGTCATTAGTTGTTGGACCAAAAGTCACAAACTATTCAACTATATTGAACAAAAGTTCTTGAACTATCCGGAGTACATAATTAAAAGATGTAAGTTTGTCTACTTCAAGGTGAAGGGATTTGAGCTCCCATCGGTAAATCTCACTTCATAAGGGAATTAGGATGTTCGATGACATCTTATTTTTAAATTGTGATGAGGGAAGACACTTAAAAATTAAATCGAAGATCAATTCTCACATGTTTATTTGGAAATTAATTATTTTTCAAAATTTATGGTTTTCATATTTTGTAAGGACAAATTTCCTATCGAGTTAATTTTTATGTAATTGGCATTATTTCGGACAAAATATTTGAGTCATAGGATAGACTTTGTGTTCTTGATCCCATGAGATTATGACGTGTTTAATGAAGATGTAGCAGCCAAGATCCAAAGATTGATACACCATGTCGTGTTTAGTGCCAAGTTTGTCTTCATGTTTACCAAGGATCTCGTAGGTATGAATTCATATTGAATATGGGTCTTTGGATCTTTTTAAGGGCGTTTATTTTTGTACTCAAAACGTTCAGAATTGTTTTTAAATAATTTTTCAGAAAAATATATTTTTTGATTTTATTCTTGTTAGATAGAGAATTAATCTCGTTAGAACGAAAATAAAGTTTTTTTAGAATAACTTTCAGTCTCGTTATAATGACATTAAGATCTCGTGAAAATGACCTACTAACAACCATCAAATGAGAATTCTCTGCCAAGGATTTTACACCCTATTTGAATCTCGTTGGAAGCTTGTTTAAATGAGAAATGCCATTTTATTCGAACGACATTACGTTTTGTTAGAAAGATCTTAGTTTTCATTTGAATAAGTTCGTTGCCTAGATTTTCATACTTTCATCATTTAAGGCATGTTTGACTCAATTTTTTTAAGAACTTTTAGCGAAAAACGTTTTCCTACCTGTTTACCAAACTTTCAAAACCCTTGTTTCACCCTATACATTTAAAGATCCAAGATTCATAATTCATATTCTTTGAGATCGTTAAATTGGGCACCCAAGTTTGTTTTCCTTCATCTTGAGAGAACTTGTTTCATGAGGTAGGCTTCGTGCATGTTGTTTGCAATGTAGACAGTTGCTAAACCTCATCGGTGGATACCAATATGTGCGTAGACTCGTGCAATGTGGTAGCTTGTGTGGGTGGACTCCTGCATTGCACTATGGAGGAGTGGTGAAAGATAGAAGAGTGTCAAGTTTAGTGGGGGATCGAGTCGTTGAGTAATGCTACTACTTATGCTTTGTAAAATTGTATTATCATGAACTATTTGACTGGGTCATCCAAGGTTTTTCCCTATCAGGTTTTTCTCGTACATTCGCGTCTTATGGATAATTTTTTTATTTTATCTGCTTATTACTTAGATGCATAATTTAAGGTAAAAAGATAAAAATGGGTAAATCTATTTTCCACAACAAAGGTTAATAATTGGTGCTAAGTTTAATTAGGTTTAATTTTGTTAATGTTTCAATCTTTAAAAATTCAAAAGATATAAAAATTGTCCTTTTATTTATTCGATGCATCTTTGCCCAAGGCCCGCATTCTCAAATTGGTATCAAAGCTAGAACACTCAATTTTTGTATTTTGATCACGTGTCTTTAGGCATGAATATTAGAGGATTTGATGGTATTAGAACCCCAATGTTTGATGGGTTAAACTACGCATACTAGAAAATGTGTATGAAGTCACCACTTAAGGCTATAGATGAGCGGGTGTGGCTAGTTGTTGTTAAATGTTGGTCTCCACTTGTCACAAGAGATAGAGAGGAAATTCATTTCAAACTCATAGAATCATGGAGCGAGGTTGAGCATAGGTGAGCAAATTTAAATTCTCGAGATTTGAGTGCTCCATTTTTCTTAATCATCCCGGAGGAGTTTCAGCATATTATGACTTAAGTGACATCCAAAAAGGCTTGGGATATACTCCAACTCACCCATGAAGGAAATAGTGTTGTTAAGGATTTCAAACTCCAAAACCTAACCATTCAATTTGAAACGATCAAGATGTTGAAGGATGAAAACTTTGATAAGTTTTAAGCTAGATTGTCTTACATAGTTAACTCATCTTTTAACTTACCTGACAACCGAGTAATCAAGAAAATCTTAAGGTCATTTCCTGAAACATCTAATCCTAAAGTGACTGTTTTGAATTCTTTGGGTACTCTAGACTCTAAGAAACTTGAAGAGCTTATAGGTGACCTATAAACTTATGAGCTTAACATGTTTACTTCCAAGAATGTGACAAAGAAATAAAAGGGCATTATTTTAAAATCTAGGAAGGAGGAAAGACCTATTTTGGATAATGAGTCTGACATCGATTCCGAGGACGGCCATGTTGGTAAAAAGATTCAACAATTTTCTCAAATTCTAAAAGCAATCAAAAGATGTAAAAAGGTTTGAGAAAATTAAGAACAATAAGGCCGATGACTTCCCTAAGAACTGTAGTGAGAAGTTTAAGAGGGATGAGTCAAAAAGATATTATGGTTGTGGCCATGGGGTAGTTGAGTGACCCACTAAATAAAGGAAGGAGGGAAATAAACTGATAGCATTTAATGTCACACTTTGTGATAGTGATCCGGACAAGGGAAAATATTACCCCATTGAGCACAATTTTACCACGTTCATGCCTAGTCATGTGAGCTTTAATGAGAAATCTTCCTATGCAAATATTTCTTTTCATGACACTTACGAGGCCATAGTTTATGGACCCCAAGTGAGTGATGGTCGAGTGAGTTAAGATAAGAGTGAGGATGAAGAATAAGAGGAGGAGTTTGAGCTCAAAGTTGCCTTCCATGAATTATATGTGAAAACATTGAAGGTGAAGAAGGCTAATTTGAACTTAGAAGCTAGGTTATAAGAGCGTGTTGTAGTGAATGATGCTAGTGTTTTGATTGAGGACCTTAGGGAACGTGAGAGGACTCTTCGAGAGAAGTTAGAGTACGTTGAGGTTAAGAGAGACAGTATTCATGGTTTGATGAAGGATATAAAGAAAGATCTTCTATAACTTGAGGAGTATAAGCATTTACTCTAGTCAAGGATAGTTTATCTAGAGGAGAGATTGAAATATTCGAGTCGTGTCGTGTTATATTTAATTTGGAGTCTAGGTAAAAAAAGTTGGATAATATGTTAAGCACAGTTCAAATCAAAGATGACAAGTGTGGAATTGGTTTCGATGATCATAGTGATTCCTCTACCAAAGCTAAGACCTTATGTTTATGAGAGTCTACTAGGAATGTTAGGAAAGGTCAACCAGTAGGTAACACCCCTCACTATGTTTACACTTGCACTCATTGCGGTAGGAAAGGTCACCTTAAGAATTTTTGTTATGATCTTAATAATGTTCCTAATAAGTCTAAGAATAGAGTCACCTTGTTTCTCAAATCCCTTAAGCGTCATGTAACACCCACTTGGGTTAGGGAATCAGATTTTGAGGCTTTACATATTAGACTTGTTATATCAGATTTAGTGACGACAGTGAGGTCGAGTCGGTGGATTCTGGAGTCGAGTCACCGCATGAGTGTAACTTCACCGCATTCATGGCTAGTCATGTGAGCACTTATAGTTCTCCTCACGACGATGAGGATGATGCTTCACAGGGACACCTCGACAATGAGAGCGATGTGAGTGAGAGGGAGGATGACACAAGTGAGAGCGAGAGTGATATTCAACGCGCCTATGCTGAGTTATATTCTGAGTCATTTAAAACTAAAAAGCGTAACAAAGCGTTAGTCCTTAAGATCACCGGCTTAGAGGAAGAATTAAGAAAAGCGAGAGAGAGAGAGAGAGTCCTCCACCTGCACCGCCCAGAGAGAGAGATAATTTGCCTGTGTTGAGAAAGAAAGTTTGTTTAGAGAGAGAGAGAACACTTTTGAGAAAGAGAGAGGATACTTGACTAAACAAGTGGCTAGTCTTACGAGTCAGCTCCATTCCTCCGTGGAGACTCGGAAGAAACTTAAAGCCCTTGTTGCCCAGCTGACTCATGATCTTGAGAAAGCACGGGAAGTCAAGGTACAAATCGAGGACAGATCTGGGAAACTGGGAAAGATGCTCCTCGGCCCCGCTTTAGGTTTTGGTGATAGGGAGGGAATTGGGTATGATGGTGCCTCCACGTCCCAAATTGCACCTGGACCAGTTCTTGAGTTTTCTACGACTCCTTACGGCCATCGTCAAAAACCTCGAAGGAGAGTTCAACCAAGAAAAGCAAACCAAGGTCCGCCTCTGACTGTGTTCTTTTGTACTTATTGCAAAAGAAAAGGCCACCTCAGGGAGTTTTGCTATAGTATGGGTCGGACACGACGTACTACTGCTCCACATCAGCATACTGATGATTTTACTAGTCTGAGAGAGCGAGTTGAGTTTTTAGCTACCACGACTCAGAGTTTGATGGCGGAATTTCGACGGATGTCTTTGCCGTCAGGGAATGCTTCTCACATTCCAGCTAAAACCAACAACAACAAAGGCAAACAAAAGGTCACCACTTCTTGGGTACCTAAGAAAGATAAAAATGCCTTCGTTGTTCATGTCGCTCTCAAGGCACATAATACCTCACAGTGGTATTTTGACAGTGGATGCTCCAGACATATGACAGGTGATGCCTTATTTTTTACATCTCTAGAGGATTATCAGGATGGCAGAGTCACCTTTGGAGATGGGAGAAAGTCTAGCATTGTAGGACGAGGTACTGTAGTGTTACCAGGATTTCCTAAGCTAGAGAATGTGTTGTACATCAAAGGTTTAAAAGTAAACCTTCTCAGCATTAGCCATCTGTGCGACACTGACTTTGGAGTAAAGTTTGTCCGGGACGCATGTAATGTTTACAATCAAGCCGGTAAACTCTTAATGCAAGGGGTGAGGATCGAGGATAATTGTTATGGGACTGTGCCTACTTCCTCACTTGTCTGCAACAACGCCACGATCACTCCTATGGATCTATGGCACCAACGTCTAGGTCACGTAAATATTAGAGATCTCACTCGCTTAGCTAAAAAGGATCTAGTACGTGGCTTACCATCTCTTGGAAGTCCAACTTCGACGGTTTGTGGACCCTATCAGTTAGGAAAACAAATCCGTAGTCCCCATAGGAAGTTGCATTCCATTACCACCTCTCGTGTTCTTGAGATTATATACATGGATCTTATGGGTCCCACTCGTACTAAGAGTCTGGGTGGTAAGAGGTATATCCTCGTGATGGTGGATGATTTCTCCAGGTACTCCATTGTAGGTTTTCTGAGAGAGAAATCTGATGCTGTAGAGTTTTTAATGACCAAGTGCCGTGTCCTGCAAAATCAACACGGAGTCACTATTAACAGGATACGTAGTGACAACGACACTGAATTTAAGGAAGCAAAAGTAGATTTGTATTGTGATAGACTTGGGATCAAACATGACTTTTCTGCTGTGAAGACTCCTCAGTAAAATGGGATTGTTGAGAGAAAGAATAGAACGATCCAGGAAATGGCTAGATCTAAGCTTCTAGGTCGTAATGTTTCTAAGAGATTTTGGGCAGAGGCAGTGTCTACTGCATGCCACACGGTGAATAGGGTTTACATGCATCCACACACACTTAAAACGCCTTATGAATTGTGGACAGGCAAGAAACCCAACCTGGCATATTTCCGTGTTTTGGGGAGTAAATGCTACATCCTACGGGATAGTGAGCAATTAAGAAAGTTTGACTCCCGGAGCGACGAGGGAATATTTCTAGGATGTTCATCGAATAGCAGGGCATACCGGGTTTTTAACCTGAAGAGATCTAAGGTTATGGAATCAATAAACGTCACCGTGCAAGATGACGAACCTTCGATGGTTATTGATCCTAACCTTCAGTGTGAGGATGAGGACTCGTCTAACAGTGATCCACTAGTCCCCCACCCACACTTTATAGTCCCCACTCCTGTGTTAGGGGACACACCCGCTTGGGTTCGCAAGAGTCATGACCTGTCTGCCATTGTTGGCGATCCCACTCTAGGGGTCAAAACTCGTGCTCAGATAGAGAACATTGTTAGCCATCTTTGCTACACGTCCAAAGTCGAGCCCAAGAATCATAAAGAAGCACTCAAGGATGAACACTGGATATTTGTTATGAAGGATGAGTTGCTTCAGTTTAAAAAGAATAACGTCTGGGAACTTGTCCCCCGACCTAGTGAGACTAATGTGATTGGTACCCGGTGGATTTTTAAGAATAAAATGGATGAAAATGGTACCATAATCCGAAACAAGGCTAGGTTGGTCGCTCAAGGCTACACACAGATAGATGTGTAGACTTTGGGGAGACATTTGCTACTGTTGCGAGGCTTGAGTCCGTCCGTTTACTACTCGCCATCGCATGTCATCTGTGCTTTAAGTTATATAAGATGGATGTCAAGAGTGCCTTTCTGAATGGCATTCTACAGGAGGAAGTTTACGTGGCACAACCAAAAGGCTTTGAATACCCTCAGCACCCTGAACACTTCTACTATCTGAGAAAAGCCTTGTATGGTTTGAAGCAAGCACCCCGTGCTTGGTACGAGAGGCTTACTTCCTATCACTTAGCCTGTGGATTCAAGAGAGGGGGAGTTGATATGACGTTGTTCATCAGGAGAGATGACGGTGCAATTTTGGTTGCCCAGGTCTATGTGGACGACATAGTCTTTGGATCCACGTGCTCTCAACATGCTCATCACTTTGAAGAGGAGATGAAAAGTGAGTTTGAGATGAGCATGGTTGGTGAGCTTACCTTCTTCCTTGGTCTCCAGGTTCATCAGCTAGAGGATGGGATGTTCATCTCCCAATCCAAGTATGCTAGAGACCTAGTGAAGAAATTTGGTTTAGACTCCGCTAAGCATGCACATACACCTATGAGTACCACTACCAAGCTTAGTAAGGACACTTCAGGCAAGGACGTAGAGCAAACCTTATATTGGAGTATGATAGGTAGTCTTCTCTACTTGACTGCCAGTCATCCCGACATAGCCTTTAGTGTTGATATCAGGCGTCCCCGAAAGAGTCATATTTACTTGCTCTAAAATGTATTATTAAATACGTGAGTGGGACTCTCTCATACGGTATTTGGTATTCCTTTGATACTGATGACCGTTTATCCGCCTATTCAAATGCCGATTGGGCCGGGGATGTAGATGGTTGTAGGAGAACTTCTGGTGGGTGTTTCTATTTTGGTTCTTCTCTAGTCTCCTGGATGAGCAAGAAGAAAAATTCCATCTCTTTGTCCACTGTGGAGGCTGAGTATATAGTTGTCGGGAGTTATTGCACGCTACTCTTGTGGATGAAGCAAATGCTGGAGGATTATGGGATTTCACAGGACACCATGACCATTTTCTGTGATAACACGAGCGCGATACACATATCCCGTAATCCAGTCCAGCATTTGCGCACAAAGCACATCAGGATACGTGAGCACTTTATACGACAGTTAGTTGAGGAGAAATTCGTATCCCTGAGTTTTGTTCCCACCGACCGTCAGTTAGTCGATATTTTCACGAAACCTTTAGATGCCCTTAGATTTGAGAGTCTTAGGAAGTATTTGGGGATTTTCACAGTTGACTGAGGGGTTGGTCTATGTCTAGAATAGGATTCTTTTTCATGTCCATACCTTATGCTTCCTATTGCTAGTCTGTTTTCATATGGACCATTGTTTTGTTGTACAGCTATTTATATATTCTTTTGAAAAATCCAAAAAGATTTCTGTTTTTGTATATAAATATTTCAGAAAATCCCAAAAAGATTTTTGTATTTTTTATATACACCTTTTATGGATGAACATTTAAGATAGCCAAGTCATAATTTCATTCCATTTATCCATGTGACTATTTGATAGAGATTTGAGACGCTACATCATTTCATCCATGTGCTTTACATTGATTGGAGTCTTTGAGATGTAATTAGTGATATTTTCCTACATGTTCGACTCCTATCTCCTTTATTTCACACATGCACGGCTTTATTTGATTATTGCACTTGTCTATCACATATTGGCTTGAGTGTTTCCATCTCAATTTTGTTTATACAACTAACAATATGCGATAAAACTTGACAAGATTGGATTGCATGTAAAAACCATTTTTCTTGTGAGACTGAGTGTTTGTTTAAGAACGGGGAGGGGTTGCGAAAGGTATTTATCACCTTTGCGCAAAAGCCACCATTCAAAAGGAACTAAACAATGGAGGAATTTTATTATCCGGGGTCCAAAGAGGTTAAAAGAGCCCGAAAAAATTTAAAGGCAATAAAAAGCAATTCATGCCAAATATGGGCCACTTAGGTTTCACCTTCAATTCTCCAAAGTTTTAGAATTTAGAAAAGCCTCTATTCAAAATAACAATCTGAGGGAGTTTGGTTGGAGAATATAAACGGGTTTGCGCTTCCTTGAAAGTCCTGAAAAAGCATGAAATAGTTTTGGACGTTATTGGTGTGGAAATCACTTTGAGTTTTGATTTGTTGATTTGATTGAGTCAATATCTTATATTTCCATTTTTTTTTCACTAAAGGAATACTTTTACTTCATTCGTTAGGAGTATCCGATATTCATCGTGCACATATGTCATGTTTGTATGCATTGATTTTTCTATAGAATCTGTTCACACCCCTTCATTTCGCTACCATTGACTTGGTTGTTTTTGTGATCTTTCACGGTGTGATTCTTTGTTGTATACTATGTGTAAAATATTTTTGAAAAATATAAAAATAACAGTTTATTCCCGTGTGTCATTCTCCATGTGCATCATAAAAGGGGGAGAAGAATTATGGGGGAGAATTATGTTTTGGTATTTTGGTTGATTTATGAATGATTTGCTTAAGCTTAATTGATCATCAATTTTTGCATATCATTATATTTCAAACTTTTTCTTATCACGGGTATTTGCTTTATCTCATGTGTGTAGGTACAACATTGCTCATTTTTTTGTATACATACCCTGATGAGAAAAGCTTTGGAAGATTTAGAGAGCTGAAGATTTGGGAGACATGTCATTTAGTATTCTCAGTTTGAGGGTTTAATGGGGATATTATCTTATATGTCATTTGATTGCATAATTCGGATTTTTTATGTATGTACCGGCATAGACATAGGGGGAGATTTGTAAGGACATAATTCTATAAATGTCCGGGGTAGAATCTAGGAATTTTTTATTTTCTTCTAGATCACAGTTCATATGTCTGATACCGCTACATTCTGCATGTCAACACGATCATCCTCGATGGCCTGTATCCGAATTCAATGCAACCACTTTCTTCACGTGCATCATGCTACATGCAACGTGCTGCTCAGCTCATTCCCACTACTCCACTACGCCTTATCAGTAAAATGTTTTATTAGAACTTTAAATATTTGCATAAATATTTGGGAATTGTTTTTGAAAATTATTTTTGAATTCTGGATTAATTTTTTATCAAAATCAGAATTTTTCTAAGTGTAGAAGCGAATGGCCTCGATCGATGAGATCGCTCGAGCGACTTTGCAAGTCGTTCGCGCGAGATAGACATGTCGCGCGATATCGTTCGAACGACTTCTGTCCTTCGTTCGAGCGACATGCTATCTCGTTCGAGCGAGCCACCGCCTCGATTTTTGTATAAATATCTAATCTCCTTCTACACATTTTTCAAGTCTTTCTGCAATCACGAAATTTTGCAAAAACATCCCAGAATAAGACTTCACCTTTTAAGGTTTATAAACCTTTTTTATTCACAAAACCATTTTCATATATGTGTGTGAATCTTTAAACCTTCAAGAAGATCGTTTACTCATCTGGAGTACTTTGTGAGGAAGTCGTCCTCTTCGTCACTGCTGCCCTACTGGAAAGGGATTGTTCCAGCCGCCGACAACAGAACCGACACCCGAGGGTATTTCTGTTTCACTTGTATTTTCATTGTAATCCGTTGTAAGCCGTTCTCTTACAAAAATTATTGTGAAAATAAAAGGTTTTGCCCCGTTGGGGATTTTTCCTCATATATGTGTTCTTGCATGTTTTATCATCGTATTTAATCACATATAGATGCATGCTTAGGACTTAAATGGTAAAAACTATGTTTAATTAAATAACTTCCTTATTTGAACGCAAGCGCACTCTTCTCATTAAGAAAAAAATGGATGACGGGAAGGTGATAACCTTGGAGGTAAGGAATGCTGCGAAAGGTTTCACTCAAAGAAGAGGGGATTGAATATGAGTAAACCTTCTCACTAATAGTCATGATAAAGCATATCCGAATTTTCGTATCCATTACATCTCATCTCTACTTTGAGATTTGGCAAATTGACATTAAGACTATGTTCTTGTAATCTTGAGGAGTGCATCTATTCAATGCAAGCCAAGGGATTCATAAAAAAGGACCAATAAATAACTTAAGAGATCCATACATGGAATTAAGTAAGGGTCAATTTCTTAGAACATACGGTTTGATCACGTAATCAAATATTTTTATTTGATCAATGTATGGATCTTGTGTGTATAAGAAGCATGATGAAAATGTGATAGTATTTCTAGTATTTTATGTGGATAATGTTCTCCTAATCGAGAATGATGTGGGTGTATTGTTTAATATCAGAATGTGGTGGTCGAGTCCGTTCGATATTAAGGACTTAGGATAAGCCAATCGCATCCTTAGGATCAAACACTTGCGTGATCAGAAAAATAAGATGTTGGGCTTATCCTAAGATACTTATATCGACATTGTGCTTACACCGTTTGGCACGAAAGATTCACATAAAGAGCTTATCCCTTTCAGGCATGCAATTTATTTATGTAAGGATCAATGTCATAAGATACCTAATAAATAGAGAGGATGAGGAAATACCTTATCCTTCGGTGGTGGTAAGCCTCATATATGATATGGTGTGTAAAAGATCAAATATTTGTTATGCCATTGCATGGTTAGAAGATTTTAATCTAACCCAGATGACGAGCACTAAATCGTTGTTAAGAAATATCTCAAGTAAATTAAGAGGACTAGAGTCTATGTATTGGTTTCTCAACGGATAGTCTTGTAACCTTTAGGTACATTGACTCAAACTATTAATCAAATAGGGATTCTAGGAGATAGACATTAGGATATGGGTTTACCCTATGAGGTGGATCTATATATTGGAAGAGTATTAAAAAATCATGCAAAGCTAATTCAATCATATAAGTCGAGTATGTTTCCACTTGGGAGGTAGCAAAATAGATTTTTTGGCTCCCGAACTTCCTAAGTGACTTAGGTGTGGTTCCTTTGGTTAAATCGACTATTACACTTTATTTGGACAACAGCCGTGTGGCTACAAATTCGAAAAAAAACAATGACTCATAAAAGAGCGAAGCACGTTGAGTGCAAGTATCACCTTATTTGGGAGATCGCTCAAAGGAGAGACGTCATCATGATATAAATTTCATCTCCGGACAACATATCTGATCCTCTTATAAAGATCTTATCAGCTAAGACTTATTACAATCATGTAGATGGAATGGGAGGCAAATGCATGTCCACGTGGCTTTAAGACTAAGCGGGAGATTGCTGGGGTTTTATTATTATAATAATGTTAAGACATTTTATTTTGATTAATAAAGGATTATTTTATTCATTTTTAAATGAGAGTCATATTTGTGAGTACTCTTTATATTTATGTTTTAAATATATATTTTACATATGTTTGTTTGTAAATGGTACTGAGTAAGAATTCTTGTGAGGTAGGTTTTGCATCATCACATGATAACAGAATTTTGGTTTTAGTATGAAAGAAAGGTTCACAACCTAGACAGGGAGTTGACATCCTATCAGAATGGCTGCGATGCAATACTAAAAGTTTATATCAAACAACGAGAACCTATATGATGGTTTGAGTACTTTTGCAATAGTTCAAAACAAGATTGTGATTGGTACATCTACCAATGTATTGAATATGGCCACCCATGAGATATAAGTCCAAGGGTTATCTTGATTAGACTTAGGTAATGTAACACCATTTTCAAAGTCTACATACATTCTTAATCCAGAGAATTATGATGATTGAAATCCTTGCATGGTTGTTGCCTTGATTGTTATGGGTGAGATCCAATCTTTGATTGAATAAAATTATCCTCGTATACTGGGTTATTGTTGTGTGAGTGGGTCTAAGATCACAATTTATAGAAATTCACATTAAGGGATACCTTGGATTATGATACCCCTATATAAACTTATAAGATTTTTTTTCACCAATTTAGCCTGATTATTAGATTATTTAATAATTCGGTGAAGTAGAAAAATAATTTAAGTTTGAGAATCAAGAAATTAATTAGATATTGGTTAAACTCAATTAGAGATAAGTTTATTTGACCAAGAAGGTATCAGAAGCTTAACGTGAGAAATCCTATTATAAAGCACTATCAACTTGTGAATTAAGACATCATATATATATGAGGGATTTCTTAGATAATTAAATTTGAGTGGAGTCATCATTATTTAGTGGAATTAATTACAATTAAATAAAGAAAGGAAACAAATTATGGTATTTTTAATTTGGTAATTTCAAGTATTTATTTTGACGTCAATTTAATTATTTATCTCGGGTCCCTAGTATAGTACATATACCCAAGTAATAGTTTGTCCCAACCCCACTTATTAAACTAGTATATATTAGTTTAAGTTGGGGTTATAAGCTACATAATTTAGTATTAGGGTTTAAGAGGGGTGAGACAAAGCACTATTCATGTTTGTGTGAAGGATCCTAGAGTGAGAGGAACATATCTCACTCAAAAACGAAGGTTTTCTTCTTCAAAGGTGCCCACACACCTATCTAACTTTGAGTGGGTCATATACTAGAAGAACACACATTTCAGAGTGTTTTAGTAATATTTTGGAGGACTAAAATTAGGCATCCACGAATCCTCCTCATCAGATTGCAACTGAATCCACAAAGGTACTTTATTCAAAACCTAGGTTCATTTTTAGAGCTAGTTTTCCTATTTTATTCATTCGAAGCTTCATGAGCTATTTTTCTCTCACATATATATCGATCCCCAACAGTAAGCGCTTGACATATGATGATGTTAATGTTGTAAGACATTGATCATAAAGGCCCATATATAGAAACGAGCCATTTAATAAGCCCTTTTTCATCTCTGATAGACTTGGACATCCGTTTTAGGTGCTCTTTCCTTAGGCTTAGTAGGTAAGGTTTCATTCAAGACAAACTTATAGTCCTCAACAGTAAGGACAATGTTTAGTTTTATTTTTCAATCAATGTAGTTCATGCCATTTAGTTTATTTTCCTTTAAGATTGAAGCACGTGGGTTGAATAAAGAGTCCATTTTGTAAACTCATAATAATAAAATTTCAAAAACTGAACTAATTTCAAAATATCATGTAAGAATAAACTTCGATTTCATTTTAAAGTGGCATCCCTCATCACCATTTTAACATAAAATCTCGTTGAAAATTCTATTTCTCTTATGAAGTGAAATTTATTAATGGGGGCTTAAATCACTTCACTTTGGACCAGATAGAGTTTCGTTTTTCAATTATGTACTCCGAAGAGTTCAAGAACATATGTCCAACATAATTGAATAGTCGGCCTTTTTTGGTCCCATACCTAATGATAGTGACTCTAATTGAGAGGAAATAAATAGTTGTATCTAAGTGTTTGCCCTAAGTTCATCTAATGCAATTAAACTCGTTGGTGGAGAATTTCCACAATGGGAGGACTGAACACGCTAATAATTAATTTTAATATACTATACCTTAAGAATTTTTAAATTCCTTAACTAAAACCATTTGATTGGGGGGGGGGGGAGATCAAATTGATACGATTAGTTGATCGCATCACAATTTTAAAATACCAATGGATACTGTGAGGTCAATATTCAAATCCCTCTCACACTTGGTGTTTCAAAAACTTAAGGTTTTAGGAAAATAATTATTTAATTCTAAAAGACCAAATTAAATCCTTTATAATTTTTCAATTTTCTTGCAAAAAAATAAATATCACTATCTCATATTTTAATTTTTCAAAAATAAAATAAATTTTAAATTAAAATTAAAATTAAAAAAAAAACTCGAGGATCTCAATATAATTCACACCTTAAAAGTAATCTCCCAATTATATTCAATTAAACAATGAATAAACAAAATGAATTTTTCTGGAAAATCCGTGATTTAGGTCGGTCTCAATAAAATAAAGGAAAAATTGCTCCTAGTCCCCTACAATTATCTCAGGTTTATAAGCCACCCCTTAAAAATAAATACCAGAAAACTCACCCCTTAACTATCAATTTAATGCAATTAAGCCCAGTAATCTTGTTCCCTCCATTTTTTTGCACAAATTAATTAAAATACCCCTCAACCAATTTAATAATCCAAAACTGAAAATACAAAAAAATAAAAATAAAAAACTGTGGGGTTAATTTTGAAATGAAACCCGGTGTAATTGGTTTGTTGAGCCTAAATGGTTTATAACACAATTGGTTGCATCTTCTTTAATTAAATCAATGAATAGAGGAAGAGGTTTCCACTGAGGTTGTTCACCTCCGATGAAGAACAATGGGGAGGCCTTTCTCTCTTTCCCTCTTATCTATCTTTGCTTGGAACTAGATTTATTTATCATTGAATTAAATTGTTGGGTTGATATGTATGGAGATTTTCAATAGTCAAGAAAATGGTGTCTGATTGGTGGAATCTAAGGGAAGCAGTAAATTTGTCAATAGTGGAGGATGAAATGGGTTAATAGGTTTCTCTATTTAGGTTGATTTTAATATGGGTTTTTTACTAGTGGTATTTGGATTGTAGGTAGTGGCATCGGGTTGCGTTTATACATTATTGAATATGGTTTGACAATGGTATTGGGTGACCGGTTATGTGGTTTGCAGGTTATGATTCGATGGTTTTAGATGGTGATGGTGATTTTGATGGTTGTTTAACAATGTTTGGATATTAGTGGTGTGGTGGCTAGTTTGAATGATTGGTTATGGTGTTATGGTGATAGCATGACGGTGGTGACAAAAAGGGGGTGAGTTAGGTTTGTGTATGTGTTGGAGGTGGGTGGGTGGGTGGGTGGGTGGGTGAGAGAGAGGAAGTTTGAATTTTGAATTTGATGTGTTTGCTCAGAGATGGGGTTTTACTTTTGAGTTTTTTGTGTTTTGTTTTTTTAGTTTTAGATTTTTTAATTTGCTGATGGGTATTTTAGTCCACTTTTGTAAAGAAATAGAGGGAACACGGTTGTTGGTCTTAATGGAAACAAATTGATTGTTAAGGGGGTGAGTTCATCGGGTATTGTTTTGAGGGGGTGACCCGTAAATCTGATATAGTTGAAGGGGGATAGGTGAAATTTTTCCTAAAATAAACCATGTTTTACATAAAATAGGGTATCTCTAATTATCCAATTAATTAGCACACGAAATAATGCAAAAATAATATAATAACAAGTCATGCAAATAAATAAACATTTTTTAAAATTCTTCCTTGAGTGGACTCCCACAAGAAATAGAACTATTTTGAATAGGAGTATAATTGGGTGAAGAACTTGTGAAAAAGAGTTATGTTGAAACAAGATGAATATTTATATTCCTAAGCAAAAAAAAAAAAATTATGCCACCTGATCCCAAATGTCAGACTTGTGGGCATGGCTAAAAGGCCTGCGGGCACAGCCTAGGCATGCTCTACGCATGGTCATGATCCACTGCGTACTCCTTCTTCCTCCGGTTCTTTGTTTCATAGGGTTTCTAAAAACTTTCTAAACTACGCCATTTTGGTCCATTAGTAGTCCTTAAAAAATCCATTAAACCACCTATGTTCTTCATAAAAACAACTGAAAAAACATGCATCTTCCAATAAAATCACAACCCAATGCAGAATATAAAATCCTAACATCTGATGATTACATCCCCTCACAAACTCCTCTAAACACATCAATTACATGCAATAATTAAAAACCTTAATTATTTCAACCAAATTGAATCTAAGAGAAATTTAACTACGAATAAACCACCATAGGATCCTGAAAGGGGTGATTTCCTCTAAATTATAAGATATGCATTTGATACCATAATTTTTTTAAATTCACAAATGCGATGGTTCACAAATTTTAATTTCTTAAAAATTAAAATTCAATTAAACTAAACAAATATTTAAATCTCCACTTAAACAATAATTAATTCAAGTTCTAACTACGCTAAACAAACTAAGCATGAATATTTTCAAATTAAATAGTTGACTTGAATTAGATTAAAACTACCCAAATTTAATCTAGCAACAATTTACGCAAAAGTTGTGATTAAATCAAATTTTATCTTTTTAAACCTAAGCATGCATCTACGTGATTTTGCAAGATAAAATAAACACACAACCACAAGATCACGATGTACAAGGAAAACCCACAATGGGAAAAATCTCGGATGACCCAACCACAAGTCCACTAAGTATGGTTTTACAAAAGACACGACAAAAGAATTAATTCCTCGACTTGACTTCCTCTCAAGCCTTGATGCTTCTTCGTTCTTTTACCTCCGCCTAGTCGATAACTCTAGAATCCACAGTCGTCTCGAAATCCATCGATGGGGAAAATCAACCATTAACCACACATGGAAACCCTCCTCTATATGCATACCACGAATCACCAAAACGAAATTCTCTATAAGAAAATTTCTCTTTTGGGGTAGAGAATGAAACCCGGTGCCAAAATGATGATTTTAAAATTATGTATATAATGAAACTTCAAATAAACTTTTGGGTGTAAAAACTTGGTTTTGTTCTTGAGATTAAATCACTCTAATTAACAAATGCCAAGGGACCTTTGGATAAATATTTTTACTCTCAAGTGTAGTAAAAATCCTCTCAAAAGTTTATGGAAAAAGTTCAATCCCGCACTACTTAAAAGGGTGGTTTAAAAGATAGTGGGAAGTTAATAAACAGTTGACGAAAAATTGTCGAAAACTGCACTATCGTTCGAACGACTTTCTAGGGTCATTCGAATAACTCTTCGAATAGGAATTCAGAAGAAAAAAATTTCATCTCGTTTGAAGGGTCGTTCGAACGACATTCCAATCTCGTTTGAACAAGATGCAAAATTCGTTCGAATTACCTATCAAATGACATTTCAGGCCACGGAACTACAAAATTTCGATACGAACGTGTGGTTGCCAATTTCATATTTTCTGATTTTTTTTAATTAGTTATGATTTTTCTACAAAAAGGTCTCCGAGAACAAAATCCTTATATAGTATGAATTCAAAAAAAAATTAACAAAAATACTAACACCCAATAAAAAATTCAAATCTCAATATAACATATGCATTCATACCTTTAGAGACCTTGGAAAGTTGATGACACAAATGTGGCACGAAAACACTGCATATGGTTCGATCTTCTTTTTGACTTGGCCGCTATGTCTTCAACTCGAATGTCATAGGCTTGAAGGACATAAACTTCTATCATGCGACTCAAATAGTTTTGTCCGGAATTAAGTTGACACTAACAAATTGACTCAATTGGAAATTTGTCCTTGCAAAACTCCCTGTTTGGCTATTACTGGACAAAACCCAAAATAAAATTCCTATGGGTCGTCAAGCTCATCGAAAAAGACCCAAACCCACCCAAAAATAAAAAATTACAGACGCTTGAATGACACGTGGAATGAGAAGCTTTGCTTGCAGTAAAATATTGCAACTAAGATGAAAAGCCTGCACACTTAAATACACCATTAAATGCATAGGGAATAAAGAAGTATATATAGAGTGCATAATTAAAATCTCCCCCTTTGTCTAACATGACCTAATTAAGAAAGCGGCGTCTCCCCCTAAGTTAGATATCCCCAATTGAAAGGTTTAGATACCATTTCTCCCACTTTTTGTTCAGGAATAGACAAAGGATAAAATGCATATAATAACCCATTTCTCCCAAGTTTAAACAAATTCTCCCCCTAAATAGAGCAAGGGAAGTATAATGGAAAACAAGTATATCATGCAATGGAGTATAAAGTGACAAGACAAATAAAGAAACATGGCATTAAATGATTAACTAATTCACACAAAGATTAATAAATACCAACGATGATATGACATCAAAAAAATAGCAACTAGGGTGTACTAATTTAAGCATGGGATATCAATCGCAACCAAATGGATACCTATAGAAACATAAAGCATACAAGGACTAGATGACAAAGCAAAGACTAAAAAATATCAAATATATATATATATATATATATACACACACGCACACATACACAAAATATACCAATCACGCACACTAACATATACATAAGTAAACACCACACAAGACACATAATACAATAAGTTTTTCACACGTATATGGCATAAATGTGTCTAAATAACCATGTGGTAAATGGAGTGAATGGGTGTGAACTTGAGACAAAAGAATTATGACTAAATCACTTAAAAATTGTTCAAGGAGTTCTATTTGAATGAAAATTGTGTAAAACCAAAATACACAAAATAAATCTTTTCGAGTTTTTCAAAATTTTTAATAAACAAACAACAAAAATTTAACCCAAAAGACATACAAAATCTTTTTGTAATTTTCAATAAGACTCAATAATTAAAAAAAATATAAAAGATACACATATCATAATTCTAGCACAATTTATATGATGAAGCATAAACTAGAATATGACAAATAAACATACAACTAGCAAAAATCTATCATGAAGCACAAAATCTATTGTATGTAAATAAAGCTAATACAATCAACCTTTGGATCTATCATTAGAGGTATCATGTGCAAGCAAAATAGAACCATAAAAAACAGGAAACATAAAAAATGATAAATTTTTCATATTATAAAAAAAATCCTTAAAAATCGGGATCACACAATATTTTAGGGTAACCCGCTCTAATACCAATCTGAAAGGGGTGATTTCCTTTAAATTATAAGATATGCACTGGATACCATAATTTTTTTAAATTCGCAAATGGGATAGTTCACAAACTTTAATTTCTTCAAATTAAAATTAAATTAAACTAAATAAATATTTAAATTTTCACTTAAAAAATAATTAATTCAAGTTCTAACTAACCAAGCATGAATATTTTCAAATTAAATTAGTTAACTTGAATTAAATTAAAACTACCCAAATTTAAGCTAGCACCAATTTACACAAATGTTGTGATTAAACAAAATTTTATCTTTTTAAACCTAAGCATGCATCTACGTGATTTTTCAAGATAAAATAAACACACAACCACAAGACCGTGATGTACGGAGAAAACTCACAACAGGAAAAATCTTGAACGGCCGAGCCAACAAATCCACTAGGTATGGTCTTACAAAAACAAGATAAAAGACTTACTTTCTCGACTCGACTCCCTCTCAAACCTTGATGCTTCTTCTTGCTTCCACCTTTGCCTAGTTGATAACTCCGAAATCCACCGCAGTCTTGGAATCCACCGATGGGGCTCACCTACTATGAACTATACACGAAGCCTTTCTTTATATGCACACCGCAAATCAACGAACACGGACTCCTCCGTAGGAAACTTCCTCTTTTGGGATGAGAAAAATATACGATCCCAATTGGATAATCTCCAAAAATAATATATATTAGAACTTGGATCAATACAAACTATATGGGTGTAAACATGTTTTTGTGTAGATCTTAAATCATTTTAATTGACAAAAACAAAAGGACTTTTGGTAGAAAGATTTTTCTTTCAAAGTGTGGAAGAAGATGTCTCAAAAGTCTCTCAAAAAACAGTGTTCCCGCACACATTAAATCTGGTAAAAAGATAGTGGTTAAGTGGGAAGTTAAAAATTAAAAACTGGCAAAACTATGCAAAAATCGCCAGGTTGTTCGAACGACTTTGCAATGTCGTACGAATGACTTGGTTGGAACAAGATTTCAGAAAAGAAATAGGCCCAAATCTCGTTAGATAAACTCGTTCGAAAGATGTTGTTCTAACGATACTTCTAATGACATTTCAGAAAATTAGAAACTAATTTCGTTAGATGCTCGTTCGATATCTCGTTCGAACGAACTAGGAATCTCGTTCGAATGAGATCTTAGTTTCGTTCGAACGACTTTTCAAAAAATTCAAAAATGCTTTTTAAGTCCAAAAACTTTTATGTAAAGATTGAAAATGATTTTTTGAGAAAAAAATAGAGTCGTTATAACAAAACTTTTATAAAAAGACACCTATAAAAAATATATCCAAGGCTCTCTCTATATATTAATTGCATTCATACCTTTAGAGACCTTGGAATTCAAATATTGATGACGTACAAACTTGGCACGAAAACCAACACTGATGATATCTTCACAATAGGCGTGTCATCTACGTCTTCAACTCGGATGTCATAGGCTTGAAAGGATATAACAAACTACGATCCTATGACTCAATTAGTTTTGTCCGGAATTAAGCAAACACTACAAATAGACTCAATTGAAAATTTGTCCTTACAATGGATCGTGTGATCGAAATAAATCCGAACAAATACGATTCAACTACTACCGAGTCGCGCGCCTAGAAAGAGGTTGTGTTCATTCCCTTTTCATTTATTTCAACTCTTTTCATGAACTGTCAATATAATGGCTATAAAAAGAGTTGTAAACTTCTATTTTGGACAACGAAAATTGTTGTGTTCTTCTCCTTCTGTCCTTTATCATTTGGTATTATCGGGTTCCCATTTCAAAGTGTTCTTGGTTTGATCAAACCATACATAGTTTGCATAAAAAAGTAACATTAATGCATTGTATCTTCAAGGGAATTTATATAATAAACTTCATTGTGTACTCGAGTTCTTCAATCAGAAGAGGGAAAATATTGCCTAAAACAAAACATTTCTAGATCATGTCTTGTAATAACTTGGATTTAATTTTTTGTATTCCTTTCATCAAAATCGAATTGTTTTAGGCAATAATCTTCTAAAAAATGCAAGGAATATGATCACAATTTATCCACATTATGAGTCAAGATTTAGTTTTACTTGATCATTTTTGTGGGGACAAATAATATGCCTACATAATAGCATGACACATGGCGAGCACCCCGATCAAAATGGCAAGCAACGGACGGTCTAACAAGATAGGGACGACTAGGGTCATTGATAAACTAGAAGACAGAGGAGCAGTATCTGAGTCAAATCAAACTTCATGAAGATAAGACTCATCCATATTTGTAACCCGAATGTAACTCATAACTCTATATAAAGGGGACACCCCCCATTGTGAAAGGGGGCTTAGAAGCTAGAGAAGAACATTCATGTAAACTCTCTCATCATTCTAAATATTTGTCTCGGGATAAATGGCCTTCCCATATCCCAGATTTTTTGACACCATAATTGGCGTCGTCTGTGGGAAACAACACAAAAAGTCTTTCCTTCTTATTGACGAGACGAGAATTGACGTTGTGATGCAATGGTTTAAACGCACAAAACCTCGCCAAGAGCTAAGATTTTTCTTTTTCTGCATATGAATAATTATATTTTATGTACGCATTTTTTCAATCATAATTCTCGTATGGTTATGTTCATATATATTTTGTTGAATCCTCATTTACAAATCTGCACAATGGTGTTGATTCTGGGCAATTTTGAATATTTATTCAAAATGAATTTCTCCTTCGGAGGTCTACGAAGACTCCCTGAATTTTTGAACTCTCTTGAGAAATCTTGGGTTACATTATATATTATGATTCCCATATCCCAGATTTTCTGGGCGAGAAATGCGAAAAGATCGTTCCATCTCCTGAGAAGTGTTGACCACATCTTTACAAAACACAGATATAGAGATCTACAAATTTTTGGTACACGATCATGCTGAAAAACATTATCTCCATTAACGCGACTTGTTCTGAATCTAGATATACAAGATTCACTCGGGCGCTGGATTTTCTACAACCAGATAATCATACACTTTTGCATACCTTGCTCCGAGCACAGATTTCAAGCGTGAAACCCGCGAACAGGCGGCGAGCTCAAGAAAGATCACCACTGAACTAAATCACTGGTCGGCAGTTCTCCTCAACCTCAAGCTTCTGGTCGTAAGTTCTCCTAAAGCCTCTGGTCGGCATATCTTGATTCCACCGATTACCTCCCCGAACAGGGACGAGCACAGGCGAGCGCGACATCAGCTGGTCGACGATAGGGATGAGCACGGCATCAGCTCAGCACATCCTTCTGTGTTTCCATAAATACATTTAAAATCTGTTTGGGGGCACGAATCATCTGTGCTTTAAAACCCTTTGGAAATGGTTAAAATTAACATTTTCTTACTTCACATCTTAATGTGAATGAGGATTTTTTGAAACCAACTTATAATTGAGGATTTGCTTGGAGTTCAAATAATTTTTGCAAAAATTCTAAATCAATCCTATGTTTTACATTCGAGATATATTTGACTAATATTTGCATTGCTCGGTTCTCTCTGAAAAAAATTTGAGGGACCATGTGACTTTATTACAATTGTTGCAACGACTTTAGTTGACACTTTTTATGCGACCCTATTACAAATTATTTTGTTCACATAAATAACGGGGCGCACTTATAGAGCACTCATGTCATTTATTCGTTCATTTAATTTTCAATATTGTCGTTCGGCTACAACTATACAACTATTTAATCTCGGTAAAAGGAGCCCTGACGGATGCTCGGGAACGATTATCTCAATTGGATTTTTATCATAAAAATCATTGGATTATTCTTTACATTCATACACTACTATGAATTTTTCCCTCGGCAAATGGCCGAGCGGATGCATATCGTATACACTTTGTTGAACAAATCATTCTCATGATAACTTTTATTTGATTTAACCTCAACATATGGTCGGGCAATTTATTAACTTCCACAGGTACAAGACTCAGTCTCGACGGATGCTCGGCCACAATCTTAAGCTCTTGAAAACCTTATTAATGTTCCGATAGATGCTCGAACACAGATTGCTCGATATATCTACTCGATACTGAACAACTTTTCCTCGACGAACTTGCTAAGCAACACTTATTTTATTAATGCTCCGATGAATAGTCTAGCATGCTACACAAATTTTATTATTTGTGATAACCGACCGATGCTCGGGCATTAATATTTCTTTGATTTTAGTATTGATTATCTGGCTCTATGATTGTTGACCCGAAGAATGATCAGGCATATTCAAGGTTCATCTCGGCAAATGATCGACAAAATATTTCTATATATTTAGTCCCTAAGATATTTTTCACACACGTTGCATTTTATCCCCAATGGATGGTTGGTCAGGATAATTCTTATATTTAGCATTACCCCAATTGATGGATACGTACATTTATTTGTGAATTGTTTGTTTTTGTCTCATAATATTTTATTTTCTCACGATTGTTATCGTCATAAATTTGTTAGAAGGGGGTTATCTATACTTTATCACTACACAATTTTTTTGTGAAAATAATTTTTTGAAACCAACTTACGATTAAGTATTAGCTTAAGAGCTATTTGCAGAAATTCCAAATTAACTCCTATGTCGTACATCTGAAAATATGTGATAAATTTTGCATCTTATATTCGCCTTTATTACAATTATTTCGTTCACATAAATAATGGGGCGCACTTATAGAGCACTCGTGTCATTTATTCGATCATTTAATTTTTAATATTGTCATCTAAGCTACTGCAATTTAATCTCGGTGGAAGGAGATTATTGGTTATGCCGATGGATGGTCGGTGTAATATTTTTACTAGTACTTAGAGTAGCCCCGACGGATGCTCGGGCATGGCCATCCTCGTGAGATTTTATCATAAAAATTATGGGATCATTCATTTCATTCAATACTATGAAATATTTCCTCGACACATGGTCGAGCAGATGCACATCATATATTCTTTCACTGAATAAACGAATTGCATGATAAATTCTATTTCATTTAGCCTCGACAAATGGTCGAGCAACTTATTAACTTCCACAGGTACAAGATTCGGTCCCGACGAATACTCGGCCACAATCTTAAGCTCTTAGAAATCTTATTAATACACCGATAGATGCTCGAGCACGGATCGCTCTCTATATCTACTCGGACCTGTACAACTTTGCCCCGGCAGACGAGCCAGACACCACTTATTTTGTTAATGCTCCGACGGATGGTCGAGCACGTTACACCACTTTGGACCCAACAAATGCTTGGGCAATATTATTTGTGATAACCGATGGATGCTCGGGCGTTGATATTTCTTCAATTTCAGTATTGATTATCTGACTCTATGATTCTTGACCTAAAGAATGATCAGACATATTCAAGGTTTATCTCGATAAATAATCGGCAAAATATTTCTATATATTTAGTCCCGAAGATATTTGCCACACACGTCGCATTTTATTCCCAACAAATGGTTGGTTAGGATAATTCTTATATTCATTCCCAACAGATGGTTGGCACAGTCGATTAATGATCGACGTCATATTTATTATTGTTATTCAACCCTAATAAATGGTTTGGAAATTTAGTTTTCACTAACACTGCAGGATCGTTCATAATACTTGCTCGGTCCTTTTTGCCTCGGCGGATGCTCGAGCATGGATCATTTGCAATATCTACCAGATCCTCTGCAATTTTTGCCTCGACAGGCATTCAGGCATCCTTTATTTAATCTGGAAATCTATTTTTCACTAACATTGCAGGATCGTTAGTAATATTTGTTTGGTCCTTGATAATCTTACCTCGACGGATGCTCAGGCATCATTTATCTTGTCAATGCTTCGACATATTCTCGAGCATGGATCGTTCGCAACATCTACTAGATCCTTTGCAATTTTGCCTCGACGGACCCTCAGCTTTGATGGATAGTCGACATTATGTGATGACGTCTCAAGCTCCAATGGACAGTTGGGCAATACAATTCTTATTTAATTCAACCTCGATGAATGTAAAGTTGGGCGATCCGTATAACAAAGATCCAATAACACATAAAGCAGGATGAAGAGCAACGATCAGCTATATTTATCAACAAGGACGAATCCAATATGTAAGAAGTCACATATCCAGCAAGATCACATGCGACGAACAGAACGTGTTGGCAGCAACACTAGACCACCGTGAATGTATCAGCAACATCGTCGGACAACCCATTGTGATCGGCGATCACTGGGCGATGAAATTTCACTTATCGACGTCGAAAGGGCGTCATCAGCACTAAGATATCCACTTCAGAGGAACGGTGTTTCTTGAACGCCATATCAAATTAACGCATTTTTGCATGAAGATGCTTTGAACTCATATCAATTTCTTCAGATGTACAAGCTATATGGAGTTTTCCACAACATCTAGGAACCACCATGTATGGTCGGCGAACAAGTGTGCCCCGAAGAATGATACATTACATAAAGCTATATGAGCAAGATAATCCTTAAATATATCCAGCTCGACGAATGATCAACGCGATACTCTTCAACAAAATAAAGCTCCGTGGAACGGTCGAGCACACTTATCATCTCGGTTATACAGATCAAATAACTCGATGGACGGTCAGGTAATCTTCTCTTTACAGCCCAATTGGGGGCTTCATGGCAATGATGACACGTTAACAGATTCACCGCAACATTTAAAGCAAAATAGAAGAGGTTAACTCAGGATGGATACCAACGTGGTTAACACTCGCATTAGTCTTTCAAATGATGATCAGGACTAAGCTTGATTTAGTTACAACAATTATCTTGCTTGTTTTAATTAAGTTAAGGAAGTCCTCGGGTCTTTGTCATCTCCAAACACAAATGGCCACAGGATTTGCCCCGACAATAATAAAAGCCCTACGGGGGATCCCTAGGCAAAAAGTCAACTCATGTTGGCCGACAACTATGTTGGTCGGTTAAAATCCTAAACGGGTGGATGGCCCTTAAACCATGTGCATTTTTTCCATCGTCTTTTAGGCCTAAAAAAGTGTGATGGCACTACCTAAAAGGTAAAATAGATGGATATTTACATGCGAGGCATTAGAAAATGGAAAAATGCAAACAAAATTGTTATCAAACTGACTTGTGGGAAAGGCCTAAGTACAATAAGCGTACCGATTACATATAAAATGTTATAAACCTAATGCAGGGTTTTACCCCGACTAGGTACATGCTCGAGTAAGGCTCGACGCATAGGTTTTTGGTCGGACTCTCCAATTGGACCATATAAAAAATCTAATGCAGTGTCTTACCCCTATTAAGTACATGCTCGAGCAAGGCTCGGTGCATAGGCTTTTGGTATGCCTCTCCAATTGGACCATATGAAAAACCTAATGCAGGGTCTTACCCCTACTAGGTACATGCTCGAGCAAGGCTCGGCGCATAGGCTTTTGGTCGGCCTCTCCAATTGGACCATATGAAAAACCTAATGCAGGGTCTTACCCCTATTAGGTACATACTCGAACAAGGCTTGACGCATAGGCTTTTGGTCGGCCTCTCCAATTGGACCATATGAAAAACCTAATGCAGGGTCTTACCCCTACTAGGTACATGCTCGAACAAGGCTCGGCGCATAGGATTTTGGTCGGCCTCTCCAATTGGACTATATGAAAAACCTAATGTAGGGTCTTACCCCGACTAGGTACATGCTCGAACAAGGCTCGTGGTCGGCCCCACCAAATGGACCATACAAGACCAAAATACAGGGAGATGCCCTAAACTTGATGCTCGCTCTAGAAAGCCTCAACAAACGAATTCTGAACAGGCCTATGGTCGGCTTCATGAATTGGGCCATGCAATAAAATAGAACAATGAACTACGTTCGACCTGATCCCATGAGGGTACGTAGGCAACTCGACACTCTCAAGTCTGGTTCCCATATCAGCTGAACGTCTCTCAACTCAAGCCAAACATTCATCTAAAAAACTTATAAAGGTAAGAAGAACAACCAAAGAAGGCTAAAAGTTAAACGACGGATCAAAGAACGCCATTCCAGTTCACATCAACAACTACACACGTTTAAAGAGATTATGGACCAACTCCCAGCTCATCTCGGAATCAACTCAGTTGAACTGTGACCTGTGGGGCTATTGTGGGGGCAAATAATATGCCTACATAATAACATGACACGTGGCGAGCACCTCGATCAAAATGGCGAGCAACAAATGCTCCAACAAGATAGGGACGACTAGGGTCCTTGATAAACTAGAAGACCGAGGAGCAGTATTTGAGTTAAATCAAACTCCACAAAGATAGAACTCATCCATATTTGTAACCCTAATGTAACCCCTAACTCTATATAAAGGGGACACCCCCTATTGTGAAAGGGGGCTTAGAAGCTAGAGAAGCACATTCATGTAAACTCTCTCATCATTCTAATGGAACACAGCCCCGTGGACGTAGGCCATTCATGGTCGAACCACGTAAATCTTTGTCTCTCTTTTATTTTTTATTGTGCATACATCGTGGTACATGGGCACTCCCCATATCCCAAATTTTTTGACACCACTGTTTTGATGGTGAAAATTCCGCCCGTTGGCAAGAGAAAATCATGCTATTTCTCACATATATGAAACTTGCATATATTCTTGATCATGGACTTGAAGCATTTCCCGAACCCACACTAGAAGATAGCGAAGATATCAAGAAAAAATGTATGAAGAGAAAACAAGACAAACTTATGTGTCGAGGACTCGTTATCAATGTGTTATCTTAATCAGTCGATAGTTTATATCGGACGATTACTATGCCAAAGGAGTTGTGGAAGGCATAGGAAAATAAATATCAAAATGAGAAAGGGAGTGACTGTAAGTTTCTTATTTATAAATTATAGAATGTCTAATGATAAATCTATCGTTACACAACCCCCAGAACTAAGACAAATAGTTGGTAATCTTAATACCACTATAATTGTGTTGTGTTGTTTTTACTTGTTCACGTGTATTATAATGATTAGATGGGTTTAGAATTGTTAATTGTGTTAATTGTGTAATATACTGTTTTAAATGAGTTGTGTTCGTGTTAGGTCAAATAAACACGATTTCGTGTCATGTCTTGTTTGTGTCTTAAGGACTTGAGTAGTATTTTCACACTAATAATAAGTACTATTTTCACCTTTCTTATATAGTGTATGATAACCCATGATTTCTCTGTCAATCCATTTTGTTTACATCCCTATTCCCTATGGGAATACTTTAAATAAAGTTAAATAAAATTAACACATTTAGCTGTAAATTTACTGCTTTTACTTCAATCCATTCTATTCACATTGCCATAGTCGATGCCCTCTCTCTCATGTATTAAATTTTCAATTATTCTTTTGTACAACTCATCCCGTCTTGCAAGAATTTTGAGTGAAAATTGCCAGAAGCTCATTTATATAGGGGTTGCCACTTTTCAATCCCATTTCTTAATATTTTCTTTGCCCCCAATACCATCCTAGTTTTCTTCAGTTGTTGGTCCTTTTATAATCGTCTAAAACATGGCACAAGACACTTGTAATATTCTTTGATGAAAACAACAGCAAATTCTCAACATTTGTGAAAAAAAATGTTATTTTACCAAGGGAGCAGTCATTTTAAGCAAATTAAAATGTAATTTATAGACATTCCAATGTAACCCAATCTTAAGCCTCATAGACAAACCACAAGAACATCCCGGCAACCAAACACCTTAGATAGAAATAGCATTTATATTTCTGTAGAAAAAAATCTCACATGAATAAACTGCCTCTAATTATATCCCGAAGAGCCATTAATCCTCACGTAACCAAATATATTTTCACAATAATCTATCACATAATTTCCCATTAATCCATAATAACAGTTGAGATTCCTGATCTATCAAGGCAGGCAAGTTAAACCTTCCTCTTCCTAGTACACAAGACCCGACAACCACTTTTTACTTTCTCTTCTTAGCTGGTGGTTGATCCTCGTCATCCTCATCCTCATCCTCCTCGTCTTCATCCTCGCCCTCATCATCGTCGTCGTCTTCATCATCATCTTCGTCATCGTCATCGTCATCGTCATCGTCATCATCACCATGACCATTTGCAGTGGGATCTGCCTCGGGATCTACGCCATCATCATCCTCTCCACCCTCTTCACCGGAAGAATCCTCATCATCATCATTGTCATCCTTAGCATCCACATTGTCATCATCGTCATCTTCGTCGTCGTCCTCTGTATCGCTACCATCTTTGTTTTCCACGTCTGAGTTTTTCTTTTGGTGAAGCTCAGTTATTGGAAACCTGCAAAATGATGTTCACGTTTGCTTTATTAATGATATAATGCAAAAAATCCTCAAAATTTTATGTTATAAATAAATAACCTCCTAAACTATGAAAATGATGCAAATACAGCTTATGGGTCACTTGAATCCTTTTCTAGCAACGCATATAAAAAAATCATCAAAAAAAGGAATAGGCCAAGAATTTTTTTTTTCTTTCTTTTTTCCACTTGATTATTCAAGGTCGGGTTGTTTCTTTATGTGAAGCTCACTTATAGGAAACCTGCAAAATGATGTTCCTATGCCCTTCCTTAATTAACTTTGAGGGAACATGCAAGAAATCCCGTAAACTATTACCACGTTTGCATATTACCCCTAATGCAACAAATGTTGCAAATGCCGTTTATGCAGTATTGGGGGGTTGGGCGGGCGGGGGGAAGTTAATAATTAAAGGTCGGGTTTGTTTCTTTTTCTGAATATCATATATAGGAAATATACAAGAAATCGTCTAAACCTTTAGTGTAATTGCACATAGAATAACCTGTTAAGCTATGAAAATGTTGCAAATATTACTTGTGCATATATACAAACCTTTTCTAAACATCGTTTATTGCACAAAATAGAAGTAGTTACAAGGAAGTTATTTACAATATTAATAGTTCAGGGAGGTATTTTCAACTAGTGTGATAGTTCAGGGGTTTGTTGCAATCTACACATTTATTTTCATTATACACCTGTCGGACACAACCCAATAATATAACTATTTACCTTTGATCCCCCCCAGTCAATGTTGGCAACATGTCTACATGCTTCAGGAGAGATCCTGACTGCAAACAAAAATGATGTTGGAAAGTGAGCTTATAGAGATAAATGGATGTAACCTTTTAGCAATAAATTTATAAATTACAAATGTGGTAATAAAAGTGCATGACAACAAAGGCAGAAATAATTGTGCAAACACAATCAACTTAAGAAAAGAATAGATCTCAACAATAACGAGCAACATAAATCATTTCAAAAGTTGTGCTTACAAGATATTTCCAATAATAGTAAAACAAAATTCCAAAAGACCAGGGAGTTTCTCATCAGAGAAGATTATAATCAACAAGGAAATCTCAGAATTTCAAGTACACCACTAGCTGATGACATAGATCATAGTATAATTTCAGGAAAAAGAAAAAAATTGGCGCAGAATAATACTGCTGCATCTGTTATACAACAGTTAAGATGAAGATATTTAGAAAGGGAAGGAAAAAAAAGGTAACTAAGGTCACCCATAAGATTGTCAAGAACCAAAATTAGATTCCGATTACGCTTTCATGAAAACAAATTAGACTTCAATTACACTTCCAAAAATGGCATTATTAGAGCCCCTCCCCCAGACAATAATAAAAGGAAAATGTAAAAAAACTACTAGATTTTCCCCATTGAATGCCATAGAACAAAAATAATCAATAAAAACAGGAACTTTATTCAAAACACAAATTTAGCAAAACACAGAGAGTTCTGAGTTGCATACTTATTATTCCAAAATAGAGAAAGTGATGTGTATAAATTGATGCAAACACCGCCAATTTGGGTCCAAAGAAGAGAGAGAAAACAAGCACAAATCTGAAAATTGTATTATCAACCAAAGTAGAAATACATTTCTCATTACATCATGATCTATTTATACTATTAGGAATCATACTCTAACTAGGACAACATTAAAAGTCTAAAATATTCTTCACTTATTCTAATATCTACTAAAGAGGACTAAAACCCCTTTTTAGTACATTTATTACGAACAATTAACAAAACAAAACATAAAAACCTATTCTACGTCATTCTCCCCTCCTTTTGAAAGAGTTCGTCCTCGAACTCAAAGGGGTTCTCCTTCGGTGTCGGGGTCAAGGTGGATGACAAGTACCGTATGGATCTTTCGTGGTTCTTCGGTATTTTCCTCTTCTCCCGTTTCCTCTGTGGTGACTAAAATCGGCTTCTTCTTGCGCTTAGGTCATTCTGTTATCTTATGGCCAAATTGGCCGCATTCGTAGCACTTCATGGGAAATGGAGGCGCTGAAATGTCACTTGTTTTGGTTGGGGCAGCCGTGTTGGAAGAAGACTTTTCAATCCGAAGATGAGCTTCCACATGCAAGGTATACTCCACGGCCTTTCGGAAAGTTGGAATCTCCTGCAAGGTTAGTTCATGTTTGATTGAGACTTGCAAACCATGGATAAAACGCACGATCTTCCGCTCCTCCATCTCTCTCAAAGCGGCTCGGGTGCACAACAAGCGGAACATCTCCGTATACTCACCCACACAAGAGTATGATTATCGCAAGGATTGAATGCGAGAAAAAAGTTGTCTCTCGTACGTGGGCAGTAAAAATTCAGCCAACATAGCCTCTTTCATCTTGCCCATGTATGAATCGGAGTTTGGTCATAAAGGACTCTCTCACGAACTAAGTCATTCCACCACACCTTCACAAGGCCTTGCAATTTGGTTGCAACTAGTTTGACACATTTGAGACTTGAGTAGTTCTTGAGATCAAAAACTTTCTCCGTGCTATCTGATATGCCCAAGTGTACCCTCGTCCTAGCATGGGACTTGCTCGGCTTGGCTGACCTTACATAGTACAAAATCTACGAGGAATCTAGCACTAGCAAGCCCAATCTCAACCATCCTCTTACGCCAAGACTCTCCAACAGCTCTGTCCACCTGCTTATCTTGTCTTGTCTGCCACCCCTGACAGCCGAGACCTCATTGGTCCTGTTACAAGATCGTCTCGGCTTGGTGTCTACCAGCTGAGATTGCACTCCTCCAACGTATCATTGGACAAGACTCCGGGGGTCTCATACTCGGCCTGGACGAGACCGTTATAGACGACATCTCCACCATGAGTGATGCAAGACTCCCAACACAATCAGTCCACGTGGATAGACAGCTATAACCGAATCGTATATGCACGAGAGGGGAATATTTACTTCATCATGATCTACCTAGGGACACCTAACCTCATTGGTTAACAGATACTGTACATGCTTCTTACATGCTTGGGGGGGTGCATTACACCACCCAGGCACTATATAAGCTTGTCTTCTTCAATAATGTAAAGGATCGCATATTGAAAACCCTAGCCAACTGTTGAAATCACAATAGAGAGAGAAAGTTGAGTAACTTGTATCACAAGACCATTAGAATCATTTTCATAATAAAGTTCACTCACACATGCACACTAGAGTAAGCCAGATGGTCGAACCACTTAATTTATAGTCTCTATCTCTCCATTGCCTCACCTCCTTCTTTACTTGCTTATAAATCTGATTTCCACCATTGTAGCACCTTCAAGGTTGTTTTGGATTGAGCTCTCACTATATTACTTGGTGGTACCATAACTGGAATCATCAATTGGCGCCGTCACTATCTACCCAGTCAACGAAAACATCCGCGTCCATCTTCCCACCAAATAAAGGAACATCAACTCGAATGTCTCTTTGTATACTCTTCTCTAAAATCTTGAAGACAAGTCAAATAGTTAGAATCATTCCCACCTTGGGAAACAACTTCATCTTCCTCATCCTCATAGTCTTCGAGCTCATTATAAGGGCCTAATGCACATGGATTCCTTTCCCCAAGGTGAGGACGAGGTTGCTGAAAATTTTCTCTATTGTGGGCCATAAATGGAGTGATGGAAGTGGAACAATCATTTTTGAGGTGTTCTTTCTAGCCATAAGCAAAACATTTTCGATTTTCCAACGGAACATATGGGTTTACATTAGGACTTCAATAATAAGGTGCCTGAGATAGTCGGAGGTGGGGAATATAAGGACTTACTTTCGGCAGGGGTTCTAGTCGAAGAGAGAGGTGATTGAGGAGAGGTGCTTGGTTCTGCCGGAAGTGGGTAAATCATGATTTAACTGAGGAGGGGGTTCCGAGTGGAGGAAAAGACGGTCAGACTAGGTCGGTGTGTTGGAGAATGCTCAGGAGGGTAATTAATCGGGGAATGATGGGGGTTTCGACTAGGTAGATCTGGGTAGGAGATGGTTAGCATAGCGAAAGTAATTGGATTGTTAATTTGGGGTGTTTTCCAAGGTTTGGGTTGAAATTGGTTAAAAACTTTGGGGTTTGGAATTTGGATGCATTTGGGGCTGATGTGATGATTCTTGATGGATTTTAGGATTAGAGTTCAAGATTAGGGCTATGGTTTCTTCTACGATTGTCTTACGATTATCAAAATCGGTGTTTTGATTTCTCTTCTTGGGAGCCATTAATGGTCAAATGCAATGGGAGGACACCCACCCACCCACCCACATACACCAAGAAGCTAATCTCGCTCTACTACCAATTTGATGCAAACATCACCAATTTAGTCCAATGAAGAGAGAGAACAAGCACAAATCTGAAGATTGTATTATCAACCAAAGAAGAATTACATTTCTCATTATATCATCTCTTTATGCTATTAGAAAATCCTACTCTAACTAGGAAATCATTAAAAGTCTAAAATACCCTTCACTTATTCTAATATCTACTAAAGAGGACTAAAACCCATTTTTATTACTAATAATTAACAGAACAAAACATAAAAACCTATTCTTTCTACATCATAAATTGAGCCATTGAAATTTACTAAACTAGTTAGAAACCAAAATGAGGTAGGGCCTCCTAAACAGAACCACAACAATTCTGCAGAATTAACGGTCGTAACAGTTGTTTCCATTTGCAAAAAAGAGATCTTTTGATCTATCCCATCAACTTTCAGCAAGATTGAATAAATTTCTATTTATATTCACGTAATTAAAAATGAAGCGGCACTTAATAAAACCAAATCCCTAATGTACCTTATACCGCCGATGAAGAAACAATTAATAGGACCATTGTGGATACAACAGTTTTTCTCAACTCTATTATCACGTGAAGATAAAGATAAAGAAGTCAATACAACTCTCATATTCCCATCAAGATAGAAGAGTCGATACAACTCTGAAGTATCACTACCAATTTAGATGTAAATTATGTGTCTCATCTCTCATCACGTGATGAGAGGAGACTTGATACAACACTCTCCAACCGATATAGGTATAACAGTCCCTCTTACCTCTAAGAAGCACGGACACGGGTGTCATACATGCCAAAACAAATATTACCTCTCATCTAAGAAGCACGGACACGGGTGTCGTACATGCCAAAACAAATTCAAAATAAATTAGGATACGACATAGTGGGGACACATTGATTAATGAACATATATTTATAAATTTATATAAAGAAATTTACAAGAACATGAAAAAAAAGGACATGTTTGAATACTTATAAAGGGAATGAATTAATATCTTAAAGCAGTTGAAGGTCTCAACAAAGAACCATTGTAGTGCTAGTAGGGCAGGGGAGAGCCGTTCGAGTGGCAATGCCAACAATTTACATTACTGTTATACTTGCACACTTAATGTCAGACAAGTGAACTTTATATTCAAATTATAGACACATAAAACAAGTGCTGGACATGTGTCGAGAGTGTCCATGTCCAACACCTGTCGGACACGGCATACTGCCTTTCTCGAACTGTCCGTGCTTCCTAGCCTCTCATCGCGTGACGCAAGAGGAGTCAACACAGCTCTCTGCTACCGTCATAGATACAAGGTTCTCTATTACCTCATCTATCAAGGAAGAGCTAATAAAACTCCCTATTGTTGTTGATCTCTCTCATGTTTCCTTTCACAATCCTCATTCAGTTTCCAATTTAAGGGAAAATAAATATTGCAAATCTCTTAGCCAAACCTTAAAAGTAAAATGTCAAACAACCCCAAAATTAGATTTGCATATAGCAGCTACATACAGATACAATCACTTCCCAATTTCAAACAGCCTCAAAAGTAAAAGCAAATGCTAGGCCCTGTTTAGTTGTGGAAAACAAGGCTGTTTTCTCAGAATTTTTTTTTTTAATTTTTCCACAAAAATGAAAAATTAGAAAATGCGTTCAAGTTTGATATTTTTCCAAAACACGATATTGAAAAATAGTTTTCCAAAATTTCCAATTTTTCAGGAAATGCTCCAAATTTTCCGAATTTTATTTTGGCTCTTTTGACTGTCTACAAATTACATTTGGATCCTGAACTTTCTGTAATTACATTATAATCCTAAACTTTTTGTAAATTATATTTGACCCCCAAATTTTCTATAAACTACATTTAAAAAAAATAATTTATCTATCATATAAACACATTTCTAGTTTTCTAAAACTTTGCATGGAAAATGAAAATTAGAAATGGATATGAAAATTGGAAATGGAAAACAGAAAACAATTTTCCACAACTAAACATCACCCTAGCTTCCCAACACATAAAACACAATTTAACTAAAAATACAGGAAAAATTCAAGATTAGTTTTTTCTCTTGTTGTGTGTCATTGAACTTCTGGGTACACAAAATCCAATAAAATAACAAAAACCCATTTGTCAAATCACTAAAATCAAAAGGCAGAAAAAGAATCCAGGGCAGGCATAATACAAAAATTCAATCTTTGCAACAAAAAAAAATGAGGGAAGATTATATCTATTACCAGCATGAGCAAGTAAGCAAGAATTCTCAGAGAAGAGAAAAGGGTATCAACCAAAACAGGCTGAAAAACAGAGCCCAACAACATCTTCTCCATATCAACCACATCAGAGCTGAAAAAACCTATCTCCATGGCCACCTACAATTTCCCTAAAATGCCCTCCAAGATTGTAGTTATATAATGATAATGCTCTGTACTTGGATTGGGGTTGGATTTGGTGTCCTGATGAGAGCAAAGATTAGGGTTTTTGTTTGGATAGTTTTTAGGGTTTTGTGGGTGGGAATTGTAATTTTGTGCTTTTGTGAGGGGGAATTTCGAAGAGTAAGTACTATATTTTGACTTGCGCTTTTGGCCCAGTGTTGGATTTCCACGTGGTAAAATAATTCTTGTGATCCCATTAGCGCTGTAAACAGATATTCGAAAATTCGCATTCGTCCGATATTCGAATCCGAATTTACAGATATTTATCCGAAAAAATGAAAACGGATACGAATATGGATACTCTATAAAAATATCCGAGAAAACGGATACGGATATGGATAGTACTAGTATCCGACACGGATAATCCGCATCCGATGCGGAGTATCCATTTTAACGGATATCCGTTTTACCGGATATCCGTATCCGTCAAACATATGTTTAAAATATTACTAATAATATTAGTATTGGTATTATTAATAAAATAATATTAAAAAAAAACTTAATCGTTTATTTCCTAAAACAAAACAAACACATACACCACTTAAAATTAAAACACCCTAAAGTTATTATTTTATTGTGTATATTATAAAATGCCATGTATTTATTTATTGGGTATACTGTCATAGAGTTACACTAAAGTTATAATACAACCTATCACACACAACATACACCAACTAAAGAACATTTACCCCACTCAAAATTAAAAAAAAGAAAATGATTTCATTTCATTTCTCTTTCATACAAAACAAGAGAAAAGAAATTCTCATCTCACTTCACAAAAAAACCCTCATTTCATCACCTCCCCCTCCACCGCATCAGCGCGCCACTGCTCAATTTCTAAGTTTAGAGTTATGTTAACTGACGTTCGATACACTTACAATTAGGTTTATAAATCCTAATCCCATTTTTAGGCGTAAGGGGCAAGCCAAATGCCCCGAACATTCCCGTGTGGACACGGTTATGCCTAAAAATGCCTCGAGACCCGATTACTATCCTCAGATACTCGTTTCCGACTATCTCGGCCCTTTCGAAAACAACCATGCACTCAGAGTTGTCATCCGAAATACTTTATAATATTCTCTAATTTTCGACCTCAAAAATGCGACACAACAATAATCCAAATAATTAAATCTAGATTCGTCAGATTTAAATAATTCCTCCAATTAAAATAAACTCTCCAAATTATAAATTTAAAATTCTACAATTTAAATAAGTTTTATTTCTTCCAAAAATAATTAAATTCTAAGTCCTCATAATTACGGGAAGTTACATATTATATACAAAATAAAAATGTATACTTATTAAAATAAAAATATCAGTATATTTTGAAGACTAAAAGGTCCATAAGATTATCATTCTCAATAAATTTGATTAATCTAAAAGGTGCATATTTATATTTATATTTATTGTTATAAAATGCTACTGTAATTTTTTTGGATGGCTTTAAGCTTATATGGTTGTAAAGTATGGATGGCTTTAAGTCATATTATTATTATGGAATGATATTATTATTATGGAAGCCATAATTTTTATGTTAGGAGGTAGTAATTTTGTTATGTATTTATTTGGATTGGATTGAATTTCATTGGATTGAATATTTTAATAGTTATTTTTTGCGATCGCTAAACAATGTACACGAATACGGATATTATCCGAATCCGAGGTATCCGAGCGGATACGGATATGGATAGTTATTTTAACTATTCGGACGGATACGGATACGGATATGGATAGTGCATTCAGATAGCGGATACAGATATGAAAAACATGGTATCCGATTCGTATCCGTCCGTTTACTCCCCCTAGATCCCATGGAGTTTTGTGTTTATTTTTTAATTTTGTAAAATATGAGCAAAATGGAAATTGTCACATGTCGATTTCTCCTTGTAATATTGACTTTTAAAATTGGGTTGGTGTGAAAACGATAATTATACATGTTTTTGTAATAAAAAAAAGTTCATCTTTAAAAGATTTCTCGCCTCAATCAACCATATCGGATAGATTTGAAAAATCTTATACATTATTCTTTCAATGCCTCTAAACGCGTCCACAATGGTGGATGCTCTGACAGATAAGTTTAGAAGACATTAGTTTACCTTTCGTTCGTGACTTTTCTTACAGTGGTGATGACTAACTACTTAAGAGGTGTATACTTCCTACGAATTATATTAGTTCGTAGGAATTCTTACAAACTAATATAGTTCGTAGGAAATTCCTACGACCTAATATAGTTCGTTGGAACCTAAACATGTAATATAAATTGATTATTTGGAGTTGCAACGAACTTTATTTGTCTGTATCAATTCCTACGAACAAATGAAGTTCGTAGAAACCATTTGTAAATTCAGTACCCGTTCAGTAGAGTTACAAATTCACTACCTTTTTTCTTACAAAATTTGTTGGTTTCGTTACCCCATTACAGAGGTCTCAATTGGTAAGTTTACAAATTTTGGTGTCCATTTTCTCCACCACTACGGATGCTCTAACGATGATCACTTGTACGAGAATCAGATTTTTCAAGTAAATCATATATTGTTGATTGGTTTTAGGAAATCCTTTTTGGTGATGATATATTTTGTTAAATGTGATTGGATTGTTTTGGCATTTTCTATTCAAAATTTTCCAATTTTACACTAAAAAGTGTGTAACACTTTTATAAAAAGAAAAGTTTCACAAAGCATATGTTAATACTATTTTATAAGGAATGAATAATAAAAAATGACAAGCCAGTTGAAACACCCCTCAACTTTTGTGAATCGTCAAGAACTCATTATAATACCCTGAGGAATTAATAATTAGTTAATTAGGAATAATTTAATTAATTAATTGGACTTTTGAAATTATTAAATAATTTAAATGATGAATTTATAATTATTTATGAGAAGTTTAAAGTTGAAATGGATTAAATTGGAAATACAGAGCCTATTTGGTAATTGTTGAAGTTGTGTGGGCTTAAGTGTTATTTCTATAAAGTTTGGAGTTAATATGGTAGTTATTATAATCTAATTAATGGATAGGTCATTTGGGGGATTTTTGTTTAAGGCCAAGGGTATAAGGGTATTTAGAACATTGCTTGAGTATCAAGCTTAATGTTTTTAGGGTTCTCTATAAAGGAGAAAAAATAAATTAATTGCGACGCGTTTTTGGGTTTGGGGGTGCTATAACAAACCTCGCTAGCCGCCATAGCGGGGTCGCAACTGCAATAACAGACCCAAGTAGCCGTTATAGAGGGTTGGTTAAAGTTTAAGGGGATTAAGCCCACGTTTTCTTTTTGTTAACGGAACTCCTTTTATCAATTCTTCAAAGCACAAAACTCATTGTTTTCTCTCCCAAATCCAATTTTTATTCATCAGCCATACTACTTTCCAATAACAAAATTAAAACCCTAGTTATGATCCATCATTTCAAGCCTAATTGAAAGACCTTTTCGTCAAAAATTAAATTTAATTTGCAAGAGTTTTTGAGAAGGATTCAAGGCCAACTTTTCAGATTTTTTCTCTTCAAATTCAAGTCAACTTTTAATTCATCTTTAGGGGTTTTGAAAAAAAGTTCAATATAACTCAAAGTGTATAAAAATAGGAGACTCTACATAATTTAATAAATTTAGTCTCTCTACTAAAAAGACTATGAAAAATTACCAATATACCATTTGACAACTCATACAAAAAAAAGCATCCAATATTTAAAAGTCCATAACTTCAAATTTACAAATCCAAAATTCATAACATTTATATATTTGAAATTTACTCGTCGAAATCTAACCAACAACACCCATATTTGATATTTTTTGACAAAAAATCAATACCGATAAATTTATTATTTCACTAAAACCTCCATTTTTTTCGACGAAAACTCCATTTTTTTAGGCGAACACTATATTTTTTCCACCAAAAATCCTTCTTCATCGGCGCTGGTAATGGTGTCGTTGGCCCGGACCAAAAAAATGAAAAAAATAGACGGAGAGAGAGAGAGAGAGAGAGAGAGAGAGAGAGAGAGAGAGAGAGAAACAATCTGACGATAATTTCGTCGGTCTCCGACAAGGATTTCAGCTTTTCGACAAGGATTTCGATGCGTGGGGTGGGTCGGGTGGAGGTGGGGTAATGTGTTTATTTTTAGAATGAGTTTTAAATGAGTATGACTAAGGCTATATATATATATATATATATATATATATATATATATATATATATATATATATATATATATATATAACTAAAACAAATAAAATAACCTCTTTTGTGTACTTTTAACTCTATAGGGACCACACAAATAATTATTATTGTACCAGAGGGACTAAATTGATAAATATGAAAACAACTGTCCTATAAATCCAAATATAGGAAGGAACATGGCATTTACTTTAATTCTATATTCATCTTTTGAGCAAGTTGTTATCTATTCTTTTCCTTTTATATATAATTATGTTAAAATTTACCTAAACCCCAATTGAAGGATTAAAATGAGTTAGATTCCTTTAAGGATTTGAGACACCCTATTGTATTATCTTTAATTAGGATATTGATTATCCTCACATATATTATATGGAGTTTTTAGCCCCAATTAATGTAAGAATGTGAATATTGAATCTTGAATAATAAATTAGTATTTTAGAGTTTGAAGTTTTATCTTGGAATTATGATTAATTGAATTAGATGATGAGTAAATTGGACTTTTTTAAGGATTAATTAAATTCTGAAATGTATGTGTCTAGTAGGGTTGTAACTTTAGGAATGAGAGTTGTACACTTGATAATAAGTACCTAATTGATGAGATTTTGCTATGATGATTCTTATTTATGACCTAGAAAATTATGAGGATTCATTATTTGCGATTGGACTATGTCAAAACTCTTAAAATATGAATAAAGCCCTTATGTTTTATTATACTCTTGCAATTGAATATATGACTAATTTGTGTAAGAAATAAATTTAAGTGCTCTACTAATTGTATTATGTTGTTGATAATGAATTAATCACGTAGACGAATTTAGAATTAGTATGAGATAAACTCGTTAGCTTGTTGGATTATGGTTGCTCGGGCTTGTGTTGAACGGATTACGATTGGGTTTGGAAGTTTGATATTTAATTTTTTAACACCCGACCCCATGGTTTTGACCATACCCGTATGAATTGGTGACTTTATGTGATCCGATTGGGCTTTAGACTTTATAAGATGAATTATGGGTCAAATTTGGGTAATATAGAGGCCTTCGGTGCAATTAATTGAATTATAATGGCCTTATAATTAATTTGGAGAAGTTAGGGTCATTCAAACCAGATTCAAATCTCGTGAGAATGATCCTTCAAATGACCATCGAACGAAAGTCACATGTTTGCATTTTCAGCCTCGTTAGATTCTTGTCGGAACCCCGTTCGAAGAAGACTGTGTTGTCGCTCAAATGAGATCCATTAAAATTAGAATTTTCATATTCAAAAAACGTTGTTAAATTCCTGACCATTAGATTAAAACACGTGTCAACCTCCCATAGCAGCAGATCAACTCGGGGTTGGAGCTTTTGACATTTATGGATTTTGCCCCCAGGGGTTTTTAGGGTATTTAAGGAGTGTTTTGTCTCATTTCACCCCACTCCAATTAGATTTTCACTCTCTCTCTAACACTTAGAGCTCTCATGGAGCTCCACCACCCCTCCACCCTAAACCACCATATCTACTTTATATTTTACCACATTTAAGTCTATAAAACGTATCGACGCCATTTTTGGGCAATGTATTGATTTATGAAGAAGTTATTAGGGGATTTTTGGAGAGAAAATGAAGAAGAAATTATGGAGTTTGAAGGGAATTTTCATGGAACTTTCAAGGAGCAAGCTAATGGAGCTTGACAACCTCTTTAAGGCCACCTTAGGAGGTGGGAGGTTGTCATCATCTTCTTCCTCTTCCATCCATGTTTAAAGCTTCATTGATGTGGAAAACTCTACTCTTTAAGTTTAAGAACTCTATTTCATTAGCATTTGATCTTGTATATAGAGTTTTAAGAGTAGAATGCATGTATGTTGCATAAGGTTATTTTCTCATGATTTATGTAAAATGGTTTTACAAATGGTTTCAAGGTTTTGAGAAAATAATGTATTTTCAAGAAAACTTAGAAATATTTTATAAAATAAAATATTTTGAAATAATATTTATCTTGTTGAGATATTTTGTAAACAAAGTCTAAAAGTTTTCTTGGAAAAATGGATTTTTTGTGAAATTAGACATTTATTCAAGTTTTGAAAAAAAAATGTCTTTTAGTCTTGAAAATCATGCTTTTTCAAGTATTACCAAATTTGTTGAATAAATCACGTGTTAAACTCATTTTCTTAAATTTTAGGACTTAAAATCCCTCTTTCTATGTATATAAACTTATAGTAATTTGGCAATGAGCATATGAACAAGTTTAGCAAAAGTTTTAATGAGTTTTAATATGAAACAAAGAAATTAAAATTTTGATCCCTTTAAAGTGTGTTGATAAGTGTAGAAAATATGATAGGTGTATGTTTCAAGACTGCATATGATGATAAAGGAAAATGATATTTTTCTTGTAAAGTAGTTTTCAAATGCCCAATGACTTCTTTGTTAAAGAAAGTGATGAGATAAAGAGATTTTCAACTTGAAAAGTGTGTTAACTCCAAAGTGTACTATCAATGTTAACGAGTATAATATTTGAGAAGTTAGTGTGTGTAACTTAATAATGTTTTTGGAAAGTTAACACTTGTGAAAATGGAGGAAAGACAAGTTTGGAAACAAATAGGTAAAATAGTAATTTCACGTAAAGTGGAACTTTTTTATGAAATAAAAATGTTGAAAAAGATGTTACACTAAATGGTCCTAAATGAGAGTAATTTTTAGAATGAAACCAACGTACAAGTGTAAAGGACAAGAAATGATGATTTTCAAGTGTAACACAAATATAGGGAATAGTTCTCAGGATTTTGGCTTCAGCCGATAACAGTGAAATAATATGTACATCTGCAAATGTTTAAACACATTGAAAAGGTACTCGAATGTGACCTGGAATAAATATGAAGGGCCTAGAGCCCTAGGGTGAAAGACACAAAATCACTAGTTAGAGCATATGGTAGCGTAGCCGACGGTGTGGAGCCCGTTAAAGTAAGTTATTTGATAAATTTCGAGAAAAAGATAACGAGGAAAGTAAAACATGATAAGGAAATTGGTTGTGCTAATAATATAAGAAAAGACACCCTAACGTGTAATGAAATAGGTAAATGTTCTGGTAAAAAAAAAGAATGTGGATAAGAAATATGAGAAATTGGCTAAGATCCATGTGAAGTGAAAGGAATGGTAAAATGAGGTGATTAATGAGTAGTTAAGCAACCTAAGATGGTTTAATCCATAATTAACACAAGTGTGTGTTGTGAGCGATTTTAAAAGGAAAACTAGTATTTTCAAACACGGAGCATGCATGTGTTGAAAGGTGGTTTTCAAGAAAAAAACTAAAGTGGATTTGGTGCGAGTAAATGGAAAATTTTGGCAAATGAAGTGTTTTTCCTAAACAAACGCTATTTTGTTTAAGTATTTAATCGAGTGCATTGAATCGGGAAATGAACTCTAAGTTAATTAAAAGTGGGAAAAATGGGTCTTTTATAAGATTAGTATATATTGTTGATGCAAAAAAATAGACTAGGCTAATTGATTGATCACAGATAAATATAAGTAAAAGAGACAAAATATTTTTAAAGTGGTTCGGCTTAAAGGAAGAGCCTACATCCACTGTTGTATATTGCTTTTGGGAATTTTCAATTGCCTCTTGTTTTATGTTCCTTGGATGTAGGATTTACAATGTATTTATAGACCACAGGGGGTGTATAAGTGTTGGAATATCAAAGGATGGAATGCCTTTATATCGTAGATATTTACATCTGTACAATCATTTATGTATACAACGGTTGGCATTTTACGGTCATTATTGATTGATCTTCTTGGTGTTGGTCGGGCTTCAATGACGGGTTGGTCGGCATCCCCCAGTAGGTAAGCATTTCTCCCTTACTGACTAGGATTAACCTTCTACTATATTGCACATGTCAATATCCAATTGGTCCACGCAACTGGATAATATTTGGTATCAACAGAAGCCCACAAGGTTTCATGCTTGAAGTTTTTACAAGAGTATGGAACATTTAGCTTTAAAAAGTTACTCGGACAATAATTTTAGGTTTGGTCGGCTGCCGACTTCCCATACTTGTAAAAATTATGACTTATCTGTGGACATATAATGCGCATGGAATTTTTGTAATTATCCATCACTTTAATGAATCATTTTGCGAAAATTCATCTTTTCTGCTTTTAGCTGCCACCAGTTCAATCGACGCTGCCTTTTAATCATTATTTTTCTAGTTTTTGAGGCAACCTATAAAGAGCAGAAAAAGCCACGATCTTTTCTTACCTCAAATTTTCTGAATGTTTTTGGCTGTTGCGTCTTCAAGCTTTCTTTTTCTCTCTTGTGCGATCATTTTCTATCCTTCAGTTCGTATTGAATCCTTAATCTCTATAAGAACTATTTCTCTTTTCTTCTATTATTCATCATGGTTTACTCTATTAATTTTCTTGACGAATTCAGAAATGAATTTAAGATTCCCTCTTAGGTTGATCTGGAACACGCTACTTTGCTTGCTGATTTTTTCTTACTTGCCGAGGGTCACTGGTTTCCCTCTATCTTTATAGTTGAGTTTGGGTTTACCTTTCCTCCAAACCCATTTTTCCTTGAGTTTTGTCAATATTTTGACGTTATGCCAGCTAGGGTAGCCCCTAATACCTAGAGGGTTATAAATGGAGTGCATAGGTTGAATCAAATTCATGGAAACCATCTAAGGATTCCAGAAATAATGTTTTGTTATAAGTGGGTGACTAGTGACATCACTTTTTATTTAAAGACTAGGGCTACAAACAAAGCGTTAGTAGTCAATCTTCTAGACTCCAATAGGAATTATTTTGAGCATGGAATTATTGTAAAAAAATTAGCAATACACCCCTTGGACTTGGAATGCTAAGTACCAGGGGCCTAAATGCCCTCCTTTTGGCAATGGGATAGGTTATTCCTCATTTAACTGTCTTGCCCTGTACATACTTGTTTAAATGTAATGCTAATTGTTGCTCAGTAAATTTTGATTATAGTTGATCAGAAGAAAAGGTGCCCAAAGGAGAGTGAAGTGAACCTCAAGGAGTTGAAATTCATTTGGGGACTTTATCAGAGGATTGGCGAGGAGCACGTTAGGTCTGCATCCTATTTGTTGCAGTACAAGAATACGGTTTCCTCCTTTGTTGATTGTCCCATAATAGTCACTCCTTCCCTTATAATTGACCTCAAACATGAACCTCTTTCTACCTCCTCAGCTGCTACATCTGGCAGTAGTGATATTGTTGCCCACTCCCCTTCTTCCTTGTATTTAAATTTGTAAGGACATAAATTTCCAATTGAGTCCCAGTATTGTTTTGACTTAATTCCGTTAACAAAACTGTGTTTGTAATATGTCATAGGGAGATTTTTATTTTGTCACGATCCCACTTGGTCTATGACGTATTGAAGAAATTGAAGGCGTTGCGGCAAAGCTTCAAAGAATTAATCATGCCGAAGTTTAATTGGTGCAAGTTTAATCATCTTCAAGGTTAATTTCATTCTGAGATCACTCAGGTATGAATGTGTATAATTTATGGTGCTCGGAATTATTTTTATAAAAGATAAGGATGTATTTTTTATAAAGAAAAATGTTTTAAATATTTTAAAAGTGTTTTAAAGGTTTAAACAAAGTCTTATGATGATAAGCTCATAAAAGAGTTTGACATTTTTGGATCTCTCATTGGAAGAGACGTTTATAACAAAAAGTCAAAAAGTCAAATTTTTGCGCTGTCGTTCAAACGACATCCAATCTCGTTCGAACGAGAAGGGATGTCGCTCGAACGAGTTCCTCAAATCATTCGAATGACACATTTTTCGAGACGGCGTTTAAATCCTATTTAAACAGTGTTTTCATTATTTTTTCGTAGGTGTGCATTCTGGAAAATAGTATTCGACCAGAAACTTGTTTGCACATGTTTTCTAAGGTTTAAAAGTCTTAAACACATCCTTAGAGTTTGCAAATATCCGAGTTATCATTCTTATATATTTAAGTGATCTTGCTACACCAAAGTTGTTTGTTCTACACATTGAACATCAAAGGGTTTTGCGGTGAAGAAAAGAGAAGGACTTCTTGTTCGACATAGTAGATGAATCAAAGCCATATCGGTGGACACCGAGACATACGTGGATGCATGTGTTATGGACAGGTATCGTGGAAGACGGAATTTCTGCATGGGCACTATTGAAGAACGGTTGAAGATCAGAAGGAGCATCAAGACCCGTGGGGATCGAGTCTTAGTGTAAGGCTAATCTGTCTTTATAAAACCATTGTTCATAGTGATTGTCTGGCTTGGGCCGTCCGAGGTTATTTTCCCGTTTTGAGTTTTTTTCTCGTACATCCAGCATTGTGAGTATTCTTTACTTTATTTTACTTGCTTTAATCACTAGATGCATGTTTAGGATTAATCAAGATAAAATTGGTTTAAAGTAAGAATTGGTTTTTTTACAACTTGGTTTGGTGCATAATTAAAATTTGGATAATTTTTTGGAGAAAAATTGGTTTGAAAGAAAACACATATATTGGGCACTCTTCAAATTGGTATCAGAGATAGAAAATATTTTTATTTGTTTTGTGATCCCATGTGTTTTCAAAGATGAATTCTGGATATAATGAATTTTCTCGAACTCCTGTTTTTTATGGCACTAATTGTACCTATTGGAAGATGAGAATGAGATGTGCTTTAAAATCTAATGATGAGCGTGTTTGGCTTGCAGTTGAGAAAGGTTGGACACCCCCTGTCACTATTGTAGGTGAGGTCACTAGTTTAAAGCCTGTTGAGTCATGGACCGAAACTGAACAAAGACTTGCACAATATAATTCTAAAGGTCTGCACATTATTTCTTCACATGTCACACAGGAAGAATATAATATAATTATGACTTGTGAAACATCTAAAGAGGCTTGGGATATTTTGGCACTCACTCACGAGGGAACTAGCACGGTTAGGGCGTCAAAACTTCAAAATCTCACTACACAGTTTGAGACCATTAGGATGTTAGAGAGTGAGACCTTTGATGAGTTTTATGCTAGGTTTTCCAATATTGTCAACTCATCGTTTGACCTAGGTGAGAAAATTCTCGTCAACCGTGTCATTAAGAAAATCCTTAGGTCGTTGCCTGGTAGGTTTGATGCGAAAGTGACCATTTTAAACTCCTTGGGTAGGTTAGAGTCAACTAAAATAGAAGAGATTGTAGGAGACTTACGAACCTATGAAATCGACATGATTACCTCCAAGCAAGTGCCTAAGAAAGAAAAGGGTATTGCTTTGAAAACTCGGAAGGAGGAAATCAAAGTTTCGGATTCCGATTTTGAGGATGTTGCTTTGTTGGCAAAGAAATTTAAAAAATTTATTAAGTTTCAAACGAAATCGAAAGATGCCAAGAAATTTGAAAAATTCAAGAACAACAAAGTAGATCCTGCCTCTAAGGATAAGTTTGAAAAACCTAAGAGAGATGAGTCGGATAAGTGTTTTGGGTGTGAGGGGTACGGTCACAAGGTTAAGGAGTGTCCCACTAGATTTAAGAAAGAGGGAAAGCAACCCATTGTCTATAATGCCACCTTAAGTGATAGTGATCCGAAAGAGGGAGAGAGTTCCCCGATTAATCGTAACTTTGTTGCGTTTATGGCATGTCATGTGAGCGACGATGATTCTCATGTGCATGACACTTCAGAGGAGGTTTTGAGTGTATCTCATGTTAGTGCAGGTGAAGAGAGTGACGAGGAGGAGGTAGATGTGAAAGAATTGCAAAATGTGTTTAATGAGTTGTATGCCGAAACGGTGAAGGTGAAAAAGGCTAACTCAAAATTGCAATCTAAGTTGAATGAGAGTGCCATAGAAAATAATGATAGTTTGATTGAGGATCTTAGGGCATGAGAGAAGAAGTTTAGGGAGAAATTAGAGTTTGTGGAGAAAGAGAGAGATAATCTCCGTGGTTTGATGGAGTCCTTGAAAAAGGAGATTTTAGAGTTTGAGGAGTCTAGGCGTTTGCTCGAGTCTAGGATTCATGAGTTGGAGGAGAGATTGAGAGACTCGTCTAGAGTCAAGTTTGATTTGGAGGCTAGGTTAGAGTAGCTAAATAAGATCCTAGGCACCGTCCAAATTAAGGAAGATAGGGGAGGTATAGGTTTTGGTGAGAGAGTTGTTCCCATTCCCCCGTACGTGTGAGAAACACTAGGATGGTTAGAAAAGGTCCACATAAAGGTAATCATTCCCACCACCGCTACACTTGCTCGTTTTGTGGTAGAAAATGTCACCTTAGGCATTATTGTTACGACCTTAGACAAGCTCCTAGGAAGTTTATGAATAAAGTTGCACCGGTTACCCAAACTCCCATGCGTCATTTTACACCTACTTGGGTTAGGAAATCGGATTTAGTGGCTTTAGGAATTAAACTTCATGATTCTCGTTTGGGTGCACTTGATTCTTCCCATGCTAAATCTAAAGGATGATAGTGTTTCCATGTTTGTCATATGCTAGTTTGCTTCATGATATATTCATTGCTAGTATTACGACATGTGTATCATTTTGTATTATAGTTTTCATTTATTTGAGTCCTATTTGAGAAATACAAAAAGATTTTGTTTTTGAGAAAACTTTTGTAAATCCAAAAAGATTTTTCTTTTCTTTGAGTCAAAATATGTTTGAAAAGCCAAAAAGATTTTCGGTTTTTGTTTTTTGAGTTTACATGTTTGATGTGGCATATTGGTGTGCTTGGTCCCCCCCATCGTTTCATTATCCATATGGCTAGGACATTTGGTCATTATTATCGATGCTTAGAATGATCTTAACCATTTCTTATATGGGGTTGTTTCGAAGTTGATATGCATTTTGATTCGACTTTGTATATATGCCAACATTGCACACATGCACGAGTTTATATGGATGTTTGACTTCTCTTGTATATTTAAATTTGGTGAGGCGTTCTTATCTCAATCTTGTCATTTATGCGTAAGTAAACTTAAGGAGAAGTGTGCATGTAATAACCGTTTACCGTGAGGATTTAAAATTGGTAAAAATGATGAGTGATTCACAGGAAAGGGATATGAAAGTTCAAAATTAACTCGTCGTCAAAGCCACCGTTTAAAAGAGCCCAAAAGCAAATGCAATATGCTAAGAAAAGGGCCAATAAGATTTTCTCTAAGTTGATAATGCTAGATACCTGAAAAGAACTTGAAAAAGTATATATATATATATATATATATATATATATATATATATATATATATATATATGAGGGAGTTTGGTTGGAGAAAATTTAAACGAGTTGCACATCTAATCCTAATGTTGAAACATTGCAATTTGACGCTATTGTTTGTAGAATCGTCAAAATTCTGGATTTGTGTGCATGTAGTATGTTTACTTCATTAATCTCACTCTTTAATTGTCATATGTCTATGATAAAGTTTGATGATTTATCGTTATCAATTAGAGCTTCTTGATCGTTTCAATGTGTTGGAATTATGACTCATTTGTTGTAGCTTCACGCCCATTCATTCCATGTCCATATTTGAGCACATCGGTACTATGTTTGCATGTAACTCACATTTTTTACGAGTTTTTGCATTTTTGTGTTAAAAGCCTACTGTTTTAACACTGTTTTGATTCTGTCAGGCCCTTCCTGGAATTTTTTTGGAAATTTTTTCACTGGGTAATACTTTATATTATTTCTGGGAATCTGAAAATTTTTGGCAGGTCGCACGAAGTCGTTCAAACGACAACTCATCTCGCGTGAACGACATATGTACTTCGTTCGAGCGACTTCCTCATCTCGTTTGAGCGAAGTCCCTGGCTCGTTCGAACGACAGGCTGAAAAATGGCTTCTGATTGGTTTGCAGTCCACTGGTTTAATTTGATATATTTTTGGTACTGCGGGAAGCATTTCTGGACTGTTTGGTTTATATGCTGGTTCTTTTATGTTCTATATTGGTATTTTGCATATAAGTCCGTTTATCACACCTGATTAATTTGCGATATTCTTTGTGTGATTCCTTGGTTTACTAGCTACCGATTTGTCATTGTTTGATCATATTTAGCTGGTTGTTTCATGATTATCTAGCGGTTTTAAATTCTCAAATTGGTATTAACTTGATTCAAATTGGTTTCATATTATCATTCTAGATATTTCATATTGGTTTATCTTTTCACTGGATTGTCTATTCGAGACAAAAAGGGGGAGAGATGTATGTGATATAGGGGGAGATTTTTGTTGAGCGCTACTATTGATAGCTGGATTTACAGTTTGTTTGATTATATTTGTATCAAATTGGTATCAAATAATTGCTCACATGTTTGAAATGATTTTTTCTTATTAGAACTATAAATTGGTATCATTTGTTCCTCCATACTTCACTGGGTATCTATTTGTCTGTTTCATGTGTGTAGGTATGCTTCAGCGATTAGAGATTTTAAGACTATATCACATACAGATAGTTCATGCTTGCCGATACTACATATTCTAGTCCGTATCCTGTATTTTTTTATTTTGGGTTTATGGGATGGGATTTAGGCGTCATACGGCTTGACGGACCGGTTAGGCATTTCACTGGTTTAGTTTTGTCCTGGGATAGTCAAAGGGGTAGATTTGTAAGGACATAAATTTCCAATTGAGTCCCTGTATTGTTTTGACTTAATTCCGTGAACAAAACTGTGTTTGTAATATGTCATAGGGAGATTTTTATTTCGTCACGATCCCACTTGGTCTATGACATATTGAAGAAATTGAAGGAGTTGCGGCAAAGCTTTAAAGAATTAATAATGCCGAAGTTTAATTGGTGCAAGTTTAATCGTCTTCAAAGTTAATTTCATTCCGAGATCACTCAGGTATGAATGTGTATAATTTATGGTGCTCGAAATTATTTTTATAAAAGATAAGGATGTATTTTTTATAAAGAAAAATATTTTAAATGTTTTAAAAGTGTTTAAAGGTTTAAACTACATCTTATGATGATAAGCTCGTAAAAGAGTTTGACATTTTTGGATCTCTCATTGGAAGAGACGTTTTTAACAAAAAGTCAAAAAGTCAAATTTTCGCGCTGTCGTTCAAACGACATCCAATCTCATTCGAATGAGATGGGATGTCGCTCGAATGAGTTCCTCAAGTCGTTCGAACGACACGTTTTTCGATACGGCATTTAAATCCTATTTAAATAGTGTTTTCATTATTTTTTCGTAGGTGTGCATTCTGAAAAATAGTATTCGACGAGAAACTTGTTTGCACATGTTTTCTAAGGTTTAAAAGTCTTAAACACATCCTTAGAGTTTGCAAAGATCCGAGTTATCATTCTTATATGTTTAAGTGATCTTGCTGCACCAAAGTTGTTTGTTCTACACATTGAACATCAAAGGGTTTTGCGGTGAAGAAAAGAGAAGGACTTCTTGTTCGACATAGTAGACGAATCAAAGCCATATCGGTAGACACCGAGACATACGTGGACGCGTGTGTTGTGGACAAGTATCATGAAAGACGGAATTTCTGCGTGGGCACTATTAAAGAACAATTGAAGATCAGAAGGAGCGTCAAGACCCGTGGGGATCGAGTCTTAGTGTAAGGCTAATTTGTCTTTGTAAAACCATTGTTCATAGTGATTGTCTGGCTTAGGCCGTCCGAGGTTATTTTCCCATTTTGGGTTTTTTCCTCGTACATCCGACGTTGTGAGTATTCTTTACTTTATTTTACTTGCTTTAATCACTAGATGCATGTTTAGGATTAATCAAGATAAAATTGGTTTAAAGTAAGAATTTGTTTTTTTACAACTTGGTTTGGTGCATAATTAAAAGTTGGATAATTTTTCGGAGAAAAATTGGTTTGAAAGAAAACACATATATTGGGCACTCTTCAAAATTTACCTCTTGCAGCTGCTATGGAAAAAGGAAATTTTTCAATATCTTGGGAGACTTGGATGCCAATGCCCCTTCCAAACAAGCTAATGAGGGGTGAAAAATAAAGATAAAATTGGGAAGAAACCCCGAGCCAAGAAAACTGGAGAGAGCCCCTTGAAAAGAATAAGGAAAGGGCTTCCTTCTAAGTTAGCAGAAGGTTCTTCTTCCCTTCCTGACCAACGAGAGTTGGTTGATATATCTTCTTCTAACTCTCCATTGGTTAATGGGCCTGGATTGGAAAGACAACTAATAAAGTCTGGGACTTTACCAAACTATAGGGGTACTGCAGCTGCACTGCCTCGTTCAAAAAGTTATGACAGGGATACTCAAAGCCTTGCTCTGGTATATTCTTATACCTTCTTTATTTTTTTGTCTCTTTGTTTGTTCTTCATAATAATAACTTTCCTTATTGTCTTTGTGCAGTTCCTCTTTGACTTTAACAACATGCTAGAGAAAGATGAAGCCTTGAGAGATTATTCTCGGGAAGTTGAAGAGGCTTTTAATGAGTTGAAAAAGACAGTTTTTGATTCCCAATAAGCATTGGCCAATGAATAGAAGAAATGGGAGGAGAAGGTGAAAACTATTGAAGGAGCTACTAAAACTGCTTGGGATCTAGCTGATAAGTTATAGAAAGACTTAGATGCTGAGAAAGTTAAGACCGCCCAACTACATAAGGATTTAGATATTGAAAAGGTGAAAAGAACTAAGTCTAGGGAGGCTGGCTTCAACAGAGGCTGGGATAAGGCCATTGAAGCAACTTCTTTACAAATTGAGTTTGCTAAGAAGAGATGCTTTAAGGATGGTTGGTCAGCTGCCCTGGTGGAGGTCGGCACTCCAAAAGACTCCGAGTTGTTCTTACGATATGATCCTGGGGCCCCTCCAAACATGGACCAGGAAGTTGATGATGATGGGGGTTCTAGTGAATCCCTTATGGTGATTGAGTTTGTCGATCAACACTAGGATATTAATTCTTCTGCCCCCTCCACAGCTAATCCTCCTCCTCCTTCTGCCCTACTTCTACTTCAGTTAATCCTGAGGTAGATAAGAAGAAGGTGTAGATCCGAGCACTTTTTATTGTACTTTTTTAGTAGTTATACTTTTTCTTTTGCTTCTTGAAGATGTACCTGTACTTTCTCCTTTTATTAATGAAAAGAGAAATGTTTTTGTTCCTCTACTTATATTTTTCCATGGTCTACACCTTATTGATTGATGATTTTCTTCTTCTTAATAGTTTATGTATAAATTAGAATACTTCTCATCTATTGACTCTGAGCTACTCCAGATGTGTAACGAGATTTTCAAAGCTGACCACTTATCTATGACTGAGGCCTACCTACTGAAGTTTCTCGAGGAAGGGGTATTTGAGCAAGCCAAAGAGGCCCGTATTTATATGAAGTGTCTTCTTGATCAGGCAATGGATAATAATGTAGCCTACTATGAAATGATTGAAGAGCTATATGAAGACCACAAGGAAACTAAGGCACATTTGCATGAGGATTATGAGAAGAAGTTCTATTTGGGGCTTTGAGTAAAAGTTGGATAAATTTGCCTCCCATTTTTGAAGGCAAGAATTCCTGCTTCGTCGTGAAATGGACGAAGCAAGGGCCATTACCAAGCTTCTGAAGGAAGAGAACAATAATTTGAGAGATGAACTTGCTACCTTGAAGTCATCCACTGCTGTTGTTGCTACTACGGATAAGGGTCATTCGTTCTTGGAAGTTAAGAATGCAAGGTTGAGTGAGGAATTGGAGTTGAAGGAATTAAAACCTGCTTCTTTGTCTTTCCGAGCTAGAGTCAGACCTGGCTGAGGTACTACAGAGGAAATCATTACCCAATAGACCCTTGCCAATCAAGCTGCATAATTAAAAGCCAAAAATCAAGCCATTGCTAAGATGTCCCAGAGGCTACAGGCGTTGTCCGAATAAATATCCACTAAATCTTCTCAGTTACAAGCTAAGGATGAAGTGTTGAAGAAAATGCATCATCAGGTTGACAGATTAACCTTCTAATTCGATAAACAACCAAGGGAAATCTGGATGAAAGGGTACAATAAAGCTCTATAGCCTCTTGAGAACAAGCTTCAACAAGCTAAGAATGAGAGCTATAAATGGGTTGGATGAATGCTTTGACAGTGACAAAAGTGGACCAAAACAACCAACTGTGGGACTGGTATAACCCAAGATTGCTTGACCTTGATGATCCCCCTTTTAAATTAGATGTCAATTGGATTCATGTCCAAAGTATTCCTTAATGCTTGATTTTAAAATACTTGGGAGATTATGAGCTTCATGATGAATTAGAGATTGTCCAACCTCCGCACCTGCTTGAACGTCCCAGTAGCAGCAATGCCAGAATTCAGAATTATAACTTCATTAATTCTCCTTACACTTTATATGATCCTCCTACTGGAATGGCTCCTATTTCCAAAGCTGAAGGGAAACGTTTTTCAGAATGAAGCTTTGTACTTTGTTTTGTTAACACAATTATGTAATTAATATTATTTAATGAAATGGAAATTTATCAACTTATCTTGTGTTGAATGTGTAAGATTAATCCTTTTTGTCATTAGTTCTATTGATACACTTAGATTAAAATCTAAATTGAGTATAAATTACCAATGAATGCAAATGTTCTACTAGATTACCTAGATTTAAATCTAAATGTAAAGCTAGTTAGATGAGTACATAGGTTTTACTAGCATACTTAGATTAAAATCTAAATTTAGAGCTAGTTACCCATGTGTCTACCAAGGTTTTACTACTGCACCCAAGTATTAGGTTTTTACGTTAAATACCATGTGGAATACGTGCTTACATTCCTCTTTAGGAATCTTTGTAACATTTTTCCTACACTTTGCTCAGTAGGATAAAGATCTTACTTTATCCTTATGTTTATGGACCAAGTTTCTTGAGGACTTAGCATCCTGTTGACTTGGACTTTGCGTATCAGTGATTAAGTGTGTGACTTTTTCGAGAATCTTATTGCTTGTGCCGAGTAACTTTCATGTATTCTTTTGGTCTCCCAAGCATCTTTCAGGAAACGATTTTCTTAACGGAGAAATAATTTGAAGTGTTTATGGCAATAACTTCTAACTTTCGTCAATTTAACTCTTATAGTCTTACGGTAGTGCATAGCACTAATACTTCTAAGAAAATTCAACAACAAAAATTAAAGGAACTGATTATTTTATTGATACTGAAATTTCATTTCAAACTGATTACAACTGATAACATCATAGGTATTATTTTCTGAGATGCTCGGCATGCCATAGGTTTTTGAATTCTTCGCCTTCCAAGGTTTCAATTCAATAAGTTCCAAGTCGGATGACTGCTGAAATACGGTATGTCCCATGCCAATTAACCTCAAGCTTATTATTTTTCTGCAGCACTTTCTTTAGCATATAATCTCCTTTCTTCAAGTTGGTCGGTTTCATCCGTTTATTGTAAAAATGGGTTGTTGGTAAACTGCATTTCTCAGGGCAGCATCTTCTCTTACTTCTTCCAGCAAAAATCCAACCTTCTCATTAGGTCACTTACAAGAGAGTTAAAATTTAAAGCTCTATAGGATGGTAAACCCAGCTCAGCAGGTATGGCAGCTTCAGTCCCAAATGCTAACATATATGGGGATTGTCCAATTATTATTCTCAAGGTTATTCGGTATTCCCACAAGACAAAATGTAGCTCGTTTATATAGTTTCCCTTCACATCATCAAGCTTTTTATTCAACTCGTTACGCAAAGTTCTGTTCGTAACTTCAGTTTGTCCATTACTCTGAGGATGTCCTGGAGCTAAATGCAATTTTTGAATATTGGGCTGAGTACAGTAAGTTGCGAATCATCATTATCAAATTGTGTTCCATGGTCGGTAATGAAAGCATAGGGAAACCCATACCTACAGATGATGTTTTTTCATATGAACTGATACACCTTTTCATAAGGCATGTCTATCAAGGGCTCTGCCTCAACCCATTTTGTAAAGAAATCCACTACGACAACCAAGTACTTAAATCTTCCTCGGGTGGTCGAAAGTGGTCCGAACAAGTCTATGCCCCATATGGAAAATGGCCATAGTGAAGTGATTGGAGTGAGAGTAGCCTGTGGAGTTTTTCTAATGGTAGAGAATCTTTGGCATTTATCATACTTCTTGACAAAAGTTGTACAATCTGCTCACATTGTTGGCTAGTAATATCATTGCGTACTGATTCTCTGCAGAAGTGTTCTACTTGCTATGTGAGCTCCACATGATCCTTCATGCACCTCCAGAATTAGGTCTTGGACCTCTGATGGATGTACACAACGTTGAAAATTGACTGTTAGTCCTCTCATATACAAAACACCTTTATCTAGTACATACCGAGATGCTTTATACTTCAGTTTCTTGGCTTCCACCACATCTGTTGGTAGAATTCCCTCTTCAATGTATGCTCTAGTGGGGTGCATCCATGATGGCCCAACGTCTATGGCAATAAAATTGATCATCAGATCTTCATTTATGCTTCTATTAACCAAAATCTCTATCGGGATAGTTCATCAAAGTTTAATCCTAGTAGCTTAGGCTAGTCGAGCAAGGGCATCAGCTCGAGCATTCTCCAACCTTGGGATTCTATTCATCCGAACAGCTGGTAATTTTATAATTACTTCCATCGCCTTGGATAGATACTTGGTTGTTAATTATCCTTTAGCTCCATATATACCAAGTACTTGGTTCAACACTAGCTAAGAGTCACTGTGTGCCACAACTTGCTTGGCACTCAATGATTGGGTTAAACTTAAGCCCACAATAAGGGCTTCATACTCTGCTTCATTATTTGAAGCCTCAAATTAAAAACGTAGGGCATACTCAATACCAATACCAATACCATCAAGAGTGTTAAGTATTATACCTGTTCCACTGTCGGTTGCACAAGATGACCCATCAATATGTAAATTCTATATTGGGGTGTTGTTATCTAACGATTGGTCTGTTAAATTCCCATTGTGGAATTTTTTCCTCTTGCTTATTTATACTTCCTAATCATCTCCTGTGTTCGGGAAGAGTAATCTGATAGGTCAACAAATGCTTCTTTCGATAAAGGTTCCTCGGGAGCTTTCTTGACAACATCACTTCCTCTTGATTCTTGTTCGGCCTGTTCACTTTGTTGCTCAGGGACCTCAGAGTAAGTGAACTCAATTATGAAATCTGCCACTACTTGGCCTTTCAAAGAAGACCTGGGTTCATATATGATATCATACTCTCCCAATTCCACAACCCAGTACATTAATCTACCAAATTTCTTTGGTTTATGCAAAGCCTGTCTTAGAGGCATATCAATGTAAAGTACGATTGTATAAGCTTGGAAATAAGGTTTCATACGTCTGGATGCTTCAATCAGTGCTAACGCCAATTTCTCCAAATGAGGGTACCTGATTTCTGCTCCTCGGAAAGCCTTACTGGTATAGTAGACGGGTTTTTGAACTCCGTTCTCTTCTCAGATCAATGCAGAACTCACGACTGATTCAGAAACAGCTAAGTACAGGTACAATTTCTCACATGTGATTGGTTGGGAGAGCAATGGAGGTGGCGTCAAATACTTTTTCAACTCCATAAAAGCTTTTTCACATTCTTCGTTCCATTCAAAACTCTTTTTGAGTACCTTGAAGAACGATAATCACCTATTTGTAGCTCGGGACACGAATATATTCAGTGCTGCTACTCGTTCAGTCAGCCTTTGCACATCCTTCTTACAGGTTAGGGATTTTATTTCAATTAATTCCTTGATCTTATCTAGATTTTCTTTAATTCCCCTTTGATTTATTATGTACTCAAGGAACATACCTTCTTCCACTTCAAAATCGCACTTGGTCGGATTCAGCCTCATCTGGTGCTTCTCAAGTCGATCAAAAGTCTGGTTGAGGTCAGCAATGTGATCAGACGCCTTTTTGCTCTTTGTAAGCATATCATCCACATAAACTTCCATATTCTTGCCTGTTTGCTCTTCGAAAACCTTATTGACCAGCCTTTGATATGTAGCACCTGCATTTTTCAAACCAAAAGGCATAACATTATAATAGTATGTTCCTCGGGAAGCGATGAAAGAAGTGTTTTCCCTGTCTTTAGGCTTTATTTTTATCTGGTTATAACCAGAATAAACATCCATAAAACTGAGTAGCTCATGTCCTAATGTAGCATCCACGAGTTAATCTATTCGAGGCAAAGGAAAGTGATCCTTTGAGCATGCTTTATTTAGATCTGTGAAATCTACACACATTCTCCACTTGTTGTTCTTTTTTTTTACCATAACTACATTGGCTAACCAATCTGGATATTTCACCTCATTAATAAAAGTTATCTTTTGAAGCTTTTTGACTTCTTCCTGCATGGCTTGGTTCCTCTCGGGGTTGAACATTCTTCATCTTTGCTTTACCGGTTTAACTTCTTTGCTTATGTTGAGCTCATAGCAAAGGAAATTAGGATATATCCCAGGCATATCTTCGTGACTCCAGGAAAACACATGCTTTCTCTGTCTAAGGAATCTTACCAGTTCTTTTTTAAGAATAGGATCCAGCGTTGTCCCTATCTGAGTGGTGCACTCTAGTTTATCGTTGTCTAACACAATGCTTTCAGCTTCTTTCACAATCTGTCCCTTTACCAGCTTTATTTCCTCCCTTGGGTCTAAGGTTTCAACCTCAGATTCTTCGTCAGGTTCAAAGGTATCCACTTGGTAGGTAGTGTTTTTCTTATTTATTTCTTTCAAGTCTTCTTGCTCGGCAGAAGAGTAGTAGCACTCCAGAGATACTTTCTGATCACATTTCATAATTCTCACACTAAAGTTAGTAGGGAATTTTAAGCACTGATGGAAGGTACTGCCTAAAACTTCTTTAGCCCAACTCTTCCCATGGTTATATTGTATGTTGAATGGATATTTTTATCCATTACAAAGGAATTGATCTTATCTGTTCGGCTCACTGGCCATGTGCCGATCATCACCTCCATTTTAATGGTTTTCAAAAGGAAGACTTTCTCACTTTCAAAGCCTATTAGTGGTCGATGATAAGGATCTAACTGGCTAAGTTTAAAATCCAAGTTGATGAAATAAGGATAAAACATGATATCCGTCGAGCTGCTATTATCTACTAGTACTCTAGAGATAATGATTTCTTCCTTTTTGACTTTGATTACCAGCGGGTCGTCGTGAGGGTACAGTACCCCTAAGAGATCTTTTTTAGAGAAACCAATTACCAGTTTATCTTTGTTAACCTTCCTTTGCCGATCTTCCTTGGCAAGGTTGATCCTTTGTATATTCGAGCAAGCTTGTGCCTCATTGAAGTAAGCTTTTCGTTCTACTGTATGATCTCCTCCTCTTGTATTTTCATATGTAATTATTTGGCAATTAAAAGAACCAAAACTGATACATAATATCTCGCATTCTGGTTGGCGGGGCTTTTTTGGGAGATCGGGATCACCATAATGGTCATCTTCACGAGTTCTTTTCTTCTCTTCTCCGGGCTTGCAAGGAGATTTTGATATATGTCGAGCTCTTTCATTGTTCTGCCAATCAACATACTGATTCAGCTTTCCTCATCGGATGAGAGTTTCAATCTCATTTTGAAGAGCTATGCAACGCTCTGCCGTGTGACCATGATCCCTGTGGAATTCACAGTACTTAGTCTTATCCATTTTGGTCGTGAAACTTCTCAACTTATCAGGCCAACGCGCATCTTTATAATTTTTTATTTCTTCCCAAACATGGTGAATTACCATGGTTAATGGAGTATAACTGTTGTACTTCTTGAGTCGCTCCAAAACTCCTTTTTGTTTTGATTCCTTGTGTTCTTTGTGATCTTTATGATCTTTCTTATCATTTTTGCCATCAACTTTAGTGCTCGAGCTACGCTTAGCTACCATTGCTTCCTTCGCATTTATGATCTTTGTTGCTTTAGCCATCAATTCTACCATTGTTTTCGGAGGGTCTTTGGTCAGAGTGTAATACAGTTTCTCGGGAAGTAATCCACTCATAAGGGAAGTTATTGCAGTCTTTTTCTCATAATTCACAACTTATAGTTTCTCGTTATTAAAACGAGTTATGTAATTGAGAACACACAATATATTGACACACTTGAGTCTGTATATATAGGAGCTCCAACTAGTTTGGATATAGAGGCAAAATAGGTTAGTATAGTTTGAGAACTCCATCTCCTCAAACGTACATGCTACAAGAAGAAATTCAGCCCAAGAGAATCTTTAAAGAGAAGTTAATTATAACCCTAAAGCCACAAATAGGACACTTGCATAGCATCCTACATATTACCTATGTGCTTGAATGGTTTATCATCACTTGAAATCTCTTTAAAACCAATTTATTTCCAATCATGTATTTTCTTATACTCACATTTTGCATATTCAATCTCAGCCCTTGGATTGTTTTAATCAACGTACTGCATGCGATCATTTTCAATCCTTGTGATCCCAGGCTTACCCAATCAGTGACCTTATAACCTACCGCCTGAGTTAAATCGTTGGATCAAAGTCAATCCATGTAGACTTGATCTCAGTCGTTGGATTGATGCTGATGTTCTCGATTCCTCTTCTCTTAGTATAAAAGGAGACCAAGTCTCAGCAATTTGAGACTTTTTCCCATTCGTTAAACCTGAGAAAAAGAGAGAGAAGGGAGAAGAGAGAAGAAAAAGAGAGAGAGGGAGAGAGAGAGAGAGAGGAAACCCTAGTTTTTTCGTAAGATCCAAACCTCTGTGAGATTTCTCCCTAACCAAACACCAAAACCTAAAAGTCCCATACATCAGAAAACCCACCTTTTGAGAGTTAGATCTTTATAGGGTTTCTGTGTTGTTAGTTTTGTGTTCTTTGTTTGAAGACCTCTTCAAAATACATTGATTCTCTCAGAACTCATCTCTAAGGAAGATTTAAGTTTCATTATTAAACCCGAGTCTTTCTAAAAGAGAACATCTCACGTATATTTTTTGTTTTCTTAGATCTATTTTGTTTCAATAAGTTTTTGAAATAAAAGACTTCTGTTTTCAAAAATAAGATTCCAGATCTAGTGAGTTGTGTGTTTCTGAGTTTTATTTCATATTTGATGAAATACTAGTGTTCAAAAATAAAAGAAGCACAAAAGAATTCGTACTAAAGTTTTTTGGAGTACAGATCTGAAAATAAGTTTTATATATCAAAACTTGTTGAACCAGTACTTGCTTGTTAAGTCTGAATCTGATTTGATAAAGTAGACTTCTAGTCTAGTTGGATCTGCAATTGTAGGTTTACAATTTCAAAAATATTTTCAAAATCCAAAAATTGTATAAGACCTTGAACCGTCTTCCGAGCAAGGTATTCTTGAGATCTGTGGTTATATTAAAGATCAATAAGTATTTTCTTGAGAAATCAAGATTCAGAAATAACTTTCATATTAGAATTGTTGTAATTTTTTTAGAAAAGTTTGTATAAATCTTGAGAGGGTGAGTTGCATGTTTGCATGTAGTAACACATCACAAACACTATCTCACACAAACACTTAGACACGGTGGTTCTGTTTGGGAATCTTGTACTTGAAAGAGTTGATGGAATCTTAATCCAAAGAGAATGAAATCAAGGAAAAGACAAAGAAGTAGCAAGAAAGGATCAAGTTCCAAGTCAGAATACCTTTGGAGTGAAGAATCTCGTATAGGTACATTCTGAACTTAGGTTAGGATCTTTGTGGTTTCCTTAAGTGTTGTAACCTAATTTTTATTCTAGTGGATTTTTTGTTTTGCTTCGTAGAGGGCCGTGGATGTTCCCCTTGTTTAAGGGTTTTACCACGTTAAAAATTCCTGTGTCTATTTCTGTGAATGTTCTTAATTTTTATCGTGATTGGGACTGCATGGTAAAGATAGTAGATGTTTATTACAAATAAACTTAAGGTAATCAACTATTGAATATAATCCATACATTCAGATAAGATTTTACAACACATCTTGTGTTTTTTTTAAAAAGAGTTTTTCCCAATAAGTTTGTTCGGAGTTTACTCAACTTATAACTATTTGTTATTAATCTAGTAAACAAAAGGCTTTTAGTATTAAGACTGTTTTTCTACTAGTATCAGAGCAGGAACACCTTTTGTGATCCTGAAACTTGAGAAATTATTTTCAAAATTTATTTCTGCAAATCTCTGAGTATGGAAGAAAAATTTGAGAAGTTGGGTAACCTATCCAGACCACCATTTTTTTATGGAAATAATTTTTCGTACTGAAAAGTGCGAATGACTGCTTTCATTCAAGGAACCCTCGGTGATGAAGTCTGGGAAATGATTGAAACAGGGTATGAACTTCCTACTAAACCTACCTTTGCTACTGATCCAACAAGGATTAAGAAACTTCTCAGTGAATTTACTAAGGAAGAGAAAAAACTGTCTCTTGATAATAACAAAGGAAAGAATGCTATCTTTATGTCCATTAATGAATATGAATTCAAAAGAATATCCAATTGTATTACTTCTAAAGAGACACGGGACACCTTAGTAATTGCTCACGAGGGTGATGAACGTGTCAAATCTGAAAAAATCAAAATGCTTATTCAGCAATATAACACCCTGATTATGAATGACAATGAATCCTTTGAAGATTTCAACATAAGGTTAACTAATATTTTTACAAAACTTCATGCAAATGGTATAACCTACAGTAGAAAGGAGATTGTGTCAAAGATCCTTAGGTCATTGCCATCTAAATTTGATAACAAGAGATATGCTATTGAGGAAATGACTGACCCCAATATGACTCCTGAACTACTTAGCAGTAAAATTAGGACTATTGAATTGTAATTGTACTTTAAAAAACAATTGTCCATACAGACCAGTAGAGCCTCTAGTTCTAATGTTGTGTTTTCATCCAAATTACATATGACTAAATTGAACCCTATAGATTTTGACACTGACTATCTTGAAAACTGTGATTTAAAAAACCTTGACAATGAAATAGCTCTTATGAGTAAGCATTTCAAAAAGATTTTAAAATTTAGAAATGATGTAGCCTCTAAACAAGGCAAATCAAATTATCAAGGTAATCAATCTCACAGACCTCATGATAGAGAAAATACCAAACACACTTATGACAATAGGAGGAACTATGACCCCAATAGACCTAAACCTGACATAAAAGATGTTAAATGTCACCGTTGTTGGAAACTTGGTCACTAAGCTAGTAAATGTCCATCTAGTTTCAATAACAACAACAAGGCCAATATGTGTAAGACATGGGATGACTCTAGTGATTCTGATGATGACGAAATGGAGTCAACCTAAATAAATGAGAACTACATGTATTTATTTGCTAAGATAATATATAATGATGATGCATGCTTGTCTGTTCATGAACCTACTATGCCTGTTGATGTTGTTAATGATATTGATGATAATTATGTTCCTATTACTACTGAAAGATTGTGTGTGAGTTAAAGTGAGAATGTTGATGATGAATTGAACGTGTACGTGAGTAAAGAACCTATCCAAATAATAAGGGACAATTCACACGATGCACATAGTGAGTCTGATGATGATCTGCCTGATCTACATGAATTGTACACTAAAACGGTTAAGAAGAGTGCTCGCATAGAGAAAATGATAAAAACGAATTGCTTAACCAAACCATTAGGAAGAACACTGAAGATTATACTTCCCAATGTGTTGCTCATGAGACTGAGATTGAGAATTACAACTTGAAAATAAACTCTTTGATTCAAAAGAATCATGAATTTGAACAAAAATACAAGGCAACCCTTATTGAACTAGAAGAGTCAAAGCAAAAGGTTTCAAATGTTTTTAAAAAATGTCAACATTTTGAAACTCTAACCAAGACTTATGAAAAAATTGTTACTGGAAGTAAATTTGACTCTGAAGATAAGTCTGGCCTAGGTTTTGGAGAAATAGTGCACCCAAGTAAGACCAAAGTTTTTCCTGAAAATGTTGCTTTTGTAAAACAAGGCCAAACTTCTCAAAATGTTCAAAAAGGTGAACCTAGTCGCAATGTCTCTCAAACAACACGTAGTCAGTACAATCAACAGTTGAAACGAAACCACCAAACCAAATATGTTTGTCTTTTTGCCAGAGACCAAAGACATAAACCTAAATCTAGTGATGACTGGACTACTGTACCTAATAGATCCAAGCCTATTTTCAAAGACTTTAATAAGAAATTCAAGTCCTATACACAACAGTACTGTTCCTATCGCGATATCTTTGGACATACTCTAGATGAATGTTTCCATAAAAAGACATATACTCCTACCTACCAAAGCTTTAACTATTCTAGGAAATCCATAAATACTTATATACTTCCTAGACAGGCCACAAACAACTCTAACATGAAAAAGAAAAAGGGAGGGTCCAAGACTAAGAAGAAATCATTTAGAAAGACCCCTCAAATCTTTTCAAAGTCAAAAGGCAACAAAAATTTGAAAACTAAGCCTATTTGAACTAGAAAAGATGATTTACTACCCCATCTCAAGTGTAACATTGCCATTTATGCTTTAAAGGCACAAAGCACTTCAACTGGATGGTATTTAGACTCCGGATGTTCTAAACATATGATCGGGGATGAAACAAAATTGAAAAACAAAACAGACTTCCTTGGAGGTAGTGTCATGTTTAGAGATGGTGTTTTTTCTCAGATCATAGGTAAGGGAACATTGAGTGAACAAGGGCTTCCTGAACTAAATGATGTTTTATTAGTTAAAGGCCTTAAAGCGAATCTCTTAAGTATATAGCAATTTTATGACTCTAATCACTTAGTTACCTTTTCTAAAAATGATTGCAAAATTATAGATAAAAAGGGCAATTGCATTTTGATAGGAAACAGAACCTCGGAAAACTATTACACAGTAATTCCTAATTCTGAGTCTTGCAAAATTAACAGATTAGAGGATTATGATCTTTGGCACAATAGATTTGGACACATAAAATATGATGACCTTACAAGATTGAGTTCCCAAGAGATAGTTAAAGGCTTACCAAAAATTAAAAATTCTTTTAATCCTGTATGTGGACCTTGTCAAGAAGGAAAAATAAGTAACTCCCCACATAAGAAAGTTAAAGATGTCCTCACCATTAAGCCCCTAGAACTTATCCACATGGACCTCATGGGTCCTTATACAACTGTTAGTTTATTTGGAAACTCATAAATCCTAGTTATAGTAGACGACTATACGAGATATACATGGGTAGCTTTTATGAAGCATAAATCAGAAACCTTCAATGAATTCTTAAAAATTCCTTTTGAAAATTGAGAATGAGAAAGATATCCAAGTATGTCGTATTAGGAGTGATAGAGGTGGAGAGTTTAAGGATTCTAGAATTTCTGAGTATTGTGTATCTAATGGCTATAAACATGAGTTTAGCGCTCCCAAAACCCCGCAACAGAATGGTATAACTGAACGTAAGAATAGGACTTTACAAGAAATGGCCAGGGTTATGTTACATTCTAAGAATCTCAATAGATATTTTTGGGTAGAAGCTGTCCAAATCGTGTGTCACATTATCAATCGTATCTACCTCAGAAAAAAATTCCAAAGAAACATCTTATGAGTTATGGTTCCACAAAAAGCCTAATCTAAAATACTTTAAAACCTTCGGTAGTATCTGCTACATCTACAAAGATAGAGAGCATCTTTCAAAATTTGATACCCGAGGAGAAAAGGGAATTTTTCTTGGCTATTCCCAAAATAGTAGGGCTTTACGCATTTTTAATAATAGAACCAAAACTATTATAGAATCAATTAATGTAATTGTAGATGACACAAGTGTTAGGAGTAGTGACAGTCAACCAGTTGCATTTGATAAGGATAATCATGTTTTACCCCCTGATCCTCAAGATGATACTGTTTCACTGCCACATGAGGATCCCTATGTACCCACTTGGGTTTCTAAAGATCATCCCATTAAAACCATTATTGGTAACCGCTCGGAACCGGTTCGAACTAGATCACAACTTTGGCAAGTGGCACAATATTCTTGTTTTGTTTCCCTTGAGGAACCTAAAAATGTTAATGATGCCCTTAATGACTCATTTTGGATAAATGCTATGCAAGAATAGCTAATCCAATTTAAGAGTCACGATGTTTGGAATCTGGTTCCTAGACCTAAAGATTCAAAGGTTATTGGCACAAGATGGATTTTAAAAATAAAATTGATGAAAATGGGGAGGTCATTAGAAATAAGGCTAGGTTGGTTGCACAAGGCTACTCTCAGATTGAGGGAATTGATTTTGACGAAACCTTTGCACCTGTTACTCGTCTAGAATTAATTTGTCTCCTTTTAGCAATTTCGTGTTATATGCATCTCAAGTTATTCCAAATGGATGTTAAATCCGCTTTTCTAAATGGAATTTTGTCTGAAGAAGTTTACGTAGAACAACCTAAAGGATTTGTTGATCATGTACACCCGGACCACGTCTTTAACTTAAGAAAGCTTTATACGGTTTGAAACAACTCCTAGAGCTTGGTATGAGAGATTATCGACCTTCTTAGTGTCTCACAATTTTGTCCGCGGCGAAAATGATCAAACATTATTTGTTAGAAAAGAAAATCAACATGTCTTAATCGCGCAAGTATATATGGCTGATATTATTTTCGGTTCCACCTGTCCTAAACAAGTAAAGAATTTTTTTGATATCATGCATACCAAATTTCAGATGTCTTTAATGGGTGAACTACAATATTTTTTCGGTTTACAAGTAAAATAATGTAGTGATGGTCTTTTTATATCTCAATCCAAGTATGCTGCAGACTTAGTTAAAAAATTCGGCTTAGATAATGCTAAACCTTCTGGAACCCCCATAAGTACTTCAACTAAAGTATCCAAGGATGATAATGGGAAAAATGTAGATCCCACTCTTTATAGAAGTATGATAGGGAGTTTGTTGTATCTCCCTGCATCTCGACCTGATATATCTTTTGTCGTGTGTATCTGTGATAGATATCAAAGTAACCCTAAAGAATCTCACTTATTAAGTGTAAAAAGGATTATTAAATATGTTAAGGGTACTCTAAAACTTGGTATATCGGACACAAAAGATACAACTAGTTCGATTGTTAGATATACCAATGTCGGCTGGGCCGATTGTTCTGATGACAATAAGAGCACTTCTGGTGCTTGCTACTCTGTAGGCAATAATCTTGTTGATTGGTCATGTAAGAAATAGAATTGCATTTCATTATCTAGTGCTGAATCAGAATATATAGAAATTGGTAGTTGTTGTGCTCAATTACTATAGATTAAACAAATACTTAGTGATTATGGTCTCACAGAAAAATAATTAACCATATTTTGTGATAATCAAAGTGCTATTAATATTTCTAAAAATCCTGTTTTGCACTCACGAACTAAGGAGATTAAGATTAGACATCACTTTATCTGTGACCTTGTTGAATCCAAAGACTTCCTTATTGAATAACTGAACACTCAAAAACAGCTCGCAGATCTCATTACAAAACCATTAGATAACATTCGTTTTGAGTATTTGCGTACTGCTATAGGCATAATTACTCTCAATTAATCTCTATATTTTTTTATTTATACCCCTTGTATATTTGAGAAAAATTGGGGGAGAAAATCTTGAGTATTGCTTAGCTTTTTTACCATTTATTCCTATTCTAACTCAACTAATATGCCAAATTTGATGTTTATCTTTTTACAGGCATTTCAGACATTTCAGCCCTTTATACATCTTGTTTATACTTTGTAGGGTATTGGTCTGTATGTAGTTGAGTACTGTATTTTTTTATTTTATTTTCGATTCTAGGATTGGAAAGGGTAGTTAGAATTTTTTAATAAGACACATAGGATTTATTTTTATTTTTGACCCAAGAGTACATAATACTCAAGGGAATTTTATCTCTAATATCCAAAGGGGGAGATTGAGAACACACTATATATTGACTCACTTGAGTCTACATATATAGGAATCCCAACTAGTTTGGATATATAGACAAAATAAGTTAGTATAGTTTGAGAACTCCATCTCCTCAAAGGTACATGCTATAAGAAGAAATTCAGCCCAAGAGAATCTTCAAAGAGAAGTTAATTCTAACTCTAAAACCACAAATAGGACACTTGCACATCAGCCTACATATTACCTATGTGCTTGAATGGTTTATCATCACTTGAAATCTCTTTAAAACCAATTTATTTCAAAATAAATCACTTTATATGATTTTAAACAATTTTTAAATGATTTTTGAATTAATTAAATATTGATTTTAAAAGTTTTGTGGGTATAAATTGGATTTCAAAAAATTGTTTTTTATGCTGATTGTTTGGTTGGGTAGAATCCAAAAGCGCTAGTGACTTCGAGGTGTGCTTTGTAATTAGTTTCATACGTGTATCTCAGCTTCATCCTGTGCGTACACGTGTTGGTTTCGAAGCGGCTGGATTTGTGTTTTCTTATACTCACATTTTGCATATTCAATCTCAGCCCTTGGATTATTTTAATCAACTTACTGCATGCGGTCGTTTTCAATCCTTGTGATCCTAGGCTTACCCAATCAGTGACCTTATAACCCACCGCCTGAGTTATACCGTTGGATCAAAGTCAATCCATGTAAACTTGATCTCAGTCGTTGGATTGATGCTGATGTTCTCGATTCCTCTTCGCTTGGTATAAAAGGAGACCAAGTCTCAGCAATTTGAGACTTTTAACCATTCGTTAAACCTGAGAAAAAAGAGAGAGTAGTGAGAATAGAAAGAAGGGAGAAGAGAGAAGAGAGAAGAAAAAAAGAGAGAGAGAGAGAGTGGAAACCCTAGTTTCTTCGTAAGATCCAATCCTCTGTGAGATTTCTCCCTAACCAAACATCAAAACCTAAAAGTCCCATACATCAGAAAACCCACCTTTTGAGAGTTAGATCTTTATAGGGTTTCTGTGTTGTTGGTTTTGTGTTCTTCGTTTGAAGACCTCTTCAAAATACATTGATTCTCTCAGAACTCATCTCTAAGGAAGATTTAAGTTTCATTATTGAAACCGAGTCTTTCTAAAAGAGAACATCTCATGTATATTTTTTGTTTTCTTAGATCTATTTTGTTTCAACAAGTTTTTGAAATAAAAGACCTCTGTTTTAAAAAATAAGATTCGAGATCTAGTGAGTTGTGTGTTTCTGAGTTTTATTTCATATTTCATGAAATACTAGTGTTCAAAAATAAAAGAAGCACAAAAGAATTCGTACTAAAGTTTTTAGGAGTAAAGATCTGAAAATAAGTTTTATATATCAAAACTTGTTGAACCAGTACTTGCATGTTAAGTCTGAATCTGATTTGATAAAGTAGACTTCTAGTCTAGTTGCATCTGCAATTTAAGGTTAACAATTTCAAAAATATTTTCAAAATCCAAAAATTGTATAAGACCTTGAACCGTCTTCCGATCAAGGTATCCTTGAGATATGTGGTTATATTAAAGATCAAGAAGTCTTTGATTGAGAAATCAAGATTCAGAAATAACTTTCATATTAGAACTGTTGTAATTTATTTGGAAAGTTTGTATAAATCTTGAGAGGGTGAGTTGCATGTTTGCATGTAGTAACACATCACAAATACTATCTCACACGAACACTTAGACACTGTAGTTCTGTTTGGGAATCTTGTACTTGAAAGAGTTGTTGGAATCTTAATCCAAAGAGATGGAAATCAAGGAAAAGACAAAGAAGCAGTAAGAAAGGATCAAGTTCCAAGTCAGAATACATTTGGAGTGAATAATCTCGTATAGGTACATTCTGAACTTAGGTTAGGATCTTTGTGGTTTCCTTAAGTGTTGTAACCTAATTTTTATTCTAGTGGATTTTTTGTTTTGCTTCGTAGAGGGCCGTGGATGTTCCCCTTGTTTAAGGGTTTTACCACGTTAAAAATTCCTGTGTCTATTTCTGTGAATGTTCTTAATTTTTATTGTGATTGAGACTGCATGGTAAAGATAGTAGATGTTTATTAAAAATAAACTTAAGGTAATCAACTATCGAATTTAATCCATACATCTTGTGTTTTTTTTAAAAAGAGTTTTGCCCAATAAGTTTGTTCGGAGTTTACTCAACTTGAAACTATTTGTTATTAATCTAGTAAACAAAAGACTTTTAGTATTAAGGTTATTTTTCAGTAATCTCTAGGTCTCTCTCCTTCTTTCTGTATCACACTAAGCAATTGTTCCACCCTTTTCACAGGTTTTGCTTCAAAATAAAAGTTGCTAATAAATAGCTCGGCCAGCTGTCTGAAGCTAGAAATTTGTCCCCGAGGAAGACTATTATACCAAGTTTGGGCAGATTTAGTAATGGTTCCAGAAAATGCTCTACACCTCATTTCGTCGGGGATGGCATAAATGTTAGCAGATGCTTGATATTGTTCTATGTGGAGAACTCGACCAGTTTTTCCATTATATTTGGGTGTTACTACTAGAGCCTTAAACTTTGCTGAAGTAGGGAAATCCACAATTACCTATACAAATGGAGACCCTTTTACAAAACCTCTTTGCAGTGGGTTTTTGTCCTTCGCCATTTCTCTTAATCTATCTGTGGCCATCCCCGATCCTCGCGGCGGGCGGGGGCATGATGGAGGATCCTAGGTCCTACGCGTCCCTCTCGGGAGCGATTCGGCCGACATTATTTGGGTGAGGTGAAAAATGTAGAGAGATAGAGTCGCCACTCTATTTTACTCAAAACAGAGAAAAGAAAGGGAGCCATCCCGAAGGATAGCATCCGAAGACATACTGATACATACGAAACCAAAATGATTCAAAAAGGGTTCGGAGGCTAAGTTACGAAATGGGAAGGTGTTAGGCACCCATTCCGCCCTTACGGTATCTCATGGGTTTTTGCTATTTTCCTATATTTTCCCCGTGATATGTGTGCATGTGTATATATAATGGAGATAGGAGTCATCGACTTGTACCATGGAAGAGGTAAAGAGAGTCATCCGTAGGAGGGTATACAAATATTAGAAAATAAGATTTAGACGATTATCCTTACGTTGATCGTTACGATGGAACGACAACGTATGTGGAATAATACGCCACTAAGAACAAATATATGTATATATATGTAATCTAGGAGAATTGAATTTATAGAGAATAGGAGATTTAAAGAAAAAGTAAAAATAGGATTCGAATCTCAGATTTTACCCCGAGACGCCTACGTAGTCTATAGAGGCATTAAAGTCCACATAGTTCGCATGCAAAACGAGGGGTGGGGTTTATCCCATAAATCCAACGGGGGACTTCTCTTATTTGTGTGTGTGTGAGTGTGTACAAAAAGTGTTTTAGTTGTGAGAAAAGTGTAAGAAAAGTGTGAGAATTCTCGTTTGGAGTTTATGAGCAAACCCTATTTTTCTTGTTTTTTGATTTTTTATTTGTATGAAAATAAGAGATGTGCAATAATACTAAATAAAAAGTATATTAGGATATGTGAGATGAGAGAATAAAAGTGCTAAGTAATAAAACAAGTTAATGCGATTTTATGAGAATTTAAGGAGAGAATTGAGAAAATTGGACCTTCTTGAAGATCTTGAGCTTGATCTTGAATGTTGGAGAGCAACCCTTGCACTTGGATGATGATGGAGAGTGGTTAATTCACCAAGTTTGATGAAAAGGATGATGAAAGGTGAAGGTTGGAAAGGGATTTGGATGTGGAAATCGCGCTGACTTCGAGAGAGGTTTTCTGGATTTGCTGAGAGTGATATGTTTCTGATCTGGGCCTCCCTTGCAATGAGGTCAAGGCCTCCTTTTTATAGGCCCATGACATTGCCGATCGGCATAGCCTTGTTCCTGCCAATCGGCAGGTGCGTTTAGGCACACTGTCGATAGGCAGGGTCTGGGACCTACGGTTTGGCAGTGTCTTTCAGGACTTTTCGAAAAATTGGTCACAGAGCGCAAACCGTTGATCCGAATTGCGCACGGGGTGGACCATTGGAAATGTAATTTAGAGACCTTCAAAAGTCCTTTGGACCGCTCCCGGGTTCGAGAGTTGACTTTGGGTCAAATATGGCTCAGAAGCATTCGTCGGTCCATTAGACGGGGAATCGTCGGACGCAAACGGATTGTTCGTCCGCATGGTAAGTCCGAATCGCGCACGGGGCGGACCGTTGGAAAGGTTAGGAGATATACTTCGACATTCCAAATAGTTTGATCCCTTTCGTGGAGTCGACTTTGGTCAACCGAACCCTGGAAGCATTGGGTGACTGATAAGAAGGTTTTTGGGTATAGTCGTTGTCTTCAAAAGCCACTCTCAAAATTTCCTTGAGTACCTACAAAACTTGTCTAAAAATAACTCGTATTGCGGTAAGTACGGGTATCAATCCAACTTTCAAGGTGAAACAATAAATGTGAAAACGTGCAATTCTATTTTTTTATGAAAATCTTTTTTTTTCTTTTTTTTTAAACAATTTCAAGGGAAAAATTTATTAATAAATGCTAACATTTATAAAATGACTAAATAATAAAAAAAATGTGCAACCGAGTGTGAAATAATGTGAGAAAGTCAAGAGATAGGATTACACTGCATTTTTAATTATTTTAATTTCTCAATTTATTAATTTGAAATATTTTGAGATAATATTAAATTAATAATCTAACTCTCGTTAAAATTATAAATTTAATAGAATCTTTTTCAGAAAATTAATTTAAAAATGTCACACGATGAAAAATTAGGACTACACTATTTTCAGAAAATTACCCGCTAGGGTCAATTTAACGAAAACAATATCAATCCTCAAATTTCAACACCAAATTAATATTCAAATATCGAAAAAACCTATCTCTAGTTCGATTCCTAAATTTAAACATTAATTTGTTCAATTAATTTGCCAACTCTCGTTACATAAATTAATTGGTGACACTTAAAATTAACTTACCTAGAAATATAAAATTAATGAAACCAATTAATTAAAGTAGCATCATACGCAGTGCATCCCACCCCTTGAATGGGGTGTTTAGCCAAAAATTCTCACGTGTGCATAAACAACAATAAATAATATGTCAAGAAGGAAATAAATTGAAAAGAGAATGTAGAAGTACAATACGTAATTTTTTCCACAAATTTGTCTTGAAATGCGCCTTGACATGCGTCCAACTTCTTCACAATTTTCAGCACTTGATTACAAAAAGAAGACTAAAAACTAAACCTAAAAATTATTCTAAAGCTAAACTAATTTTTTTTGTATTTTTCTGGAATTTTTTATGTACCTACTATGTACATATTATACATTGTCCCTCTCTCTCTGCGTTTCCTTTTTCTATTCTGATGAGAGTTCAACTTTATATGTGTTGCTCCTTTCTTTTGATTGACCCACGATGCTTTGCTTGGATTGTTGGATGAGAGATTTAAGGGATTTGAATGGGTTGAAGATGGCATGGGATAAGATCCCGATTTTGTTGGGATTTGAATGGGTTGAGATAATGTTTTGGAGTAGGGGCGGAATGGGTCAGCAGGTTCGGGTTTGACGGAGTGTATAGCGTCGGCGGGGTCAAAGGTAGGGGCTACCGGCGATGGGGGTTAAGACCGAGGTGGCCGCGGCTGGGCAAGGCGAGGGTAGAGTTGTCGCCGACGGTAGGTTAAAATAGGGGTTGGATCGAGGTCGGATCTGGGATGAGGTCGTCGGGCAGATGGTCAGAGGGACAGGTGGCTAGGGCGCTGCCGCGGTTGGGTCGCGAGGGAAGGAGGCAGGCTGACACGGGTCTCGGGTAAACCCGTTTGGGTCGCGGCTGCGACAGAGGTGGATGATTCGGGCGGTCTCCGGCGGCGGGGGCTACAGCTGGCCGGAGTTGAAGGTGGTCATGGTGTTGGTTACCACGGGTAGGGGTAGGAGGTTCGTGGGTTTTCCGGTTAAGGGGTTAGCAGGTATGGTGAGCTGGGGTTTATGGAGATGGGTAAAGGGTTAAAGCTTTTGGTTATGGAGGGAGGTAAAATGAGAGAGCAGGATGTGATTTGGGGAAGAAGATGAAAGGAGGGTTTGGGTGTGTGAGGGTGTAGGAATTTAGGTGAGGGTGAAGGTGTAGGAAAATAGGGTGTGTGGGGGGTAATTGGGTGTTAGGTTTTAGTGTGTGTTTAATTTAGACCCTTAAAAGTAAAGACTCAACTAAAAATAAATAAATAAATAAAATAAATCTAACTAAAAATAAAACAAATTAAAAACAATAAAAATAAAAATATCAAAACTAAAAAAAATAAAATACTAAGCTTATATAAAAACTTAAATTAAACAAAAGAAATAAAAACTTAAAATCTAAATGAAAACTAAAGTCCTAAAAAATATAAAATATAATAAACTAAAAACAAACTCCTAAAAATTAATCTTAATAAAATAAGATAAACAAAAATAAAAACTAAAACTAAAAACTAATAAAATCAAAAATCAAAATCAAAATAAATAAATAGAAAAATAGAAAATAAATCCTAGAAAATTTTACATAAATCTAAAATAAATCCTAAAAATAGAATGATTCAAAATAAAAATCTAAAAAATTAATAAAGGTACAAACTAAACACACACCGGGCTCGGGGAATGGATTGGGCTCGATCTGGGCTAGGTTAAGGTTACAGGACTGTTTCGGGGAATCGAATCACATCGAGAGAAGCTCAGGATGGATTTCAGACTACACGGTCTCCTTTGATTTCTTCGATGCACGCTTTTGATCGCTATTGAGTTACAATTGTACTGATTTAGCATTATTTGTACCACAACTGCGTATTGACCTGGAAAATAAATAAATACGAACAAAAGGCCATTTTTATTAAAAACGAGCGATTAAAATGTATCTATTCGGGGCATAAAATAGACACTTTTGGGTGCTTCTCACACCACCCCCAAACAGAACATTGCTAGTCCTCGAGCAAAAATTAGAGAGAAAATAGAGATAAGTAACCATAAGTGTGCCACTTTCACAGACACTGGCGATTGCACTTAGCATGTGCAACAAGCCGTTAAACCTATAGGTTGCCCTACAGGATGAGTGGTGTCTCGTGAGGGTTTGCAGTGAATGTACCCACAAAATTCAAAAACTTATTTGAATGCAATTTTTGATTTGATGATGAAATGCTATGCAACCCAACTTTAAAAGGACATCAAGGAACACCATATTCAAAAATAAGATATGAATTTACTTAATACCAAAAAACGTAATCCTTCCTAAAACTCAACATGTGCAGTGTGACGTAATCTTGAGTATCATTAGAGTAATTCTAAGATCGCCTTTATAGAATCAACGATTTGACTTCAATTCTCACTGGATATCTCTCTCCGAATCGAACTCTCTGAGAATTGGGTAAATGTATCTCTCTAGTGTGTGAGGAAGTGAGTAACTGTAAGCTAGTTCAAACGTCTCACACACTTTATAAGAAAGGACGGATACATGAAAAAAATTATGATCTCATGAAGGAATTCTAACCACTATGTAGGGAATGTCGAGTTATTCACCATATAATCTTCTCGTTTGCCCGAACACATTACCAAGGGTGAAAATGTGGTTTATGAATGGTATGAGGGGATAATGAATTGAAGAAGATGAATGATAGGGTTTTTGAGAAGAGTGTGAAACACTTTGACGACTATTATCTTCATCATTTGAACTTATGATCGCATGCTTTTCTTTTTCTTCTTTTCTATTTTTATTTTCTTTCTTTATTTTTTTTTTTGCGATGCATATTTCTTTTCATAACACAAATGAAGACAATTGACATGAGAATTTTGCAAACACTCTTTTTCTCAAAAACGATGGCAATGATGGATGGTATTTGGGACATATGGATAAGGGTAGTATGAAAAATGATAATGGGTGAATGATAATGTGATAGGGAAAATGGTAAGTGTATGGCAAAATCGGTTTAGTGCTCGGGACAAACTACAAGATACATATTTCTTACAACTCAAAAATAATGTCACTCTCAGTGATTATGCCAAAAGTGAAAAATAATGAGATCATGCAACGACTAAATGTAGTACCCAAAGAAAGTTGAGCTATCTTGTGAATCGGAGATACGTAAAAACCCTCAAAAAGGTGAAAAGCTCAAATCTCACGGGTTTAAGTCTCTACTAGTGATCTTTTAAGGCTTTCTTAAGAATATATTTACTCTTCAACTTTTGATTGTAAACGTGATAGTGCAAAATTGCCGAGTTTAGGAATTCATGGTGCAAATACGCTTTAAGAGGTATTAATAATTTAATGATAAAAAGTTTAATTTTTGGGTTCGAACACGGGTATTCCGAGATTTCTAAAAGAGGGATGACAGACAAATCATGTCATAAAAATTTATTTTTAACTGCACAAAAAGTTTAAAATCACTTGTTTCTGAAATTTTTCAAAAGAGGTACGATTTTGATAAATTTCCCACCCCCAAACAAAAGAGAACATATTCCTCAATGTTTCAAACCGCATATAAAAATGAAAAGCACAAGGGAGGAAAGATAGTACCATAATGAACCACTAGTGAAACTGTACCGCACTCTGTAGCTTAGATGAAACCTGAAGAACTGATATGATACAAAAAGACGTACAAGTCTATAAAGTATGTGAAAATCATTGGGTGGTGTGAAACACCACCCCCAAACAGGATAAGACTCATACTCAGAAACAATGAATGATGGGTTGCCTCCCGGTAGCACTAAGTTTAATGTCTTCAGCTAGACCGAACCAGTCTCACCCTAAGGATAGGAACTAGGAAAGCACGGGTGGCAGAAAAAATAGGGTGATGAGAATCACCCCCAAACAAGACTGAAGTGTCAGTCTTGTTGGATAAAGGCAAAAATGGGTCAATGCACCTGTATAGCAAAGTGCATCACTCGATGCAAAGCATCGGTGGACCAGGGGTGGGTGGGTAGGAGGGTACATGGACGAAGGGTAAAGGTGAGGGTGAATAGGCACCGGTCACGGGCCTTATTGAGCGTAAATGTGAGGGCAACAAGGGACCTATAAGTATGGTGCTCAAGTTGGTGGGGGAGGCAAAATGGTTTGAAAATAATAATGGGGTGGGCCTCAAAGAAAGTGCACGACCGTTCTATAAATGGACGACGGTAACAGTCGCGCCGTGACACACCAGGGAGCGGTAGATGAAAAAATTCAACACCACAAGGAAGTGGTGTGCATAGGGTAACACGCTCGGTGTCACAAAGGATAAGAGTAGCACAAATACTTTCATAGATAGTGGTGTCGATGAAAAGTGCACAAATGGGATCGTGGAGCACTAGGGTGGAGGGTGGGTAGAGGTGATGACCTAAATGCTTAGATGTGAAAAGGGAACGTATAATAGCAAGGTCCGAATCAAGTGGTGGGGTGGTAGGAATAGTGTGTGGGTCGGGTGGGATAAGGTGTGGGGGAAGATGATCTAACTCACGAGTGGGAGAGACACACTCCTTATAAGGCGCGGAGTGACCCTCAAGGGCACTCGTAGGAGGAAGTGTGGAAATAAACGAGAGAGGGATCAACTTAGCCACCTCGACGTCACCATCCGAGGTGGTGAAAGGGTCTAACGAGGCTTTAAGATCCGAGATAGATGAATCTACATCAATATTCGACTCAAAGGGAGCCAAATATAATGGGGTAGGATCCATATCAAGAGAGGTGGGGACCATATCTGATGCTATGATGGGACATTAGTGAGCACTCGTAGTCGGAGCTAACCTAAAAGATAGTGGCATGTCAGAGACATATGCAATTGGGGCATAAGGTAAAAGCTCGGGCGTAATAAAGGATTCGGTGGAAGCGGAAAGGTGAAACTCAATGGTAGGTTTGAAAGGATAAGATGGTGTGGGGTCAGTCTCACAAAAAGTGGATATGTCAACACAATTGTCAACTTGGGGCTCGGACCACGGGGTGGTCTCAACTTCAAGATTCTCAGGAGGATAGGGTTGGTCACACTCAAAATCAGTGTCATAAGACGACACATCATCGTCCCACGCGGGGTCAATAATGGATTGACTTGGGGTGAAATCCGACTCGTTTGCACACTCAAATGCAGTAAACCTGTGTTCAAGCCGTTGAAGGCTTCATTTTGAGAGTGAAGAGTGTTCGCGAACTTGTGTAAAAGACTTTCGAGAGCGGATGTGCAAGGTGGTGGTGAAGTGGTGGAGGGTGGCGGCGGTGGTAGAGGTGGACACAAATTGCTATGGATAGGACTATACGGAGAATACTCGAATGAAGTGTGTGGAGTGGGTCCAAGTTCATCATACACGAAAGGAGTGCCTTCGTGATGGACAAATGGTTGAGGCTCATGGGGGCGTAGTGAGAGAACTAATCGTGAATGGGTGCACAAGGTGGCGATGACGACTGTTGGAAACCATAAGGATCCACAACATGACGTTGGGATTCATATTGCATGGAAGGGTGATCAGGCCGCCATGAATAGCTTGGGTATACATACCCCTCGGCATTGGATATGTCGTGAGAATACGATGAGGGTGGTTCCAAAACAGTGTCATAGGGACACACATGCTCCATGGTGGGGTCAGATGGAGAGAATATAAATGGACACTCATGGGACAAATGGTACACCAGAAAGAAGTGTGTGCACGACGAAGCATGGGATGGGTTTACACTCGGCACCGAAGGCGGTGGAGTAGGAGATGTGTGCGTGGACGACACATGAGTATCAATAATGGGTGTTTGAGAGTTAAAGCCATGAATTAATGAATAGAGGTTCGAATCGGGCTTAACATCAAACAATGGGAAATGACCAAAGTACTCCCGTAAAAGACGTTCTTCGGCCATGAGGTGAGAAATATTTTTTGGGTTTTTAAATATTTTTCAAAAGAAAAGAAAATGTTTTTATGATTTTTGAAAATAAGAAAAGGAAAATCTTTTTGGTATTATAAAAGAAAATCTTTTTGGGATTTTTGAAAATATTTTTTAAAAAAAGGAAATTATTTTGGGATTTTTCGAAAAAGGGGAGAAAATGGACTCTTCATTTGGGCGAACTAACGAAAATCGACTACCTAAAGAATGGAATTGGACACACATGAGTTAATAAAAAATCCTAACGAGCACGTAGCCAATTATTATCTTCAAAATTAGTGAGAGGGGCAGTCAAATTTTAATTAAGTCCCCGGGCGACAAAATTCACGGAAGTTATCTTTGTGATCGCCTGTTGTAAAAATGTGCTCCTACGGGGCTAGCTAGTTGATTGATTTTAAATTTAATAATAGCCAGGGTAGCACACAATGGATAAGCGAGTGAGTCGGGTGATGAAATCCTTTCTCGTTTCAAGGACCGGGTCCAGGTCTTAGGTAAATTAATTCATCAAACAATTCAATTTAAGTGCGATGCAGAAATTAAAAGCACACAGGAGCAATTAATCACATAAAAAATGAACTCGCTGACAGGAGATTCGCGAGTGATAAAGAACTGTACCTCCCACGATTTTTACACACGTGGGGTGAAGACCGAGCTGAGCCGATCGGGGGGAGATCTCGCCTATCTCAGTCGTCCCCGGGAGTCCTACTGACCCAAAGTAGAGAGGCTTAAAAAATCCTCGTCGTTGGACGCCCTCTCTCTACTCTGTTCGATTTTCCTTTTCGCTTTTTTTTAATGAATAATTATAACAAAAAATCGGTGTCAAAATGCACCAAAATAAATACCAAGCTTTAAAAATCCTATACAACCTGTCTAATGAGGAGGGAGGAGGAAGAACTACAGTAAAAAAAGATAAATAAAATTACAAGTCTTCAATCATGTCTCCACGTCAAGAAAGCGGCAACAGCGCTATTTGATAAGAAGGTTTTTGGGTATAGTCGTTGTCTTCAAAAGCCACTTTCAAAATTCCCTTGAGTACCTACAAAACTTATCTAAAAATAACTCGTATTGCGGTAAGTACGGGTATCAATCCAACTTTCAAGGTGAAACAATAAATGTGAAAACGTGCAGTTCAATTTTTTTATGAAAATCTTTTTTTTTTCTTTTTTTTTAAAAAAATGTCAAGGGAAAATTTACTAATAAATGCTAAAAATTATAAAATGACTAAATAATAAAAAAATGTGCAACCGAGTGTGAAATAATGTGAGAAAGTCAAGAGATGGGATTACACTGCATTTTCAATTATTTTAATTTCTTAATTTATTAATTTGAAATATTTCGAGATAATATTAAATCAATAATCTAACTCTCGTTAAAATTATAAATTTAATAGAATCTTTTTCAGAAAATTAATTTAAAAATGTCACACGATGAAAAATTAGGACTACACTATTTTCAAAAAATTACCCGCTAGGGTCAATTTAATGAAAACAATATCAATCCTCAAATTTCAACATCGAATTAATATTCAAATATCGAAAAAACCTATCTCTAGTTCGATTCCTAAATTTAAACATTAATTTGTTCAATTAATTTACTAACTCTCGTTACATAAACTAATTGGTGACACTTAAAATTAATTTACCTAAAAATATAAAATTAATGAAACCAATTAATTAAAGTAACATCATACGTAGTGCATCCCACCCCTTGAACGGGGTGCTTAGCCAAACATTCTCATGTGTGCATAAACAACAATAAATAATATGTCAAGAAGAAAATAAATTGAAAAGAGAATGTAGAAATACAATACGCAATTTTTTTCACAAATTTGTCTTGAAATGCGTCCAACTTCTTCACAATTTTCAGCACTTGATTACAAAAAAGAAGACTAAAAACTAAACCTAAAAATTATTCTAAAGCTAAACTAATTTTTTTTGTATTTTTCTGGAATTTTCTATGTACATATTATACATTCTCTCTCTCTCTTTCTCCGAGTCTCCTTTTTCTATTCTGATGAGAGTCCCACTTTATATGTGATGCACCTTTCTTTTGATTGACCCATGATGCTTTGCTTGGATTGTTGGATGAGAGATTTAAGGGATTTGAATGGGTTGAAGATGGCATGGGATAAGATCCCAATTTTGTTAGGATTTGAATGGATTGAGATAATGTTTTGGAGTAGGGGCGGAATGGGTCAGCAGGTTCGAGTTTGACGGAGTGTATGGCACTGGCGGGTTCAGAGGTAGGGGCTGCCGGTGATGGGGGTTAAGATCGAGGTGGTCGCGGCTGGGCAAGGCGAGGGTAAAGTTGCCGCCGACGGTCGGTTGAAATAGGGGTTGGATCGAGGTCGGATCTGGGATGAGGTCGTCGGGAAGATGGTCAGAGGGACGGGTGGCTAGGGCGCTGCCGCGGTTGGGTCGCGAGGGAAGGAGGCAGGCTGACACGGGTCTCGGGTAAACCCGTTTGGGTCGCGACTGCGGCAGAGATGGCCGGTTCGGGCGGTCTCCGGCTGCGGGGGCTGCAGCTGGCCGGAGTTGAAGGTGGTCATGGTGTTGGTTACCCCGGGTAGGGGTAGGAGGTTCGTGGGTTTTCCGGCTAAGAGGTTAGCAGGTATGGTGAGCTGGGGTTTATGGAGATGGGTAAAGGGTTAAAGCTTTTGGTTATGGAGGGATGTAAGATGAGAGAGAAGGATGTGATTTGGGGAAAAATATGAAAGGAGGGTTTAGGTGTATGAGGGTGTAGGAATTTAGGTGAGGGTGAAGGTGTAGGAAAATAGGGTGTGTGTGGGGTAATTGGGTGTTAGGTTTTAGTGTGTGTTTAATTTAGACCCTTAAAAGTAAAGACTCAACTAAAAATAAATAAATAAATAAAATAAATCTAACTAAAAATAAAACAAACTAAAAACAATAAAAATAAAAATATAAAAACTAAAATAAAATAAAATACTAAGCTTATATAAAAACTAAAATAAAACAAAAGAAATAAAAACTTAAAATCTAAATGAAAACTAAAGTCCTAAAAAATATAAAATATAATAAACTAAAAACAAACTCCTAAAAACTAATCTTAATAAAATAAGATAAACAAAAATAAAAACTAAAACTAAAAACTAATAAAATAAAAAATCAAAATAAAAATAAATAAATAGAAAAATAGAAAATAAATCTTAAAAATATTAAATAAATCTAAAATAAATCCTAAAAATAGAATGACTCAAAATAAAAATCTAAAAAATTAATAAAGGTACAAACTAAACACACACCAGGCTCGGAGAATGGACTGGGCTCGATCTGGGCTAGGTTAAGGTTACGGGACTGTTTCGGGGCATCGGATCACATCGGTACAAGCTCAGAATGGATTTCAGACTACACGGTCTCCTTTGATTTATTCGATGCACGCTGTTGACCGCTATTGAGTTGAAATTGTACTGATTTAGCATTATTTGTACTGCAACTGCGTATTGACCTGAGAAATAAATAAATACGAACATAAGGCCATTTTTATTAAAAACGAGCGACTAAAATGCATCTATTCGGGGCATAAAATAGACACTTTTGGGTATTTATCAGTGACCTCTTAGAGCAAAATGGATCATTCGTCCGTACCGTAAGTCAGAATCGCGCACGGAGCAGACCGTTGGAAAAGGGTTTGAGTGCCCTTTGAAGATTCATTCAGTCTCGATCGAGCTGAAGACTTTGAATTTTGGTCAAACGGAGCCTGGGAGTGACCGATGGCCTTTTAGTCCAGTACCTGGGGTATGACTTGGGTTTGTAGTGATGAAGGGAGGTGCTAGGGACCTAAGGAGAGTTTAAGGGGTAAAAGAATGGGGTGTCTACATAGCCCCTCGACGGGTGAGTTTGGAACAAACGATAGCCGTCGAATAGACACCGCATGATGCTTTTGAGGGAGGATGACCAATTCAGAGGGTCGAGGCCAATTCTGAGGGCCTAAGGAGGGATGATGATCGATTCGTAGGGTCGAGGCCAATTTTGAGGGCCTGAGAGGGGAATACTAGTGGTGGTTTGAAGAAAAAGTTTAGGTCAATTCCTAAGGAGGTGTTAGGGATGACCAATTCTGCGGGTCGAAGCCGATTCTGTGGGCTTAAGTTGAGATGACCAATTCTGCGGGTCGAAGCCAATTCTGAGGGTCTAAGGATGAGATGACCAATTCTGCGGATCGAAGTCGATTCTACGAGCTTAAGGATGAGATGATCAATTCTGCGGGTCGAAGTCAATTCTGAGGGCCTGAAGATGAGATGACCAATTCTGCGGGCTTAAGGATGAGATGATTAATTCTGCGGGTCCAAGCCAATTTTGAGGGCTGGAAGATGAGATGACCAATTCTGCGGGTCAAAGCCAATTCTGCGGGCTTAAAGGTGAGATGACCAAGTTAGCGTGTCGAAGCCAATTCTGCGGGCTTAAGAAGATGACCAATTATGTGGGTTGAAGCCAATTCTGTGGGCTTAAGTGGAGATGACCAATTCTGTGGGTCGAAGCCAATTCTGCTGGTCGAAACCAATTCTGCGGGCTTAAGGTGAGATGACCATTTCTGCGGGTCGAAGCCAATTCTGCGGGCTTAAGTAGAGATGACCAATTCTGCGGGTCGAAGCCAATTCTGTGGGCTTAAGGGTGAGATGACCAATTCTGCGGGCTTAAGGTGAGATGACCATTTCTGCGGGCTTAAGTAGAGATGTTCTTGGGGAACTCCACCGGGGAGATTTATCTTGTGGTTTTATTTTGGGTTGGGGAGCCGATTGCTGGGGAAATCTTTTGCATCCTCTGAAGGAATAGCCAAAATTCCACTAGGGAGGTGATTAGGTGGCCCAGGGTTTGGATGTATTGCTTGGGGAAAATTTAGACCTTTAGGGTATCGGGGGTGATCTTTAGAGATCCTCCGGGGACGTTGTCGGGAGAAGTTTTACTTGGTTTTTGGGAGTTTTGCTGGGGAAGTAGGGATTCCGCTTGAGGGAGTGCGAAATTTTCTTGGTGAAAATGTTCTAAATCCTTCCTGGGATTTTTAGGAATTTTTTGAGAATTTTTCAGGGCTTTCTAGTATTTTTTGGGAATTTTTGTACGAATTTTTAAGGGGGGTGCCGGTCAGCATGGTATGAGGGGTGCCATTCGGCAGTGGCACGGACTTTTGGATTGCCTCGAGAAGGTAATGAGACAGTGTCGATCGGTGGGTGGGGGTCAATGCCGATCAGCATGACCATTGGCATCCTATTTAAAGGGGCGAATTTCCTTCATTTTTCACAGCTTCTTGCTTTCTTTCTTTCTGCGATTTTCCTCTGCAAATCGTTCTAGCATTCCGATCTTTAAGAAATGGTCGCCTTTGTGAGCACTGCAGCGCATAGGGAATGGTTGACTATTGATGACTGGGCAAACGTGGAGTGGAGTGCCAGGGCGCCTCTTGCTTTGGGGAGTGAGAACTCCTTTGACTCATTCGAACCGGTTGCGGATGAACGGACCTTGCTACGGGAGTCATTGCATCATCACTCTTTGAGGGTGGTGAGACCTGGCGGTTATGTAAGTAACCCGACTTTTGGCATTCTTCTCTTTTCTTAGTGATTTTTCCTTCCTTTTTTGACAAGGTTTTTTTCTTTTGAGAGTCTAATATCTCTTTGAAGAACATGCATGCCCACGGGACGATGGGGCTTAAAGATGTTTGGGAGCATCTTCCACCTGTGGTGCGTTGGGTGGTATCCTCAGCGAGTTTTTGGAGGTTGGCGTCTGCGCTGGATGAGATACCTCATTCGACAGCGGTCCTATGCGCTTTGGGGGAGAGGTGGTGGGATACTACCCACACCTTCCATTTCCATTTTGGGGAGATGATCGTGACTCCCATAGACGTGCAGCAGCTGCTGGGGCTGGATTGTGACGGAGAGCAGATAGAGGTGGATCGCTCTCTGAGGTTGAGGTCGGAGGCGGTGCGGGCGGCACTTGGTGACGTATGGAGGATAGTTTTCGGGGATTCCATCCAGTTGTCCTTGCTGAAGGATGTTTTGCTGAGTAGGGAGGATGCGGAGGATGGGCTGCAGGTGAGGCAGATGGCCCGGTTGTTCATTTTGTTGGTTCTGGGAGGTTTCATGGTGGCGTTAAGCGGCGACGTCATCCATTTGTAGTTATTTCCGTATTTGAGGATGTTTTTGAACATCCCTCTCTATGATTGTGGGAGCCTGACTTTGGCGACCCTCTATTTTTCTTTGGATGCATTCAGCCGGTGCTACCGACAAACCTTTACTGGAGCCACGTATCTTCTTGAGGTATTTCTCAGTTTGCGCACTTTCCTTTCATGCATTCGTATTTTTCTTATATGTCTCTTTTTGATTGTGAATTCTTGTCTTTGGCAGACGTGGTTTTATGAGGTGATTGGGTGCAATACCCTGCTGATTTCCTTGAAGGACGAGACTATTGGGGACTTCTGCCGATTATATCGATGGCGCAAGGCTAATCTGCAATCGAAGGGATCTCTCTCTCTGGAGGCGGTGCGTAAGGTCTTGAATGGCCTGACCAATGGTAGGGTAAGACTCTTTCCTTTTCAGTCTTGATTTTTGCATGTTCTCATTCTGTATTGACTTATGCCTGCTGGGGATTTTCAGGTGACTTTTTACCCTTGGGGGACATCCATTCAGGATATGGGGGCGATCGGGGTGAATGCGCAGATGAGGCATTTGTTGGCACATGAGTTCAGTCATTCTTGGTATCTCGGGAAGCGGGTGGTTCGACAGATTGCGAAGGTGGAGGTGGTGGTGCCACCTGCGCAGCCTCCTATGTCTATGAGGCAGGAGCGGCTATTGCCGGAGGATGTGAGGATCGCGGTGATGATCGACGAGTCCTACCTGTTGTATACTGATACGGCTGCACCGTATGATTATATGGACTTTATGACGAGCTGGTTGATGGTTCCCAACATATATGATGCCTTGATTTTCCCTCCTGCGGGTTTGAGTTGGGCGGTGGGGTTTGCCCACAGTGGCGGTGGTCTGTCGGCGTCTGCGGTGGCGACGACTTCAGAGGTTCCCTTTGTTCGATTGCATACCCCTTTATACAACATTCGGCGGGTTGATGGAGGGATGGTCCCCATGTTACACCGTCCTCACGTGATGGATCCGGAGGAGTTGGGTTTGATAGAGGAGGTTCTTCGTCCTACGGTATACCTTCTTCCTCTTTTTGGTTCCTTTTCTGTATTGATCCCTTTTTTATACTAATTTTTACCTTCTTCTAGAAGCAAGTGAGGGTGTCGACCACTTGGCTGAGGGACATCAGAGATTGGATATCTTCAGCAACTGCCCATATTCTGGATGCAGTCCTGGCTCCTTATTGCTTGGTGCCGTCTGCTTCGTCCGGGGAGGACTCTAGCTCGGGTAGCGGTGGTGCATCGTCTCGCCGTAGGGGAAAGAGAGCGCGTCGCAGGGGTGGAAGCTCTTAGAGAGAGAGAGAAAATGTGGGTTCAGGCTGAGTTTCGTTATTTTTTTTTCCTTTTATTTCCTACAAAGTTTGATGTAACACAGAAGAATATATATATATATATGCAATGTAATGGGGTTTTTTATTATCTTTTGTTAATGGTGAATGCATGCACATGCGCTTTTTACTTTGCTGCTGAGATCGTAAAAAGAGATATTTTTGGGATTTTTGAAGGAAAGTTTTAAAAATGAGAAAATGTATAAGGGTGGAAGGGGATTTTTAAAATTCTGTTGAGAATATCAATTTATTTTTATGGGGCTTCTAATTTTGACAAAAGAGGAAAAAGAAATTTTTTCAAAAACAGGGGGTTGCCTGTCGGCAAGCCCCTTGTCCTGCCTATCGGCAGTCACAGTCCCATCAATTCAAAGCTTTGAATAGTGCCCTCTTCAGCCTTTTATACTTTGTGGGGTAGGATTCCCTTCGATTTTTGCAGGGATTATGTCCTTTGTGAGGGTTTTCAAGTGTAAAAATGGGCAAGGGTGGAGTGTTTTCATCACACCTTCACTTGTCTACTGTTTCTTAGTTTTGCAAGATGGCTCTCCCTGGTAGCATTGAATTTATTAAGTACCTAGAGGCCTTGGAAGCAATGCGCTCTTATAATGTTGACTAAGATGCTTTCAACATGCGTCGAGTCTCTTTGTGGCGCAATCGGCCCATTGAGTGGAACATACTGATGGCGGCGGTACAATTTTGGTACCCCGAAGACCATGTATTTCTCTTTGGGTTGGATGAAGTTTGTCCTACCTACGAGGAATTTTCTGCCATGTTGGGGATAAATCCTAGTGTTACCGCGACTTTACTCAAATTTTCCCGTTCTCCTAGGGATTTGTTGGCCGGGCTTCTTCGCATTTCGCCTTCGGCGGCCAGACCATTGGTTACTGGAGGAATGATCTCCCTTTTGGCGGTGTTACAGTCCGTGCATTTGTAGGAGGCTAGTGATGCTGGATATGTCGGAGACGTTGTTCTAGGCTTAGTATCAAAATTGCTGCTGGTGACTGGGGAACTGCTAGTGGACCCACAACTTGCAGCTATTATTTCCTGGATGTCATACCGTCGCAATCTTGCGGCAGTGATACTGGCGAAGACCTTAAATGGCCTGGATGCCTGGCGAGAAGGTCGTTTTGACTTCCCGAGGGGTAGTCCCGTGATGCTGTTCATGTGGTTGTCTGAGAGACTTCGCCTGGTAACTTCTTCGGAATACCCTTTATCGGTTTCACCCAACATCTTTTCGTTCCACTTCATCAGTGTTGGCTTGGACATCGAGAGTTAGGAGAACTGGTTTGTGGAGCACGAGGCTCTAAATCTTTGTAGGTCAGTGCCTTGGTGGGGACAGTTGTTGTCTATTCTGGAGCTGGGAGAATACCCGTATGTCCGACTGGTTGGTCTTAGACAGACTTCTTTCTATTTCCCTTGGTGGCTTCTGCATCAATTTGGATGGGAACAGGTCATGCCACCTCGGATACTAGACTTCTTTCCGATAGAAAATTTGACTAAGCGTCTGCCCATGCAGCTTGGCTCTATGTGGGAGAATCGGCGTCCGTCGACCCGTCCTTCTCAGTCTGTTGGGAGAGTTTGGCATATCCCTGGGGATTATATGAAGTGGTAGTGGAGGAGAGTAGTCAGCATGATGTTGGCAGTGTAGACTGGCCAAAGGTGGCTTTTCAGAAGCTGGTTCGGGCTTTTCGGTCCATAGAGCGCCTGCGGCACTCTGTTCCGGCAGGGGAAACTTGGGGACCCCAGGATGTAGATGATGATGACGGAGCGGGCTCCTCTGGTAACTGCGGATAGGACTCTTGGAGAGTTTATTTTGCAATGGGGAATAAATGTGGGGATTTTATTTTGGTTTTTTAGGATAGTAAGGGGGAGGGAATTATTCGTTCCTTTATGTAATTACACTGTAATTTCTTATTAATGAAATAAACAAGTTTTTGATAATCCAGTTGTGCTTTTGATGAGTTTTATATTTTTGAACTATGTATACTGATCGCTAAGGCATACATAATCCTTTTGTTCAAGTACATAATGTTAGAATGGATTGTTGTTCTCGAAGATAAGAAAATAATAGTATTTTGTGAAAAAGAAAGGGCCGTGCTCATCTAAGATGTATGAGCTACCTACGTACCTCTGGGGTTTTGAAAAGTCTTAATTTGTTTGAAAATGGTTTTTGCAGAGGATCAGGCCCACGTAGTTCTGGGTGGAGGGAAATGAAGAGATTTTTTTAGAGAAAAGAAGGGAGATGAGAAGAGTCGTAGCGCGCCGAGATTTCGGACTAGGGGTAAAACTTCTTGAGATGATCCAGGTTGACTGGATGAGCCATCTCTTCCCCATCTAAATCAATGAGCATGGCGGCACCGCCGGACAAGATCTTCTTGACAATGTAGGGGTCGCTCCAATTGGGCTTAAATTTTCCTCTGGAGTCCCAGATGGGCTCAATGATCTTTTTGAGGGTTAGGTCCCCTTCTCGGACACCGCGGTCCTTGACTCTCTTATTGAATGATCGCGATATTCGGCAATGGTACCCTTGTATGTGGTATAGAGCTTTCAATCTCTTTTCATCTAGGAGGGTCAGCTCGTCAAAACGACTTTGGCACCAGTCTTCTTCGCTGACCTTGCTCTCAAGCATTACCCGCAATGAGGGTATTTCCAGCGCCATGGGTAGGACTGCTTCCATGTCGTAGACTAGAGAGTAAGGGGTAGCCCCAGTAAAGGTTCGAATTGAGGTTTGGTAGCCCCAAAGGGTGTATGGGATCCGATCGGCCCAATCCCGATAGCTTTCGGTTATTTTATTGATGATGGCTTTGAGGTTCTTGTTGGCAATTTTGACTGCACCATTGGTCTGAGGTCAGTAGGAAGAAGATTTGTGTTTCTGAATCCCATACTCGTTGACCACTTCTGTAACTTCTGCCTTGAAATGTAAGCTGTTATCTGATACTAGCTCGTACGGGACCCCATATCGGCAGATGATATTTTTCTTGATGAATTTCACCACTTTTTTGGCGTTCATCACTGCGTATGGCTCAGCTTCGACCCATTTGGCGAAGTAATCAATGGCAACTAGGATGAACTTATGCCCATTGGAAGCCTTCGATGTAACTTTCCCTATAATGTCGATGCCCCGGGTAGAGAACGGCCAGGGAGAAGTCATGTTATATAATTCACGTGGAGGCATATGCTGAAGATTGGAGAACTATTAGCATTTGAGGCATCTCCGGACATAGGCGGTGCAATCCTGGGTCATGGTGGTCCAGTAGTAGCCCTGTCGGATGATCTTCTTAGCAAGTATGTGACCTTTCATGTGGGGTCCGCATTCCTCGCTGTGGATCTTTTGCATTATCTTTTCAATGCCAGTCCCTACGATACAGTGAAAATGAATTCCATCAAAGTTCGTTTTGAGCAGTGATTTATGAAAGATAATGTATTAGGAAGCTAGTCTTCGAAGGGTTGCTCCATCTTTCTTGTTGGAACCCTCGAGATACCTACCATACTTGAGGAGGTGCCAAATATCATAGTACCAGCCATTGGCTAGCTCGGGATCTTCTGTAGTGATGAGCTTAATGTGGTAACAATGGGTTGGTTTGTCTTATTTTTGAATCTGGAAGGGGGTCATTGTTATTCCTTTGGGCATGTCGATCATGGAGGCCAAGGTAGCAAGTGCATCGACTAGGTCATTCTTTACTCGAGGTAGGTATTTGAAGGTGATGTCTTGGAATTGGGAGGCTAGCTCTTCTAAGTGGGCATGAAAGGGTTGGAGCTTCTCGTCCTTAACTCTCCATTTTCTGATCACTTGATCGATGATGATGGAGGAATCCCCATAGACGTCTGGGCATTGAATACCTTTCTTGAGAGAAACTTTGAGGCCTACCGTGCATGCCTCATACTCAGTCATATTATTGGTGCATGGGAAATCCAACTTGATGGCGATGGGAGTGTGAGAGTCATCTGGGCAATTAGTAGTATCCTAATTCCATATCCCTTTTTATTAGTAGCACCGTAAAAGAATATTTTCCATCGAAGACTATCCCGGGCAGTGCAGAGGATGTTTTCATTCGAGAATTCAGAGATCCAGACATCGGCCTCATCCATGGGGTAATTAACGAGGTAGTCACAGATGGCTCTTCCTTTCATGGCTTTTTGTGTGACGTAAACGATATCGAAATCGGCTAGGAGCATCAACCATCGGGCCATTCGACTGGACAAGGCGGGTTTCTCAAGAAGGTATTTGATGGGTCTATTCAAGATACAAGTTTAATGGGGAAGGCGAGCATATAATGCCGCAATTTTTGGTTGACCCAGACAAGCACGACACACGCCTTTTCTAAAGCAGTGTAGTTGACCTCGTATCTGACCAATTTGTGACTGGCATAACATATGGCTTTTTCTTTGCGGGAATCTTCAAGGTATTGGGCTAGCAAAGCCCCAGCTGCGGTGTCAGTGATGGTTAGGTATAGGAGCAAAGGGAGACCAGGATGTGGTGGCATGAGTACCGGGGGTTGGGTTAAATATTATTTGATTCGGTCAAAAGCTTCTTGGCAAGCCTCGTTCTAAACCTTAGTTGAATCCTTTCGGAGGAGTTTGAAGATAGGTTCGCAGATGGAGGTAAGTTAGTTGATGAACCGGATGATGTATTGCAATTTCCTAGGGAAACCTCAAACTTCTTTCTCTGTTCGGGGAGGTGGCATCTCAAGTATGGCTTTCAGCTTGGAAGGATCTGCTTCTATCCCTTTCTCACTGACCATGAATCCCAAAAGTTTCCCCTTTGTAAAGCCGAAGACACATTTCTGTGGATTGAGTCTCATCTGATACTGTCGCAGTCGTTCGAAGAACTTTCGGAGAGTGGGAATATGACCTTCTCTAGTCTTGGATTTGATAATCATATCATCCAGATAGACCTCAACTTCTTTATGAATCAGATCGTGCATGATGGTTGTGGCAGCCCTCTGGTAGGTAGCCCCAGTGTTCTTGAGACCAAATGGCATGACAGTGTAACAAAAGGTTCCCCATGGGGTGATGAACGCGATCTTTTCTTCATGGTCTGGGTGCATTTTGATTTGGTTGTATTTGGCAAACCCATCGACGAATGACTTGAGAGCATGACTGGTTATGTTGTCTACGATCATGTTGATATTGGGCAACGGATAATCATCCTTTGGAGAGGTTTTGTTCAAGTCTCGGTAGTCTACACACATCCGAACTTTTCCTCCTGATTTCGGTATTGGCACTATATTAGCTAGCCATATGGGATATTCGATCACACGAATGAATCCCACGTTCAACTGTTTAACCACCTCTTCTTTGACTTTGAGTGACCATTCGGTGCGGAGATTTCTCAACTTTTGTTTGACCGACTTATAATCTGGGAGAGTGGGAATCTCATGCTAAGCTGTTTCAGGATCAATACCGGGCATATCGTCATAGGACCATGCAAAGACATCCATGAATTCCTTTAGTAATTCTTCGAGTTGTGCACGCTCATGCTCATTAAGGGTAGCCCCCTATCCTAATCTCGCGCAGTTGCCTACTAGAACCGAGGTTTATAACAACAGTCTCTTCTTCATTAACTTGAATGCAGTTATGTTGTTTATTATTAATCTTATTTAAATCAGTTAAGAATTGTTCATTTGCAAAATCATCATCATCAAAAGTTTGATTAGTATCTAAACAGTTAATATAAGGCACAACAAGATACTCAAAATCTTCGTTTATTTTATTGATAGGAAAAATAACATTAAGAACCTCATCAAAGGAGGTCTCGATTACATTTTATCAAGGATAGACAACAGAAGATGAAATGGGGTAAACATTAGGATTAGGAGAGATTTCAACAGGTAGAACTGGCGCAGCATGCCAGTTGAGGAGAGGTGTATCAACATCTTTAATGAGTCGGGACGAATCCGGTGATGTAGTGCCTGAGTGAACCATGCAAAGTGTCAGCCCTAGTGTTTGTAAATTGAATGAGTTCTCGGAGTCACTTTCCTCAGTCTCTTCGGTATCTTTGATGAACGGTTGTACATGGTATTGGGAACTCTTGACCCATGAGTAGCTATCTTGGAAAAATATCTCCATTCCAGGCTTCATCTTCGTGTCTGTATGGTCATACCATGGTTCAGGAAAGCCGCAATAGGGGAAGTCTTCGCCCTCTTTGATGAATCGTCCATTCAAGGAATTACCTAGGATAGTTGGGATGCAGTCTAGTCCTCTCTTTGGTCGAGATTGGCAGATCATTCTGAGCTCTTGTTCTGATGGTTGATACCCCAAACCACAAGGAGGGAAAGCTTTCTTCAGTTCAATCGGCTCGAGTATACCTTGCTTGTCTTTGTCCTAGTCCCAGCGCGGTCATGAAGTGCATGTTTTTGAACATCTGAATCACATTGACGTTGCCATGAGGGTCATATACTGGATAAACCCTTTCTTTGATATTGTCCCCTGCCGGGAGTAGGAGTGGTTCAACTCGGAATCCTGATAGGAGCATATTATTTGACCCGTGCTGTATCTCAAGAATTAGACTGCTGGTACTTACACCCTCAGCATTGTCATCGTCGCCCAAAATGGTGATGACCCGTCCGGGCGGCGAAGAACTTCAATTTTTGATGGAGTGAGGAAGGTCATCCGAGTAACAGGTTGAAACAAGCTGAGATGTCAATAACTTGGAATTCGATGACAGGGTTTAGGGCTAGCCCCTATTACAAGCTTTATGGATCCCATCACCTCCCGACGGGTATTATCGTAGGCACACACAGCAGCGGAGGTTGGAGCGAGGTCGCTTTTTTTTCAGTCCTAAATATTTAAAGGTTCTCAGTGGGCAGACATTCAAGGCGGATCCATTATCGATAAGAGAGAGTGGTACAAACTTCCCCATAACTTCGACGAAAATATTGAGTGCATGATTGTGGTTTGGCCCAATCTTGGGGATTTCTTCTTCGAAAAAGGATAACATTCGGGTGGAGGTCAAGGATCCGACCAAATTTACCGCTTCTTCTGGTGTGGTAGAAGGAGGAACTGTGGGTCCAATGAGCAACTTGATCAAAGCGTTTCTGTGCAGCTGAGAAGACATGAAAAGCCCCCATAGAGTGATGTTACCTTGAGTTTTCTTTAGTTAATCGAGGATTTTGCTCTCCTAGAGGGTCATCTCTGGCATAGGAAGGTTTTCCATGCCCTTCCCCTTATCATTGGCTGGTAGTGAGCTTGGGATCTGGTAATGCCTCCCTGATCTGGTCATATGATTTACTGAAGAAAGGAAGAACATGAATCCCATTTCCTTGTCAACCTCGGGTTGTTCTGCCACCTTGTTTATTTCTCCGAGGAGTTCTTCGAATGATATCATCCCACATATGTCGGCTATCGGTCCAGTTTTCTCTGAAGCTTTCTCTCCATTCGAATCTTCGGATTCTCCCCCCATCCGGTGGAAACAATTCTGTCTTTCCATGTAAAGTCGATACATTCCACAACTTCAACGTCTTCTTCACACATGTCTTCCCAATCGGTGGGGATGTGCAATGGTGAAGGGTTCAGGAGCCCTTGTAGCTTCAAAGCATCGAATAACTCAGTGACACTGCAAATGTTATTGGTTTGTCTGAATAATTCTGCCATAATCTGGACAACATCATCTACGCTGACTTCATCGGTTGGTACTACCCAACTATCGGACTCTCGGACCCATTTTTGTGCTTCCAAGAACAACGTACTGAACCTTTGGCAATCAATGATCATTTATGAGGGCAACTTCAGCTCGAACTTGTAATACCCCGTGATTTTAATGACTTTTAAAATGGGTTATATTTTAAATTAATGGATTAATTGGATTTTAATATAAATTAATTCATTTCGGTTTTATCCTAATTGTGGATATTAAAATGGATGATTCTGAATATTACTTAAAGATATTTAGGTAATATATGAATGTGATGCTATTGATATTGCTGTGAGTTGTTAATTCAGTAATTTGAATTTTTAGTCAGACGCAGTATGGGACGTGTCGGGACTAATTTGTTAAATTAAAAAGGGAACTTATTTTTATATCAACCTTATAGTCATTTCGACTGCGTCATTGCGTCCGGAAGGGTTGAGATAGTCAGAAAAGTCTATTTGGATGTTGAATTTGAGTCTCGGGTCATTTAGAAATGAAAAGACAACCCAAAAGGGCATTTTGGTTATTTTTACAAGGGGGATGAATAGTGATTTCGGGTTTTGTCTTATTATAAGTATTTGGAGATTAGTTGAACGTGGGTTTATTCATCTCTTCTACACAAAATAGAGAAGTCATCTTCCTAGAGAAAATGAAAGGTTTCTTGGGAAGAGAAGAGTTTACTTGGAAAGGAGAAGAACTAAGAACCAAAGGTCACCACCACCAACCACCACCGGAGAAGGGAGAACCACCTGTGATAAACTACACCAAAGGATCAGACCTTCATTAGAGGTAAGTGTTTGATAATAGCAATCTAAGTTTGTATATTGTCCATGTTAGAATAGTTATAAAAAGAGATGATTTTGCATGTTTGGAAGAAAATGAAGAGTTGTTAATGGATTTCTGAAAAATGGAAGTTTATAAGAATCAAACTCATGTTGTAGGTAGATAGTAATCTACGAAATAATCATAAATCTGTTGAAGAAATTATGAAAACCATTGATGTGTTCTTGAAGATATTATGTTGATAATTTTCTGGGAAAAGAGGATATAAACATGCTTTTAATTCAATCTCTTGATGATTCTAGGATGTTTAGAGCATTAGAAATCATTCATATATGTTGCTATATCATGTAGTAAAGTTTATAAGGAATTTGGGTAGTTAATATAAAGGTTTGAATGATCAAAAGTGATGAAACCCGTAGTAGAAGAAATGCAGAAAAACTGGGCTGTTATCTGGGCGATCGATCGACCTCCCCAGAATTTGTGAAGTTGTTTATTTTTAATGCTTGATCTTATCCCAAAACCTTTTGTAGATTTTTGGTGATTGTTAATGGGATATTATGGGACTTAGATAAGATCAGTAAGCCCTAGATAAGATTTGAATTGATTTGATTGGGATTTAATTGATTGGAATTATGTTAGTTAAATTGGAAGAAATTTCGGTTGCTAGATTCATGTGTTGGATTCTAATTTGTATGCTTGAGGATTAAGGATAGGTCCAGTAGGGGAGATTTAATATAATACCTGGATAGCCTTAGGGTTACGATTTTAACATCAAGGACTGAGTTTAAGCTTATTATTGAGGACTGAGTGTAGTACCAGCACTTAGTGGGATGGCTCCTGGATAGAGATGGGAGTTCGGACCACATTTGGTTGAAAGAGGGGATGAGGTTATTTCAGTTGCATATTTGAAGTTGACGGACCTCCACGATCGACAAATTTAAGTAGTAGTGTATTGGAGGGGTTCCTTGTTTGGATTTCGCTTTGCGAGACGTTCCGCGCATGAACCTTAACCACGTCGGGAGTGGAAAGATGTTATAGGATGCGAGGATGTTAGTTTTGTTGATAAGTCTTATAGTGTGAGTGAAACACTATAGACTATGAGTCAGGTTATGATGGTATTTAATTAGGAGGGGTGTTACATGTGGTATCAGAGCATCATGTTCTAGTGTCCTTTAGGGTCTGTACGACTTACTGTGTTTTCAGCTTAGTGTTCTTTGATGTAGAGCCCTATGTTTAGGATTGTTGATTTCTTTGATAAGATTCTGTATATATTAGTGAATATTATTCGCATTCGGACGGGTTCGTACAAGAAGTATGGCAGATGAGGGCCATTGGACGGATCGCGGAGGTCGTACTTAGGAGGTTATGAAGTATGTTCGAGTATGATGACCGTAGTCGAGGTCACCCCTATTATGGAAAATTGAGGAGAGTCATCAGTAGAACTTCTTGAAATGCGGGAATTATGTGTGTTACCTAACGAAGGCAATATATTCAAAGGCTTAGGTATATAGTGGAGTGTGGTTAACTAGAACTGAAAATTTGGGGTAAAATTTTTCTTGACTCATCGGAGCAAAGTTTTATTAGTGCGATTCAACAACCACCACCCGCGAATGAGGGTATGTTTTTCTATCTAAGGAATAATGAGGCGTATACTGATTTTTGTAGTGATTAATATTGGGTGGGCAAAAAGGGTTGCTAAACTTAGCCTATAGCACTGTTATTTACGTAGACTCACCAAGGGGTGTGGCACACCTATATTTTACATGACGTCACGTGGGTTTGATTTTTATCACGGGATTACTTACTTTAGGCATGTCCGAACATGATGTGACTGTTGACGTGGATTGGCTTGTGGTATTTGAGAGCGTATGTACTACTACTATAGCTAGCATCTTGTCTTTAATAAGAGAGTAGATGAGTAGACTCTATTTGAAATCGATAAACCTGATTTTTTAAAAAAAAATCGATAAACCTGATTTTTCTTTTTTAAAATCGATAAACCTGATTTTTATACTATTGACTAAGGACCTGAGGAGTTTCGATGACCGACTACTTTAGGTAGTAGTGTATCGGGGGGGTTCCTTGTTTGGATTTCGCTTGCGAGACACCCCACGCATGAAACTAATAAACGTTGGGAGTCGAAACAAGTTAGGTCTTTAGGATATGAGTTTATAACCTTTGCAATAAATATTATAATGAAAGTTGTACGATAGGGTGTATGGGCGCCCTGGATGGTTGGATTGTAGTAGTTTTCATAATTGTGAAATAGTAAGTATTTTTTATTACGGAACGGTAAATAGTTGTGACTTCAGGATTTATTTATTTCATAGTCAGGATCATTTTCCCAAACTTTGTCACGAGGATGGTATAGGGAAGATTGGGTATAGTTTAAATCTGATTATGTTGGAACTATATGCTGAGAGTTAGTGTAACATCGATGGGGATTTTCGTTAATGTACTGTATGGGCGGTACTACTTAGATTTCTTGCGATGTGAGATTTATACTCCGAGTTGACCTTATCAGTTTGGTTCATTTTTCTGAATTTCGGGACGAAGTTCTGTTGTAAGGGGGGAAGTATGTAATACCCCGTGATTTTAATGACTTTTAAAATGGGTTATATTTTAAATTAATGGATTAATTGGATTTTATTATAAATTAATTCATTTGGGTTTTATTCTAATTTTGGATATTAAAATGGATGATTCTGAATATTACTTAAAGATATTTAGGTAATATATGAATGCGATGCTATTGATATTGCTGTGAGTTGTTAATTCAGTAATTTGAATTTTTAGTCAGACGCGGTATGGGACGTGTCGGGACTAATTTGTTAAATTAAAAAGGGAACTTATTTTTATATCAACCTTATAGTCATTTCGACTGCGTCATTGCGTTCGGAGGGTTGAGATAGTCAGAAAAGTCTATTTGGATGTTGAATTTGAGTCTCGGGTCATTTGGAAATGAAAAGACAACCCAAAAGGGCATTTTGGTTATTTTTACAAGGGGGATGAATAGTGAACGAATTCCTTGTGATATACCTCCCGTCATACGTGAACGAATTCCCTGTGATATACCTCCCGTCATGACTTCGGTCAAGCGGTACGATGTGGCGGAACCGTTCGATATACGTCGAAGGTACTTGGACAATGGAAGGTGAGAGTCATATCGCTTAGGCTTATTGCGTCCTGCCGGACCAGCGCCAATCACGAAGTGACCCTCCAATTACTGGACAAAATTTGGTCAAAAACAATGCTCTTTGGTGATGTCGTGTGAATCATGCATGATCCTCTTATTAGTATCTTATGATGAGAGTATCTTTCTTGATCACGTCCAACGGGGAGCAAAGTATGAGTACCAATGGTATACCAAGTATGGGTGATGCGTGCAACATGAGGATATATGTGATCCTAGGTGCACGTGGTGTGAAGTGTACATGGAGAATTTTCTACAAGTGTGTGAATAGAAGCATAATTATGGGGTACACATGAGTAATAAAGGGGGACATGCAAATAGGGGAAAATATAAACAAACATAACACCCATGAAAATAGAGTATAGCCCTCATATGTCCCCAGCAGAGTCGCCACTGTGGCCATCGTCGATCCTCGGGGGGGCGGGCACGTGATGGAGGATCCTAGGTCCCGCACGTCCCTCTCGGGAGCGCTTCGGCCGGCATCATTTGGGTGAGGTGAAAGATGTAGAGAGATAGAGTCGCCAGTCTATTTTACTCAAAATAGACAAAAGAAATGGAGCCATCCCGAAGGATAGCATCCAAAGACATACTGATACATACGAAACCAAAATGATTCGAAAAGGGTTCAGAGGCTAAGTTACGAAATGGGAAGGTGTTAGGGACCTATTCCGCCCTTACGACCTCTCATGGATTTTTGCTATTTTCCTTTATTTTCCCCATGATATGCCTGCATGTGTATATATAATGGATATAGGAGTCATCAACTTGTACCATGGAAGAGGTAAAGCGATTCATCCGTAGGAAGGTATAAAAATATTAGAAAATAGGATTTACGCGATTATCCTTACGCTGATCGTTACGAAGGAACGACAACGCATGTGGAATAATACGCCATTAAGAATAAATATATGTATATATATGTAATCTAGGAGAATTGAATTTAGAGAGAATAGGAGATTAAAAGAAAAAGTAAAAATAGGACTCGAATCTCAGATTTTACCCCGAGAGCCTATAGAGGCATTAAAGTCCACGTAATTCGCATGCAAAATGAGGGGTGGGGTTTATCCCATAAATCCAACCGGGGACATCTCTTATTTGTGTGTGTGTGAGTATGTAGAAAAAGTGTTTTAGTTATGAGAAAAGTGTAAGAATTCCCGTTTGGAATTTATGAGCAAACCCTCTTTTTCTTGTTTTTTGATTTTTTATTTGTATGAAAATAAGAGATGTGCAATAATACTAAATAAAAAGTATATTAGGATATGTGAGATGAGAGAATAAAAGTGCTAAGTAATAAAACAAGTTAATGCGAATTTATGCGAATTTAAGGAGAGAATTGAGAAAATTGGACCTTATTGAAGATCTTGAGCTTGATCTTGAATGTTGAAGAGCAGCCCTTGCACTTGGATAATGATGGAGAGTGGTTAATTCATCAAGTTTGATGAAAACGATGATGAAAGGTGAAGGTTGGAAAAGGGATTTGGATGTGTTCAAGGCCTAATTTTTATAAGTCCAGGTCATTGACGATCAGCATAGCCCTGTTCCTGCCAATCGGCAGGTGCGTTTAGGCACACTGCCGATAGGCAAGGTCTGGAACCTTCCGTTCGGCAATCTTTTAGGACTTTTAGGAAAATTAGCCGTAGATCATAAACCGTTGATCCGAATCACACACGGGGTGGACCGTTGTAAAGGTAATTCAGAGATCTTCAAAAGTCCTTTGGACCGCTCCCGGGTTCAGGAGTTGACTTTGGGTCAAATGTGGCTCGAAAGCATTTATCGGTCCATTGGACGGGGAGTCGTCGAACGCAAACGGATCGTTCGTCCACATGGTAAGTCCGAATCGTACACGGAGCGGACCGTTGGAAAGGTTAGGAGATATAATTCGACATTCCAAAGAGTTTGATCCGTTTTGGGGAGTTGACTTGGTCAACCGGGCTCTAGAAGCATTAGGTGACCTCTCGGAGTAAAACAGATCGTTCGTCCGTACCGTAAGTCAGAATCGCGCACGGAGTGGACCATTGGAAAGGGGTTTCAGTATCCTTTGAAGATTCATTCAGTCTCAGTCGAACTGAAGACTTTGAATTTTGGTCAAACGGAGCCTGGGAGTGCCCGATGGCCTTTTAGGCCAGTACCTAGGGTATGACTTGGGTTTTTAGTGATGAAGGGAGGTGCTAGGGACCTAAGGAGAGTTTAAGGAGTAACATAATGGGGTGTCTATGCTATCTTCCAGTCTTTGTATGGAGCCTTTCCATACATCATTGGCAGCACCAGATCTCTATGCATTGCAACCTTGTTATTTGTTGAGCTTTCTTCCTGAAGTTATTGGTCAGTCCGAGCAGCAGTTTGTCGAACATTTGATCTAGATCGGGTTGTTCCTTCCCTTTAATCATATGGTCGTCGGGTGTTACCTGACATTGCCCTAGGAGCATTTCTGTTCCCTCTATATCCCAAACGATCTAAGGGAGAATCACGACTTAATCTCTCTAAGGCACATGGCCTCTCTGGAGAATAAGATTGCGTGTGAAAATATTCTGATGTTCTAAGCAATGAATTTGACCTTGGATGGTAGGAGACATCCCTTGTCATCATTGATTGACTACGCCGACCACTTCTTGGTGGGGGTGGTGGAATATTACCCTGGGTAGATAGAGCAGGTGCCCCGACTTGAAGAGTTTATGCAAGTTTCCTAATAGTATCTTGCATAGCCTCTTAGCCCCTTGCAAGACTCGTCAGAATTCCAGTTAAATCGTTTGTAGATAGAGGAGTGGAAGGGACATGCGAAATAACCTCGTTCCTGAGACTTGATTCAGAAATATCAGCCATTTAGATGTTTCAATGAGTGAGATCGATTATAAATATCGTTCCCATAGATGGCGCCCATCTGTTGATGCAAGAAACTAGACTAAGTTAATTAATTGATCACGGATAAATATAAGTAAAAGAGATAAAAGATTTTTAAAGTGGTTCGGCTTAAAGGAAGAGCCTACGTCCACTGTTGTGTATTGCTTTTGGGATTGTTCAATTGCCTCTTGTTTCGTGTTCCTGGGATGTAGGGTTTACAATGTATTTATAGCCCCTAGGGGGTGTAAAAGTGTTGGAATATCAAATGATGGAATGTCTTTATATCGTAGACATTTACATCTTTACAATCATTTATGTATATAACTTTTGGCGTTTTATTGTCATTGTTAATCGATCTTCCTTGTGTTGGTCGGGCTTCAATGACAGGTCTCAGTAGGTCGACATTTTGTCCTTACTGACTAGGATTAACCTTCTACTATATTGCACATGTTAGTATTCGATTGGTCCACGTAGCAGGATAATTATATATATATATGGTATCTACATGTGAAGGTAGGTGGTACATTATAGAGTCTCTTTTCTGTTGTTCGATTCTATTTTGTATTGTTGTATTTCCTACTCAGCATTCGGCTCATTCACTTTCCTTTGTTACGGCAGGTAGTACACGAATCCATATTTTGAGAGCGTTATATAGGTAAGTATTATTTTATTTTACGTTAGTAAATATGAATGCTTGAATTCTGGGAACGCATTCCACGTGTCCCACATGTAGCTTGATATGAATTGGAATCATGTGCTAAATAAGTGAAATGTTAATTAAAGAAAACTGGACTAGCAATATTATTTAGGTTGTCTCATTTCACTTCACACCTAATGTCTGGAATGGACCGGGTTGACCATGGGTAACCCATAAATCCGGTTTGACAACATGACCAAAAATTGAAAATAGTTAGACTCAAGCTTGAAAACATGTTGTTGAAGGGTGAAAGCGCAAAACATCCCCTAAACGAACTCGCAAGAGGCACAGACACCTCCCGAGCAACGTAGCCGTAACAACTGATCGCGTAATCACGAGAAGCTCTGTTAAAGAACATGATAAAAAGTTACAAAATGTTAGATTTAAGCTTGAAAACATGCCGTTGAAGGGTGAAAATACAAAACAACCTCCAACGCCCCCGCAAGAGGGACTGACACCTCACACGGGACTAACGAAACATGTAGTAACTGACCATGTAGTCACGGGATGCTCGGTTTGAGAACTTGACAAAAATTGCAAATAGTTGAACTTAGGCTTAAAAGCGTGCCTTTAAAGGAACATGTCGCTTGAGAACATGACCAACGTAACATTGTTACTTACCACACATGACATTCTTGAAGTCCATTGTTACTTATCACGTGTGACTTTTTTAAATGTTTGTTTGCAGGCCTTAGTGGAGAAGGAACATTTGGAACATATTCCTGCAAGCATTCGTTGTATTTTTATTTAAGTTGTACAAATTCACACAAAATGCATTGTATTTTATTTTGTGTTGTACGTATTCATGCAATCATTTGTTATATTTTATTACATATTCACGCAAGCATGCGTTAGTTAACTTGTGTTGCATTAGTACTTATTTACGCAAGCATACGTTAGTTAACTTTTATTACATAGTGGCTAAATATTTATGTCTGGAAATGGAAACAAGTTTGAAAAGTGTACAAGTTTTTTTGGATATACAAAAACAATTTTTTTTTATTGGGTCACGGTTCTCTACCATGACCAAAAGATTTTTTTTTAAATAAAAAATATGGATCACGGTTATTAATCGTGACCAGCCCTATAACCAAAAATATTTTTTTTAAATAAAAAAGGGGTCACGGTTATTGACCGTGACCAGCCTCGTGACACTGGTCACGGGTGGTGACCATGGCCAAAAATCTCCCTTATGGGTCACAAACTTGGATGGTGACCCGCATTCTCTTAACGAATTGGACCAAAGAACATAATTTTGTCACGCCTAATATTGTCACGGGTGAAGACCGTGACCCACGTTGATGATCACGGGTCTAAACCGTGACCATTGACGATATATGGTTTAGTGGAAGATTAAATTTGTGATCCCAGGGAAAACTCTTGCCATAAAAGGTTTCTATAACGTCATTTTTCTATTAATAACTCTAAGACAATGTATTTTTATATGGACATAATTGGTTGGTCCAATTCGTTGGGTCCAATTAGTTGAATTGGATTTGATTGTAGCGGCTGTTGGGCCTTTTTAGGTTTTACTTTTCATGGAGCCTCTACACTTGAATGAAGTATATATACTTTGATATTACCATATTCATTACTTGAGTTAAAAGATGGGATTATATTATTTTTTATCATTTGAATATAGTGAGAGAAATACTTTTTTAATTACTGCAGTAAATTCTTCTCTCTCCCTCTCTCTACACCCCAATCCCTACCCGACTTCTATAAAACTGTTGTTATGGCCTCTCATCTTCTAAAATAAAACAAATGCTAACAGAGTTATTGAATATAAAGTGCAAAACATTATCAGGTTTTGTTTATCAATTGACATTCGTTTTTCAGTTGTATTTGCTGATTTGCAGATCTTAAATTAATTTCCAGGGAGGCGGTGATGGGGAGTGGTGTTGGTGGTGGGGGGAGGTTGGTGGTTGGATGAAGGTGGCAGTGGGTGGGGCGGTGTTGATGGTGTTGTCGGTGATGAGGTCAGGGATGTGGTCGGAGCCTTGCATATGTAAGCTCCAACAAAATAAAATTCTACTGAAAAGATGGATTAGTTTATGTATTTTTGGTGGGAATAATAATAATATTATTATTATTATTATTATTATTATTATTATTATTATTATTATTATTATTTTTGCTTAGAATATGTTATCACTAATTTTATGTGATATAATTATACTACAATTCTTAGTAAAATTCATAATTAACATTTGATATGAAAGGTGCTCACAATAAAGCAAAATGTGAATATGTTACTTTTTAAGGGCCTTTAAGTGATAAGATATTATTCTTATCTAATATTTTCTGGATAAGTTAATGTCACATATCAATAATATAATTATACATATCGTGGTAATTATAGGTTATATACTAATTTGACATATGATTTGAGCAATTGATTTTACTCTATTTTATTGTTTTCCATTTGTTAGAATTATTTAAGGACTTTATCGTATTGGTGTTTTCTAATAAACAAATTATGTGGAAAATGACAATCACAATCACCTAAGTCGCGTGGCGTTTACGCCTAATAACTTTTAAAAGTTGAACCTACTCTGTAATTTTCTCAGTTCATTAGAACTTTTATTTCCTGCCAATCAAGATATAAAAGGAATGTCGGGTTAGTGAAATTAACATTTGTCTTCTCCCATGAGCACATTCGGTATAAAGTAGTGAATAATAAAAATAAACATGTAAAATGCTTATAATTAATACAGTCTTGACCTAAACATGCTTTTGGACCCATCAACAGTACAAACCGAAGTATAGTGTGCTTGCTGCTTACAAATTACTAATATATAAAATATTTAAATAAGCAAAACTTGTTGACCTACACAATCATTTTAATGCTTCAGAAAATTCGTTGAGATTGAAGTCTTCTAAAGTTAGTTTAACAAACACCCCACACTACAATACCCTTATTCCGAGTCCCTTTGTTCAGGTGTTTTGTCATATGTGTGGCTCTTTTGTTGCTTTAACCATAGGACAAGATGGATGTCCCAACACACTGAAAAAAGGATTTAATGTACAGAAATATCATTATTAGTAATGCCGCAAAATATGCCATATTCTAATATTAATACGTGCTACAAAAATATTAGAGTGATAATTGAATATGACGATACAGAAGAACAAGCAATTGGGTAGGTACCCATGTTCAATCAAGTCTTGAAATTTAATTTGGCATATTCAATCAAAAATTAATTGACAATTGGTGGAGGAACTCGAGAATCTTTTATCATGTGTGACGTGACTTGAGCCGATGTGTTAAGCCGTTGGATCATGAATAGTATGCTTTGTTACCACGTTAAATGTATGAGCATCCAACTCAAAATCGATTGACACTAGGTGAGGACCCTTAAAATCTTATATATCGTGGTGAAATAATTTAAATTTCTCATGCGAGACTTTATAACTTAACAAACTTGGTGTCATGTAAGCCTGACACGTGAATATAATTATATTTGGTGACGTGGAGAAATTTGGCTGCTTGGCCAATATTCTTGTAGATATTAGAGTATATAACCTAAAATCAATTGGCAATGCGTAAATGGGCCGCATAATCTTATATATTATCGTGCAATGCTTTAACTTGTCCATGCTAGACGATATACTCTCAATACGCACCTTTCGTGTGACATGACTTGCACCTAACACATGTACGTATTTATAGTGAATGACATGGAGCAATTGGGTTGTTGGACCACTAATAGCGTTTCTCTGATACCATGTTACTTATTGGAGCATCCAATTCAAAACCAATTAGCAATAAGTGGAAGAGCCTCAAAATTTTATATATTATGATGCAAGGCTTTCATTTTTTCAAGTGAGAGTTTGTATTTTGAACGTAGATAATAGATTAACTCTTTGAAAATGCGAAAGTTTGACACCTTACAATATTTAATAATATAAACTTCTCATAGGGTTTAGTGTATTTCGACACTCAAAAGTTTTTTTAATTTTGTCTCCCTTAAAAATCCAATCCCAAATTGGTCCCCAAATTTTGACAGGATGGTTTGTTATCCTCGAATTATCTATTTTATTTTCAACTTTTAACATATACCCCTGAAGAAGAAAGTTAAAAAAAATCTTTTGTTCGTTCAAATGGCGCGCGACACTTCAATTGACGGGGGAGATATCATGTGCCACTTAATGTGTCAAACTACTGGCTATTCGGAACCCAATTACCATTGTTTATGTCTGTACTTTACCAAAATGATTTTTTTATCATAACCTAATAAAAATTTGTGACATATACATTGGCTCTAAAATGCATTGCACGACTTCTAGGAGTTCGTTTGATAGACATTTTTTATGGTAAATAAAGAATCTTTTTCATTTTTCAATTTTAGACATGTTGAATAAAACTTATTTGCTTGGAAAAAGGTTTTTAACTTATACTAATGTACTAATAAATAAAGCAAAAATTGATGATTTGGCATGAATTTTTTGGGAGGTGGTTGGCGGGGATAGGGAGGGCGGGGTTACGAATTATTTTCCATGGAAGTTAATTCCATCGTGTTGTATCACACATGTTCCTAATATTATTCTACTATATATGATGGATATGTGACATCATCAGAACCTTTTTTTAAGATTTTTGTGGGTTAATCCCAGCCAGGAAGCTTTTTCTGGCCAAGATAAGATCCCACGACTTCTTTTCTTTCAATGTTAGTCCCATAACCAAAAGCTACGTTCATGAACGTGGGTGTTTTTTTTATAGGTAAACCATCAAAAAAGTCATTTTGATGTATTGAAGAAATCATGTATCCCACGTTTCAATTTAGAGGGCTTCCATGGGACCAACAAGCAAAACTCAAATTGCCTGGGATACGTCACTCAAAATTTATAAAATATAGAACTAAATTACTCATCTCTTTTTTATTTTTAAGCATTGTGAGGGATTGTAGTTATGTGCCTCCAAATATACTAATTGAAATGTCTTAGCATATAAGCTCTTTCAAATGTAAACTAAAAACCTTAACCCTAACTATTAATTATAGAGTAATGATAGGGTGATAGTATCGGGACAGTATCAAATGCCCTTTAAATGACTTGTATTATGACGTGACCCATACTATAAAATAAGCAAATCACGTCATAGTACAAGCAAATAAAACAGTACCGATACTATCATCCGGTGTGCCTATCATTATTCTTAATTATATGCTATTCATTTTTTAATTATTCAGAATGTTAATGTTAATTATAATAATAATAATTTTGTGTTGTATATTATGAGGTTATGAACCTCGATTGCAGGGTAAATCTATTTGTGGTACTCTGCCTTAAAATGAATATTTTTGTCATCGTGTCATTAGAGACTATTGTTTTACTTGTATGTGTCAAACAAAGAGAAATAATGTCCACATAGAGTCCTATTATATTAGATGTGAGTTGTAGAACTTTAGATGAAATTAGGTTAAATCCCAAACGCAAAACAGTGGTGCAACAGTTGTTAAGTTGACATCTGTTACGGTGCAACTGGCTATGGAGAATAAGGGGAGCTTGCCTTGGTCCTTACGTTATTCTTTCTTTAGTGTTCAACTTTGACATAAATATCTACCTCACTCTCATGGAGAATGTCTAGATAAATGTTAAAAAATTGAGAAATATAAAAATTTGTCCATCATATTTTGACTGTTTAGTTGCACAATTTGTCTAAACATTATTTGTCAATGTACAATACTTCCTATGCACAATCTGTGGGCAAATTTTACTTACCTATTTGAGTGAGAAATATTTGCCAACAAATTTGCCAACTTCTTAAACGGTTTTAATATTTTAAAAAATAATTTAAAAACTGTTTTAAATAATTAAAAAACTGTTATGAATATTTAAAAATTATTTTGCAATGTTTTAAAAACTGTTTTTAATATTATAAAAAATTGTTATGAAAATGTTTTACAATTTTTTTTTAAAAACCGTATTAACAAAATATTGTAAAAAATGTTTTCAACATTTTTAAAAACTGTTGTGAATATATTATAAAAACAGTTTTAAAGTTTTAACAAATAATTTTAAAAACTGTTTTAAATACTTAAAAAAACTGTTATAAATATTTAAAAACTGTTTTGTAATGTTTTGAAAACTGGTTTTAATATTAAAAAAAATGTTAAGAAAATGTTTTACAAATTTGTTTAAAAACCGTATTATAAAAATATTGTGAAAACTGTTTTTAACATTTTTGAAAACTGTTTTGAATATATTATAAAAACTGATTTAAAGTTTTAATTTTTTTTTAAAACTGTTTTAAATAGTTGAAAAAAACAGTTGTGAATGTTTAAAAATTGTTTTGTAATATTTTAAAAACTGTTTTTGATATTATAAAAATTTGTTAAGAGAATGTTTTACAAATTTTTGAAAAACCGTAATATAAAAATATTGTAAAAATAGTTTTTAACATTTTTAAAAACTGTTTTGAATATAATATAAAAACAGTTTTAAAGTTTAAAAACAAAATTAAAAAATAATTTAAATAGTTAAAAAAAACCGTTGTGAATATTTAAAAACTGTTTTGTAATATTTTAAAAACTGTTTTCAATATTATAAAAAATTGTTAAGAAAATGTTTTACAAATTTTTTTAAAAAACCATAATATAAAAATATTGTAAAAACTATTTTTAACATTTTTGAATATAATATAAAAACTGTTTTTAAATAAATTAATTGGATTGACTTTAATTTCGCCTAATGGTTGTTTGATAGCGTCGTGTGAAAAAAACTAGGCAAACTTTGCCTAGGCAAACTTTGTCATGCCCAGTCTTTTGCCTATATGCAACCAAACGGACCCTAAATGTTATCCAAAGGTTAAAGGTCCATGTATTTTTCATTTTTTAAGGAAAATTGGAAAATCAATGCCGAGGTTTGCAGGTATTTTCAATTTTAATTTATTATAAGTTGTAATTGTTATGTCTACTGTTTAATAAATACAAAAGTACATAATTATAAATTATTATAATAATTAAAGAAATAAAACGAAATTACAGAAAATAAAAACTTACTTGAATTTGCAGAAATAATAATAGAAATAGAAAGGAATTCGAGCCCTGTGAATTTTCACAGTGTCCTTAAGACAATTTATTCCCTCCAATGTGCTCTAAGGTTGATGAATATTGTCTCCCAAGATAGAGCGAATTTTTCAATTAATTATGTAGCACGACAATAATTAATTTCGACGAACACAATTTCTGTATTTTTACTCAAACAGAACAGTAATATGCAACACAGAATGAGGAAAAATATTTTCTGAAAGAAGAAAATAATTTGGATGCATTTTTCGGAATTATGGGAGGGCAATCTTTCAGTAGTCTAAAACTGTAGGGGAAAGGTTTTATTTATAGCAAACGTTTTGATTGTTGGGAACAGTGAAACCGAATATAACTGTCAAAATAATTAATTTCGTTAACTGTTGATCCTTAGCAATTAACTGACATACAGTTAATTAATTGACAATTAAAGCGCAGAAAGTTTAATTCAATTCGGACCAAAAATTTAGGAGATTTATTTAAGCTCAAGCCCAAGTCCAAGCCCGAACCGAGCCGAGTCGGTCGGACGGCGCGCGCGTGTGGGCTTGTGGCCCAAGCCCAACACATGCATAGTGTAGGCTATCTCCCCTTCAAAAAGTTGGGATTAGTAGTGGCAAAATGTGCCCAAATAATAAAACAACCCATATTAACCCACTCATCTAAATATGGGGCCCATATTTAAAAGCTATGAGTTAAATATGGGCCCCCAAATTTAAAAGCTATGAATTAAATATGAGCTTATATTTGAAAGGTAGGAATCAAATATAGAGTCCAATTTTAAAAGATACAAATCAAATATAATACTCATTTTTAAAAGTTGCGAGTAAAATATGAGTTTTTTTACATATACCTCGAATTGTAATACTTACTTTAGTAGAAAAATAATGGGTTGGCCCAACCCATATTTGGTCCATCCATATTTGGCCCGACCCACATTTAATCCAACCCATATTTGGCCCGCCCAAATTAGACCCAACCCATAATTTTGCCAGTGCTAGTTGGGATACCCCAAGGCATCCAATCCTTACTCCATCATTTGAGTTTTATTAACTCATCATTTTTTCACTACTCTTCCAATGTGGGACAAGAGTTAAAACATACCCAATTCATTAACTTCTATTACTTTGTGAGTCACTTTGGGGACATCTTTATCATTCATAACTTATTGAAATTGGACATATGAATATACTACGTTAATCTCCTTGCTAAAGAGAACGTGTTCGTATATGGTCCCACTATTATCGTGGTGTGGGTCCCACCTAAATTTGAGCTCAAAGTTGCTTAAAATTCTGTCCAGAAAATCTGGATAGCTTTATGTTCCAATTTTTCCAACAATCCCCCACATGAATGATATATCGCTATAAATAAAAACACAGCAGATGCAGACGCAGGTTGAGTAAAATAGAAGATTTATTGCATCGGGAGAAGTAGCCTAGTAGCCTTGAACTTTCCTTAGTGATATACCATCGAATTTACTTGGTTAATTAGTAGACTTCACGTCTTTGAACCGTCAACCGTTTTTGTAAACCTAGACAACAGTATTCACACAATAATTCTTCAACACAGTTGGTTCTCACGTTTGTGTTCATTTTGGCCATGAACACCACTTGGTTCCGTGAGCATTTGAGAGAATTTGCCTTTCATTATTCTCATAGAAGTGTCCCCCTTCTTACTCACGTAGGTGACTTCCATAAATAATATCCTTCAATACCCCACTTAGACATACTAAGATATAGATGTCATTAAAAGCATAACTTGAATACAACGTAGTTCGGTTTGCCCATTAAACCTAGATCTTAGGATCTCCAGTCAGCTAGGTTGGGTTGCCACTATATTGATTCTTATTTATTTATAGGCTTTAGACCCATTCCCCTTGATGATCTTTCAACTTTCTCTCGGTTTAAACCTTTCGTTAGTGGATCCGATGTATTATCTTTTGACTTTACATAGTCAATTGAGATAATTCCATTTGAGAGAAATTGTCTAACGGTATTATGTTTACGACGAATATGTCGTGACTGCCCGTTATACATGTGATTCTGTGCCCTTCCAATTGCCGATTGACTATCACAATTTATACATATTACAGGCACATGTTTTGACCAATTTGGAACATCCTATAAGAAATTCTGAAGCCATTCAGCTTCTTCTCCAGCTTTGTCTCGTGCAATGAATTCAGATTCCACTGTCGATCTAGCAATGCACGTTTTTTTTAGGATTTCTAAGATATGGCTGCACCTCCAAGGGTAAACACATACCCACTCGTAGACTTAGAGTCTTTTGTATCAGATATCCAATTTGCATCGCAATTTCCTTCAATAACAGCTGGATATTTTAAGTAGTGCAGACCATAGTTTGAGTATATTTTAAATAATCCAAAACTCTGCCTTCCACTGATCTCTCCCTGGATTACTCGTAAATCGACTTAGCTTACTTATTGAGTATGCTATGTCCGGTCGCGTACAGTTCATGATATACATTAAACTGCCGATAATACGAGAGTACTCTAGTTGAGATATGCTTTCACCATTATTTCTTGCTAGATGTAAATTTACATCTACAGGTGTCTTGGTAGGACTAATATCATACTTCTTGAATTTTTCAAGTACTTTCTCTATGTAATGAGATTGAGATAATATAAGTCCATCCGATGTTCTAGAAATTTTAATTCTTAATATAACATCGACGATTCCCAAATCTTTCATGTCAGATCGACTACTCAACATTTGTTTTGTAGTTTGACAATTTCCATGTTACTACCCATGATAAGAAAATCATTAACATAGAGGCATACATAGACATATCCATTTTGAATGTATTTAAAGTAAACACATTTATCGCATTCATTAATTTTGAAACCATTTGATAACATTGCATTATCAAATATTTCATGCCATTGCTTAGGTGCTTATTTTAATCCATAAAGTAATTTAACAAGCTTACATACTTTTTCTTCTTGTCCGGGAGCTTTGAACCCTTCAGGTTGCTCCATATAAACACTACACCAAAACTCTCATTTATTAACAGACTATTTTTTTTATTACTAATACTATTATACCATTACTATTTCTCACAATACATTGCTGTTAGTAATCTCACATAAGTGTTAGTAATATTAGTTCAATATTTTGAAATATTTTTTTCTTAGAAAGAAGGGTTAATTTTCCCTCTCCCAAAGAATTGCCCCGTCTACACATACGTTCTCTCCAAACGAGACCTCTTCCTTTTCTTCTTGTCCAAATCGTCCCCTTCTCCAAATCGATACCTCTTCCTCTTTTCCAAATCGCAACCTCCTCCTCTTCTCCAAATCACGACCTCTTTCTCTTCATCTTCTCTAAATTGCGACCTAGGGTTTGGAAGAATCGCGACCTAGGGTTTAGAAGAATAGTGATCTAGGGTTTGGTGTGTTTCTCTCTCTCTCTCTATAGATCTAATGTTTATTTATTTGAGTTCAACAACTTGTTTGCTGATTCATGTTATATTATATTGTTCGTTGATTTTATTGTGATTGTAGATCTTTTGTTTTGCTTGATTTGTAGTTGAGTTATGAAAATGTTAGCAAATGTTTTGGATATGTAAAAAAGCATCAAAGAGGAAACAAACTCCTTTATTTTTGGGTCATTGATGATTGCGTACCCTTAAAAATACAAATAACAATATGTACCTAAAGAAAGGAGTTTGTTTCCTCTTTGACAGGGTACCAATTCACGAGAACATAATTGTCTAGGACAATTCATTACTAGTTTGAGTAAATGCCGTAAACTTGGAGTGAAGCCCTAAGAGGCAAAACCTTGAACTCAAACTCCCAATAATTAGTAAATTATTAGTTAGTTAGTGTTAATACATAGCTTGAATTCATCGAAAGAATAATTTGCAAAAACTCTAAAGTTTTGAATTTTAAAAAATTCTAAGATTGCGGTTCATCTTTTCTTTTTATCCCTTATTTTACCTCTATTTTTTTTACAATCTGATACTTTGAGATTTCATTGATGTTACTCGGACTAAACTTGGGTATATAAATGACTTTGATCACAAGCATTATTCGCCGCATACTTAATTGCTTATCTTCTTATACATTGTATTATATCAAGTCTCAATATATATTTTGAATACCAATATCTAGTATGCCTTCAGGGATTAGGGGATTGGGACTCATCTTGACATCTATCTGACTAGATTGACTTCTTGTGTTTAATCCTTCTAGTTCTCTAGATACTTCAATATTTACACTACCGTGGGAGGTGGTTATCCTATAATAGAAATAAATTGATTTTTGATTGAGCTGGTGATTGATAATTTTATTTGGACACAGGAACATAATTCTAGACGTTTTTATGCAGTTATTCTCATTATTTTTTGTGTAACATCTGAAGCGACACACTTCGTAATTTAAGAATTCTCCCACTAAACTTTCTGGTCATGTATTTGTGGGATTTGAAATTTAAGCTTTTCTAATGTTTTTTTTTTCAAATTTCAGAAGAAATAAAAGCTAAACATCCAAGAATTACGTATGCCGACCTCTACCAAGTGATCATAGATGCATAAATAATTTATTGTTTGATTCTTAAAAATAGTTGGGCCTTAACACATTGAGAACAATAGGGAACAATCTCAGTGAATTTGGTTTCTTTCCCTAAATAGGTCAACCCTATTGTGGATTTCATGCTTCTGATCAATTAGATTAATTTATTTCTTAAATATGGATAATTATTAGGAACACTAAGGGGATCGTCATGAATACTAGTAGTTCATTCTACCTAGAAATCAATTTCGTGTTGAACCGTCTCACTTTCAATTTATCCTTTGAATTTTCAACTTGCTGGGGTTGTTGCAGTTGAAATTATTGGAGGCCCCACTATTGATTTTATCGTGGGAAGAAAGGTATGAATGAGAGAATAATTTGTCACTTAAATCCTATTTAGTTCACAGTGAAATATTATTCACCCAGGTGAAAAGTAAAATGTTAAGTGTTTTCAGCAAATTTGGTGTCAAATTTTGGTCACTGTTTTGTCTTAAATTACTGAAGTATGTCGTATACACTTAATTACAATTTTATACGAACAACTTTTTTTTTCTTCAAATAGGTGAGCATGCTTTTCACCATTTTACAAATCTGGTTCAAATCTTTTTACTAACTTTCATCTTTTTTAAACCAGGATTCAAGTGAATCTCCTAAAGAAGGCCGTCTTCCGGATGCCAATCAAGGTTTGTCTTCACTGATTTGATTAAAACACTATACAAAGTATTGTTGTGTTGACATACATTGCTCTCTATTAGGCTTTACTTTATCTAGAATTTACTGATAACGGACTCAGTACTTTCATTGTTAATGTTTGAGAACAATTTGTGAGCTTTTGGGTGGCTAGGATGGGTACGAAATATTTTTTAATTCAATGTATCTTCATTTTGTTCTCTTTTTGTGCGAGTAAATGGCTCAAAGTGCTTCAGTTTGTCTACGAGTAGTCTTCCAATTCCATGATCTTATTTACAACTTTTATCTTTTGGTATTAAAAGATAAGCCTCTTTTGTATTACTTATCAATTTGGGGCGTTCGTTCGGTATTATATGTGGATTTGAGTATTTAAGTTCTTTATAATAATGTACTTTAGTCATTTTATTTAAAATTTTCTTAACCAATTTAGAGAGGTTGTATGTGAGTTTTCTTTTTATCTATCTATGCAATCCCAATTAAATAGTTGTAATTTAGAGGAAACATATTGTTGTTGTTTTACATCCTAATGCTACTTAAACTTATTATTACAACATATCTTCTATTATTGCAAATGGGGGTGATGAGATGGGCCTACTAAGATCACTAAGAAGAAAAGTATTTTGTTTGTACTACTACAAACATATACCTTACCACGGAGCATATCACAGAAGGTAAAATTTTAACCTTAAGTTAACATTTAACTTTATTTTATATTGTTGTGTTTTTCATTCTATTTTTTTGTATATAATATTCAATTACTAATGCATGGAATCTGTTTGTGATACAGTTACCACGCCTCACAATTGAATCTGATATAATCATTAACTGAAATCGTTGGATGCAAAAAATTGCAAAAGGTATTAGGCCCCAAATCTGTTTCAATCTTATGCTTATGAATAACCAAGGTTCTAAAAAACGAGGGGCGTGATTGAGGCGTGGAAGACAAGCCTTAAGCCTTAGAAGCCTAGGTGGGCCTAGGCATAAAAAGGCGTGAAAAGGCGTTTAGGCCTTCTTAATATATTTTAATATTTTTTAACCATAACAAGGCTATTAAAATACAAAAATTGCACAGATCATAAAAATATGTCTGAATATATGCAAATTAAAATACTATTTGATTATTTTGGATGAGATAATGGTCCAGTTTGTAAACAAATTCTTTAAAAGGCGACATCGTTTCACTAAATCATTGTTGTTTTTAGAAAAAAGTGCGCCTTAAGGGTTTTACCAAGAAATAAGGCGTGAAAAGCGTAAGGCGAGGCGTTTCTCCCAAGCCTTAAGCTCAGGCGGATTTTTTAGAACAGTGTGAATAACAATGATAATTATTTATTACAATTCAAATGGGCGCTTCTTATATAGAGAATTTACTCTTTTGAGATCGATGGGGGAAAACTTGTTGGGAATAATGGAAAAAAATCAACTTTCTTTAAGGCTTCTTTTCACTTTTTCCAAAAACTTTGACATTTCGACATAAGACTAATGTTTAAAAATGCGAAAGATGAGGCGAGGCGTAAACCTCGAGGCGTTTGAGACATAAGCCTCACCGAAAAGAAAAAAAAGGGCAAAATAATATTAAAAAATACTAATAAAACCATAAAAATAAAATAACAAAGAAATATAAAATAAAACTACAAAAAAAACATCCATGAGGACTTTCTCACATAGTTTGACATTTTTTTGTTCCCCCGACATAACTTTAAAAAAAGTAATTTGAGAAAATCAATTTTAACAAACTGGTTATTTTACAATATGACAATAAATTAATCAATGCAAAATCATATTGGCAAAGTACTAGAACATAAAATTTTTTTATAATTTTTATATATAAACAACATTAAAAATTTATATATAAACAACATTAAAAATTCCAGATGTTATCATACAGAGTACTAGAACATATTGAAATTAATGATCAAGATACGCTTATTCACTGTAACACCCCGCCCGCCCGGGGGGAGCGAACGGAGCGCTACTGTTGATAAACTAAATCAATTCCACAAATAATACGGTATAGAGCATCTAAAAATCCCATAATACAAACGAGAAACCACTAATCTCAATCTTCAAATTAATACAACAATTCTCTCGAAATAATTACAACAATCTAACTATCTCGAAAATAAAATAAATCTCCAAATGCTCTATACATCAAAATAAATACAAGTCTTCTCATCTCTTGTATTAAAAAATCTTCCCAAAATAATCCTCGCTAAAATCATCCCAATAGGTCCATAGCACTCAAATCCGTGCTCACCTGCCAACTAAGAAAAAGATGGGGAAGTACACAATACGACAGGAATATGCTCAACAAAGATGTTAGCGATGAACAAAGCGCAACAATACGACTACGAATACTCAAATCAAATAATACAAATCTCAATAGCATTTTATCAATAAATTTCTCAACAACTCATTAACCGGAGTCAGCAGGCCTCACCATACCGCGCCATACTTTATCAAGTAGCCGAAAAAGGAGTCTTGGCGGGTGCCCAACATCAGTGCCATATTAAAATCTCATGACAACGTGCTCAAAACAATATGAATAATACCTCATGAATGAAAATAATTCCAACAATTATTTTTCCAGATTTCCAAGAATTTAACAATTCAAAATATGAGTTCAATTAACAAGAATTCAACGGAATAAACACTCGCGAGATTTCAGGAGCATATTGTGTAAAACCCCATACCTCAAAATCATCAAATGAATCATCGCATAATTCAGCCTCAAAATCTTATCACACCATCACTTTCTTCTTGTGAAAATAATCAAATCTTGTTCTAGCCCAAACTCGAGAAAACACCAAATAAGCCTTCTAATCTAAGGTTGAAATCTTGAATAAGCTTGGGGTGGTTTGTATATGAAAGGGAGTAATTTTGGAGAGGTCTTCTGCTTGAAAAGTTTGAGAAAAAGTGATTTGAAAAGCCAAGCCACAAATTTGTTGATATATAAAGGATTAAGAGTTTGATTAAGAAAAGAGTTCTAATGAGATACAACCACTAAAAAATTTATTCCGAACGATCGGACCGTTGGAATGGCTTGAAATTTTAGTATGTTGTAGCGAACGGCGAGACAGGACTTCTGACAAAAATTCAGCTTGATCGGACGGTCGAATTTCTAAAAATATTATTTTTACTAGGGAGTTTTATGTTCCGAGAGTTTTATGTTTTGAGGACTCTTCTAAATAATAAAAATTCAATTAAAACTCCATTTTAATTCCGATTTCGAAACCATTTGAAATTATCATCTTTAAAAATAAAATCCAACATATTTGAGCAATAAAAATAATTTTCTCTCAAATTTTATTTTTCCTCTATATTTTGAAAATACCCCAAAATTACGCGGGTTGTTACACTTCCCCACTAACAATGGAATTTCGCCCTCGAAATTCGCCGAAAACCTAACTCTAAAAAATCAGGCCAATAATCTCGTCACCAAAATAATTTCCTCACATCTAATCTAGATGCCTAATGCAAAACGATTCCCTAAAAATTTCTATCTCCAAATTCGCGCCACAAAAACGCAACAGACCAAAAATCCAAGACCCGAGGGTGGTCGTATACCTAAGCTCTGATACCATTCTGTAACACCCCGCCCGCCCGGGGGGAGCGAACGGAGCGCTACTGTTGATAAACTAAATCAATTCCACAAATAATACGGTATAGAGCATCTAAAAATCCCATAATACAAACGAGAAACCACTAATCTCAATCTTCAAATTAATACAACAATTCTCTCGAAATAATTACAACAATCTAACTATCTCGAAAATAAAATAAATCTCCAAATGCTCTATACATCAAAATAAATACAAGTCTTCTCATCTCTTGTATTAAAAAATCTTCCCAAAATAATCCTCGCTAAAATCATCCCAATAGGTCCATAGCACTCAAATCCGTGCTCACCTGCCAACTAAGAAAAAGATGGGGAAGTACACAATACGACAGGGATATGCTCAACAAAGATGTTAGCGATGAACAAAGCGCAACAATACGACTACGAATACTCAAATCAAATAATGCAAATCTCAATAGCATTTTATGAATAAATTTCTCAACAACTCATTAACCGGAGTCAGCAGGCCTCACCATACCGCGCCATACTTTATCAAGTAGCCGAAAAAGGAGTCTTGGCGGGTGCCCAACATCAGTGCCATATTAAAATCTCATGACAACGTGCTCAAAACAACATGAATAATACCTCATGAATGAAAATAATTCCAACAATTATTTTTCCAGATTTCCAAGAATTTAACAATTCAAAATATGAGTTCAATTAACAAGAATTCAACGGAATAAACACTCGCGAGATTTCAGGAGCATATTGTGTAAAACCCCATACCTCAAAATCATCAAATGAATCATCGCATAATTCAGCCTCAAAATCTTATCACACCATCACTTTCTTCTTGCGAAAATAATCAAATCTTGTTCTAGCCCAAACTCGAGAAAACACCAAATAAGCCTTCTAATCTAAGGTTGAAATCTTGAATAAGCTTGGGGTGGTTTGTATATGAAAGGGAGTAATTTTGGAGAGGTCTTCTGCTTGACAAGTTTGAGAAAAAGTGATTTGAAAAGCCAAGCCACGAATTTGTTGATATATAAAGGATTAAGAGTTTGATTAAGAAAAGAGTTCTAATGAGATACAACCACTAAAAAATTTATTCCGGACGATCGGACCGTTGGAATGGCTTGAAATTTTAGTATGTTGTAGCGAACGGCGAGACAGGACTTCTGACAAAAATTCAGCTTGATCGGACGGTCGAATTTCTAAAAATATTATTTTTACTAGGGAGTTTTATGTTCCGAGAGTTTTATGTTTTGAGGACTCTTCTAAATAATAAAAATTCAATTAAAACTCCATTTTAATTCCGATTTCGAAACCATTTGAAATTATCATCTTTAAAAATAAAATCCAACATATTTGAGCCATAAAAATAATTTTCTCTCAAATTTTATTTTTCCTCTATATTTTGAAAATACCCCAAAATTATGCGGGTTGTTACATTCACCTATGCAAAATTAGGTACATTTCAAAACATGGATTGATGTATTTTTGAACAGTAATTTCTCTCACGTTAAAACGCGCTACCTAGTTCTGATGGCTAAAAAATAATTAGTTATAAATCAATGGCGAGATCATCCCACTCACTTTTATCTTTTATTATTCTTTTTCCGTACGTGCGTGTAGAAAATTATAAATACAACATGAAGTCCTTGTATGCAATGTCATATATTCCTAATGTGATTGCTCTAGTATGCTTCATGCTAACTGCAGCGTTGGTGATGGCCGATAATCTAAACATAAAGTGATTTTAGACATTACTTGTATTAACATGATCCTCACTATAGCTCTCGTTCACGTTATTCTATAATAAGAAACAAAAAGATCTCATTAATGACAATTTTATTTTTATGCTTTTTTTTACTATGATATTTGGCTTTGCCATTTTCTCCCTTGTCTTCGTTTTATAGTCTAAATGACAATTTCATAAGGTTCAAAATTATTGTAAATGAGTGTCTCTATCCAATTAAAGTACTTGATTTAGGCTAAACCCTGCAACTCAAATGGCTAGTTTGCTGCATTTTGTGCTAATGCTTTAGATCTATGGTTGTTAGTCATACTATCTTGGAGATATAATTATATTTAATCACAGTTTTCTAATAAAATAATGTCACCTCTCCTTCATTTTGTTGTTTTCACCAATATATACATGCATAGAACTTTATATGAGCAGCTAATATGGCATCTTTTGTAGCATAATTTATCGACATACAAGTTTTAAACTACTCGCTTTGATATCATATAATTAACTTTTAATCCTCGACGTGATTAAAAGTTCGAGTTTCAACTCTTGTGAAACCAATTTTTCTCTGCATCGTTGCTGGCTTCTAAATTTTATAATTAAATTTAGAATGTTTTTTGTAATCATGGACTACAAAAAAGAAGCTAAATTGTTTTAGACCAAATATGCTGATCTTAATCCGTTGATCTCAAATACACTGAACCTCAAATACGCTCAAATACGCTGAAACACTGATCTCAAATTGGGGGTTCATTGGGGCTTCTCTGCAGATTGGGGATTTTTTATATGTTAACTGATAAAATTGGGGCTTCTCTGCAGTTTGATTTGTTGCATTGTGAAGGATGATACTAAATAGTTTAGAGGATTCAATTTTATCAGTTAACATATAAAGGCCCTCATTATTTTAAGGTTCCCTAGGATATCCAAAAACACATGAGGTACAGATAACATATTGGCCTAAACTCAAACACTAAACATAAAGGCCCTCATTATTTTATCTTTAATCTCAACTATTTGTTTGGGTGTCAATAATTTCTGGGCGACTGAAAAGCATCAGTTGTCTGTACTATGATGTTAAAAAAAGTAGTGTTCATTATTTGTTTTTATTTTCATTTCATATCTCAGTTCTATTGCTCGGAGGACGGGTGGCGGCAGCGACAACTGCTTTATCTACAGCTGAAGAGAAGAAAGCTGGGCTCATACTAGCTTTGGTTAACACTGTAGCTGGTAACTTCACGTTATTGGGCTTAGCTGCTAATTTAATCGTCTGTGAATAGGCTCGTCGTGCTTAACATGTCGGGTACAATCTTTCCTTTTGGTGCCATATCAAATTTGGAGTTCCCTCCGCTCTTATTGTCACAACTATAGTCTTGGCACTTATAAAGGGATGAAACCTATGTTCAGAGGAATAAAATTAATCGTCTTTCTTGTGAATCAAATTGTCTCTCATAGAATTTGATGAATTCCAGTGAAAATAGTTATGAAGGATAGGTTTTCTTTTACTTTTGTTACCGTTAAAACAATAAAATTCCCTAGTTTTCCTGTGGGGACACCCTCATTTTTTGTTAAAAAATAAACGATTTTTTTTTGTATACCTGTTACAAATTTAGACTACGCAAAAAGAAAATGAAAAAGTGGTTGCATCATTTGACTTTTGTGAAGATTGCATCATAATATTTACAGTATTATATGTATCGGTTGTTAGTAACTAATGAATAACAATGTTGGTCAATTAGTGTTAACATGTGTGTATGACTGTTATGAGTTGTTGCTGTTGTTTTTTGTTTGGAGGTAAAGAAAGTTGTAAGGTGACAAGAGTATTTATGGTAAATAAAGTTTTTTCTCTGCATATGGATGCTTTGAATTTGAGTAAAAATGGTCTTTAAGCTTTAGTTAATTTAGAAAAAATCCGTAAGGTATTATAAAATATCCCCGCAACAATTATAATATCTTTCGGAGATGTGTAGTATATTGTTGAGGATATGTACCATATTTTCAATTACCCAAGTGTAAAATATCCTCGTGGTTTGTAAAATATCAGTGCAAGAGCAGAATGCAAAAAATATTTCCAGTGAAATATATTGTCTTCAAGGATGTAAGAGTAAAGCACCTTTTTAATACTATATCTTTTGTTGGTTGCAGGTCGTACTACTTTTACGAGGTGATAATTACAATGCACAATGTTCCAAAGAATATCGAAAGCGATTCCTTCAAAGAACATACTCATAAGAGCTTTTGGATGCAGAAGAATACAACTCGACAAAGTATCTTAATGATCTTAATAGGAATAAGCAAGTCGCTTTTATGGGTATCTATCTATCCTCGGACTGTAGTACGAAAATGAATGTAATTAGGTGGAGTTTTGGAGTTCTTTGAAAATCAAAATCCGATCAGAATGGAAGGATTTTGTTTTCATCAACATTAAAAATACAACTTAGTTTTTACTTTAATATGTATAACTTCATGTTTGTGGTGCTCAACCTTGTTTGAACCAAATTGTTATGTTAGTTCCATTTCCAGCTTTAGCAAAACAATTGAGAAGATTGCTTCTATTGCTTCTAAATTACAACTTGCAGCTTGCCCTTGGATTATGGGAGGGCCCTTGAATTTTTTTTTTAAATATGTACTAAGATTAGTAACATAATTTTACCGTTACTAATTATGAATTTTACTGTTACTATTAGTAACATAATTTTACCGTTACTAATTTTAATCTCTCTGTTGCTATGAGTAACAAAATTTTACTGTTACTAATTCTGAATTTTCCGTTTCTATTAGTAACACAACTTTAGCGTTATTAATTCTGAATTTTACCGTTACTATTAGTAATAGAATTTAACCATTACGAATTATAAATTTTACCGTTACTATTAGTAACAGAAATTTACCGCTACTAATTTTAATTTTTTCCGTTACTATTAGTAACAGAATTTTACCGTTACTAATTTTAATTTTTTTCGTTACTATTAGTAACAGAATTTTACCGTTACTAGCTTCGTGCCCCACGCCTCTTTTATAACAGAAAAATTGTGTTACTAATATATTTAGTAATGGTAAAATTGTGTTACTAATGGCGTGTTTTGGTGTAGTGAAATTTCCTCATCTAGTTCACCATTTAAGAATGCTGTTTTTACATCCATTTGATGTATTTTAGGTCCATTAATAGCAGTTATTTCCATTAACATCCGAATGGACTTTATTTTTGTTAGCGGTGAGTATGTGTCCAAGTAATCCAACCCTTCCTTTTGCCTATAGCCTTTAGCTATAAATCTAGCTTTATATTTATCAATTGATCCATCGGCCTTCAACTTCTTTTTGAAGATCCATTTATAACCTAACGGTTTTGAACTTGGCGGAAGATCCACTAGTTCCCATGTGTGATTTTATAATATGGATTCAATTTCACCATTAATTTCTTCTTTCCAATTAGAAGCATCGGGTAAGGATATGGCTTCTTTGTACGATTGAGGTTCATTTTTTAGCAAATATGTTAGAAAATCTGGATCGAAAGAAGTCGAGGTTCTTGCGCTTTTACTACGTCTTGGTTCATCCTCTATTGGTTCAATAGGTTGATGAGTCCCACTTATAGTAGCTTGATTTATCCTTTTAGAAGGACCGGATTCTCGGGTCATGTTATACGAAAATTCATTTTAAAAAAATGAAGCGTCCCTCGATTCAATAACTGTATTAACATGAATATCCGATATCTCAGATTTACAAACTAGAAATCGATATGCACTGCTATTAGTAGCATAACCGATGAACACACAATCCACGGTTTTTGGCCCTATTCTTACCCTTTTAGGTTTAAGAACCATCACTTCAGCTAAGCACCCCCACACTCGTAAATATTTATAGGAAGGTTTTCGACCTTTCTATAATTCATAAGGTGTCTTGTGAGTCTTCTTGTGAGGTACTTTATTGAGAATGTAATTAGCAGAAAGTAAGGCTCCCCCCCACAAGTTCTGAGGAGCTCCTGAACTTAATAACATTGAGTTCATCATCTCCTTCAATGTACGGTTTTTGCGTTCAGCAACACCATTTGATTGAGGAGAATAAGGAGCGGTTGTTTGATGGATTATACCATTTTCAGAACAAAATTCCTCAAAAGGAGATTCATATTCTCCCCCTCTATCACTCTTTATTGCCTTTATCTTTTTACTTAATTGATTCTCAATTTCAATTTTATATTGCTTAAATGCACTAATAACTTCATCTTTATTGTGTAACAAATATACATAGCAATATTTTGTGCAATCGTTAATAAAAGTAATAAAATACCTGTTTCCACCTCTAGTTTGAACAAATTTTAAATCACAAATATCAGTGTGAATTAAATCTAAAGGTTCAGTTATTCTTTCAACAGAATGGAAATGTAATCTGGCTAATTAAGACTCCACACAAATTTCACATTTATGATTTTATCAATATTAAATTTTGGCAAAAAATCCAAGTTAATTAAGGTATCAAAATTAACATGTCCTAATCTAGCATGCCAAATATTAGATGACTCAATCAAGTAAGAAGAAATAGCAAATTAATTCATTGAAACAGATATTTTTGGGGTTACAGTAAGAATATTGATTTTAAAGAGCCCCTCATTTAGGTAGCCCTTTCCTACATACATGTCATTCTTTGACAACACAAACCGATCAGACACAAACACAAGCTTGAACCCATTTTTAGTCAGGAGAGATCCAAAAATAGATTCTTTCGGATATCAGGCACGTGAAAAACATCATTGAGAGTAAGTTCCTTTCCAGAAGTCATTTTTAGAGAAATCTTTCCTTGTCCCACCACCTTAGAAGTGGAAGAATTCCCCATAAAGAGGGTCTCCTCATTGTCCAAAGGCTTATAGGTAGAAAACACCCATTTGTTTGCACAAATATATCGTGTGGCTCCAGTGTCCACCCACCATTCCTTGGTATTTCCAACCAAGTTACATTGAGAGACCACAACAGAAAGATTCATATCCGCCAAGTTATTGGCAATGTTTTCACCCTCAGTTACATTTGCTTGAGGATAATTTTCATTTTTCTTCTTTTGCTTACGACACTTGCTTGAGCGGTGTCCAGGTTTACCACAGTTGTAGTATTTTCCTTTGAACTTCTTCTTGTTCTGTTTGGAAGTGCCTTCCCCATCATGCTTTCGCTTGTTCTTCTTAGGACCTTCAACAATATGGACTTTCGTTTCTATTGTATTCTTCCCACTTTTCTTTTAAGACTCACGATTATCTTCTTCAATTCTCAGCCTGACTACCAACCCCTCCACATTCATCTCCTTTCGCTTGTGCTTGAGATAATTTTTGAATAAAGTCCAAGATGGTGGTAATTTATCAAAAATTGCAGCAACTTGGAAGGTTTCACTAAGGGACATTCCTTCGGCATGAATGTCGTGGAGGACCACTTGGAGTTCTTGTACCTGCGAGATCAGTGGTTTAGAGTCAACCATTTTGAAGTCCAGAAAACACCCTGACGATAAATTTCTTCATCCCAACATTTTCAGTTTTGTACTTCTTTTCCAAAGAATTCCACAATTCCTTGGATGTTTTGATCGTGCAGTAGACATGATACAATATTTTGTCCAAGTAGGCCAGAATATAATTCCGGCACAGATAGTCAGAGTGCTTCCAGGCATCAACAACAGTAACATTTTCTGAGTCATCTCCCTCTTGAATATAGGGATAATCTTCATATACAAGACTACCCAGTTGGCAGGTAGTGAGATAGAAATACATTTGTCCTTGCCAACGTTTGAAGTCACCCCCATTGAACTTCTTCGATTTCTCCCCGTGTGACATAGATACGGGTGCAGTCACATTTGTGTTAGTGACAGTCACATTTACAAATAATAGTGTTCGTACTATGCGATTCCATTTCTGTTACAAAAACTTAATTTTTATCAACGATAATATTCATATATAAATGAATTAATCAAAACAGAATACACAATTATGTTATACAATTTCCTCAATTATAATTAACAATAAATGAATTCCAAAAGAATTCTAAATAATATTCAGAATTAAACTAAAATATAAACACAAGTTTATACTAGTCTAAAAAAAATCTGTGTCACACTGTTTTTAATAAAAAAATTCCGTACAAAACAGAATTATAATTTCAAAGTAAAATCTTATATAACCAGATTTAACAAAAAAAAAAAAATTACAAATAAATTTTTTTATTCTAACCATAATAAATAAATGATGTAGAAAATTAATTTTCTGTAACTCTAATTGTTTTATTAAATTTCTATAATAAATAATATTTTAATTCAAATTTTTCTGTCAAAATAGATTTATTTTATATGAATAAAATTTTTGTAATAAAAAAAAATTGTACACTATACAAAATAGTAGAACAAATTAAATTGTCTTAAGATTGTTATGTCTACTATTTAATAAATACAAAAGTAAATAATTACGAATTATTATAATAATTACAGAAAATAATAACTTACTTGAATTTGTAGAAATAATAATAGAGATAGAAAAGAATCCGGACACTGTGAATTTTCACAGTGTCCTTAAGATAATTTATTCCCTCCAATGTGCTCTGAGGTTGATGAATATTGTCTCCCAAGATAGAACGAAATTTTTAATTAATTATGTAAAACAACAATAATTAATTTCGAGGAACGCAATTTCTGTGTTTTTACTCAACCAGAACAGTAATATGCAGTACAGAATGAGAAAAAAATATTTTCTGGAAGAAGAAAATAATTTGGATGCATTTTTCGAAATTATGGGAGGGCAATCTTTCAGTAGGTTTTATTTATAGCAAATGTTTTAATTCAATTCGAATTTTTTTTAGGAGATTTGTTTAAGCCTAAGCCTATGCCCGAACCGAGTCGATCGGACGGACGGCGCGCGCGTGTGGGCTTTTGGCCTAAACCCAACACATGCATAGTGTAGTCCATCTCCCCTTCAAAGAGTTGGGATACCCCAAGGCATCCAAGCCTTAGTCCATCATTTGAGTTTTATTAACTCATCATTTTTTCACTACTCTTCCAATGTGGGACAAGAGTTAAACCATACCCAATTCATTAACTTTCATTACTTTGTGAGTCACTTTGGGGACATATTTATCATTCATAACTTATTGAAATTGGACATGTGAATATACTACGTTAATCTACTTGCTAAGGAGAACGTGTTCGTATATGGTCCTATTATTATCGTGGTATGGTTCCCACCTAAATTTGAGCTCAAAATTGCTCAAAGTTCTGTCTAGAAAATCTGGACAGCTTTATGTTCCAATTTTTCCAACAGTAATGTTAACATTTTTTTTAATCGAAAAGAAAATATATTATATGCAAGTGCTTCTGTTTTTCGTATTATTAAATGGCAAAAAATAATAGTATAGTGTGGCACTCGAGCAAATTAATGTTAATATTAATGTATACAAATGATTAATTTCAGCCCTTCATCACATCTCAATTAAGATACTTAATGGTAAACGCAATTTCTATTACATGCCTACCACCAATATATGATTTCACAACGGATGGTAATGTGACGAAAGGATAAAATTGTCAAAATATTAAGTTTAATATTGTAACTTTTGAGACATCATTAAAATTTTAAAATGATCCAAAACTTTAGATGTATGATTAAGAGATCGATTCCTATTCCACGTGTTATGGCTTAGTGCGAGAACAAGTAAACATGACGGTTTTAATGATCATAAAAAATCTTGTTTTCTTGCAAGTGATTCTCCCTATAGGCACTTAAAAAATAATGTAATAGACTTTTTAAATTAATTTTAATTTTTAGATCAATTTGGTAAATTTTTTGGACGTGGACTATTTTAGTAAAAACATGAATTGTTTTGGTATTAGCTGCGAGAAAAATATTCTATATAAATACAAAATATGATTTTATAACATCTCACTTTTCATTTGCGTACAACACATTTTTGAATTGAGATCACACCGTGATTAACAAAACCCTCACCACCGCCGTGATTATTATTAAAAATACATTAAATTGCAATTATAAATTTGAAGGGGTCCCAATGAAAGAATCTTATATTTTCAATCAAGTTTGGGATGAGATCAATCTAGATTTTAGGATTAAACCGTTCGGTGGTCCTAGAAATAGATTTTGTAATGACATTTTGATGTTTTCCATATTATTGAAGCTCATATAACTACTCTTTGATGTAAGCCACGGGTGAGGGCATTTCCTCACCGTTTGCTGATTAATAAAATATCTATTTCGAAAAAAAATATGCAAAGTTAGGGGTGTTCGCGGTACGGGAAAACCCCTACCATACTGTTTTGTATCGAAAATTAGTGGTAATGATTTACATTTTTTATTTACTGAAATCGAAATTACTGATTTTTTTGTGGTTGGTTTTGGTTTTAAAATTTTAAAAACCGATTTACCGACTCTATCAACACTACAAGAAAACAAGCTTTTATCTCATTTTTAATTTTCACATTATGTCTCATAAGTTATAAATGAGATAAATAAAATATACATATTATCATGTATCACAGTTTAGTTTTTGGAGTCATTTTTTTCCAACATTTATTTCACTTCCCACTCATTGGCGTGCGCCAAAAATTTCACCAAAAGCGGGACTTTTCTCTTTCCCCCAATCTTACACTTTTCCAAACCCACTTTCCCTCATTATCCAACCTTCAAACCCTCTCACTATCGCATCACCATCACACCATCAAACCTCGGTAAGGTCGTTGGGTTTGTGGTGTGGTGGAAGGTAGATGGGGAGGTGGTTTTGTTTTTTGTTGGTAGTCTAGGTGGTGGAGTTTTGTGGGAATCGAGTATGGCTAGTGATGGAGTTTTAGGGAATTGGTATGGCTGGTGGTGAACTGGTTGTGGGTAGACTGGGAGGGGGGATGGTGAAAGTGGGTTTTCGGTGTTGGAGGAGACGGTGGAAGTAGGTATGGAATTGGGATTGGAGGTGGTTGTGGTTCAACTGCTGGAAATGGAGGGCAATTTTTTATTGCTTGATTTCACCACCTGCTGCAAGTGGTGGTGACAGGAGGGTCATCATTCCTCGTCGAATCTACTGTCGGACTCATACTCCGAGCGTCAAATACATAAACAGGTATGAAAACATTTGTTTTTGAAATTTTATTCACCAACACCGATGTTTATATTTGTTGGATAATGAAAAGGTTTGGTCTACAAAACTGAGACCGAGTTTGGTATTATTCAATCGCTAATCCTAAGTTTTGATAATAAGAGACATATTTTTTCACTTTAAGTTGTGATTGTATTGGCATCTGAATAACAATGTTAATATCCTTTTGGTATTAATTTTGACTTCAAAATAATGTTAATTTTGACAGTGTAACTTGAATTAAAATTTTGTAGGTTATTATTATTTTTAAATATGCATATAAACAGGTTTAGGTAAGTGGTACAAAAAATTACCATTATGTAGCGAGTAGTATCAAATTTATCATAAAGAGAAATTTATCAAAATTTATCGTATTTTTAAAAAAATCAATTTTACTGCAAAAAATCGATTTTAACGATGTACAACACAGTTTGGTTTTGGTTTATGATCTCTCGTACCGAATCGTAAAACTGATAATTTTGGTTTGATGATTTCAATGTTGGTATGGTATTCATATGGTCTAATTACCCGATCAAACCGATCGAAAACCAGCCATATGCAAAGTGGTACAAAAAGCAGAAAAAGATGTCAAGACCTTCTTTCTCCTTTTCCATTTTTTATGGATTCCAATTCTTTCGGGAGATGGGCACAAAGGTTTTCAATTAAAATTTAGGAAAAAAGATGTAGCATTCATTTATAAACTAATATATTTTTTATGAAAAAAATGTAACTTCAATCAAACGCCTAAAATCATTTTCTAACTGGGAAACAAGCATTCAAAACATAAGCTACGTGGTGGTTTCTTCTATTCAAGACATGGAACAAAACACATACAACTATATACACATATAATTCCATTCATGTCCCGACTATAACCGAATAATCGACTGGGGCTGCCTAGTATCTAAAAATTTAGATGACGATACATTTAGAGAAAAATAAAATAAAATGCACATGCATAACTCAATTTTAATAAATTATACATATATATTTTTTAAAAATTGTCTGTTTAATATATATATTGATCTTCTTGCTATATTGAAATATAATAAAATAAATTATACATATATAATTTTGAAAAATTGTGATGGATTTATTTTTTCCTACATTACTCCTTTTGATAATTTCACAATTACAATTCATTTTCTATAATTACAAAAATTATAATGTACAAGTAAGTTGATGCACATGTGCGCACCGGACTGAGGATGAGGCTAAATATAATATTTGAACTTTTAAAGGGAGTAGGAGTGATTATGCAATTATATCCCGTGGAAAGTAAAAACTTTTATTTATGAATTTATCATTATTTGTTCGTACATGTATGTCCCATGTATGTGTAAGGGCTCAGAATGGGGATATCTTTCCAGTCCTGTATGCTTCATTTTTTAAAGTGTAGATTCCTAGGTATAATTTGAATATCCAAAAATTTATTAGGTCTCTTTAATAAATACTGCATAAGTTCCACCAATGTCGTATTAATTTTATGGTTACCAGAGTGATAAGTGTACCCATTAAGGCTAAAAAAATGGACCAACACCAACGAACTAACCTCAGTTTGGCACTCATACAACAAATGAATTTATATCTAATGGATAGAAGCAATCAAGAGAATTACTTACGAACGCAATTTGTTGCAAGAAAGGTAATTAAAACAGGGAAAATTTAACCAATGGATAAGTTTCGTTACCTAAGATACATAAAAAATAATAATAATGATATGTGTACCAAAATGTCCCCCAAAACCTCCCTCAAAAGTGATGTGGATTCCACTTATTCTCTCACTTACCTATTAAGTATTTCCTTGTGGCACGAGTCCCGACACGACACAAAAAATGATTGCTTTTGGAGGATGTTTTGGGGGACTTATTTGTTACTCATAGCAGAACTCTAAAAAAAATAGAAGAATGATAGGAGTACAAAAACCTCCCCCCAAACCTTCGCCAAATAGTGACGTGGATTCCATGTATTCTCTCACTTACCTATTAGGTGTTGTCTTATGGTATGGGTCCCGTCAGGGCACACACTTTATTACTTCTTGGGGGAGATTTGGGGGAGTTATTTGAGACTCATAGCAACACTAAAAAAAATAACACTACAAGAAAAAGTGCTTTCCACGACATATGTTTTACGACGCTTTATAAAAATGTGTCGTGGAAAGTAGATAAATATGACATTTTATAAAAATGTGTCATGGAAAATAGATAAAGACGACATACATTTGAAAAGTATCGTAAATAATTCAATTATAATAAAAAATACAACATATAAAATAAATATTCTGTGCTTTTTTTCAAGACGACACGTTGTTAGGTGTCGTAAAATTCTTTCCATGACTTTTCGAGAGATGTGTCGTGATTGAGAAACTATTTTGGCGCCTCTTTCGATGCTAAAAATTTTCATCGTCTATAAAAAAAGAAAAAAAGAAGAAAAAATCTTTTGGATTATATCCCAACTACCTCTCCGCACGATCCTCTAAAAAACTCCTCTAGAACTCCGGACTCTAGCCGTAACCTCCCATCAGCCATAACCCTCACTGGAACTCCAGCTGTAACCCTCACCGAAATTCTTCTATATTTTTAGAAGCATCACACATGAATCTTCTCTTACTGTCGATAAGTTTTGTTATCTTATAATTTGGACAATGTGTTGCAATTTGTATAAAATACATTCCAAAACTGAAGTTATTTTGTTCTGTTCTAAGCAGAGCCCCATTAAACATTGCTTTCTTCTGTTAAATGTCGTCTAGAACTCCATTGAACATTGCTTTCCTTCGTCAAATGTTATTTAAAAATGTTAACTTATTTTTTTTCTGTTAAATGTTAATTATCATATTTTATAAAAATATGATATTTAACATTGCTTTCTTATGTTCTTTTTAAGTTCAATCTTCCCTTTTCAAATCCGAATCTCCGGCTGGTCCAGTTTGTTTCTTCCTCTGAAATCTGAATCTAACCCATTCAGGTAATTTCTCTGTTCTTTCTATTTTTCAACTTGTTTGTGTTCATGTGTGTGGATGATAAGATTACAAAAAAAAGGTGTAATATATATACCTGGAAAAAAGGTTGCAGTGTTCATGATTTTTTTCTTCTTGCAAATTTCGACATGGAGGAAAGGTGGTTGTGTATGGGTCTTTTTATATGTAGATTATGAAAAAATGGGAATGATGCATGTATACCTGTTTAGGAACAAAACATATGATGGATTATTTATTTAGTAGAAATTATGATTTATAATTTACTCTTATTAGTGTTTTCTTTATTGTAATAGTTTATTAGTTAGTGTTTGAATATTTCTTCATCACTTTATGGTATTAATTAAAACTATTTGGATGTCTAATATTATATTTTACATATTGAGTAACATATTGTATGCATTTTTTTATGGACATGAATGTTTCATATGTATGTTTGTAATTTTTCATATTTTTGTTATGACAAATGCATGTGTACTGTTTATTAAATAAAATATAAGGATAAATTGGTCCATATAATTTTATATGAGCAATTTTATTCTATTTAATTATATTGTTTATCTCAAAGTTAAAGCAATACATCAAATTATAAAACTAATCACACCACCTTATTTCGATAACTCAATCTTATCTAATCCACCAATTTTTAATTCTTCCAACCTTAGTAATCCTCTATTAAACCTATTGCTCCATTTAATCTACCTTTACCCTTTTCATTATCCTTAATCTGCACTAAAGAGGTGGGTATGGAGTTAGATGATGCGTATAGAATTTCACCTAATCGGTAATTAAAAGTTGATTTAGACGAACATTTTCGGTAATTAGAAATTGATTTAGACGGACATTGCCCATAAAACATTTTTGATGGCGTATGTAAAAAAATGGTAGCATCAATTTTTAATCCTTTATTTACTGAGTTGTTAAAGTTTAAAATCATAAATTTCAGATTCTTTCCCCTTTTATTATTAGGTTGTTTGAATCATTACAGACATTAAGCCGACACATAATGTTTGGAAGCATTTAACATTTTTACCAGGTAAATATGAGAGATGATAAAGAGTGGATGGGGAGATAAGTTCAATATTTTAATTATTGGTTAGTGCTTCATTACTTTTAATTTTGTCGCTGGAGGTGACTTATTTAGTTATGAAGTCAATTTCAGCAATCTTTATCTTTTGATTAAATTATTGGAGACGCTGTGCAACAATAAATAATAACTTAGGACAATTGAAAAGATGGGGAAAAGATAATTTATTTTTAAGTTAATTTCATCATATTCCCCGAATTAATAGTCATTTTTTCCTATTTAGTCATTCCAAATTAATAACTGTGTTTCAAGTAAGCTAGAGTTAGATTGTCAATTTAGGAGCTTTAAAAAAATTAAGGGATAAATTTTCTAATCGTGGATAGTTAGTTTAACACACCTTTATGGATAGTATAAATAAGAAATTCCATACAAGAACTTAAAGTTTGATGGGCAAATCTTTTTAACCTTTATGGAATATTCAGAATGTAAAGAAGAAAATAAAAAAAATATCTGGGTTTGTAAAATCCCTCTAAGGTTTTTGATTGGTAAACTAACCAGAACAATTATCCAGCAACTTTTGTGTTATTCTTCTTCCTTTTCTTAACCGGGCTATGTGAGTTTTATTTATTTTATCGACTTTTGGGTTAATTCTTTTTTCTTTTCTTTTCCGGGAGCCTCATTAATACTAAATCTGATGTTTTCATTTGCAATATTTCAATGTTTTATTTTGATGGTGATTGTTTTGGGCAGTATTTAGACACTACAAATCAGATCCAATATAGGTATATTTATCTTGCTTCATTTGTGTATCTTTTTGAAATTGTTAAGTGTATATACCCACATTGATACTTCTGAACATATGTATATTACAATAGGTCAACTTGATTTAAGTGTATTAATATGAATTATTAAGTGTGAGTGTTTATATTACTTCTATGCTCAAGGAAACCATGAATAAGACAAAAATGAATATATTCCATTTGTATTAATTTATTGCCCTGATGATCTAACTATATACCAATTTCAATCTACTTTTGTAGATAACTAATAATCTAATAAGATTTAGTATAACGTGACTAATCTAATGAGATCTTGTAGAATGTAACTATATTTGAAAAGAACATGACATTTTATCCGTTTATTGTTGACATTTTATCTCTTTTTCAATATTAGTGTTTGCTGGTGTAAACAGACTAGAAACTAGCAAGTGGGCAACTCGAGATTGATAAAAGATTGGTTGAGATTTTAAACTTTTTTTTTATTATTATTACACGCATGCATATACGTTTACATATATTAGAAAAACCTAAAATATTTTTCTGAATTAACACTGTTCAAAAATTGAGAAGTGATTATGATTTCATGTTTTTTTTTACTATCTGTAGACGTACTGAGGAGTACCAAGACGGCGTGTACAAATTTATTGAATTTGTTAAGAAAACTACTAGAAATCATGATATGATAATATGTACCTGTAGAAAATGTAAAAACTTTTGTCAATAAGATGAGGAAGAACCATTTGAACACCTAGTTATTCATGGATTTGATCCTACGTACAAGAAGTGGGTATTTCACAGAGAACATTCGACTTCTTCATACTCTAATGATATTGATATTGAATTGTCAGATTTACATAGGATGCATAGAGATGCTTATGTTCAAGATGCAGTTTTTGCTGAAGATATTGGAAGCGGTGATAAAAGTTTTAAACAAAAGTTGAAAGATGTCGAGGCTCATTTATATCCCGGGTGTACAAAGTATACAAAGATGTCAACAATTATAACTTTATACAAGCATAAAGCTATGCACGGTCTATCTGATAAAGGATTTAACGAACTTTTTGAGTCTATGCATAAAATGTTTCCCGGGGATAACATTCTTCATAAGTCTTTGTATGCAATGAAGAAGTTTCTAAAAGAATTCGATCTTAGCTATGAGAAGATAAATGCATGCATGAATGATTGCTGTTTATTTAGAAAAGAGTATGAATATTTGGATAAATTCCCTAAATATGGCTCCTCACGGTGGAAAGTCGATGAACGCACAAAGAAGGTTAAGAAGGGAGCATCTGTAAAAGTATTGATGTACTTTTCAATAATCCCAAGATTTTGAAGGATGTTTTTATCATCAGATAGAGCAGAGTATTTGTAGTGGCACTCAACTCACATAAGCAAAGATGGAAATATGTGACATCCAGTTGATTCATTAGCATAGAACACAATTAATAAAAAGTGGCCTCATTTCGCATTCGATCCAAGATATCTTAGGCTTGGACTTACAGTGGATGGATTTAATCCCTTTAATAATCTTAGCTCGAGCTATATTTGTTGGCCCGTAATTCTAACTATGTACAATCTTCCCTCATGGTTATGCCCGTTACAGGAAAATTTGATGTTGACTTTGCTTATACCGGGGCTAAAGCAACCGAAAAATGACATAGATGTATATATGCAACCACTTATAGATTACTTAATCGAGTTGTGGAATAATGGGGTGGATATGTACGATGTATCTAGGCGATCTACTTTTAATTTGAAAGCTATTTTGATGTGGAAAATAGATAAATTTCCTCTATATGGTAATTTAGCCGGATGTACCACAAAAGGGGAATTTTCATGTCCAGTTGGTGGTCCTAACACATCCTTACTACGGTTATCAAAGAGTATGAAATCGGTGTATATGGGCCATAGACATTTTCTTTCAATGAACCATCCATGCAGGGTTACCAAAAAGAGTTGGTCTGACGGATTTGAAGAATTGAGGAGGCCACCAAAACCTTTGAATGCAGAGGAAATTTTAGATGCTCTGAAGGGTGTTGAAAATGATTTTGGTAAAGGGAAGAAGTGTAAGAGGAAGAAAGTTTTCTCGTAAAAGAAGTCAATATTTTTTGATTTACAGTATTGTCATGTGCGTATATTTTAACTCATAATGTAAGCCAATAACTTAATGCAATTCTATTAAAAGTTTTAGGACATTTATTTTTCATATTAATCCTTCCTCTTTTTTTTCTCTAGGCATTAGATTTATGTCACAATTTGGACGTCATGCACATCGAGAAGAATATAAGTGATAGCCTCATTTTCATATTGTTAGATGTAAAGTGAAAATTAAAAGATGGCCTCGAGTCTCGTGAAGATTTGCAAGAATTGAAATCAGAAAGGAATTTCATCCTCAACCAAAAAGGAATAAATTTTACCTGCCGACAGCACTTTACACACTCTCAAAGAAAGAAAAAGAATATTTTTTGTCCAAAACTATATGATTTGAAGTTACCTGATGGTTATAACTCTAACATTAGTCATTGTGTTTCAGTTGAAGAACATAAGTTATTGGGATTGAAATTCCATAATTATTATGTTTTAATGCTACAATTGTTGTTAGTTGCTATACGGGGACTACTACCAAAGGGGCCAAGACAAGTGATTTTTCGCTTGTCTTCATTTTTTAACGAGTTATGCCAAAGAGTGATCGATAAAAGGAGAATGGAAAAATTAGAGAAAGATATCATAGAGATTATATGCATGTTGGAGAGGTACTTCCCTCCTTCTTTTTTCAGATTATAATTCACTTGCCAATTCACTTAGCTCGAGAAGCTCATTTATGTGGGCGCATACAATTTCGATGGATGTACCCATTTGAGAGGTAATTTAGAATGTATTTAAATTTTTTCTTATTAACAAGTTAAATATATAGTAAATAGATATTATATTCATATTCTTTTGCTATGGTTTGTTATTAGGTTTATGAAGGTACTCAAGGGTTATATTAGGAACCATGCGTGACCTGAAGGATGCATAGTAGAAAATTATTTGGCTGATGAGTGTGTGAGATTTTGTAGCATGTATCTAAAAAAATAGTAGAAATAGGTGTTCCACAATCTCGAAATGAAGAGTTCAAGGATGAGAAAATACTAGGAGATCGACCTACCTCTAAGGGGAAGCCAATAACATTGTCCGGTGACATGTTAAAAATTGACCATCGTTATGTGCTGTTTTAAAATCCAGAAGTTGAGCCATATATAGAGTGAGTAAAATGACGCTCATTATGTATATTTATAACTTCCGTTATCATTAATATTGTTATTAAAATTCCTTTACGTTCATAATAGAATTCATCTGAGCGAGCTAAAGCATTCCAATCGAAGTTTATCCCAAGATGAGACTATACAAAAAAGATATATCGAGACATTCGCTTCGTGGTTTATGAACAAGGTAAACCATTTTTTACATTGGGAATTGTAAGAGTCTAATGGTGTTATGTATATAAAAATTTATATAATTTCATTTATGATATTTTAAACAGATTGTGGTTCAAGTAAACACTACTGAAGTATCAACAATCCTAAAGTGGCTAGCGGTTGAGCCAGGATTTTACGCTATGTCATATTCAGGCTACATACTAAATGAAAAACGATTTCACACATCAATGGTTGAAAATCCACCCAATATAGTGAATTTTTTCTCGAGGCAGAGACTATTTGTAGATCTAGTGCAAGGGATACCACACATATTGTTACTAATGTTTCATATTGTGAGATTATACGGGATGTAATTTTATTGTACTTTCATAAATTTCGAATGGCTATCTTTCAATGTGATTGGGTCAACATTTCGTATGGTGTTAAATTTGATGATGGATTCATTTTGGTTAACCTCCACTAAGGACAAAATCAACTAAAAAAGATCCTTTTGTTCTAACATCACAATCAAGATAAGTATTTTATTCGAGAGAAAGTGGAACATTAAATTGGTATGTGGTTCTCAAGGCACCGCCACTAGGGTTTCATGATATGGAGACGTACGATGAGAGTGCTTACACATCATATTCGCCGATTGATGTTTCAAAACTTGACAATAATGAGAGAAATGACGATGAGCCTCATATGAGGATAAATTGTGAGGGTGTTATTGTGTGGTTGTTATTTATTTTAGCATGTAGACATTGAGTTTATTTGATGAATATATACATTAGTATACTTATGGTAAATTCATTTTTAGTTACAAAGTTTGTGCATGGTGATGTAAACTTAGATGAATGAACTGTTCTTTTTGTTTATAGAAAATAGAACAATCTCTACAAGTGTACTTTATGTCAATAATCACACTAGTAGATGCCCGTGCTTATGGAACCCGGTGCGTCAAAATTATTCATGTGATTTGCCCCGTGCCTATAATACAAATGATCATTCTTATAACATAATTGTAATTCAGATACCCTTTTATGGCTTTTAGTGATAACTTTCCAATTTTTATTGTAGGCAAAATGTTTCTGCTTAATAGACATCATCTGATTGGCAAGAGTTTGAAGCCGGTGATGGGATGAGGTAAGTTATGATTAACGTGTCATTATTCTTTAGCTTTATGTTTCTTGCCTCTGTGGTTGTTAAAATGTTTTTTTATAATTATCTCTGAAATTCATTTGCGACTTTTACTACTTATAACTCCGTAAGTATGGTGATATTCCTAATTAGGGACCGCCATGATAAGTGGTATAACTACACATTTCAGAGCATTGAGTAGTACCTTGCCAAAACTATCTCACGAGTCACGAATGAATAACTTGAACAAACCCCATTATAAAGTGAGCACAATAAAATGGGGCCCTCGTTCACTCATTGATCAAGGCATGCCATTACTACACATGTAGTTCCATACTTATGCACGACCAAAACTGTTAAGATATGATAAATTAATAACTAAAAAAAATAGCAAGTATGGAAACAAAATTGAACGTAAAGAGAATTGAAAAAAAAGTAAGAACACAGATCAGAGAAACTGCGTGAATGAAATATTTATGTTACCTGGAACTATTTATCTTATCAATGACTCGTAGTATATTATAATAAAGTCATGTTCTTGTTATACATTTGTGACTTTGAATAGGCTAATTTATTAAGAATTCATGAGAATGTTTGTTTATCATAGAATTCGTCTTACATGCACTCAATTTCCCATCCGTAGTTGGGATATTACACACATAATATCCCTTCGATTGGAAACAATACTTTGACCTTGTCAGCATCTTGAGCCACTATATCATCAGTATAAACCACATATTTGGATAAAACTACTGGATTTTTCGAATTTCTTTATTCTGTTCTATTTTCTTTAAAATTTGTGTGTGGTTTCGTGAAACAGTAGATTTGTAATAAAGAATCGGTCCATAGTTGTATGAGACTACAAGCATTTTGGAATTCAATAGTTTTGCATCTTTTTTACTCTAGGGGTCGAAGTTCTACATATTTGTGCTTTGGGATTTTTTTTCAGTTTTTGCGATACACACACACACACACACACACACACACTTTCAGTGAGTTGTTAAGGTACTCATGCATTGACAAATCACAATAGTCCATAAAAGATAAAAACAATATATTATGGTAAACTTTGAGGACATCACAATAAACATAATAAATAGGTGCCAAAGGAAAAATAACATTTTCTTTGCTTACATACAAAATAGGTGGTAATAATTGTCGACTAAAACTATATTTATTTAAAAACACAATTGTAATGATGCAGATAACTCTACATTTGAAGATCTACATAACAATGATGCAGATAACATTTTTTGTATATCCACAAATAGGAATACCAACTCTACCAATATTGTTGATTTCACAATCATTATAATTTTTAAGGTTACAAGTTGAAGATGAACTTCCTTGCTATTTTACAATAACTGGAATGAATGGACTCAACAAGTTACAATTATATAACACTTTAGCAAATTACTATCAGTATGATAAGCCTTATCCTATATTGTAGTTCTAATGAATGAAAATGCCACCACTCATAAATCTACCTCAATACAATTGAATCATTTTCTTGTATTGTAGTCTTACATGCACTCAATTTGTGCATCGTGTTGCGATTATATTTAATCTTTATTAGAACAGTTGGTAACATTTCCTTGGCCTTTAGCAACCACTAAAACCTAAACAAACACATGATTGAGTGTTTTTTAGTATTGTGAATATACATAATCATTGTCAACGCCCCGATCCTATAATAAATCTAACATTTTCTTAACTGTGTATACTCTAAACTCTAATAACTTGCTTGAGTTTTTTGAGTTTGGCGGCAAATATCACCATGGGCCTTCCCTCAACTTCGGTATTCCAACAAGAATTAACCACCTCTAGAAACTTGTAACGAATTCCCCAGAAATTAAGAAACCAAAAAGGTTTAGGATAACTATCAATATCCATTATAATTTGAAACCTAATAGGGCAATGATTAGAAGTACTCCTACGCAGATGGACAGCGAAAACAATAATTTCATCTAAGAACTATTTATTAGAACCAAGAACACGATCAAGTTAGGCTCAAATTCGAGCAAATCCATCCCTATTATTTAACCAAGTGAAGCGCGAGCAAGAAAAAGGAAATTCCAAGAGACTTGTTTGATCAATTGTGGTGGTAAAGTCTGATACCGCATCGTTTTCAATTAAATTACCCCAAATTTCTCATCCTGACAAACAACTATGTTAAAATCACCACCTACAATCCCATCAAATCTTCCCAGAGAAGACATTCTTCTCATTTCATACCACTCTATTTTGTCCACCTTATCACATATGACATAAGCACAAGAAAAAATAATTGGAGCTTCAAGCACATCTGAGCTAAATTTGAGAGACAAAAGTTGCTCTCTATTAACCACTGTGTCAACTAACTAGTTATTCCTCTGTAAAACCCATATCTTATTGATAATGTTAGTTATGCCCCCTTTAAATTTAATTCGTGTACAAAGATTAACTATATTTGTCTCTTCAATTTTTGGTTCTTGAAGTGCCATAACGCCAATATCATGAATTTTGACAATCCGTTTAAGTCTGTGAATAGACGAGGCGTTATTAATGCCCCGTACATTTCAAAATAATAGCCCAATCACCGAGAATATATTTTGATCCCAACATGAGTTAATTTCATTCCACACTTGGTCTCAATGCTAGAAAAAGAGTTATAAACTTTCTTTTTGTACTACCTTTTCATAAGTCCTATTGAAGGATGGGATTTTTTTATAATGAAAAGGGTACTTGGCAGCTAGGGAAGTAGAAAAATCTTCCTAATCATCCTCAAAATTATCCCCCAATAGGGGTTCATCATCATTAGATGCCCATAGAGGGTCTAGTTCACAGATGATTTAGGTTTCTTACGATGTCTCAATGGTAGAGGTCTGTGAGGCATATGAAGTGAGTCAAGTAAAAATTTATTAGTAGTTACATTCCTCAGCTTAAGGACATCCAATATGTCAATAAATATGCACTCCCCCAGCCCATGATCATGTATAACACCAGTCTCTATATTAGGTGGCCTTGGTTCAGGAGGTATAGGTCTGGAAAAATCAGTGAGAGGTTTAAAATACATACGAATATCATTGATAAGATGCCTCATCAAATTGATAGCATTGCAAATAATTAGATTGGTCTTGTATGAATTATTTCCAAACACGTACTCTTAATGAGCAGAAGATTTAAATTCATAGGAAGACAGGGGAGTTTTAATATGAAAATGACTATCAGTACTTGGCAATAGAGTTTTAGAAGAAACAAGGGTAATATTTGGTTATAAACTTTATGCAGTGTTGTGGGCTATTTGAATCAGAACAATAATTTAGTTATTTTTTACCTAGCGTGAAGTTTTATATTCTATTTTTTTTAAGTATTTATACTACAGATAGTGTTGTGAAACTGAGAATTAGTGTGCACCTAAGGAAGATGCTAAAAAAATCACACTTTTACCTATTTTAGGTAATTACTTGTATTGATAGTTGTGATATATGTTGAACCTTGTACACGCCTTTTTCACTTTTTTATTATATAGATATTACACAATTTTTTCTACAAACTAAATGTAAAAGCGCAAAACTATGTATGAAATCCTGATCAATCCTTTTTTTCCATCTTGAGGATACGAATCTTGTGCAATGGGAGGCTAAGTTGACACTATTGGGCCTCTAGTCGTAATGCCTTGTATGTTGGCTACTTGGTTTTTATTTCTATATATTTTTCTTAGTGATTCAAATGTGAAAACCATTTAGAAATCGTAAGCCAGTTTTATATTCGAATGTGACTAGTTTCCAGAAGTAAATATATTAGTCTTTATCTCACACACACACACGCATACACTAGGATAAAGAGAAGAAAGATAGAAAGAAAGAAAAAAGGTTAAAAACATAAGAAAAATGTGGTTCAAATAAAGCTTAAATGACATAATCGTGTGCAACCTTTATTGATAACTTGCTCATGGTCCATTAATGATCCCTATCCATTACCCATGTCTTTGAGTTGTGAATGTCTAAGCCTATACAAAGAATGTTAACCAGTAAGAACATTTTTAGTTCTGCCTCTATTAAGATAGCTCCTAGTCTATGAATATAGATAAAAATTTTAGGGGGTCAAATACAAGAAGTTTAAAACCTTCATCCACTAAGTTGTTAGAAGCTCAGGAATTTCCCCTTTGAGTGAGAAGCATTTTTTAAAGATAAGTGCAAAACAAAGACATTATAGTAATATTAATTAAATAAAGAAAATAAATTTGAACAAAGCATGACAAGCATGTTGGACCTCTTAAATAAAATACTTGATGAACTTCAAAACTCAGTCTTGTAAAATCACTACTTCTTCCAGTCTCTGATCTGATGAGTTTCATCTTCGAGCATTATGCAAATCTATAAAACATCGGCATTTACACCTGCCTAGTACCCAAAGATAATCTGTTATTTGTCACACATGCTAAAGTACAAAAACCCAAATAAATCACATTATGATGAATCAAAAAAATACTGTTAGTGTGAAGACTATTGTACCCTTCTCCCCAACAGCTCAACAGTTACAACTGTAATTCTTAACAGCTGTAATTGTAAAAAAAGTTAGTTTTCTGTTGTAACTGATTTGTTACAACTGACTTCTGTTTTCTAGTTAAATTCCATATAAAACCTGTAATTAGCATCGAATTAATAAGTACAAAGAAAGCTTTTCTCTCTTTTCTATAGTTCACTTTCTCTCTCTGAATTCTTGATTTCTGAAACATGAAATTCTTCATGGTATTAGATCCAAAGATCTTGCTCCTTGAACTTTCGTCTGCTTCATTCATCTTCTTCCTCAATTAACTTCATTAATCTTCTTCTTCAAACAACAATGGTGCCATCACTAGGGTTACCTGCAAATCTAGTGTTATTCGTGTCAAATCTCTCTTCACTGGTAACAATTCGTCTTGATTCCACAAATTACATGGTTTGGCAATCTCAGATTAAGAATGCCCTTCGAGCAAATCATCTTCTAGGTTACATCTATGGCTCAATCAAGCTGCCTTCACCAGAAATCACAGATTCATCTGGAAATAAAACTGCAAATCCAGAATATACAAAATGGATCGATATAGATCGTTAATTAGTAAGCTGTCTTAATGCCCTAATCTCACCATCCATTCTTCCTCAAATTGTTGGATTCGAGTACTCCTCTGAAATCTGGGCATACCTAACCAAACGATATGTGTCTTCTTCAAAATCTCATGTTCATGAGTTGAAACTACAACTTCTTAATGCCAGCAAAGCACAATAATCAATGGATGACTACATTGATCATATCAAAGAATGGGCTGATAAATTAGCAGCAGCTGGATCCCTTATTGATGATGATGATTTGGTCCTATATACAATCAATGGATTATCTCCAGATTACTCCTCTCTCAAGACTACTCTGCGAACAACAACACAAATAATATCTTTTCAAGATCTTCAGTCCCTTCTTCGATCGGAGGAAGCTCACCAGAATCGAGAAAAGACATCAACAGAGTTGGGGGATAAACTTTTTGCTCTATCTGTAATAAGTAAGACTGGATCAGAAAACACCTCCTCTTCATCAGCTTCTTCATAAATGTCTTCTTCTAGATCTTCATTTGGCATTCTTCCTAATCCCGTGTTTCAGCACCAACAACCATTTCCTACAAACAACACTTTTTCATATCAATATAATCAAAGGGGTTTTGGAGGGGGTCGCAACAAGAACACAAGAGGGAGAACAAATGGCTGGAATAACTATTCTAAAGTCTTCTGTCAGATATGTGGTAAAGGAAATCATAGTGCATCAGAATGTTATCACAGGTATAATTCTTCCTTCCAAACCTCTCATGCTAATACACAACACAACACCTATCCTATCACTGCACATTTTGCTAATCCCTCCCCATCATTTCATCCCTCTCCACCTTCAGCCTTTCCCAATTCCTCCCCAATTCTACCTCACACCACTTCTTCTCCCTATTCTTATCCCTATCCTTATGTTTATCCACCCCCCACCCTACTCCTCCACCTCAAGAAAAGTGGTATGGGGATTCCTCTTCAAATCCCAATAACATTCATGCCTTCTTTACCACCACATCCACCACACCCTCAAATTCTTGGATCTTTGATACTGGAGCTACCACCCATCTCACCAATAATCCTACTACTCTTCATCACCCTTCAAAGTATCAAGGCACTAACTCAGTCTCTGTGGCAAATGGCTCAGCAATTCCAATATCCCATACTGGTGATGGAATATTACCCACCTCCTCTCACCCTCTTATACTTTCCAAAATACTCCATGTTACCCAATTGAGTCACAACCTACTGTCTGTCTACCAACTAGCAAAAGACAACAACTGCCAAATTACCTTTGACTCTCAAGGATTTGTGATCCAAGACAAAACTACTGGTAAAACTCTCTTGAAAGGTCCTTCTCTAAATGGCCTTTATATGTTTCCCTCTTCTCATAATGTTTCTCCTTCGCCGCCTACATCTACTGCTTTACACACAATTACTTCAGATCAGTGGCATTATCGTTTAGGTCATCCTTCCCCTAAAATAATGCAAATTCTTCACTCCAAATCCAATGTTTCTTGCTCTCCTAACACCTTATCTCCATGTCACCCCTGCCTTGCCTCAAAGAGTCATAAACTTCCTTTTTCTATCTCTACAACTTCTACCCATCAACCTCTCTCTCTTATCTATAGTGATGTGTGGGGACCCACCTCCTCCACTTCCATTTCAGGGTATAGATTCTATGTGCTTTTCATAGATGATTTTTCTAGATTTACTTGGTTGTATCCCCTCAAAGCAAAATCCGAAGTCAACTCCACCTTTGTCCATTTTAAAACCACGGTAGAAAACCAGTTTTCCACTAAAATTCATATCCTAAGGACAGATAATGGGACAGAATATGTAAACTCTGTCTTCAACACCTATCTCTCCACCCATGGTATCCAACACCAAACTTCTTGCCCCTATACACCAGAACAAAATGGTGTCAGTGAAAGAAAACACAGACACCTGGTGGAGACCACTCTTACTCTACTGCATCACTCTTCAATGCCCACCACATATTGGCCCAATGCTCTTCTCACTGCCACTTACCTAATTAATAGGTTACCTTGTGCACCCCTTCAGTTTCTTTCCCCTTTTGAGAAGCTATATCATCTTTCTCCTGACTACTCTCACCTCAAGGTCTTTTGGTGTTGTTGTTACCCATGGCTCCTACCTTATAGATCCTCTAAACTCCAACCAAAATCCAAGCCATTTGTGTTTATTGGGTATGTTGCTGAGTCCAAGGGTTACAAATGTCTTGAAGTGTCTACTGGCCAAGTATTTGTCTCTAGACATGTTCAATTTCTTGAAAATCAATTTCCATTCTCATATCAATTCTCCACGTCTTCCTCATTCTCCTCCCAACCTACCTCATTCAACTCCCAATCAACTTCTCTATATGAACATTTTTTTTCCTTCATCCCAATGCCCATCTTTTTCCTCTTCTTCCTCTCCCTCTTCTTCCCTACCTTCTTCCTTTGTTCCTCCCACTGCAACCTCATCATCTTCAAATTCTTCCTCCACCTCTTCCTCTTCTTCCCCTGTAATTCTTCCTAGCCATCCCATGATCACCAGAATTAAATCTGGTATTACTAAACCTAAACTGCCTTTTCCACTCATTGCAAACTCAGCCACCCTCTCTAACTAGCCAAACCTTCTTACCACTGAACCAACTACCTTTAAACAAGCCAACACATCAGAGGTTTGGAGGAAGGCTATGTCTGAGGAGTATAATGCTCTTCTTGATCAACACACTTGGATCTTAACCCCTCTTCCTACTGGTAAATCTTTAATTGGATGCAAATGGGTGTTTAAAATCAAAGAAAAGGCAGATGGTTCAATAGCTAGATATAAGGCTAGACTGGTAGCAAAGGGGTTCCACCAAACTGAGGGTCTGGACTACTTTGAGACTTTCAGTCCAGTTGTGAAACAACCCACAATTAGACTTGTGGTCACATTGGCTCTTCATTTTGGGTGGTCACTTACTCAACTTGATGTATCTAATGCCTTTCTTCATGGGGTTATAGATGAAGAGGTCTTTATGCAACAACCACCTGGTTTTGTTAACTCTGAACAATCTCACTTAGTCTGCAAACTTCACAAAGCCTTATATGGCTTGAAACAGGCACTTAGGGCCTGGTTCTCTACCCTATCAAAATTTCTTCTCCAATACGGGTTTGTACAAAGTAAGGCTGATACTTCATTGTTTGTACTCCATCACTCTGATCACATCATGGTTATCCTAGTCTATGTGGATGATATTATAATCACAGGAAGCAAACCCACTCTTATTTCTGAATTCATAAAACAATGAAGTGCTCTTTTGCAATGAAGGATATAGGTCCCTTGCATTATTTTTTGGGTATAGAGGTTAAGCCTCTTTCATCTGGTGGTTTGCTATTTTCTCAAGCCAAGTATGCCTCTCAACTACTGAGTAAAGCTGCTATGACAGACTATAAGGCTACTGCCTCTCCTATTTCCACAAAGAATTCCACTCCAATTGATCAAAGTCCCTATCCTAATCCTGAGTTTTTTCGAAGCTTAGTGGGTTCTTTGCAATATCTGACCATTACTAGGCCTGATATTACTTTTGCAGTCAATAAAATCTGCCAACACATGCATACACCATTAAATTGTCATTTTCAGGCTGTGAAGAGGCTTCTTAAGTATATTAATGGGACACCTACAGATGGTCTTTTATTTCAATCCGGTCCCCTTTTTCTAGCTGCATATTCTGACTCAGACTGGGCTGGAGATAGTCTTGACAGAAGATCAACCACCGGCTATTGTGTTCTCTTGGGTTCCAACCTCCTCTCTTGGGCTGCAAAAAAACAACCCACTGTCTCCAGATCAAGTACTGAAGCAGAGTACAAGGCACTAGCAAACACAACCTCAGAACTTCTCTGGATTAAACAATTGCTCTCAGATTTGCACATAGTCCTCTCTGCTCCACCTACACTATGGTGTGACAATATTAGTTCTCTGGCTTTGGCTGCTAACCCCATTTTCCATGCTAGGACCAAACATGTGGAGGTGGACTACCATTTTATGAGGGAGAAGCTGGCTTCTAAGACTCTACTCATTAAGCATATTGCTTCTGCTGATCAACTAGAGGTTGTTTTCACCAAACCCCTTCCAGTGGATAGATTCAAGGACCTCAAGAAGAAGCTCATGCCCACTTCTGCTTAGTCAAGTTGCTACTGGCTTCCCACCATCAACTTGAGGGGGCCTGTGAAGACTATTGTACCCTTCTCCCCAACAGCTCAACAGTTACAACTGTAATTCTTAACAGTTGTAATTGTAAAAAAAGTTAGTTTTCTGTTGTAACTGATTTGTTACAACTGACTTCTGTTCTCTAGTTAAATTCCATATAAAACCTGTAATTAGCATCGAATTAATAAGTACAAAGAAAGCTTTTCTCTCTTTTCTATAGTTCACTTTCTCTCTCTGAATTCTTGATTTCTGAAACATGAAATTCTTCAGTTAGGGAAAACTATACCCCATTATGATGATAGAAACAAGTAATATACTTCAGGGAAAACCATACCTCTGGCTTTGTAAATTGAAGTAACTTGTTTTTAAAAGTGTCGATCTCCTCTTCAGTCGCCTTTCTTAAATGAATTTCATTTTGAAGAGATTTTTTTAGTTCAGGAATGTACTCACTACCTGAGCCCGAATGCCCCTGCATTAAGAAATATATGAAAATTAATCGTTCTAGCAGATGAAAATAAGTAAGAAGGTAATTATGAGTACTCTTACTAGAAAACAATGTAACAAGCCAACATATGTAGACATGAAAATAATTATTCTGATATTCAATATCTTCTATTATGATTGTAAAATTTAAACACTCTGTGCACAACGAGCTACTTGCAAAACTAGATATTCTGTGCACACCCTATGTTCTTACATTAGAATGAATAAGTGGTTCTCTTTCATCAACATATTCTTGACTTGTTATTTATAAAAAAAATCTTCCAATTGATTTCCCCCTCCAAATTTAGATAGATAAATTTTCTAATGTAACATTTACTGGGCTATTGAAACTAGAATGATGAAGTATTTGACTGGTAGGAAGAGTAATTATAGTTATCGGTTGAGAAAGACGACCATCTGCACCTTAGTGAAATCAGTTCCAACACGCAATCTCATGCCACCTCTAACGGCAATAAAAAGTTTTGACGCACTTTTTAACTCCATCCCTTGTATGTCCTCAATATTTGCGAAATATAAGAATTTATAAACAGATAAGAATGCCAGGTGTAACTCAAACACAAAAATAAATAATTTAAGGTTTATTTAATAGTGCCACCTTAGCTTCACATGTGTCATAGCTTTAGGATCCATTTGGTTCTAAATGAAAATGGTATTTTTGAAAGTAAAGTACGTCTGTGAGCACACCTGAAATGTAATGATCATTAATATATTACTGTTATTTAAATGAATTTTCTCTACTCATCGTTAATTCCTTCAACACCAAAGGATTGTCCGCAAGAACTTTGGTAGCAAATGTTAAGTCTAGGCTAGTAGTCTCAAAACTAGAAAACATTAGCACAAACATTAAATCCAGAGCAATGCCTTATGTTAGGATTGTATCCTCTTTTTGAAGTTCTTCAAGGATAGAATCAAATAAATCCCTTTGAAGCTTTTTAGGCATAACCCGTCTTTCCTCTAACATATTTTTCAACATCCTCATTGCCTTCCTTCTTTCCTGATCAATCTTTCAGAAATGTCAAACAAATCAAAATAAAATATAAGTTGTAAACTCTTGTGGTGAGAATTTAGCTGAGGGAGGGATAGAAAACTAAGCATTCCCCAATATAAAATCTTCTAATAAGAAACTGGATTGAAAACAAATCGAAAGCTGTAAAAATATCCTTAGGGTTACTACTAAGGGAGACAAATAAATATTTGTGTTGTTTGATTGATGTATATTGGCCAAAGAGCTGTGTGAAAACAGCTCAAACATTATGCTCTAGTACTGTACTGAATCCTGGTAGTTATCAATTTGTATCAAGTGCTTTACAATAGTATAGTTGTAAAGATAATATGCGTAATCTATTATTTATTATTGTCTTATTCAAAACACTAACGCATGTACTTACTTTTGTGAAAATATGATTAGGATTCTATCTCTTGGACTATAAATCAATTTATCTTAAGAAACAGGGCTTCTTAATAGTCTTTAATTTCAAAAGCAATAGATTTTCTAGTTTGAAATGGATAACATTTCATAATATGAAATGTTAGTGATTCACTTGTTCATTTTATTTGTCTGTCTATGTTCATTTCTAATATAAATGAAAGTAAAATATAATGGGAGATACAAAGTTATGTACAAATTTTCGTTAGAATAAGTGGTTTTGGTTATACACCTGACATGTCAATGACAGAGTAATGTTATTCAAATTTGTGCCTACTTTTTGTTTACACAAATTGACATGCCACTGTGTAGATCCATTTTCCCCCATATCCTCTCAAACATTAAGTTATCTAATATGTCACTGATAGAGTAATCTTTTTCAACTTTGTGCCTATTTTTAATGTTTATCTTATTAATTATGAGATATAAAACTTTACACATTTATATTAGAAAAAATATGTATACAATATAATATTATAAGCATACATTACAAATTAATGTATATCTTGCTAGTAATATTACTCTGTTTGGACTGAGTTGTAATAACTTTTCTAATTTTTTGTTTGTCAAGTAGAGTGAATAGAAAAAAAATTTGCTTTTTGAGAATATGGCGGATATATTTAAAGAGGTGATTTATGAGTCCATTATCTCTTCAATTTAAACTTTGTAATAAATGTTATTGAAGTCCATATAATTTATACTACATTCCATGTATATTGTGTGTATCCAAAACAGGTTCTTAGGGGTAAAAGATCGAAACGAACTACCTGCAATGAGAATGAGGATGCAAGAATATCTTGCGAAGTCTCTAACTCACATGCAGTGGAAGAAATTTATACGGATGAAGTACCCAACATTGATTCTGTTGATAAGGGAAAAAAAGAGAAGCGGGGGCCATTAAAAGTGAATGTAATTGCAACTGGGATAAAAGATTGTAAATAGGTAGAATTTAATGAGTTTGGGTAACCAATTGGAATCGATTTCATCCAGCTTAGTTCTATTATTGGGATTTTAGCACGAGAATGCGTACCAGTAACACATAAAGGTTGTGATAAGATGACAAGTGACATCAAGGATCAAATATGAGAGTTTATTACTGTGAGTATTTTATTTCTCTACCCTTTGCAAAATTATGTAATATTTTGAGTGTAACTTTTTACATATTGAATTGTAACTAATATAGTGTATTTATTCTGTATGATGCATAAAAAAAAATATAACCTTGAAGAATGCCAAAAGACCATTATTTTGGGTCAGACGGGCAGAGTTTGGAAAGATTATAAGTCAAAATTATCAACACAGATACGAGGAGAAGCTAAAGGACCGAATTACACTCGCCATCTTACATTACTCAAGCCCCTTGGCATGAAGTCAAATGAATGGGATGAATTTATTAAATCTCGATTGTCACCTGAATTTGATGCAAGTGAATTTGATTATTTATTTTTTATTTTAATTAATAGACTTAATTCCACTTTTAGTATTCTCGTATTTCTTGCAATTATATATGATTTCCCTTATTTTAATAGGATATAAGTGAAAAGCATAAGGAGGCTAGAGAAAAGCAAATCCATCCACACACAACTAGTCGCAGAGGCTATGCAAGACTTAATAAAAACATGGTATGTTTCCCCTTTAAAGTTGTATACTTCATAAATAGATTACATTATTTCGTAATTCAATCTTTCAAAATTTTGTAGAAAGCCGAAGACCCAAATAGGAGAGAAAATGGCATTCCGGTTAATCAAGTTGTTGATGAAGCAATAGTAACGACTTAAACACTTACACAACACTTTACAAATTTTTTTAAATCTACAATGTGTTTATTATATTTTTTTAATATATTGAATTCTTGTATTTATTTTAGGAAAATATGGAAAAAATTAGATCTCGTGACTCAACATCGTTAAGAGATGATGCAGTAATAAAGGTGTTTGGTTCTGAACGACCGGGTCATGTCCGAGGTCTTGGATTTGGGGAGACGCTTACGAAGTTAGATGCGTCATTACATAGTAATGCAAGGGTAACAATTCTTGAAAATAAAATTCAACAACTTTTGGAATGGAGGATGCACATGGAAAGTTGAATGACACAAGGAAATGAACGAAATGTGGTATTTTTTTAAAATTAAATATAATTCAATACATATAGTTTTTCCCTTATTTTGTTTTTATATACTTCACTCGCAATTTCTATAGGGTCAATATGAGGGTGGTGGGGACACCATGCATAATAACTCACATACTCTACAGGTTATTGTTAATGAATTATCTAAGTCTAAATTGTTTTACTAGTTAGCATTAATAATTAGTTTATAGTTATTTTCTTTGTACTATTTATTAGTGTAATCGAGAAAGTTCATGTGCACAAAGTGCTCCACAAAGAAATTCTGCTTGCATATTGTTGCATTGGATGGGGACTGGAGAAGAAGTGGCAAGCACATAACTTGATTCTACAGACTCGAAGTCACTAGGGCACCACCAAATCCTTAGGAGTGATTGATATAAAGTATGGGTTGTTGAAATTTATTGCCTAAAGTACTAGTTTTTCGATAGTTGGATGCGTTTTCCATACTTGATGATGCAAAATGAAGTACCATAGCATGACCACATCGATATATTCGTTTTGACTAATTATGTGAGTGGAATAGTAATAGATCTTGAATTTTATTCTAATAAATTTGCTTTGACTCTCTTTCATATTTAATTCAGAAAAACATAAAGAATTAAGTGGGTATGGTGTTTCTTAGTTTCTTGTTGGATTGAAGGTATACATTAGTTTTTTATTTTTTTTATTACAAGTGTGTTGTTAATTTATGAGAGTATTTACTAAAATTATTTTCTGAACAGGTACCTATTTTTGGAAGATGTTGAAGGCATTTTGGGAGAAATATTTTTTATGAATGCTATTAGTTATTTTTTGAAGGAAGATTGCATTTTAACTTATTAGGCTATGGTCATTTCATTCTAATCCCATGTTTTTATGTGGCTTGTAACAACGAAATATTTATTCATTCTACTGTTTTGGGCATGACTTTGATATTATGGTTATGAGTACATAATATGAGTTCCTCTTAATTATATGAGTTTGGTTTAAATTTCAAGATTTGTGGAATTGCTAATTATGATACAATCATATATGCGGATATGTTAATGTTAGTATAAGAAATAGGTATTTGAGAAGCTATTTTTTTTTAAAATTATACACCTTTAACGACATATTTTATATATCTTAAAATTATAATAACTACTCTTATATTTCGTCATGTACAATATTAACGACGTCGTAAAATAACATTCACGACACAAAATAAGAAGTCGTAAAAGTTTTTTTTGGGTAATGACTTTTACGACTAGTAACTAGGTGTTGTGGATATCTATTTCCACGACACATTTTTATAAAGTGTCGTCTTTATATATTTTTCACGACACTTGACAGGTGTCGTGAAATAGTTTTACAACACCACAAAGGTGTCGATATAGAAGGTAACTTTCTACGACACCCCTTTCAACGACTACATAAAATGTGTCGTGCAAACAGTTTCACGACACATATCAGGTGTCGTGGAAATGACTTTTTCTTTTACTATAATAATATGAAGTAATAAAAAATGGAAAATAAAAAGTTCATTATACAAAAATTTGTTCGATAATATTTTGATTAAAATTTGGTGTTGATGACTAAAAATGGAGTGAGTCAAAATTTATAATCACAGATAAAATAAAGATAATTAAGCAAGCAAGACAAACACACAACAAACAAGGTTTTTCAAGTGGTTCAGCTATGAGAAAAGCTTACGTCCACTGTTTTTATTATTTCTGATGGTTACAAAACCTCAGGGTAGTGTATATTTGTGCCTGAATGAATCGTTCCATTGATCTAAGGGAGACCATGTATTTACAATGGTTAGAAATCCAAGAGATGGAATGTCTTTCTATATTCAGACATTTACATCTATTTACATCTGTATACAATAAATAAGACTGTTGATATTTGGGTACAAATGCTGTTAACTCCACTCGAGTGACTTTTTCTTTTCTTGATGGTTCGCATTCTTGAGGTTAGTCATCCAGTTGGACGACCAGGTGTCTCACGAGCCGACCAAGAAAGTAAGCACTATGAGAATTATTATGTAGGAGGATATGTGTCCATTTCTCATCGGTCTACGTAGATGAATAGTTTTTACATACAAAAAAAGCCCTTAATGATCCATGCTTCATGATTGATCGAAAGTATGGAGTATTTATTTCAAAATCTTGCTCGGCGTGCTATCTGGGAGTTGGTCAGCAGCCGACCTCCTGGACTTATAATTTTTTTTACCAGTTTAGCAAGCGGTGGCATTTTTGTAAATAATTTGAAAAATAATGAACTGCTAAAGGGTATGTTGGTCCTTTCGCATCTTTAGGAACTATGTGGCCGCCAACAGTTCAATCATTTGTTCAGTTCAATCACTTCATTTCTTATTTCGAGGTAACCTATAAAAGGACGAATGTTTCCCTTCATTTCTCTTTATCTCAATCTTTCTGAACTTTGACTCTCTCTTTCTTCTCAAGATTTTCTTTGCTAAGAAGCCAACTAGTATTCATCCCACGCGATGCCTGGGCGGGTTATAAATAAAAGGAATTGTAAATACCATGATATATGCCACCTTCTACGTTCAACCCAAGAAGATATGGATTTTTTGGACTGCAAAAGTATTATGTTATAGAAAGAGAACATAACAGAATTGATATATCAAATAAAAAAAAATTATTCCTTCCATTCAAAAGAAAACATGTCTATGATGTATCAAATGGCATAATAAGAGTGTCAATAACAAAAAAAAAGTTATTAGAATTCAGAGAGAAGTTTACCATTACACAAAACACTCATACTTTGATCAATGAAAGGGGTAGAACGTTTATCATAAGGAGGGATGGGGAATATATATTGACAGGATCTTGCGATCGATAGATTGCTTGATTTACAAACTATTTATAAAAATATGACTATTAATGTGAAACAAGACTAAATATATCATAACAGTTATTTTGGGATGGAGACTAAAAAACATACAGAAAAGCGAGAGAAACAAAACAAAACAATGGGGTCTCTTCCCAAATAACCTCCTGAAATTGTTAAAATCCCACCAGAAATACCTAAACTATTTCTTCCAAAGCCTTAACACCTCCCAAATTGTAACCTTCACCCAAACCCTCCTAAATTTCAAGGGCACAATCTTCATCACCGGCGTCAGCAAATCCATATTCTTGTCCCCACCAACGCCCATCACGAAGACATCGACATTTTGTCCAATTCAGACATCGTAGGGTAATTCGTTGGTGGCTTTATGTGATTTGAATGTGTGTTTGACTTTGGAGAGAGATTTTTGGCCATTTGATTTGGCGCCCTTGATGCCGACAGTGATATAAATGGTTTTTAGGGACACAGTGTAAAAATTTATATCAACACCAAGTGTCGGCAAGTTGAATGTAAAAAAAAGGGCCAAAAAAATAATCAAACAAGTGGTACCACCATGAATCTGTTTCTAACCAAAATAGGTAAAAAAATGAGAAAAAATAGAAAAAAAGCTTTTACAGACACACTCCTCGTTCCACCGCTGCTATAGAAATTCTTGGTGTACCACTGTGTGGCTTCTCAAGGTAGAATGTAATACCCGTAATTTTAGGGAAAACACTTAGTAGGAATTAGTTTAATTAAATGAAATTAATTAATGAAGGTTGTGAGAAATTAGACCCGTTATTATTTATGAATTTTAGAGTTGAACTTTAGAGGTTTGAATAAATATAAGTTGGATTTTATTTTTAAATAAGAAGAATTGTACGTGATAAAAATATACTTTTTGGATGAAAATATTTAGGACACACTTTGGGAGGCATTACGGGATCGTTAGGGCATTTTAGACCCTTAGGAATGGTCTCAGGGTATATATATGAGTTGGGTAGTTATAGAGCTAAATAAAGAATGCATTTGGGCCATTTGAGGGTCCAAAGTTGTGGCCTAACACCCAACTTGGGATTTGAAGACTAGTAATATTTATTATGAGTTAAACCACCCCTTGGGAGTTGTATCCAAGAACCCTAATCACATCCACCCAAGAAGAAGAGGAAGAACCACAATAAGAGGAATAAAATAAGAGTTTCTCTACATTTTCAAGCAGGGATTCTCTTGCCAAACTTATTCATTTTGTTCTAACTTCATTTTTATGTTTAATCCATGTTTAGATTTGAGGTTAAATCTGATTTATTGCATCCATGTTAGGGTTCTTGAATAATCTTATTTTTTGGTGATATTCATATGATAGGGATTTAGATTCGTGAATCTCCGTGATAGATGATGAAAATAGGTTGTTTGATTTAGATAAATCATTGCTAAATCTCTTTTAGAACAAATTTTCGAAATTTGGATTTGATTGTTGAAGATTTATGATGTAAAGTTGAGCATTTTTGGTGTACAAAAATCTGGGAAAACCATTATGAATATTGATGTTTCTTGGTGGATTTAGAAGTTAATCCATGTGTATAATGAACCTAATCAATTGTAGAACTCATGTTGATAACTTAAATTTAGTGTTTGAATCGTTAAAAAGAGTTTCGATGCATTTAGAATTAATTGGAAAAATCTCGCTTTGCAAGAAGACCCGATCTCAGCTTACTGGGTAAATCAAATCTATTCGTTAGGGAGGCCAAATCGATTCCGAATACCTGCTTGTAAAAATTTTCATTATGATCGTGTGGGCACCGACGTCATACTGTTTTAATTTTTTTTAATTAGTTATGATTTTTTTACGAAAGGGTGTGCAAGACCATTTTTGTTCAAGTGAGGGATAAAGACTTATTCCGTGGTTTTCTTATGAACAGGGATAGTAGGACTGGCGATGGATCAGGCTTGCAGTTGTTTTGAATATAACGGATTCTGTCCCATTGATTCTAGTATAGGTTGTACTTATTCAGTTGGTTATCTTATTCCATATAGAATAAGCTCGAGATTATATATATATATCAGTTTGTATTTATCTTTACATTATAGGCATAGTGTGATGATTCTATTTTATACTCATGTATTAATTCAGTTTGGTTTAAGATGTTTTCATTTATTGTGAATTATTTGTAAAGAATAAAACTTTTTTTTTAAATTTAGTGTTGAGAATGGTATAAATTGACAACAAGCCCCATTTTCGGCGTATCGTGTCCGTCAACCTTTACGTGAGAAAATGGGGGTTGTTACATAAAACATCAAATTTGATGAGAGAGAAAAATGACAAAAGAGTAAGTTAGGGTTTCGGGAGATCAAAAGGGTGAAAATGTTTTTCCCAAAACAAAATCGATGAGTTCTATACTGACGGAGAAGGAAACAGTTATTAGAGAGGTTTGTGTGTTTTGGTGTTGAATCTTTCATTATTGTGGGATTTGTATTAAAAGAGATTCAAGAGGCAGTTAAAAAGAGAGAAGGGAAAGGACGTATGTAATAGGAAGAGGTGGAAAGAAATTGAATTGGCTGTCAATTAATTTTATTTGGAATTTTAATGGTTTTGGAGAATAAAATTAATAAATGGTTGTGGAATTTGAATGGTTTTGGGTAATAAATTTAATAAATGGGTTATTTTATTTTGTTAATTAAATAATATAATCTTAATTACCATTGTCCACGTGGTGCTCTCCATATGCGGCAAATGTCGTAACCATGTTTTGCTGTCAACTTTAGTTATATACTATAACTGGCATGCAGTCCACGCGATGCGTGGCCTAATTTTTCAAAATTATTATCTATTTATTTTGTATTATTTCACACAATCTATTGGACTCCTGAAATGAGATTTAATTTTGAAATAAAAATAAAAGTAATATTATTGTCAAATTAAAAACCCCATGCACCACAACAAAGGCCTCCCAACCTAAAGAACCATAATCATCTCAATGGATCCCACAGTAGTTTTGTGGCAGTGTATTAGACTTTAGTAATGATATTGGTATTTTCTGGCTAATGGATTTAGACTTGTTATGGATGGGTTGGTTGTCTATTTTGCACTGAAACTCCTATTATGAAGTTCCCATTCTGTAATGCACTATAAATGTTGGAACTTACTATAAGTATATTTACCATCTTTTTGCTTACACAATAAAAAAAAATGACAAAAACCTTATTGGATCACTACACTATTCGTATATTACTATCTGGTAAAATATAGACATATACAACTTTTGATTAGTGTATATATAAGCAAATATATATATGTCCACAACACTCATATGTTTTGGAAGAAAAGACCTAAAAAAATATTTAACAGGGGAGAAAATTTTAAAGCAACCTATGTATACAACATAGGAAACAGTGGTAAAAAGAGATATATAGAGGACATGAAATATAAAAAATACCAAATAAAATTAAGTTACCTTGAATCGTCGATCTGAAGAAGTCGGCTGAATAAAAAATGGAGTATATGTTTCTAAAAATAATGAAATTAAGAGAAATATAAAGATAGCCACATGTTCAATGGAACAAAATAGTAGAAAAAATAAAAATAAAAAAATATCATACCTTGGTAACGACTGAAATGTGAGAATACATATTGAGATCACTGTTTGGATGATGTATCTATGGAGCCTAAATGTCCGAATTAAAGGGAATGAATCGGAGGGAGGACGAAGGGCTTATTGAGTTGATTTTTTGATTTAATGACAGGCTGGAAGGAAACCTGATTAAAGCAACTATTTTTCATTTTGTGGGGTGGGGGGTGGGGGTGGGGGGGGGAAACGTTTGAAGTAATAAACGTTTGAAGAGAGGGTTAAAATGGGAAGAGTCTTTGAGATTTTCGTTTTTATTTCTTTGTTTCTTCGGATTGTTTTCACATTTTAAGAGATGGATGAAAGGGGAGGAGTCCTTTGAATTTATGTTTTTTTTTTCTTTTTTTGGGGGATACGTTCAACAGATTGGATATAAGGATTTTTTGAGGTGTAAAGCGTTTGAAACTTTTGAGTATAGATAATTATTGAGCTGCACATGTTTCGATGTAGGAAGATTATAAATGCTTTTAGACTATAAATGCTTGATCGTGAGGGATATGTTCTAAAGAATCTTTTGAAGTATATTTTTTTCAAGGGTTATGGTATTCCTTTTGATGTTTTTTACAAAATAAAGTTTGGACATAGTTCTTTAAAGATTTGTTTGATACTGCATCATAATCGTAGCGTTATTGATGAAACTCTTTAAATCTTATGCCAAATTAAATCTAGACTCTTTTTCATAATTTTCGTGGATAAGATTTTTGTAATGTCTCTTACAAATTTTGATAGTCGAGTTGTGATCTTAAGGTATTATGATCTAATATAAGGATGACCTATGTGGCCCAAGTGGGAGATTATGAAATCATATAATTGTCATTGACACGTATTTAAAGTCAAATTCATTACGAAAGGTGAATTAGTGGTAGTAGAAAATCATGAAATATGGTTATAAAGGAAAGTAGGGTACTTATCCCATTACCGATAACCTTCTTGAATACTTGTTATTTTAGTTATTAGGTTGTCTAAACAACAAAGAACAAATAAAAGACCAACCACTACATAATAGTATTGTTACCTTGAGAGAAATGTAGATAAAATCATAAGGAATAGTATTAATAAGATCCTAAAAGGTCTACTATCCAGGATGATTATGTGGTGTATCTACATGAACATAAATTTGGCATAGGGATAAATAATGACATGTTTTTTTTTTCAAAAGTCATAAGAAGTGAAACTAATAGACTACAACTAAGTTTAAAATTTTGTTGAATTACATAATTGATGCACTAAAGTCGGGTATCAGGGGGTCATCAAGACTAAACGCGACACTAACGATAATTAAACGAGATAAAGCTAAATTGTAGTAAAATATTTCACCATTAATAAAGAAAAGGTTATAAATGAAACCTTCTCAATTATATCTAAAGATATGGAATTCTTAACACATTAGTGGCTCATTATGATTGAGAGTTACATTAAGTGGATGTGAAAACTACTTGGGAGTTTCATAAATCATGTATATATGTTTAAGAGATCATTGTATAAACATATGTTTCCCGCATGACGTATTTTAATAAATAACATCATTGTTTTTCTTAATCGTTGTATATTTGTATACACCTTAGGATCAGTGGGAGAAAGTTTATATATTTTCTCTATATACAATCACGTATTTAGAAAGTAGAGAATCAAAATAATTATATGGGTTTAAAAGTTGTGTATGAAGTAATGAGATACTTAAAGGACTATATGCTCACATTTATGATGTATGTGTTCATTTAAATATGAACAATTATTGTGACTCAGATTTACTTGTTGTATGGATGGTATGAAGTTCACTCTTGCTTAAGTATGTTTGTTTTTGTTTATCAACCAATATAATGAAGGGGTGCAACATAAACCATCCATTAACTATTGTGAAAGCTGAGTTTGTAGCATGCTTGATGCTACAACTTATGTATTTTGGCAGCGTGACTTCATTTTGGGACTTGGAGTTGTCGACACTATTATCAAGTCGCTGAAATATTATGATAATATCGCTGCAATCTTCTTTATAAAGAAATGTTAGGTATTCCTAAAGTAACTAAGCACGTTGAATGAAATACCTATCAGTTAAAGAAGAAATTCAGAAACAAGGAGTGTCAATTGATCACATTAGTACGAGTGATAACATAGCAGATTCTATTATGAAAGGACTATCTCCAAAGACCTTATAGAACGTGTCAAAGAGATGGGTCTCGATTAATAAAATTATGATTGCTATTTGGCTTAGTTGTTTGACACTATTACTTGAATTCAATAAAATTGTTTCTGATTTTAATTATTTCTGTCTTTTGTGAATGCATGCATATGATTATGAATTATTGTTGACATAAATAGTCCTTATTCAAAAGGACATTATGAGGCCATTATGATACCCAATATTAAAGGCTTAGTTGAATGAAACATTGGTGTTGTAGTACATGGAAGGAACCATGCTCTTGAAAAAAATATACATCAAAAGATTCTTTAGAACATATCCCTCACGATCAAGTCTACACAAACATTTTCTCAAAAAAAATTTGAAGGTTTATGAAAACAAATGGCGATTTGATTCCCCAAGAACAAAAGAAAAGAATCTTATTCGCATTTCTAGTTTGTTTTGTAAGAAATCCTTGCATCGAAACTTTATATAACACAGTAAGTATAACTTGCAAACTCTCCTGAGATGAAAAACTCGTATCAAATCATAAAAGATACATATTATCTTTATCATTATTAGTCCGAGTGTGCAACATGTAAACAAACTTAATTTGTTTAACCAAACTAAATATGAAATTTTTTAGATAAACAAAATGGGATACAATAATATGTGATAATATAATGATATAAATTGCTCACTTCATTAATGCTTTGATTTAATAACCCACACATCGATTACATGATAATAAATTAAGTGCATAACTGTGAGTTTTCTTCAGTAGTAACCATGAAATATCGATTATATGATGCTTGTAGATTAATTTATTGGGTATAATGTTATTTCATTATATTGTACAGGATATTTGTGCACAACTTATTTTCACATACAATAATAATGTATGTGATCTATGATGTTCATTCAATCACTCAAAATAGATTCCCTGTTAGGAATAACCTTGCTTGAAGAAATAAACTCAATATACCACATTAATATCTTTATAATTATAAGTATCATGAGTTACTACTACCATCATCTTTACATTTAATATTCATTGCCAATCTAGTTGGGTCACTATAGTGACTACCAAATATTTCATAATATGAATATTACATTACGTAAAGACTTACATACACAAGTCAATAAATTTTTCGCTTATTTTCATTAAATATGGCATGATCAATAAACTAAATTATTCATGTTTATGATTTTCATAAACTTAATTGGTGATATGATAGTGAAAGAAACTATGGCATCTGCGTTTGACGACCATTATTACCTTCCCAAAATATATATCTCCATTAACATTTTGTTCAATTATTGTAATTGGACCTGTAGGCTTCCGAATCACAACGATTGAATAAACAATAATATGTATGCAACATCATAAAGTATCATCATCCTAGCATTCAATATCATACATGGACTCGTAGGCAATCAAAATATGCATGATATTAATGCATTAGTCCAATATTTATATCTTCTGGAATGGAGCACTTTAATGAACACCAAACCTTATATTATATAAATATTAGAGATACGCATACATGTTCAAAATACCCGTGATACATGAATAATTATATTATTGTCTATTCCCTAATTTGAAATTCACGAAAAATGTGACATAATGTGAAAATCAAATAGATAAAGAGTTTACATGAGATATTACACAAATAATAGTAAATGGAAGACATAAATCATTTACTTGCACTTCATCACTTACGTATGAGTAACAAATCAGAAATATTAATCAAAATCATTCATGGTCATACTAATGCACAATACGGTTATAATCACAATTATCATACTAGTGGCATATGTAAATATGATTTTTTAACATTGATGCCAATTATTTAACATTTACAAAAATTCCAATGTTTATTTGATTCAAATTTTAGCATGTGTTGCAATTCAATTTAACCATGTAACAAACATTAGGATAATCTGAAATGACTACAAGTAAAATATCTTCACATGTAATCTTAGCCTGTATTTGACATTTGATTAAACTAAATGAATACCTACTTATGAGTCTCAAAATTTGCAAGTCATGCATTCAAATATGCATGTATGCAGCGAATAAATTTAGTATCCGCACATATGAATTGTAGCACGTGTTTGGCATTTAATTCAACTTAATGGGAGTACTAGCCTTAGAATAAATAATAATTCTGATTTTTAACAACATGAATCGTTGGCCTGTGTTTGGCACGAGACTCATTAAAACACGAATATCATAATATTCAACAATTTGAATCATTGCCTGTGTTTGGCATGAGACTCATCAAAATATGAATATTAACAATAACGTAAGTATAATATCTTACCATATGAAATATGTTGCCTGTGTTTGGCACGAATATTCAACTAAAAAAGGATCATTAGAGCAAGGTTTTATCACAGTTCTAGATAAAATATACATGAAATATGGAAAAACTTAAATTTTTCCAAAAAAAAAGTTAGTATCATGGAACTGTAGAAAATTGCTCCAAAATCTCAAATATTCGACGGAATTCAAAAATAATTTTTTTTCTGGAATTCATAAACATTATTTATGTAAAATCAGTGCCCCCAAAAATATTATACTCAAAACTTAATGTATAATTAATGGTCCAAATATATATCCATACACAATAATCTAATATTTACAATTTTAGATTAAGACACTTTCATGTCTTTCCCATCCAACATCATATAAATAGTGTTGTCGAAACATCAATTCATAATTACATTAGGACCTTTGCGCTACCAATTATATATTATGCACAATAACCTAATATATCGAAATGTTATTGTCAAACACATAATCATACATATAATATTCAAAATTTTATATTGAACCATTTCATCAATACCAATAATACATAACATGAATATTATAACAACCATGAACATAAAAAAAACATCCCCCATGGTGAAAAAATACATAATATTTGGAAAAATCGTAATTTTTCCCAAAAATAAAAAATTTGAGTTAGCACAACAGGGATGTAGACAATTACTCCAGGATCTCAAAATAATTTGCGGAATTCAAAAATCAATTTTCGGGAGTGAGATATTGACGTCAACATTATTATCAAAAACGGCAAAAACGTAATTTTAAGGGTCTAAACGACGTCAAAACGTAAAAGTAAGGGTTTTGTTTATTTCGACGTTTCCAGTCGACCATGTGAGTTTTGTAAAATTACGAGCAAGTTTTGACCTTTCATTCTAACCAGTGAGTATTGGCGACAGAAGAATAACGTCACAGAAAGTCTCAGACATACTTTAAGCGTAGATTTAATGACAGAAATAAGACGTTGTAAAAGGTCTCAGACACAAAAGCAATTTAATGACATAAATAAATATGTCGCAGAAAGTCTTAGGCACATATTTCATTATAGACGAACATCAATAAGGAAAATCATGAGATCTTAAACTTTAGCTCTGATACCACATGTAAAATCAATCTTAAGAACACTCTAATATTAATCACGAACACATTAATATGATTAAACTTTAACATACAATTGTTCTTAATAAAATGATCTTAGATCTTCATGTTTTCACAAAATACGTCTAAACGATATAAAATAAGACTTACCTTGATCCAATCCATTGATCAATCTTGTTGTAGAAATTTCTTTTGATCATCTTGATTAATTTCTCTATCAATCTCCCTTTTAAAAAAATTGCACTCAAATGGAATCTCAGAATTTCTCTCCCACCTCAGAAATAGTGTGTTATGAGATAACCCCAGATGGTGTAGGGTCCTCTATTTATAAGGGGAAGAGGGCCGGAATCCTAGTCAAGGTGGACTCTATTTCAAGTCTCCCACTAATGCCACTAACCATCATGTGACTAACGGATAAGATTGACCCAATCTTCTAATATTCGTATTTATCACGTTCCTAATTAATTATCTGATATTTATCAAGAACACATAATTGGGAAATTCATAAATTCGGATTTTTAATATAATTGAAATTAAATAATTAATTTCGACACTGAATATTAATTTTCAACATAGTCCTGATAGCATGTGTCCTAAGGGCACATATTAAGATATCAAAAATAGTAGGAACAGAGTTCCGACATACATTTAATAGAAAACAGATACTCATGTGGAGCTCTAATACTTAGTCATGTTATCATTTTTCATTTTATATATATATACAAAGATAAGAAAAAACAAAAGTGCCAAGATTTTTTCAATTATCTTTTTGTGTAGCTTCGGTAGAGAAGTTTATCCATTGGCCAAAATTTCCCTATTTCACTTTTTCTGCGCAACAGATTCAATTCCAAAGTTATATTTGTGAGGCCCTAAGATTACTTTCTCCCATTTATTTTCACTTCCATACATTAGATATGATTTAATTCATAGTATCACTGCCAAACTGCATTTAAAAAGACATGTTTTGGTGTTTGACTAATCTTACTGCTTTAATGAGTACAGTGATCATTACGGCACCCTAAGATTTTTTTGTGCCATTGGTAGCACCTACGTAGAGTTTTTTGTTGCTAAACAAGAAACGTGAAACCTTTTTTAATGTAAAATTATGGTTATGAACAAGTGATTAAAAAGGATGCACACATGCTAGAGCCTCTTATTGTAAAATTTTGGAGATACTACATTGACACATGGACGTAAATTCATAAACAAGATTAACAAATTTGAACAAGAATAGTTTAAACGGTAGATTTTTTAATTTTACCCCTGAGATAATTTCACAATTAGATATATCCCCCTCCGGCTGCGTGGGTAAGGTATTAATGGGTTAATGCAATTATATCAAGGGAAAAAGTAAAAAATAAATTCTAAGTTTTGTTATAAAACTTCATTAATTATTGGGGCGTATACCAAATAGTTCCTCGAACATTTTTTAATACACATTTAATTCAAACGTTTTTATTTTGTTTCAAAAAGTCATTCACCACATAAAAACACTCAAAACAAGGAGTTCCGGTGATGGTCGTCGGAGCTCCGACAGTTGGAGGGTGGGAGAGGTGAGGCGGGTAGTGTCACGAACCTTTAAAAATAAGTGAATATTGGTTAAATGGTTGTTCGAAAGATTTTTTGAAGCAAAATAAAAAAGCTTATAGACTAAATGTGTATAAAAAAATATTTAGAAGATTTTTTGTCAATTGATCCTTAATTATTTGGAAAGGAATATTATTCATTATTTCAATAGAAAGATAATTTTATTTTAAAAGGGCTTATTGCACAAAAAAAAAAAAAAAATGACCCATCGCTGGGATAAAAATATCCTGCCTACTGCAATACGAGTGCAATTAGAACACGAAAGAAAGGAATAGCTCTCAATTAGACCTTCTGGTGTCACATACCTTGTAGAATGGGTGTGTAGGAAAGAATAGACTATGTACTGTGTGGTCTTGTGAGTAGTGGACACTGGACAGATTGGTAAGAGTTGTACTCGTGTAGGATTCCGCTTAATTTTGGGTCTTTTTAAAAATTGTCCCACTAAATTTGTTTTAAGGTAAATTAAAACTATATATGTACAGTTTTTCTAAAATTAAACAATACAATACGGGACAATAGACGGGGAATTTATTCTCTCGTGTTGTGCCCTGCACCATCTCTTTCGCTCTATTACTTGGCTGGAATTATGTATATAATTATAAGTCTTTGGTGCCATGTCTTTGATATAACAAATCAACACGCAGCTTATATTCATGCATGTTTGTTTGTTTCCCTGTTTTAGGCCTTCCTTTTTCGTTCATGCAGCTTGTTTCTAGAGATAGCACGTCTTCATGTGATTTGTTTAAAAATCCATCTTCGCCATTGCAAAATAGGATTTTTGTCAATGTAAATATCGCTTTGTAAATTTAGGACTTATTGTAATATGTATTTTAAAAATAGAATAACAAACATTTTATTTAAAGTTTTAGTCCCTATTTTTAAATAAAGTCGTTGGCGCAGATCCATATTCACAAAACGTCAATTAATCATAGCATGTTACACGTCCCTTTAATTTGAAAATAGAGACCAAAATTAAAAACGAAATATTTATTATCCTATATTCATAATCAATATTATATTAAGTCCTAAAAATACATTCTAATGTAAATAGTTGGGGTGGTGTTGATGGTATTGTGTATTCCAAGACAAGAATATTCGTGCTTTCCTTTTTATTCCCTTCTAACTTAATAATCATGTTTATGAAAACATTGTATAAAAATCAGTGAGATTAGAATTAATCATCTAGTATTCATATGACATAATTGCATGGCTTGGATTCAGAGGTTCCGTAGTTTTAGGATAAACTAGTTTTTAATCCCGCGCGATGCGCGGGTGCTTTGCATTTATTGTTAAAAAATACAATGCGGATATACTTACAAAAATATAGAAAAAATCTACAACGTTAAAAAGACCTATTTTATATTTTTATGATATATGTCGTTAATGCAGAAAAATTATAAAAGGATAACGAATATATGTATTTAATTTATAGAATATATGATGCCAACTAAATACTTGCATGTAAAATTAAAATGCAGAAAGGGAAACATTTAATGATGAAGTAAGTAAAATTAAAAAAACAAAAAGAATAGAACATACACACACACACACTAATATATATATATATATATATATATATATATATATATATATATATATATATATTAAAAAACTGTTTTATAAGTAAAAAATATTTTTTTAAACAATACTATTTTTACAAAAATATAAATATATTATCATTTTTTTAATAACACTACGGTGTTAAAACTTTTTTATAATTTTTTTTGCAAAACTTGATTTTATAAAGATAAGTATAAATATTTTATTATAAAAATTGTATTTTTATAAAGTAATTTTCTAAAAATATAGTTTTTAACTTCATTTCTTCATACAAATTGTGCTTTAAAAGACTGTTTTATAAATGTAAATATAAATTTAATTTTTTTTATAATCTAATGTTATTGTTCAGAATTTATAAACTGTAATAGTAAAATTTACATTTTTTATTTAAAAAATATTTTTTAGTTATATAAAAAAACTATTTGTTATATAAATATTAGTATTTACTAATTAAAGAAAAAGATATTTCACATAAAATACTTTCATATGTATAAAAAAAGTTTATATTATATGAAACATTTTTTCTTCAATGAATAAATTCTAATATTTATATAATAAAAAGTTTTTTTTATGTATAACTCAAAAAAAATGTTTTTATAAAAAAAAATGGATACTTTTGTAAAAATGTCTATAAAATTTTCATGTTAACATTACTTTATAAAAATAATTTTTCCTTAAAGAATATAGTATTTAAATTTTAAGAACATTCTCTTAAAACACAATATATGTAAAGACACGAAATTAAAAACTTCACTTTTTAGAAATTTACTTTATAAAAAATGATTTTTAATAGAAAAAAAGAGTTAAAACTATAAGGTTGGACTTTAATCTTAAAATCATTCTAACCCCTATTTTTAAATCATTGAATCTAAGTTAGAATATCTAACGATCGAAATGTCAATATATATATATATATATATATATATATATATATATATATATATATATATATATATATAAAGAGAGGGAGATAAATTATTGGGTGCATATAATCTTCCTGACTTTGAGGATCATCTCCATACTATTTCTTGGAGATCTTAGTTGTTAAAGAGATAAGAGTGAACTTGGCACAGAGATAATAAGAGGATAAGAAAGAAAAAATAATTCGGTGAAAGAGAGATAATAGGAGAATAAGAGACAAAAAAATTATTAGGGAGAAAGAAGAAATAAACTTACATTAGAGAGAACCATCTTTTACACGTTGGTTAAGATATATATGGGGAGATACACGTTGATTAAGATATATGGGGAGAGAGGAGAATGAGAACATCATGTATGTATTTAATAATGGCCATTGGAAGGATTGGAAAATGAAGAGATGTATTTAATAATGGCCATTGTAAGGATTGGGAAATGAAGAGATTTGAGGATTTTAAGAGAAGATATTATAAATGAGGAAAAATTAATTATTGCCATGTGTCTAATACCTATGCAAAGACTAAGATGTGCAATTAATGGCGTTGCCACGTGGATAGGCTAATTGCAAAGCATAATAAATACCTTGTTTTGCATTTTATAGTATTAAGAGACTAGCATGAAGGCCACGCGATGCGTGGCCGAATATATATATATATATATATATATATATATATATATATATATATATATATATATATATATATATATATATATATATATATATGAAAATTGTACAAATTAAGTATGAATTTTATCTCGGGTAATATTTTATACCGTCATCAATTTTGTCGTCATTCTTATCATTGATAAAAAAATAGTTCATCTTACTAAAATCAATGTTTACATAATTTCAGAGATAGAGAGAACAAATAATAAGAAACTCATCAAGGGTGTTTTGCGGTCACATACATGCACCTCCATGAAAGAAAAATAAAAACAAAAAAAGGAAAAACATATTAGTGTGACAATAAATTAAATGTAGCACTTCTATAACATACCAAAATTACAATTCCCATATATAATATCATGTTAAGAGACGGGTCAGTTACATTTACAAATCTCAAATGCCACATCAACCAACATAAGTCATAAAAGTTTAGAAACTCAACTAAAAAATGAAATTCACCTTCCTCCATAGCTGTTAAGATTTAAATTTCAACAAAAAAAAAACCACCACCCGTATTTGTTAAAATTCAATTCCCCCAAACACATATATACATACAACCCTACGTCACACACATACACACACACACATGTGTGTGTGTGTGGGGGGGTACGTATATATAAAAAAAATGAAAAAAAATCGTACTCAATTTTGAAAGTTTAATCTATGGTTGTCCCAACTTAAAAAATAAAACCCACGAAAAAATAAAGCCCCTATCAATTGGCATCTCAACTGGATTAAGGTTACATAATTTTAAAACCTTCAAAGCAATGCGACGCCGAAATGGAATATGTTCCGCCGTATCCGGGACATTTTCATTATGAAAAATGCTATTTGGACTGAATTTTTTACCGAAAGTAGAGAAACCGAATGAGGTGTTGAGTTTCTATTGGATAGTTTGTGGGGTCCACGCCAGTGGGACCAAATAACCTACCAATAACACTCTTACACGTGTAAATTCAGTCGAAATTTCAATCAAAAATTCGGGGCCAATAGAACTACTCTTTCATTATTCTTGTTCAAATGAATGTCAACATCTATGATATGACTACACACCTTACCTTTCCGACCTCAGTCGTCACACATTTTTGTTTTATCTAAAAGATAAAACAAAAGCCAATATAGTTTATTGGTGTTTGATGTTTCATCCATTTTTTCTGTCGTCACACATTTTTTGTGGGTTGTGGTGACATGGTATTCTCTTGAAAGGAACATGTGATATAACTGGTGCTTTTAAAATGAAAGAGAGAGAGAGAGAGAGAGAGAGCAGTGGATGAGGAGGGGAATAGGGAGTGGGGAAATGAAAGGATATATCTGCTATTGAAATTCTTGAAACTCTAATCATTTGGGAAATGTAAAAGTTTTTGGAATTGTAAAAGGTGAAATAAAAGAGGGAGGAAATGTTATGTATGACACGTGGATAGGCAAAGTTTTTAGCAGGAGTAATTGGTTGTAGGGTATTTATTATGGCCGCGTGTCAGATTCACACCATTTGGGTCTACAATTTTTATTATATACTATTAAGAGATTTGAAAAGTAGTTTGTTTTAATGATTTGATTATTTTTCGAATTCGAACTGCACAATTGTTCGGTGGGGTCTTGCTACATATCTTGGTCCACCACACCCTTAATCTTATAATTAAAAAAAAACACCATTAAAAATATGATCATTTTGTGTCTACCTCAACTTTTATAGTAAGTTGCGTCTCTTTTAAAAAAACGTGTCACACCTGGTTTTTTAAATATTGTTAATCAAATATTTAGGGCATGTTTGATTTGTAACTATAATCATATTTTCTGTGATTAAATACAATTCTGATAAAAATCTGTGTTTGACAACTTACTTTTAAACACATAATTATAATATTTCTGTATTATAATCAAGTTTTTCAGAAAACAGGTTTAGGGTGTTTTATAACTTTTGTTTTTTATTTTTCAACACAAAATTATCCATTCTTAATATTTTAATGCAGTTATACCTTAATAGATAATATACGTACATAATACATTAATATGTGTGTAATTCTTATAAATAAAAAATATATATGTATATATACACAAAATTACGTATGGAATAATATAAAGTTAAATAATATTATCAATAGATACATAATATTTACATATAGTTTTATACATGTATCATTAATGTATGGAATAATATAAAATATACATATAGTACATATGTATTAAAAAATATTATCAATTCATGTATGTATATAATTTTATAGTGAATACAAGCAATATATATATATATATATATATATATATATATATATATATATATATATATATATATATATATATATATAGTTTTATACATGTATATATAAAGTTTTATATATTGTTTGTTTTATATATTATATATATAGTTTTATATATAGTTATATATATATATATATATATATAAAAATATGTTTTATATATTACATATATAGTTTTATATATATATATATATATAGAGGAGGGATCCCTGACGGGTCCCTTTAACGGACGAAGGAGCGGGTCTTAGAGAGTTATAAGCCAAAGGTGTATTTATTTGCCATGTTTTCTTTTGGTCAAAGTAACAAAATCATTTCTCTACCTGACAAAACCATATCATCTCTTTCATTCATGTGGTAGAAAAGCTAAAAACTCAACTATTCTTCTATTTTTTTTTCTTGGTACAACTTCGTTTCAAGTGGGGGAAAAATCTCAATTTTACCAAAATACCCCAAAAAATAGACGTGATTTAAGGAGAAAAAAAAAATGATTTATCAACATTAAAAAAAAAACAGATCTCAATTTAAAGAAGCGAACACACTCAACTTCACCATTTAAAAATAAAAATGAGAAACAACTGGATTATTTTTTCTGTTTTTTTTGTAAGACATAGCTTAAAGTAGAGAATAAAGTACGTTATTAATTTTATGTTAATAGTTATAAAAAAAAATAGTTTTAAAAAAACTATTATTAATTATTTTTAATAGATAACTGCTTTTAATAGATAAAAAGTGGGATTTTTTTTATTTTATTTAAAAAATAGTATATTCTTCAATTTTAAGAAACTATAAGTTATTTATATAATAAAAATTTCTTTATTATTTACAAAAAATATAGGAGCATATATCAAATAGTCACTCGAACATTTTTTAATACATATTTAGTCCAAAACTTTTTATTTTATTCCAAAAAATCCCTCTCCACATAAAAACTCTAAAAAAGTTACCCCTGAAAATAAGATAATGCCGCTAGCGTGGACCTTTAAAAATAAGAGAATATTGGTGGTGGTTGGGGGGGGGGGGGGGGGGGGGGGGGATGCCGCTAGCGCGGACCTTTAAAAATAAAAGAATATTGGTTAAATGAGTCTTTGAGAGACTTTTTTATTTTATTTAAATACTCATTTAACCACTTTTTTTATTTTTGCTTAAATAAGCATTTTTTAAATGTGTATTTAAATTATTTTATAGGTTTGGTTATAATAAAATTTATAATTTTGAAATGTTTTTTCGAGATGAATCAAACAAGTTATGTATTTTATATTTTAGTTCTTACAAATATATTGGTGAAAAATATTCCTTTTACATGTGTTTGTTTCTGGTTGATCTTATTAGTTTTTCACATAAAATTGAAATGAGCCATTTGAGTTAAAATGAAGTGGTGTAAAACTTACACAAAATTTATATGAATATTATACAGGACAATCGGAGTTGCTCTAACCTTCAAAACTCTAAATCTTGAATCTATGTTTTAATTATACAAAGAATAAGAATATATTGGATTGGACCTTACGATAGCAATTGAACCTTCTCCATAACATTGGGTCGGCGATTTCTATGCTAAAATTTAGCACTAACGAAGGGTTAACGTAAAGACAAAGACAATATATGTTGATTTTGCATACACTTGCATGAGGAATTACTTGTTTTGACTAGCGAGTGTGTAGCTTAAGTGACTATCAAAGAAGGAATATTACATTGGTAGATAATTGACGAAATTTTCGTTTTCATCTAAGGGCCTATCGCTTATATCTAGTTGGACTCTCCAGTCTCTATTAATGTGAGTTATGATTGGCAAATAAAATTCAACAAATTGTCTCTAATGAGGTTATTTATGTGTTTGGGGTTATGATGAATAAGTGACAAACATGTTCAATATTCACGACTCCTTATAAATACACATTAACGGAGATAAGGTTTATAGTATGACTAGAGGTAAATTCGCACAATGCACCGATAATCGCATTATGAAGTAAATTCGAGATATGTATAACTTTATAACAATCAAAATGGAATGGTTTCCAATGAATTTAACGATGGAGATAACGATATGAAAATAATTGAAATATCAAATAAGGGTTTAAAGGTTCACAAATTTCTTCAATAATAAAGGACACAAATCATTCATAGGCGCTAATACCCTTTTATGATTGAAAAATTAAATCGAAGTCATCACTCTTGTTTTTCCGCTGAAGTTCTCGTATTTTATCGTCCTTATTTTAACTACCTATTAAGTATGAAAATTAATATAACAAAATGACACAACCTAATTTTCTTTGTCATAACATTTGTCCGAGGCATACATTCCACAACTTCTTGTGTTTTCTAAATTAAGTCAAAATTATAACTATATATCTACACACACACACATAGAGAGCGGATTTCATGAGGACCATTTTTTGCATATCGCTGGTGCGAACCAATTTTGATAAAATAGTAAAAAAATATTTTTGGGCTAATTTTTTTATAGTTTTAAAACATTTCAATAGGACCGTAAAAAAATCAGCTCAAAATGCATTTTTTTTACTATTTTAAAAAAATGGTCAAACTTTGTTAGTTTTTAAAACAACTTAAAAACTGATAAAGTTTGACCAATTTTTTTTAAAATAGCAAAAAAATTTATTTTGAGATGATTATTTTTTTATGGTCCTATTGAAATATTTAAAAATCATAAAAAAATTCATCCTAATTTTTTTTTTACTATTTTAAAAAAATGGTCCTCATTCAGGGTCCTCAAACTCGGACCTCACTTGATCCTTTCCCCATATATATATATATATATATATATACACACTATTTTCTAAAACAAACAAAATATATCCTAATACTGAAACAACTGTGCCAAATAATCTCGGAATGAAATATAAGAAATAAAATGTATCCAAAGTAAGCCCAATTAAATCATATAATTGTGAGTGCAAGAATTAACACAATAAATAATTAAGAAAGCAATATGAAGATGAAAATAATTAATCACACACACACAATAACAGATGTATGTGGTTCGGCAACTTGCCTATGTCCAAGAAGAGGTTACTATGTTCTTATTAGTGTCTCTCAATGATCGAGGTTACACCCCATTGCCTCGGGCCATGGTTTACAATTTATAGACATTGAAAATAAGAGGTTGAGTTGTACAAGTAACTCAATTAGCTCATAGATAACTTGTGGTGTCCCTCAATGTCTCCTCCAAAATTATTGGTAACCGTCTTGAGTATATCCTTATGTGTTTAGGTGTATGTTAAATACACGGGTCTTAATGAATAACTAATTTGGGTTGGGCAGTCCATTTTCCGCGATGGGCATGTCGGCTACTCTCTTTGGCTGAAATAAATAAACCCCATAATTGCCCCAACAATTTTGGGCTAAACATATGGGCCAACAGATTTTAAGTGAGTCTAAGGCCCATTTCCTAAAACTATTTTAAAACATGAGTGGCAAGCTTGTAATACTTGTGAACTTGAGAGGGCACGTTCGTCCGAGGTCAAACACCATGGCAGATTTGTAGTTTTGTTGAAAAGGTAGGGTACACCTATCTGAGCATGCATTTGGAGCGCTAAAATCCTCGTTGATGTGTCTGCTTCATCATTAGCATGAAGTTAAAACACAGATACATCACCTCCAACCGTCATTTTTCAAGCACTTCTCGTCCATGAAACTCCGAGTATTTTCTTTTTCAGTTCTCCATATTCTTAGAGATTTCCATTCATTCCTATAATAACTACTCATCTTCTCTTTGCTTTCATTATTTCATTTGTTTTTCTTCTGTTGCTAGAGTTTTTTTTACCATCCATGGCGCTTCTAGATAGTAAAACGATAGTAGAATTTAAGAAATCTTATAATATTCCCGAGTGGGTGGAAATCGATTGTGCCTCCATCCCCAAATATGTTCGTGACATAGAAGGGGGCACTGGATTCATACCCTTTTGATCACACAGGGGGTTCAACTTTTCCCTCAAATCTCATTTTTTGAGGTTCTTCAAGTAGTATGATGTCATCCCTACACAATATGCCCCAAATATTTGAAAATTTATAAATGGGGTCTATAGAATAAATGAACTATATAGGACTAACATAAGACTTATTGGGATCATGGCTTTATTTCCATAAATTGGCAACATCCCCCCTTACTTGAGGGCGAGAAGTAGCAAGGTCCTTGGATTTTTGACTGGGGGAAGGATTATATATGTCTCTTTCTCTATACTTCTATTTGTTTGATGTTTCTTTTTCTTTTGTTTACTTTCTCACTGCTTCTGTTTCCAGTCCTCTGATTTATATTTTCTTCCTCTGTTTTTGCAGCTCGTTATAAAAATCAAGAACCTGATTTGGGCGAGGTGAGAGTTGCTGATCTCCTCAAAGCTTAGAGAGTCCAAGAGAGACTTCTAGAAGGTGAGCACCCTCATTCTACAGCTTATCTGATAGAGTATAAGAATACACAAGTAGTTTCATTGCTCGGTCGATTGATAAAGTCCCTGCCTTAGAAATTCTTGAAGTAGGGCACTCTGAACTAATTAAGCAAGAGGAGGAGGAAGAAGAAGAAGAAGAGGATAAGGAGATGCCCCCCCAGTGAAGAGAAGAGTGATGAATATAGATGATGACGATTAGGCCATATTATCTGATCGGATGAAATCATCGAAGAGGGCAAATGGGGATTCCCCAAGGGTTAGCCGCTCAAGTTTGGTAGACAAGGGGGATGATAAAGAGAACGAGAAGAAGAAGAAGATAGAAGAGGAGGAGAAGATAAGAGAGAGATAAAGAAAGAGACAAGAATAGAGGAAAAAGGAGGAGGCTGAGAAGAAGCTTGCCTTGAAGGTCCTGCTGTCCTTATTTTCACCACGGCTGCTGAGGAGTCCAATGTGGCCAACACTCCCATATTGGCTCCTGATTTACTGAAAGGGGTCGTGCTCATGAACGATCACAAGCGCTTTTCGTAGCTGGGGTCGGACCAGTTGTCACTCAAGTCCTCCCAAGGACTTGCTCTGGGTAAGTTTCCTCTTTTTTTCTCTATGTTCATCTTATGTGCACCGATCTTTATCTTTCTGTTTTGTGCAATTTTTGACTGGCATTACTACCCTTCTGGATGGTCATGTCGACCAATCCAAAAATAACTAGGAGCTAAAATTTTCCCTAAAGAAGTTCGAAAAGGACTTAGCTGACGCCCGCACTTCTCAGGAATGGGAGAAGGAGAGTTCGACAAAGGCCTATGCCGATTTGTAGACGGTCAACAACTTGGTGGTTGTAGAGAAGGAGAAGCTCACTCAAGAAAATCTAAGCCTGTTCGAAAAGGTACAAAAGTTGGAGGATAATCCCTCGATTATGAAGGACATAAACTATACTAAAGGTTAGGCTCTGGCCTATGACGATTCTGAGCTCCAGGTCGCGTACACAAAAAAGGTATTCTTCAAAAAAGGATGGGATCAAGCTTTGGGAGTGGCAGGAGTCTCTCTAGTTTTTGAATTGTAATAGCTTCATCTTCCTAGACTAAATACCCTTATTTAAGAGCCTCTAGTTGTCCAGCCTACTGAGTAGGATGAGAAGGACTCAACTGAGGTCGGAATGGCTGTCGACCAAGAGAGAAGGGCTGCTGAGAAAAGTGAAGGCATTAGGGAGTGCTGAGAAGGTGAACGAATAGAGTTCGATAATTATAGGACTTTTCCTTTTTCTTTGATTGTGACTTTTAATTTCTCTATTCCAGTTGTATTGGTCTTTGGCCTCCCCTTGTTTAATTAATAAAAAAGGACTTTGTTTTTATTGTCGCGTTTGGCTCTTTCAATTATATTGATACTCATTGCATTTCTTATTTGTTCTGTTATTTGTAGACCATTATCCTGTAGGACTACATCCCTCCCACCTCAAACTTGGAGAAGATTTTGGGATAAGGAATTAGCAACCAATCTCGCAAGGCATTTGTAAATCTCTTCAAGAAGTTGAAAGTGAGGATTGAACAGTACAAGGACCAGTCAGAGTTGGTAGCCAAGATGAAGGATGATTTTCAAGTCATGGGAGATACTGGTTCCTCAATGCAAGAGAAAATAAATGGTTTGAGGGCCCATATTTCGAAGAGCAAGTATGTGAGTTAAGTAGGCGAGGTGATTCAATTTGAGAACAATGCTCTGAGGAAGGAGGTCGCCGAGCTGAAAAAGGGCGTCCAAAAGGGTATATCATTACAAACGAACTCCAAAGAGATGTTACAAGGTTGCGACACTTGTTCAGAATGGGACCTCGAGAAGCATGGGCGGTAAGTTATAATGAAGGCTAGACTGATGCACCAACAAGGTTAAAGGAGGCTGAGGATGTTGCGTGCAAGCGTGGGTGGTGGACTGCCCTTAGGTAGGTCAAGACCCTAAGGAATCAAACCGATGGTATAAGTACCAAGTAAATTGTGATGCTTATCGCCAACCTCCCTTATCAAATGATGATAAATGCATCCCCATTAATTCCAATCCTGCCCAGCTTCTAAACCATTACCTTGAATATGATGATGAGGTGTTCTCTCCAAACCCAGATAAACGTGCCTGATTAATTATTTTGATCGTCATACACATTCAATCTAGTGAGAGTGAGCAATTCTATAGTGGCTTAAACTTAGTTATTTAGATGTCAATCCCACAGATAAATTTTAATTCCTTTAAATCCTAAAACTTGCCTCTAGGTCATTCAAAACACTAATTAGATAAAGCATGCAAGGAAAATAAAATTTCAGGAAAAATCCCCAAAGGGGTAAAACCTTTTATTTCACTAATATATTTTGCAAATTGAAACTTACAACCTTACGAGTGAAATACAACCCGAGGAATCTCCCGCAGGTGACCTTCGTCTTCTTCAGTAGCGGTTCTCTCAATTCCCAAAAAGAATGCAGTCATCCTTCAATAATGATTCCCACAAGAATCATAAGAGCAGCAGTAGAGACTCATTATCTACAAGGTCACCAGTGAAAACTCCTTCTACATAATCGTAACTTCAATACGTAAGTCTTTTGGGTTTCAAAGATGATTCACAAAAGTATATAGGAGAGATTGTGTGAATCAAAAAGTGTTTTTCCTTTTTAAAAGTGAAGACTTTTTACACCAGGTCTGTAGTTTTTGTAAATGCAAAGTCTTAACAAAAAATCTATAAAAATAGGTATTTATAGGTGGACACAAAATTTGAGGCGATGTGGGGTCATTCGAATGACATATTAGAGTCGTTCAAACGAGATCAAGATCTCGTTCGAACAATGCAAATATCACTTCTAACGACATCCAAAAATTCAATACAAGGCTTCAAACGACCTTCTAACGAGATACAAAGTCGTTCTAACAAGATTGCCATCTCGTTTGAACGAAGCTGGTGAAAATTAAAATATTTTAAATTCAAAAAACTACCTTGTTTTGTAAAAAATCATTTTATAACAATCTCCCAATACTATGCAAAAAATCCACAAAAACCAAAGCAACAACTATACAAATATGGCGTGATGTTGTGGAGCATGTTGAAGAGAAATTGGTGATACTTGATAATCAGATTCGTCTTCTTGAATGTGTGAATGTGAAGTACCATGACAGAAGTAACGAGATATGCCATACTCAATGTAACCTACATTCTATGGACAAGTCCTAGATACTAGGGGCATTGATAGGATATTTGCCCTTACAAATCTCCCCCTATGGCTATTCCGGTACAAAATAAACAAAATTCGAATTATCTAAACATACAAACAATCCTATAAAAATCTAATACCCTCCCAAAAATCCACAGACTAAAAGATACTAAAAATGTACATGTCTTTGAAATATTTCAACTATCCAAATCTTTAATTTTCTTGATCTTCTTTTTAGGAGTTTTGTCTCATGTGTGCTTTGCATATGCCCATTAAAGTGTATTTACATACAATAGACAAAAAAATACACCTTGTGACGCATCGAGTTTGAAATAAGATAAAACTCATAAATAAATTTCTCCCTCATAAATTAAACTCTCACTTTATCATAATTCATTCTCCCCCTTTTTAATTTGTCTGAAATAGAAAAGGAAAATAAATTAAAATCAATTTATCAGTGTGTGTCACAAAAATCATAGAATATCATCACAAATATAATGCAATAAGAAACAAGTAATGATAAACTAAGCAAAACCAACAATTTTTTATTTTTCAATTTTTTCAAGCAAAAATAAGTAATGTTACAAAAACAACACACCATAGAGATACAAAAAAATAACTTAATCATGAAAACGAATGTAGAGGTGAGAACACATTCTATAGAAAAATCAACGTAGACAAACATAATATGTGTGCACGAAGAAATAAGACACCACTAATGAAAGATCTCAAAGTCTACCTCAGGTGTAAAAATGGTGAACTCAAGTGAAATCTACTCAACCTATTAAACTAATCAAGATCGTGAGTGATTTTCACACCAATAACGCCCAAAACTATATGATGATTTTACGATACTTTTTCAGGATGTGCAAACCCATTGATCTTCGACTAAACTCCATAAAAACTCACATATTGAATATTTCTCTCAACTCTTTTGTTTTAAAGAAATCAATGGTCATATGTAGCAAAGCATCAATGTTATTTGAAATTGGCCTGGCACTTTATGTTTTTTTTTAATGTGCCTTTAATCTTTTAGGCTCTTTTCCTCTTGCAAATGGTGTCTATTCATGCAAATACACTTTGTTTCTCTTAGACTGATTCCATTGGTTTAAAATAACACATTTACCAGAGACATAATTTTCAATATTTCCAATCCGGGCAATGGTTCTTACAAGCACCACTTTCATTATCTCATTTTATCGCATTTGGTTCATTTTAAAAGCAAGATTGAGATGAAAACACTACATCCGACACGTGAAAGGTAAGTGAAATACTTAGATAATTTTGTTCCCGTGTGTATTAAAGGTGATAAGGAGTCAAACATGTAGCAAGTAGTCATCATATCACATCTCAATGACTCCACACATTATAAAGTACAAAATAAAATGATATCACTCTCAAAACACTACAAAATGATCACATAGATATGGAATGAATTGATGACTCGGACATCTTTAATGTTCATTCACATATAAAAAAATTAAATCTTTTTGGCCTTTTCACTTTTTCCTTAAAAGAAATCGAAAATATTTTTGTATTTTTCCAAAAAAATTTCAAGAAAAATAAAAATATTTTTGGATTTTTCAAAAAATATATCTAAATTGAAAAAATAAATGCAAAGATAATACAATGGTAGTATATACTAGCAATATGCATGGAAAATATGAACATGAAAAGCATCCAATTCTAGCAAATAAGTCTAAACCTCAATCATTAAGGACAAAGGAGTTATCCAAAGGACCTATGAAGACATACATCAAATCATGTGAAGTTTTTACCAAATACTCAACTTACTCTTGAAAAAGCTCAAAATATCTCATGTGATGTGCGGGGGAGCATGTGATGTAACATATGTGGGAGTGTGTGTGGGAACACGTGTAGTAGCATATCGTGAAAGATACATATGAGATACACTACCCAACTTAAAATAAAATTCCCTAAGGTGACCTATTTGCTTGCAATGAGAGCAAGCATAAACGCGATTAGGACCATCTCTCTCAAAATGTCTAGGAAACGCTCTTCTACGAAGAATCGAATGCCTAGGCGGGTCAGGTCGAGAGCCATATGCATTTATTACAAACTCTGGAATCGACTCGGGTGCTACATGGGAAGTGGACGCACCATGATAACCCCATTCTTATCCTTTCAACATTACTCAAAGAGGGACTGAGGAGAATCTTTCCAACCTTCTTAGATGTGTTGTGTAAAGTAAACTTAACCTCCTGGGCACATTCGATATCTCTCTTGAGTTGGGATACATAGTCTTCAAGTTTCTCATGTGTCTCCAATGAAGATTTAAGATCTCCCGTAAGACTAGCCATGGTGTTGGCCAATTCACTCTTTTTCTGGCCTAAAATGATCAACTACTCGCACAAAGAAACCTTCACCTTCTCGAGTTGACTCACCGACGCCTCATACACCCTCAAAACTTCCACCTCTCTCTCCAAATCTAACACCCTAAGACTCAAATCTTTACTCAACTTTTTAGTTTTAAATGTCTCGGTGTACAAATCACTAAAGACTTTTTGGATATTCCCTTCTCCCTCACTTGTAATCTCATCCTCACACTCACTCGAATGGCTCAAAACATCATCGAGGCTCTCACGTCGTGGGACAAACTAGAAGTAATCACGTGACTAGCCATGAAATCAATGCACTTTTCATGTGGTGATTATCCCCCGAAATCAATCGACTTGATGTCACAATCACTAAGAGTGGCTTTATTTGCAACATCTTTGCCCTTTCTCTTTATCCTAGTGGAACACTCAAATGACTTGTGCCATTTACCCTCGCAGTAAAAAAACCTTATCTCTTTCTCTCTCTTACTATTATCCTTGACCTCATTTTTCTTTTTTTTCTTCTAAAAAATCCTTTTATTGGAAGAATTATTTTTAGAAAATTTGAGATTTTTTTTAATATTTATCCCAAACTAGGCCAAGTCATCAACATCAAACTCTCCCTCAGGTTCAGACTCATAAACTTTTCCCTTTTTCTTTTTCTTAATTTGAGTTTTTAAAGCTATCCATATATCCTTAGGTTTAATGGTTTTAGGGAACATATCTATCTCATAAGTCTAAAGGTTTCCTAATAATTTTTCTAACCTAAGAGTGTCTAAGACCCCTAAAGAGTTAAGCACGATGAACTTAGGAAAAAATTGGGAAGGGAGTGACCTCAAAATATTTTTCACAACTCTCAACTCCTTAATTTTCTCACCCAAATTAAAACTAGTGTTAATGTTGTTCGACAACCTAACATAAAATTCATCGATACTCTCAGACTCTAACATAGTGATGGTCTCAAATTGGGTGGTCAAATTCTGAAGCTTTGACTCTTTTACAACGTTGGTACCCTCATGAGTGAGCTGGAGGCTATACCATGCTTCCTTACGTGCAGTGCATGTCATTATACGACGTAACTCGTTAGGGACGACGGCTCCAGAAATAGCACTAAGGCCTTGGGAGTTATTGATACTCCACTTAAATTCCTCATCAGTCCAGGAAGAAATAGGCTTGGAATTTTTTACATTATCAACAGTGATCGTGGGAGGATTCCACCCTCTTTCCCAAACAAGCCATACACTTTCATCAATAGCCTTTAAAGTGGATTTTATACGGGCTTTCCAATAGGCATAATTTGATCCATTAAAAATTGGCATCCTACTATATAAGTTCTCCATGAGAAAATTTGCGATTTTTCAAAATCATTTTTTCAAACAATTTATATCTTAAAACATTTTTGTGAAAAAATAAGATCTCACGATAATTTGGTGAAACAACCTATGTTACCCATTTGAGAGTGGGAAAATTCTCTAGTGGATTAAACTTATTTAATTTGATGTCAATCACATAAATAAATTTTAATTCCTTTAAATCCTAAAACTCGCATCTAAGTTATTCAAAGCACTAAGTAGATAAAGTATGCAAGGAAGACAAAATTTCAGGAAAAATCCCCAAAGGGGCAAAACCTTTTATTTCACTAATATAGTTTGCAAATCATAACTTACAACCTTACGAGTGAAATAAAAATCGGTGAATCTCCCGCATGTGACCTTTGTCTTCTTTAGCAGTGGTTCTCTCAAGTCCCACAAAGACTGTAGTCATCCTTCCGCAATGAGTCCCACAAGAATCACAAGAGTAGTAGTAGAGACTCCTTCTCTATAAGGTCAGCAGTGAAGGCTCCTTTTTCACAATTGTAACATTAATACATACGTGTTTTGGTTTTCAAAGATTATTCACAAAAGTATACAGGAGAGATTGTATGAATCAAAAAGTATTTTTCACTTTTAAAAGTTAAGACCTTTTGAAGTAGGTCTACAATTTTCGTAAATACAAAGTCTTAACAAAAAATCCTACAAAAAGTAGATATTTATAGGTGAACACGAAATTCGAGGCGATGTAGGGTCGTTCGAACAACATATCAGTGTCGTTCTAATGAGATCAGGATCTCGTTTGAACGATGTAAATATCTCTTCTAACGACATTTGAAAATTCAAGACAATGAGACCTCATTCGAACCTCGTTTGATCCATGCTTTAAACAATCTTCTAACGAGATACAAAGTCATTCCAACGAGATTTCCATATCGCTTTAACGAAGATGGAAAAATTTAAAATATTTTAAATTCTGTAGGCCCCCTTAATTTTCAAATGTTCTTTAAGGATGTTAAAATAAATTTTCTTTTTAAAAACCTTCTTCCAAATTTTATGCGCCTTATGTTTGTGAAACAATTTTACTTAAACCCAATTTTATCTTGTTTAATCCTAAACATGAATCTAGGTGATTAAAACAAGTAGTATAAACAAGTTCACAATGGAGGATGATACCATAAAGGGAAAAAACCTCGAACGGACCAAGCCACACAATCACTATGATACAGTTTTACAAAGGAAGACAGACAGACATACACAACGACTTGATCCCCACAAGCCTTGGCGTACTTCTTCTCTTTAACATCTTCTCCACAGTTCCCACACAGAAATCCTTTTACGATACTCATCCATAACACACACAACCATGAGTATCTGGTGTAACACCTCGCGTAATTTTGGTCTATTTTAATTAATTTTTGGAAAATGGAGGAAAATAAAGTTTTTGATAAAATTATTTTTATTGCTCAAATATGTTGGTTATTATTTTTAAAGGCGAGAATTTCAAACGGTTTCGAAAACGGAGTTAAAACGGATTTTAAAATGATTTTTAAATGTTTTTAACTCTTGGAGTTGTTTTGACTTCCAACTCTTCATTTCTTTGCCTTATTTAAAGGAGTCTTTTGGATTCCAACTCTTCATTTCTTTGAATTATAAAAGGAAGTCTTGGGAAAGCCTTTTAACATACTTTTGGCACAAATTTTGGCAGCAAATATAATTTATATTCCTCTTCTTTTTATTTATATTTTGGCCCTTGAGATTTGTGAGTTATAACCTTAGATTATAGGTGCTCTTGGGGCTATTTTGTTGGAGGTTCTTGGAGAAGCTTTTGTAGATCTTTTGTGTTGATCTTGAGGATGTGATCGTTGGTTTCTCATCGTGTTTTGAGGTATGGGATTTTACACAATATGCTCCTTAAATCTCATGAGTGTCATTCTCTTTGAATTCTTGTTTAATTGAACTCATATTTGAATTGATAAATTCATTGAAATCTGAAAAATAATTGTTGAAATTATTTTGATTCATGTGGTATCATTATATTGTTGTTGAGCACGTTGTCATGAGATTTTAATATGGCACGGATGTTGGGCACCCGCCAAAATTCCTGTTTCCCGGGCTATGGCTTGATAAAGCATATACGGATGTGGTGAGGCCTGGTGACCTGGTTAAAGTGTTGTTGAGAAATTATAATGATGAAATGCTATTGAGATTTGCATTTTGATTTGAATATTCGTACTCGTGTTGTTACGTTTTATTCATCGCTAACATATATTTGTTGAGCATCTTTCCTGCCGTATTGTGTACTTCCCCATATTTTCTTTTAGTGGCAGGTTAGCGTGGATTTGGGCGCTATGGATTATTGGAGATTGATTTTATCTTGGATATTTTGGGAATTTTTTTAAATACATTTGAGAAGACTTGTATTTATTTATTTTGATGTATAGAGCATTGGGATTTATTTTATTTCGAGTTAGTTATTGTAATTTTAATTCGAGAGACTTGTTGTAATTGAAGAGATTGAGATTAGTGGATTTATATTATTGTGGGTTTATTTAGATGCTCTATACCTTGTCACTTGTGGATTTGGATTTATTTTATCGCATTAGCTCTCCGCTCGCTCTCTCCGGGCGGGCAGGGTGTTACATCTGGGTGTCCACCATTGCAGCTTGGCAACCGTCTAAGATTTGGAACACAGATTCCTCCGTTTCTTCACCGCAAAACCCAACGAACAATGTTCAAAGTGATGAACAAAACCCATATGTTGCAAACAAGGTCTCTATAGAAATTTTATATGAAAGCTCGGATCTTTTAAACACAAAGTATGGTTTTAATCTTTGAATATCTTATAAAACTTTTGTACAGAAAAATGAAACTGTTGAACAGTATTTTGGTTCTGCACATTTTTTAAAATTCTGAGAGAAAAATTCTTCAAATAAATCTTTAGTTGGCAAGTCGTTCTAACGACTGTGAGATGTTGTTCGAATGACATCACATGTCATATGAAGTATAGAAACCAAGGTGAGAATTCACATGACTCTGAATAGCAAATAACCTCAGAATAAATAAAGATAAAACATTTTAAATAAATTTTCCATCCTTTAAACTCTTTCCAAACTTTATAAACATAATGCGTTCATAACCGAGAGATATTCAGAATGCAATCTTGAATGAAGACGTGAAACGTGCAGAAATAAAACTAGGCGTGATAAATCTTTGAGGATTTGCTGCTACATTTTCTAAACACGTCATAGACTTTATGGTAATCGTGATAATATAAAAATCTATCTATGACTCAAATAAGTTTTGTTTAAAGAATAAGTCAAATACATACAAATGGAATCAATTGAAAAATTTTGTCCTTACAAACATCCCTTTTGACTATTCCAAGATAAAACCCAAATAATGAAATGCCTAAGTCGGGCTGTCAAGCCGTATGACACCTAAATGCCATCCCATAAAACCCAAAATCAAAAATACAGGACAAGGACTTGTATATGAAGGTTCCACAAGCATGAGTTGTCTGAATGTGATGTAGTCTTGAAATATTGAGGAATACCTACACACATGAAATAGACAAATACCCAGTGAAGAATGGAGGAACAAATGATATAAAAATACCAATATGTAAAACAAACCATTTGTTAAAGATATGATCAAAACTTGACCAATATGTGCAATACAACATGATACCAATAAAATATGAACTTACGATCAAAAGCATGATACTAATTTGTAAATCCAAAAAATATGTGCTCATCAAAATATTACTCCCCCTACATCATATACATCTATCCCCTTTTATATCTCGAATAGACAAGAAGTGTAAAAGATAGACAATCAATCAAATATCTAGGATGAAAATAAACAATGAGGCATTTTTAGATAAACATGGAAATGCCAGCCAATAATAATCAGAAGATACCAACTCGTAGCTAGCAAATAGTCACAAAGAATGAATCATCAATCTAAGTAATGATGTGACTAAACGAATCAATGCAGCATAAGAATCAAAGAATCAATATCGAGTGAATGTAAACTGTCCAAATGAACCCAGAAGTACCAAAACATAATGAAACCATCTCATAGATAAAGAAGGTACTGAAACAGAATAAGGGCTCAAAAATCAAGGCAGGTCGTTCGAACGATTATGCCATGTCGTTTGAGCGACATAGGCATATCGTTTGAATGAGCTAAAAAATAACCCAAAATAGTAAGTTGTTGTTTGAAGCATCATTCTAGCGACCCTAAAAATGACCCTTATGAGAACCATATATGACAAAATTAATGCCTAAAAAAATGTATCGCAAGAAGCGGACTTCGAACGACCTGGGTATGTCGTTCGAATGACACCCATAAGTTAATTGAACACTTCAGTAAATTCTGTATTCCAACTCCAAAAATGTTAAAGTTTTGCACAGTGAATTTTTTTCATGAATACAGGTACTGGAGGTAAAAACAGTAGCAAAACAAGCTCAAAACAGAAAAATAAAACAAAAAAAATAATGTGAGTTTCATATTAACGTAGTAGTAATGTGCTCAAACATGGATATGGAATGAATGGGTGTGAACTAGAAAAAATCAATCACAATATGAACACATCTAAATGATCAAGAAGCTCTAATTCATATCTAAATGTCATCAAACTTAGTTTTAGCCATATGCGACAATTAATATATTGAGCTTAATGAACTAAACAAACATCATGCACACAAATCCGGAAATTTGACGGTTGTATAAACAGTAGCATCATGATACGATTTTTCAACATTAGGATTCATGGTGCAAACCCGTTTATTTTTCCATCCAAACACCCTAAAAATTCATATTTTCTTTGTCAAGATCTTTTGAGGTTTCTATTTTTCGCAATTTAAAGAAATCCTATTGTCCCCATATTTGGCATATGATTCCTTTTATTGCCTTAATTTTTTCTTGGGCTCTTTTAAATAGTGGATTTCACGACGAGTTAGTTGTACTCTCGTAGCCCTTTCCTATGAATAGTCATCATTTTTCAAAATATGCAATATCAATCCTCACGGTAAACATTTCTTACATGCGCACCTCCTTCTAAGTCTTATTACGCATATATGAAAAAATTGAGATAAGAATGTCCCACCAAACTCAAATATGCATGAGATGTCAAACATTCATATAAACTCGTGCATGTGTGCAATGATGACATGTATACAAAGTCGAATCCAAATGCATATCAACTTCGAAACATCCCCATTAATCAATGGTTGAGATCATTCAACGCATCAACAATTATGACAAAATGTCCTCGCCATATAGATAATGAAATGATGGGGGTTCAAGCACAACAATATGCCACATCAAATAGGAAAACTCATGACATTAAATAAAACCAAAAATTATTTTGTGTTTTTGTAAAAATATTGTTAACCCCAAAATGAAATATTTTTGTATTTTTCAAAAAATATTTAAAACCAAAAATCTTTTTGTATTTTCAAAAAAAATTATCAAAATAAAATCTTTTTGTATTTTTCAAATAAGACTCAAATAAATAAAAAATATAATACAAAGAGATACACATGTCATAACACTTGAAAGATATATATCATGAAGCAAAGACTAGCGTATGATAAACATGGAAACACAGTTATCCTTTAGATTTAACATGGGAAGAATCAAGTGCAACCAAACAAGGACCATGAAGTTTAATTCCTAAAGCCTCTAAGTCCTATTTCCTAACCCAAGTAGGTGTATATCGCCGCATGGGGGTTTTAGGAACCAAAAAAATTTTATTTCTTAACTTCCTATGAGCATTTCTAAGGTCATAATAAAAATGCCTAAGGTTACCCTTCCTACCACAATGAGAATAAGTGTAAAAATGGCGAGGAATGTAACCTAAATATGGAACTCTCCTAACGTTCCTAGTCGCCTCTCTCACACGATTGGTATTGGCTTTGGGAATGGGAACAACACGATCATCGTAGCCGATACCACACCTATCTTCCTTGATTTGGACGGTCCCTAAAATCCTATCCAACTTTTTCGACCTAGCCTCCAAATCCAACTTCACCTTTCTCGAGTCTCTGAATATTCCCGAAGCTCACTAATACTAGACTCAAGCAAATGCTTAGACTCTTCAAACTCTAGAACCTCTTACATCAAAGCCTCCATCAAACCACGAAGATTATCTTTCTCTTTCCCAATGTATTCTAGTTTCTCCCTAAGAGTCTTCTCCTGTGCCCTAAGATCCTCAATCAAAGCACCATTATTTTCGATGGCATGCTCATTCAACTTAGCTTGCAACTTCAAGTTTTCTTTTTTCACCTTTACCGCTTCCTTATACAATTCATTAAAGGTAACTTGCAACTCTCCCACATCAATCTCCTCATCCTCACTAGCTTCAACCTCACTCACTCGGTATTCACACCCAAAGGCCTCGGAAGTATCATTCACATGAGAAGATTTATCATCGTCTCTCACATGACATGCCATGAACGCTACAAAGTTGCATTCAATGGGGGAACTCTTTCCCTCTTCGGGTTCACTATCATTTAAGGTGGCATTATATGCTATCGGTTTCTTGCCCTCCATCTTAAGTCTAGTGGGACACTCCTCTATCTTGTGACCATAACCCTCACATCCAAAACACCTATCCGACTCATCCCTCTTAATATTCTCACTTTTTATTCTTAGGGGCGGGATCGACCTTGTTGTTCCCAGATTTCTCAAGTCTTTTGGCATCTTTCGATTGCTTTTAGAACTTAAGAAACTTTTTGAGCTTCTTTTCCAATAAGGATACATCCTCAAAATCGGAATCGAAATCATCATCCGAAACTTTAGACTCCTCCTTCCGGGATTTCAAAGCAATGCCCTTTTCTTTCTTTGGCACTTGCTTGGAGGTAAACGTGTCAAGCTCATAAGTTTTAAGTAAGCTACAAGCTCTTCTAGTTTTGTTGATTGAAGCATACCCAAGGAGTTCAAAATGGTCACTTTGGGATTAAATCTACTAGGCAACGACCTTAAGATTTTCTTTATGACTCGGTTGCCGGGTATTTTCTATCCCAAGTTAAACGACGAATTGACAATGTTAGACAATCTAGCATAAAACTCATCAAATGACTCACTCTCTAACATCTTAATCGTCTCAAATTTTGTAGTGAGGTTTTGAAGTTTAGACGCACTAATTGTGATAGTGCCCTCGTGAGTAAGTGCAAAAATATCCCAAGCCTCTTTTGAAGTTTCACATGTCATGATTCGATTATATTCTTCCAGTGTGACATGTGAGAAAATAACATGAAGACCTTTAGAATTATAAAGTTCCAGTCTATTTTCAGCTTTGGTCCATGACTCAACGAGTTTTAAATTAGTGGCATCTCCCTCTCGTATGACCGGTGGTGACCAAAATTTTTCAATCGCTAACCACACACGCTCATCAATTGATTTTAAAGCACTTCTCATTCTCATTTTCCAATAAGCATAATTTGTGCTAACAAAAACAGGAGCTCTAAAACTTTCAAAATTATCGAAATTCATCCTTAAAAGCACAAGGGATCAACATACACAAAAAATGTTTCTACCTCTAATACCAATTTGTAGCACCCCCCTTTTTTTCAAATGTGCTTTAAGGATGTCAAAATAATTTTTCTTTTTAAAAACCTTTCTTCCAAATTTTATACGCACTAAGTTTGTGAACCAATTTTACTTATGCCCAACTTTATCTTGTTTAATCCTAAACATGAACAAGGTGATTAAAGCAAGTAAAATAAACAAGTTCACAACGCCGAATGTGTGAGGAAACCACAAAAGGAAAAAACCTTGGATGGCTCAAGCCAGACAATCACTATAATATGATTTTACAAAGGAAGACAGACAGACTTACACAACGACTCGATCCCCCGAAGCCTTGACGCTCTTCTTTTCTTTAACCTCTCCCCCACAGTGCCCATGCAGAAATCCTTCTACGATACTCATCCACAACACACACGTCCACGAGTGCCTCAGTGTCCACCGATATAGCATGGCAACCATCTACGATTCAAAACACGAACTCCTCCATTTCTTCACCGCAAAACCCGACGCACAATGTTCAAAGTGATAAATAAACCCTAGATGGTGCAAACAAGATCTCTATAGAAATTGTATATGAAAGCTCGGATCTTTTAAACACGAAGGATGGTTTTAATCTTTGAAAACCTTAGAAAACGTTTGTGCATAAAAATGAAAATATCAAAACTATATCTTGGTTATGCACACCTTTTTGAAATTCTGAGCGAAAAATTCTTTGAATAAAACGCTGAAGCCAGCAAGTCGTTCTAACGAGATGCTCAAGTCATTCTACGACTGTGAGATGTTGTTCGAACGACATCACATGTCGTTTGAAGTCTAGAAAACCAAGGTGAGAATTCACACGACTCCGAATAGTAGATAAGCTCAGAATAAACGAAGATAAAACATTTTAAACATTTTAAATAAAGTTTCCATCCTTTAAAACTCTTTTCGAACTTCATAAACATAATGCGTTCATACCTAAGAGATATTCGAAATGTAATCTTGAATGAAGACGTGAAACGTGCACCAATAAAGGTCGGCATGATAAATCTTTGAAGCTTTGTCGCTATGTCTTTTAAACACATTATAGACTTTATGGGAATCGTGACAATATAAAAATCTATCTATGATTTAAACAAGTTTTGTTCTGAGAATAAGTCAAATACATACAAATAGACTCAATTGGAAATTTTGTCCTTACAAGTATGAAAACGTTGTTCGAAAATTACCTCGTTTTGTAAAAAATCATTTTATAACAATCTCCGAATACTATGTAAAAAATCCATGAAAACTAAAGAAACAAGTTTACCAATATTACGTGATGTCATGGAGAGTGTTAAAGGTAAATAGGCGATGCTTGATAATCGGATCCGTGTTCTTGAATGTGTGAATATGAAGTACCATGACGAAAGTAATGAGATATGCCATACGCGATGTAACCTAGATTCTATGGACATGTCCTAGATACTAAGGGCAATGATAAAAAATTTGCCCTTACATCATGTACTTGTATGGTCATTGGTGTATTTTATATTCTTGTAATTGTACTCTCCAGTTTCTGTCAATATATAAAGTTTATTTACCAAGTCATTCCATATTTTGAGCAAGTGTTGACTAAATATAAATTAATAACTACCTTTGTATTTTAACTGCTAATCTGGAAAGAGTTGACATTTACCGACCACTTAGGACCTTTGCGGACCATATAATACTGTTAACCATTTTAGGCTTCTTTACGATTAAATGAGTTAATACTTAAGATTAATCATTTTGGGATCTTGGCCGACTAAATGAATCAAGAAAAAGTGTTACCATTTTGGGCCCTTACCGACTAAATGAGTTTGCTAACTTGTGTTCGAACATTCTCCCAGTCCAATATGCCTTAGTAGTATCCTTCCATACGCCTTACCTTTTAATGTGGTGTCTTCACACTCCCTTAGGCCTAAGTGAGATGATGGAGAGAATGTACATGGTTAATGGGCCATCCGCCTGATCAGGTGTTTAGCGACCAACCCAGTTGGCGACAAACCTAAGTTCGATTTTTTGCCCAAGGATGCACTGTAGGGCTTTTGCTGTTGCTGGGGAAACTCATGAGGTCTATTGTATTTATGATATAGACCCGAGGGTTATAGAAATTTAAATACTTTTAACGACTTATTGTAATTACTATAAACCCTGCTTGGCATACTGATATTCCTAGAGTAAAAATAAATTAAATAACTTATTGTAATCCAATGGAGTTCTATTTTGCACGAGGAAGTTCCTTGGTTGAGATAATTTGAGAAGCTTATTGTAACAAAAGGTGATTTTTCTTTATGGTTGAAGAATTTATCATTTGTAAAGGGTTCATAATAATGAGATATGTAAATATTGAGGCTGCCAATGCACGAAATCAAAATGCGAGAGACAATTGGCCTTTATTCGTTGAATAATAATTTGCAAAAATATAAGTTTGAAATAAAAATTTACATAAACTAAATGTGCTGATAGAAGATAAGGAAGGATAAAAGTAGAATTTTTTAAGATTGATTGCATTCCATGCTCTCGGTATCTCCATGCCCTCTAGTGTTTCCAAGTGATATGCTCTTTGAAGGTCGTCCCTGATTACTTTAAAAGGTCTATCCCAGTTTTGTCTCAGCTTGCCATCAGACGGTCTTATAGCACTGCCAAGGACTTTCCTTAGGAAATAGCCCCCTACCTAGAATTTCCTCGGATTGACTTTTTTATTATACTATTTGGACAGATACTACTGATAAGAATCTAGCTTTATCATATCATGTTCTCTTCTCTTGTCTACTAAGTCAAGTTCAGTGCACAATACATCATCGTTTAGCCCTTGGTCGACCAATTTGGATCTCATGGTAGGAAGACCAAGCTCAGCAGGATAATAGATTCCATTCCATACATGAGCACAAAAGGTATTTTCCCAATTGGTATCCTAGGAGTAGTACAATAGGCCCACAGAACATGGGGGAGCTCGTCCACCCAGAAGCCCTTTACTTTTTCCAGCCTATTTTTAGACCGTCGAGCATTATTTTGTTGGAAACTTTTACCTGACCATTGCTTTTGGGATATGCCACATGACTAAAATGATGCTTGATTCCATACTCATCACAAAAGCCATGAAAAGTTTCTTTCAAACTGCATGCCATTATCAGTGATGATAGTTCTTAGTACCGCAAGACGTGTTATGACGCTCTTCCAAATGAACCTTGTTATGTTGGCATCAAGAATTTTTTCCAGTGGTTCTGCCTCTACCCACTTGGTGAAGTAGTCTGTGCCGACCAATAGATACCTGCAATTTCCAGGCGCGGTAGTAGTGGTCCCACAATATTCAGTTCCCATTGTACAAATGGCCAAGGAATTTTAGCTGGCTGATGGACCATGAAAGGGAATTTTTGGTACTTTTCACATATGCAAACATAGGTACTCGCTTCCTTTTGCATGTGAGGACATAGTAGCCTTCCTTGATCCCTCAAAAGTCCAATGACCTCCTTCCTATGTGACTCCAACAAAATACCATCATGAAGTTCATTGAGAACTTGCTTAGTGTCATGTGGGTGGACGCACTGGAGGTAAGGGCCTGTGAATTATCTCTTGTAGACCTTTCCTCCTGGGGTGAGGTAGAAACAGGCTGCTTTCACCCTTACTTAAGGAGCTAATCTCCTATCATCAGGCAATGTGTCACTCCGTAAATAGGCAATGATGACATCCATCCAACTAGGGGCCATTTTTATGAGGAGGACTTGCTTAGCGACCACCATTTGGTAAATGCTTAGCTAGTCGAGGAACTTCATCTGAATAGTTGTTCTTAGATCAAATTCCACTGCTGAGCCTAGGGCTGCTAAGGCATCAGCATGATTGTTCTACCCCCGGGGCAACTACTGAATATCAACCTTCTCAAATCCTACCATAAGACGTCTTACTTCGACAAGGTATACAACCATTCTGTCGACTTTTGCATTGAAATCTCCACTTAATTGCTTAGAGACCATTTTGGAATCGCTGAACACATTAAGGCACCTTGCCCCCAGTAGTTGGGCCTTGCATAAGCCTACGATCAATGCTTCGTACTTGTAAGAGGGTACTTTAGATTATAAATGGAGGCGTAACCCCTATGAAGTATGGTGATGATAAGTTGATTAGCTAAAACCTTGGATTAGTGATAGAATATGACAACACAAGCCTAATGAAGATGAAGATTAGTTTAAACTCACAAATCTCTCATGTACAACTCAGGAAAGTAGTAAAGAAAATTAGAAGTAACTTAGCTAGAGGGAGAGAGAAGTAAGCACCCTAGGTACACCTTGTTAGGCAGGAAAACACACCAAAACACTCTCGAAGATCTCTGTCACGTATTAAAAGCTTCGTAGTAAAAATGATAATAGTGAGTGAATAAGACCTTTGGTTTTTAATAACTCCCTCTCTGATGTGTAATCTCTCTAGCAATAACTTCTCAAACTCTCAAAAGATCCCCCCCTCCTCAGGGTTGGTTGGGGTCCTTAAATAGCCCCCCCACACCATCCCCGAGGCAACTCAGTCATTAAAAACTATGAAAGACATCCCTCATACTTTATGTCACAACATTAAATGCCTGATGCACTAGTTGTATCCACGTCATAAACATTAAATGCCAAGACCTGCCTTTTGCCTAACCACTGTGTGTTAGGGGGATGTTGTCGCAAAGGTGGCTCACCAACTGCCTGACAATCCCAAATACCACGGTGGTTTACTCGAGTGCAGGCCTGACATTATTTAGCTGGCTAGTAACATCACCTATAGTAGATGTGACATTAAGTAGAGGGCTGTTTGGTTCACAGCTCAACGCCCGATGGAACTCCAAGCTGCTCCGCCCGAGGTTTCACGGTTAGGGTCCTTCGGTGTTTTAACAGGTGTATCTAAGATGGTAAGGACAAGCCCCAACGGTGCCTCACTTCTTAATCCTCCAAACCAAGTCCCTATAAAGTTCCCACGGCGAGGTCATTCGATAGAGCATGAAAGCTCTCCCAGTCCCTGCCAAGCCTGGTCTCTCGCGAGTACCATTTGACCTCATACTTAAAACTTGTTATTATTCTCGTTACATCATTACAACCGTTATATCTTATAGTCAATATAAACAGAAATACAATATGACTAGTAAAATAATCTAAAGTATGAGTTGCCACACTAAGCTGCCTCGCTGAGTTGCCACGCTAAGCTTCCTCGCTAGGTTGCCACGCTTGAGCTGCCTCATTGAGTTTCCACGCTTGAGATGCCTCGATTGCTTAATCTCAAACACTATTGCTAATTAGGGAATTATCCCTAATCTCCAGATTACCTTCAAGCCCCTCTACATTTTCCCCTTCGTGGAGAGATTTATCGGAACAAGAAATGTCTGCACGAAATTTCTCAATCCGATAAACCCTCTCTGCATAAAAATTCTAGCCACCTCCATTCGTTAGAACCGCAGCCTTATAGTCTCTTGGAAAAAGTAAAATTCTCCCCGATGTACCTGAGCCGAGGCGCCATGACTTATTGGGGCTTGGGCGAAGGGACATCGACACTTTTTCCTCATGCTGGGCCTTAACCGTTCTAGATTTATTATTTAAAATTCTCGTGAAAGGCCTACTAACCTTCTCAAATACTCGTTTGAACTTTTGGCAAATGAAATTCTCCCTTGTAATGCTTTTCTATCTTTGAAAAAGTAGAAATTCTCCTCGATGTAACTGAGTCACGAATTAAACAACGTTCGGACTTATGGTGAGGGACATCGTAGTTTTTTTGGAATCATTGGGACATTTTTTCGTTGGGCCTTATTGGACATGTCTGACAAAAATTCTAGCGCCAAAATTGAAACTTGCTAGAGAAGGCAACCTCTTCTGTTTCCTAGGCGTCGCTTCATAAGTGAGGTGGCACTGTCTTTTCAACTATCAGAACACTTCTCGAAGTGTCACGTGTTAATTTGAAATGATTTTAGGCGGTTGTGCACGTGCGATGGTGGGAAACTCAAAGGAAAGGTTTAAAAAACATCAAACGTATCTTTATACTTCAAAACCCTTCTCTTTTCCTTCATCTTCTTCAAGCTCCCCGCTTTCTGTAGAGAGAGAAATTATGTGGGAACTCTGTGTAAACTCCATTGCTGCCCCATTCTTTACTCAGTCTCCTCCCTCTTTCATTTTTTGCGCCACCACCTATGGTTGTGATCCTCCCCTTTTGTTCTTAGCCCTTCTTACCGAGTTATATCATTAATAACCACTCTATCATGGCTTCTCCAAGTACTTCCAAGGTTACCGCCATCACCACTCAGCCAGTCTCCCCTCCGCCACTTCTGGCGCTGCTGCTGCCCCTAGCGCCGCTGCCCTGAATGCTGCTCATCAAGAGTAACTACGCTTCTATCGTAGGGTGCCCATCTTTGACGAAGATGATAAATTTTCTGAGGCATGCAAGACCTGCCATTTTTCCTCCAAGTTAGACCCTTTGCTGTTGGGTGATGAGGAAATGGATTCATCGAAGTGGGGGTATCTACCCCCAGAGGGGACTCTGCATTTCCATTTAGACCATGGTGACTTCCCCGATTCTCAAATTGACTTCGAAGCACCCGGGGTGTCGCCAGCCCATTTCAGTGCCTGGCATGCACATATGCAAAGTTCTCACGCTGCTGCTCTTATGAAGGTTAGGCTGTATCGAGCCTACTGGTTTGGCGAGTTCACACTCTCTAAGCACAACGCTGCGCTCCAAGTGCTAGTCTCACGATGGAACATCACAACCCACACCTTCTTCGCTGCGTGGGGGGAGTTTATTGTTACACTGGAGGACGTCTGTGAACTCCTTAGGTTTGAACCCATGGGTGAGTTCACCTATGATGAGGCTCTGGATGCCAAAGAGGCTATTGATCGAGCTGAGTTAGACCGGATCTATCGCAGTTGCACTGGTTCCTCAAATAAATCCACGTTTACTCCCCTCATCAACTATTTTTTCGAAGCTCTAACTTCGAAGGAAGCGAGTGCCGTAACGGGCCGAGGTAGAGTTACATATTTGAAACTACCGGCCTACATACTTATGTTGCTTTCATGGTTCTTTCTAACTGGGAAGCCCAACAATCAACCTAGGAGGGATCTGATAAATATTTCTATCCGTTTGGCCAGGGGGTTCAACCTTTCTCTTGCCTCCATCACCTTGGGGTCCCTCTACACCTGGTTGTATCAAACCCATGTTGACATGGAACGATCACTAGGCCATTATAACTTGGCTAACTTCGCCAACACCATTATTCTAACGGTTTCCTTTACACCCGCTTTCCTGCTATTGTCGTCAAGTCAGTTTCTCTGCCTGTGAGCGAAGGTATCAAGCCCCCACGCCTCCTATGTTTCCACAAGAATCAAAGTTTAAAGGAGATAATGGAGGTTTTTGATCATGTACACTCCTTCATGATGAGGCCCTATAGTGAGTCTACCTTTGCCCATAGTTGGGGCTTCTTTCCTTCTGCAGCCACAATGGTCAAGTTCAGTCCGGTTGTAGAAGATCCCTCGCAAGCCGTAGTCCTTCCTTTCACCCCAGGGTTTCTCCCCTCCTACACTGAATGAGGATATACCTCAGAGCCTTACAACCCTGATAGATGTAGGAGGCAGTTTAGGTTCGATCAGGGGACCCTCGACCCGTGTTCAAGGCCAACCACTCAAAGGCCACCTTCACTGAAGCCTGCACCTTCTATAATGCAGCCACGGTGCTTGATGTGACGTCTACCATTGATGGCCGTGTCACCCTCCCTAGTTCCACTAGGAAGGGATATGTATCCACCTCATTTGCCACTAAGTTCCATCTGAGGCAGTTGGAATAAATCCATGAGTACATTCAGTCCCCCCCTCAATATCCCAAAGTACTTTCTTTCTCCTCTTTTGAACTATGTCTTAAGGGGAACTCCGTACTTGGAGTTGAGTTTCCCTTGAGTACAACCATTAAAGAATCTCCCCAAGAGTTACCCCCTTATTACCCAATGATTCCCACTGCCATCCCGAAGTCTAAGGCTGCCGCAACCCCCAAACCATCTGCCCCCTCGTCCAAAGCTGCCACGGGAGAAGGGCCTTCTCAACCACCTACTAAGAAGGACAAGAAGTCCAAATCCAAGAAGTCTAAGGCTCAAGTTCAAACTCAAACTCCATTGGATGCATTCCCGATTGCCTCTGTTCCCCCTCCCATGTCTCCAGAGATGGCTGAGGAGCTGAGAAGGTGAGTGCAGGCTGAAGTTGACAGAATACATGTTGAGTTTCAATGGTGCACTGCCGCCGTTCCTCCTCCGGGTGCATTTCCCATAATTGTGGTTGATCCCACGGAGCTAGCGACAAAAAGAAGAAGAAGGATAAGGGTGCCAGAAACTGGTGGTGCAACGGGCTCCAGGAAGAAAATGCTGGGTACCAAGACCCAGAAGAGACAAACACTAGAGAAACCTCTGTCACCAGTTCCCTCTACCGCTGCCTCCTCACTGCGTTCACCAGTAATTGTACCTTATCATTCTCCCTCTGGATCTGAGGTATGTGTGCATTATTTATTTCTTATTCCTCTTCTCTTAAGGTGTGTTGCATCTGCCCATTTCTTAACAAGAAGCTATTTTGTTGCAGGGAGTTGAAGGAGAAAGGCCCTGTCCCCCCAATCCCCCCGTAAGTCGTTTAGTGGGTGGGAGGGGGGGGGGCATTGCGGTGTCTCTCAAGCAGACACTACTCTTCCCCGTTACCCCCTGACAAGTCTCACTTATTCTCGCCGTTCATCCTCGCAACGGGCTAAAGAAGCTACGACGGAGGCTGCCACTGTTGAGTCTGCTGAGATGCCTGATCAACCAGAGGAAACTACTGTTGCCCCCTCTGAGTTACCATCAGAGCAAGACGTGTCTCTACCCCTTGTTGTGGTTGAGGAGAGTTCCTCTTAGGTAAATTTCTTGCTAAGTATTACATCTTTTAGCTGTTCCCTTATTTTGTTTATTATATCTACCATGTCTGTCCATTTTAGGTGGAAGTGGTGTCACTGATAACCAACATTCTCCTTCTGCCTGCATTGACCAGAACCCTTACTGCGGTTCCTCTTTTTGGTGCCATAACGGGGGTAAGTTAGATGCATTCCTACCCCTTATCCTTTTGTTGTGTTTTACACCTTGCGTCTAACCCTTTATTTTACATTTGCATCTTTCTCCAAGTCTCTCCCCACCTTTTGCCCTTAGTGGTCTTTTCCCCTCTAGGGCCCAGTTTGGTGCTACTGCTCTCATTGGGGCATCTCTTGAAGATCCAATGTCTTCTTCTGACGATGCACCCGTGTTGTCTTTATTAACTTATATTGTCGAGGGAAGCTTGCCTACTAGTGAAGCTTCTTCAGCCAAGGGCCCCATTGAAGCTGCAGAGGCAATGAGCCTGCCTCCAACAGTTTCCACCATTATGGCCCCTGTGGCTCGCTCCTATTGCTGCTGAGGTACTTTGCTAATTTCTCTGTGTTTCTCAGTTTCTCAACCTTCACCTATATGGGTGACTTAACAACGAAAGGGCTTGTTAAAATTTTCTCAAAAACTCCACCTATATCGGTGACTTAACAACGAAAGCGCTTGTTAAGATTTTTCTCAAACTCCACCTATATCGGTGACTTAACAATGAAAACACTTGTTAAGGTTTTTCCAAAAACTCCACCTATATCGGTGACTTAACAATGAAAATGCTTGTTAATATTTTCTCATAAACTCCACCTATATTGGTGAATTAACAACGCAAACACTTGTTAAGGTTTTTCCAAAAACTCCACCTATATCGGTGACTTAACAACGAAAACTCTTGTTAAGATTTTTCTAAAACTCCACCTATATTGGTGACTTAACAACGAAAACACTTGTTAAGATTTTCTAAAAAACTCCACCTATATCGGTGACTTAACAACGAAAGCACTTGTTAAGATTTTTATGAACTCTTTATTTCCTCTGACTGTTCTCAGGTTGCTCGAGAGGACTCTCCTCCAGCTTCTTCGCCTATTACCTCGCTGCATCGTGAATCTGTCTCCTCCGAAGAATCTAGCCATAATGATCAAGGTTCCACGATCGGTGCCCTTGTGGAAAGAGAATCTGGGTGCGCACTTCCTCTGCCTGACTTGGCTCCTCATGCCTTCTGCCTGATGGTACTCCAACATTCTCCCCACATGCCTGCCAATCACCGTTTGGCCATTGAGCAACTTGTGAGCCATCATCCTAAAACCTTCACGGTGCACTGCCTGCGTTCAAATATCTCAGTTATGAGCTACAGGCTTCAAGGCATGGCCGTTATTATTACTGAAATTTCCAACACTCTAATTGCAAACGTGACCAGACCCCTCCTCAACCAGTTCTTGGGCTATCTGAGGGAGTTGGGTGGTGACGGGTTTCGTTTTCACTGGCTCATCGCACATTTGAAGACTTTGAAGAGCCAGCGGTTGGACAGCCAGAGGGAGCTCTTACAAAAACGTCAGGAGGATCAGAGGGTCGAGGAAGCCAAGTTGGCCGAGCTTGCACCTATTCTTGAAACCATTGGCAAAGAGGTGGAGGACCTCGAAGAGGCTCTATGCGCGGCAAAGTTGAAATGAGAGAAACTACTGATTGAGAGCACACAGGCGCAAACAAGGTTGGAGGTTTCTATCCATGCCCAACGGTCCTACCAAGAAGCTTCTTCGGGCCTTCCTGGAGATTTTTTCTCTTCTCCGGATATGTGGTTTCTCCTGGGCCAATGAGTTTTTGTATATATATATTTTTTCTCTTCTCATGTAATTCTTGGGTGATAGCTCCCAATTTTGTAATGCACCAAAGTTTATGAATGGAAAAAGATACTTATTTTCTTATGCCATCTCTGTGTTATAACTGTTTACTTTGATTGTGAAGTTCTGTAATTCTTTCCTCTCTTCTTGAGTTATAATAAAAAGAACTTGTTTACACATCATAATAAAAACAAAGAACTTGTGTATTCATAACACCCAATTACATTGGTGGTCAAACATAACTGCCTACACATGATAGACTTTCAACCATTTATTGTTAATCTTGAATGGTTTGTCTTCTTCCATCTTAGAGATTAAGCAAAAACCTGATTCATGAGCCTCTTTTACAATAAAGGGTCCTTCCAATTTTCTTCAAACTTAAGAAGAGGAAGCCCCCTAATGTGTTTCACTGCCGCTTTCAATACGAGGTCTCCCTCCACGAACTTCCTTGGTCTCACTAGGTTATCATACGCCCTAGAGAGTTGCTTCATATACATTTGAAAGTGCTGCATTGCATTGTCTCTGTGTTCTTCCAACACTTCTAACTGCACATGTCTATTCTGGGGAAGCATGCTGCTTCATAAGGCATATCGAGCAGAGGGGATTTCCAACTCTATTGGGAGAATTGCCTCAGCTCCATAGAAAAGAGAGAACGGTGTATATCTTGTGGGCTTCCTCTTAGTTGTTCGATAGGCCCATAAAATATCTAGTATCCTGTCATCCCACGATCTTGGTAAGTCCTCCATCGTTTTAGTCAAGATATTGACCAAAGTTTTGTTAGTCGCTTCGGCCTTACCGTTTCCCTTTGGGTATGCCACCGTCGAAGTGTGATGGACAATGGAGTATTTGACTATGAGCATCGTTACTTCTGAGTTGACGAAATGGGTTTCATTATCTGAAAGGATAACCTTCGGGATCCCAAAACAACAGATGATGTATTCCCTGATGAAGTTACTCACTACTCCCACTGTTGCCCTTCTTAGTGGTATAGCCTCATCCCACTTTGTGAAGCACTCCGTTGCTATTAGTATCCTTATCTTCCCCCTCGAAGAAGGATGTATCGCCCCTACCAGGTCAAATGCCCAAGTGTGAAAAGGATAAGGCGTTGCCAGGGAGTGTAAGTCCACCGACGGGGCATGGATCATATTTCCATGGAGTTGGCAAGTCTTTGTCCCCTTGACATTCGCTTTGGCACATTGGTGGTATGTAGAAGGAACTAGACCATGGTTGTGTATCCACACCCTTCATATTAGCAGATGATAGGAAGTTTCACTCTCTATCACATGGAAATTGATATGGGGACTCAGATTTCCCATTACAATCCCAACATTAACGTACCTAATGGACTTGGAAGATTGATTATCATAGCTTAAAATCACCAAAGTCATAGGGATCAGCCTCTCTTCTAGAATATTGGCCATGTGAAAAGAGTTGATCGGCATGATATTGATGGAAGCTCCTTCATCCATAAGAGTCCTTATGAAGCTAAATCCGTTGACACTGGAGTCACATATAATGGCTTATTGTGAGGGAACCTTACAGTTCTATCTGCACATTGAAGGTTACCTCTGATAAAAACCTTCTCACCAATCGGGCCATAGGTCCCTTCCATCTCAGCGAAGGGACTGTGTTCTTCCTCACAATATCGAGTATTGCCTCGGTTATCTCCAACCTACTTTCCTTTGGTACCCCCACCTAGTCGAAGAACCAAGTGAACTTCGGGGACTTCGAAACTGCACAGTATTCTAGAACTGGATCTACTTCCTCACCTTCAACACTATACACCTCCTCCACATCCTTGGAACTTTCTTCATCATAAGCCAACACAATGTCAGCCGTTCCCCTCGTACAATCTTTCAGAGCCTCTTTGTACTCTTCTTGCTTCGATGTTGACTCTCTTTCCCCTCTCTCGACCCCTTTATCATAGGCCACCACGAGATTGGCCCCATGTGCTGGCAAGGGGTTGTTATTGATGTTCTGTGGAGGGATTTACAATGTCCCTGCCTTCACGTACTTATCGATGATTCATCTCAGCATAAAGCATCTCTCGGTTGGATGCTGGATCCTTCGATGAACCTGACAATACTTTGGATCCGCCTTCGTTGCCGCATCGGGCTCCCCAGCGGGAACGTCCTTTGGCTCAAATATCGTCCCCCCTTGGACCATCGCGTTGTAACAACTGACAACCTCTTCCACTGTACAAGGCAATGGTGGTGGGTCCTCCCTGTCTCTTTTGAACTTCCTCTTGTTATCCTTCTTTGGTGCTTTGCCCCTATCTCCCCCTCGGTGTACCCTAGCTGTGGGGGCTGAGACCTCCCCCCCGCAGGTTGCATCGGCTGCCTAAACATCATGGGCACCACCACCGAATTGGGCCTCACCACCAAGGAGATGTTCCTTGCTACTTTTAAGAACGTCGCAAAAGTCCCCTCGCGTATCTCATTGATAAGATGGCAGATGTATTCAGGAAGCAGCCCTCAGCGCAGATCTGTAATAACTTGGATTCTTTCGCTTACTCCCTTACGTTGAGGGATCTTTACCTGAACCTTCGAACATAGGCCACCACTTCTTCCCCAGGTCCTTGCTTCTCCCTACCAAGTTGGGTCAAGGTGAATTCATCTTCTTCCAGAAAGAAATTCTGGACAAACAATACATGCATCTCCTCCCACGTAGAAACGCTGTTAGGAGTCAAATGGGAGTACCAGGTGTATTCTTTATCGATTAGGGATTTGGAAAACTCCCTCAACCTAAGCTTCTTATTATTGCAATGCTCTCCCAAGTGTTAAAAAAAACCCTTAATGTGCTCCTTCAGGCTCCCACCTTTCCCTGTGTATTTTTCAAAGATATGGGGAATATAATACTTTGGATAGGGATCATCATTGTACTCCTGAGGATAAGGTGTTCGAAAGTCATCATAAACTGAAGCCACCTCGCCAGCAGATTGCGAGGAAGCTTGCATAAACTTCAACATCTCTTTATGCATCTCTTTTCTCATTTCCTCCATGGGCAAAGCCACTGGAGCAACCAGCAATGGGGCCACAGGCTGAGTGTCCGTTGCAACTGGAACGAACATTACAGGTGGTGCTGTTGAAACTCCTGAGGTTCCCACTACTGGATTCACAATAGAGGGTACGCTTGCTGGGATCGTTCCCGCACCACCTGCACCTGGTGGGGCCGTTGGAGCTACCCCTGGTGTTATGAAAGCATTAGCCTCCAATCCTCCCAGCATAACTGAAGCTACTGGAGTTTGTAATAACTCATAAAACTTGCTCATGAGGAGTGCGACCTGAGTAGGTACCAACCCTGCACTCTTGGAAGGTTGTGTCACTCTAAAAATGTCTGACGTTGCTGGAACCGGTGGTACCTATACTCGAGGGGCCCCATCGACCTCTTGTTCTCTCACGGCTTGTTCTTCATTATGTTGGATATCATCAAAGTTGAGTCTTCGAGTAACATTATCTTGCGCCATACTCCTTACTTATAAGAATGCCTCCCCAGTAGAGTCATCAAATGTAAGAGGGTACTTTAGATTATAAATGGAGGCGTAACCCCTTTGAAGTATGGTGATGATAAGTTGATTAGCTAAAACCTTGAATTAGTGATAGAATATGCCAACACACGCCTAATGAAGATGAAGCTTAGTTCAAACTCACAAATCTCTCGTGTATAGCTGAGGAAAGTAGTAAAGAAACTTAGAAGTAACTTAGCTAGAGGGAGAGAGAAGTAAGCACCCTAGGTACACCTTGGTAGGCAGACAATGACACCAAAACACTCTCGAATATCTCTGTCATGTATTAAAAGCTTCGTAATAAAAATGATAATGGTTAGTGAATAAGACCTCTGGTTTGCAATAACTCCCTCTCTAATGTGTAATCTCTCTAGAAATAACTTCTCAAACTCTCAAAAGATCCCCCCCTCCCCAGGGGTGGTTGGGGTCCTTAAATAGCCCCCCCCACACCATCCCCGAGGCAACTCAGTCATTAAAGACTATGAAAGACATCCCTCATACTTTATGTCACAACATTAAATGCCTGATGCACCAGTTATCTCCACGTTATAAACATTAAATGCCAAGACATGCCTTTTGCCTAACCACTGTGTGTCAAGGGGATGTTGTCGCAGAGGTGGCTCACCAACTGCCTGACAGCCCCAAATACCACGGTGGTTTACTCGAGTTCAGGTCTAACATTGTTTAGATGGCTAGTGACATTACCTACAGTAGATGTGACAATAAGTAGATGATTGTTTGGTTCACATCTCAACTCCCGATGTAACTCCATACTTCTCCGCCCAAGGTTCCACGATCAGATTCCTTCGGTGTTTTAAGCCCAAACAGTGCCTCACTTCTCAATCCTCCAAACCAAGTCCCTCTAAAGTTCCCACGGTGAGGTCATTCGATAGAGCATGAAAGCTCTTCCAGGCCCTGCCAAGACTGGTCTCTCGCGAGTACCATTTGACCTCATAATTAAAACTCGTTAGTATTCTCGTTACATCATTATAACCATTATATCTTACATTTAATATAAATAGAAATACAATATGACTAGTACAACAAGCTAAAGTATGAGTTGTCACGCTAAGCTGCCTCACTGAGTTGCCACGCTAAGCTGCCTCGCTGAGTTGCCACACTTGAGCTACCTCGGTTACTTAATCTGAAACACTGTTGCTAATTAAGGAATTATCCCTAATCTTCGAATTACCTTCAAGCCCCCTCTACAGTACTCAACTTCGTTATTGGAGGCTTCAAATCCCAACCTGATTCCTTATTCAATGACATCATCTTCTGGAGTGACGAAGATGGTTCCTAGTCCTAGCACTTTAGAACTGGAGGCTTCATCAACATATAGGGTCCAGTCCTTAGAATGTTCTTTCTCGTTTGTTGACTACTCCATTTCTTATTGGTTGATAGGCCGGTCCCCCATGAACTAGGCGATGAAATCATCCAGGAATTATTTCTTAATTACTGTTCTTGGCTAAAAGTGGATATCGAACCTAGAGAGGTCGATTTTTTAAAGAATAACTTTGAGTGGATATAAAGTGATTATTGTTATTAAGTGAGCTTTTAAGTAGTGTTACGGCTTCCTTGAGGCAACCGCTAATGCATATTCTAGATTTTTCCAAGGGAAAGTATCATTGATCTTCATCTAAAACCATCTTGTTGATGTAATAGACGGGGTACTATTTGCCTTCGTTCTAACATATCAGAGTTGAGCTAATAGTGTGGTATGATACGCTAAGATAGAGATATAGAGGATCTCCATCTTCAGGGATCACCAATAGGGGAGGTTTGCTGAGGTAGGACTTGATATCTTCCAAAGAATGGTCGGCAATGATTCGAGGATTTGGATATAAAGCAGTTGAGTGTTACGAGCATACTAGTAAGATTTTGAATATCTTGCAATGTCCATGGAGGCTTGACCTTGGTGATCGCATCAATATGATATGGATTAACCTTAATACCTATTTTATTGACCAAATAGCCACTAAATTTAATTGATTGGACATGGAATGAACACTTACTTGTGTTAAGTCTTATCCAATTTTTTCCTGAGGATTTTAAAGTTTTTGGCTGTGTTCGTGAGGTGGTCATCATTGTTCTTAATCTTGACTAACATGTCATTGATGTATACCTCTATTGTGTCTCCCATCTACTGCTTGAAAATCTTTCTGACCAAACTTTGATAGGATGACCATGCGTTCTTCAGTCCAAATGGCATGACCTTGTAAAAGTATAAACCGACTAAAATTATAAAGGATCTTTTATCCTGGTCGGGGACGAATGAAGGAATTTGATGGTATCCTAAATAGGTGTCTAAAAAACTCATCATCTCGTGTGTTGATGTATATTCAACCAGCTGATCAATCTTAGGCAATGGGAAACTGCCCTTGGGGAAAGCTCTGTTGAGGTTCATTAAATCAATATAGAACCTCCAACCATTGTTATTCTTCTATACTACCACTAACTTAGATAGCCATTTGGGTAACTTCACTTCCCTAATAGATCATGCATCTTGAAGCTTCCTTATTCGTTCTCAATCACTTTAGCCTTCTTGAGGGTTGTTCAGTATGACTTTTGAGTGATCGACTTGAAGGTTGGGTCGACATAAAAATGATAGAAATCTATGTCGGGATCAATCCCAGGTATATGATATGGCTCCCAAGTAAAAACATCCAAATTGATTCTCAAAAAGGCAATTAACTCTTTCTTTTCCTGATCGGCGAGTGTTGTTCCTATAAAAAACTTTCCCTTTTGCAAGCTATCATTAACACCAACTTCCTTCAGGATTTTAATAACCCTATTAGCAGGGTGGACCCTAGTCTCCTCCACCCTATTTGGACGTACCGTAATTACTATTTAAACTGTGTAGCCCCATCTTGGTCTTCCTATGGAGCATCTTTTGGTTCCTTTTTCTTCTCCTTTCGGGGGCGAATGGTTTTAATGAAGTAATTACTTATAATGGCTAGGTCATCAAGAAAATCGACCATGCCCCAAGCGGTAATACACTTTAGGTTCTGGTGATAGGTAGATGGCATGAATCTCATAGTGTGCAACCAACCTCTACCTATAATGGCATGATATGAGGGTTCTATGTCCACCATCAAGATCTCAATCATCTTTGATATGTTTCATGTCCTAATCGATAAAATTATTTTTCCCAACGACTTTGTAATCTTCCCTGCGAAGTCGACCAATGGAACTGTGACCCCCTTCAGGCGGCTAGGCTAAGCTTCAGCTTGTGGAACAGCTCTAAGTACATCACCTCTGATAAGATTTCTTAGTCTACTAGCATCTTATCAATGTACCAATTTATAATCCTGAGAGTTATCACAAGTGCATCATGATATGGAGTCCTTACTCTGATCATACCTTCTTTAGTGAAGATGATGCGTTTGATGTACTCGACGTCTTCTGGTTGAAGACGCTTGCAGCTTAGATCTTTGCAGGGTCAATCTAAAATGACTCCATTATAGGAGTGACCTTCTTCATCTCCATTCAAATATTATTCCCTTAGATCTGCTTTAGTTAAGACACTCCATTGATCACCGCGATCTCCTATCCCATATCATCGTCAAGGACATTGTATGGTTTTTGGTCCCCATTGGCTGTGACCTTATCATCTTTCATTTCTATATACTCATTGAGATGCCCAACTTGGGACAACTCTTCCAGTTATGACTTTATAGCCTTGAAATTCTCATTCCTGTGGCCGCCTTCCTTATGGAATTTACGTCTCAATGCTTTATTCCTCTTTATTGGGTCACCAGCCATATTTTTGGGCCACTTGACTAATGGTTGATCCTTGATCTTTCTTAAGATCTTGTAAATTGGTTCTTTGAAGACAGTATTAACATCCTGGAACACCTTTGAAGGATCCGCCTTACTCCCATTCTTTGAGCCATTCTTGTACCCATTCTCATTACCTTTCCTTATAGTATCACTATTGTCTCCTCCTTTGCTTACTTTTGCTCGTATGTTATCCATTTGATTAGAGTGAACCATGTGTCAACCTTGGCGTATTTTTCAATATGGTCTACAAGGTCGTGGATGGTCCTGGCCTATTTCTTTGTCAGGATTGGTGCATTAGAGATGTGGTCGGTAGACTAATCTTGAAGGATGCAACAAAAACTTGCTCCGAGAAATCTTCCACTTTATTGAAGAACTCCTAGTACCTTTTGGCATAATCATGAAGGCTCTCTTATTGTTTTTTCTTCATCGTGAGCAGTGAATCCATCCTCTCAGGATGCTTGTTATGAAGCGAAGAGTGAAAGCCTCTGCCAGGGCTTTAAAGCTCTTGACCGACTTGTGAGGCAGCTTCTTGAACCATTTATGTGCTACATCATGTACGCTAGAAGGAATGATTTGACACATCAAGGAGTCGTTGTGGCTCCACGGGATCATTGCCTGCCTGTACTGCCAAACGTGGTCTATGGGATCTGTCTTTCCATCATAAATCTTGAATATGGGAATGACAAACTTCTTTGGGGGTTCCTCTTTTTCAATCGCCCTTAAAAAGGAGATTTCATGTGAGAGTTGGGAGCTCTTTTGGTGGATCTGTCTCCTCGATTAGATGGGTGTTGGTCCATCTTTTGATGGAATAAAATTCTAATGCCCTCATCCTAACAATCATTACTCCTGTTTCCCCTTTCTAATTAGACACGTTCTAACCGATCACGCTCTGACTTGGGTTGTTCGAATCAAGACATCTGGAGCTACTCCCTCGGTTGTAAGTGTTACTTGTCTAAGGACTAGGAGTCTTATCACGATGTTTCCTAGTATCATTATGGAGATCCCTTTCCATTCTCTCAAGTCGCCTTAGCAAATGAGCATTCTCTTCAATCTGGAGGTGTATGGCCTCCTCTTATTCTCGAAACCTGTCTTCGTAAACGTCGACTAACCTGGAAATATGGGTAGACCTAGGTGGTCCCTGACTTTTTTCAGAATGTTGCCTCTCTTAGCGACACCTTGGATTTGGTTGTTGGTGAATTTTCAACCTGACCTTAACTGGGACTGGATTATCCTGTACGTCACCAATCTGAGGGATATTGCTATTGTGGTGTGATATCACGGGCTTTTTGTTGATAAGTTCTTTCGTATGAAAAAGAATCGCTTCCCATAGATGGCGCAAATTGTGAGTGCAAGAATTATCACAATAAATAATCAAGAACGCAATATCAAGATGAAAGCAACTAATCACACATACAACAATAGATGTATGTAGTTCGACAACTTTCCTACGTCCACGAAGAGGTTACTATGTTCTTATTAGTGTCTCTCAATGATCGAGGTTACATCCCATTACCCCGAGCCAGAGTTTATAATTTATAGATGTAGAAAATAAGAGATCGAGTTGAACAAGCTTGTGGGGAACTCGTGGTGTCCCTGAATTTCTCCTCCGAGATTATTGGTAACCATCTTGAGTATATCCTTATGTATTTAGGTTTATGTTAAATACACGGGTCTTAATGAATAACTGATTTGGGCCGGGAAGTCTATTGTCCACATTGGGTTGCTCGGCTACTATCTTGGGCTGAAATGAATAAGCCCCTACAATTACTTTCATTTAAATAAATAAAATATAGTAGTAAACATAATGAACTTAACGAACTTGGTATGGAATCATCAAATTGAGGTATTAATAAATAAATAAAAAACAAAATATTATTCTTCGATATAATAATAAAATATTATTCTTCTATATAAAAAAAAATATTAGCCATGGCTGTGAACTTATCACGGCCATCATCTTCATAATACCAGGTCAAGAGTGAGCATTGTCATGAACCTCCACAAACACCCAACGCCACCATTAGAATTCACACTTCCAACACCAAAATAAATAGACATATCCAAGTTAAAAGGCACCGAAAAACTGTCACAACCACCTGATCAACCACCAACCACCACAACCGATAACACTGTAAAAACCACCGATCAACAACTAAACATCGTGAACCACCTGCAAAATCCAACAACTACCATCAATACCACTAAATACCACTGCAAACCATAATAGTCGAAAAACCTAATAATATATATATATATTATGGTAAACATAATTATGTGAAGTTAACTGGGCACGCTATGTTTAAATTTCAATTAATATCCAATCTATTTCTTTTAATTTGATTATTGATAGATACTAATTGAAATATTAGTTACCAATATCATTCTTAATTGAGTTCGTGCAGGGTGAGAGAGTTTCGAAATGTGAGTGATGTTACCATTGATATTATGTTACACTAATACATTATAAAAAATGGCAACTAGTTCAAAATTTACTTAAATTATAGAAACAAATTGATAGAATATTCATATTCCATCCCCAATAACACATGACTTTAAATCCACAATAACCATTTTTAGTAAAAATCAAATAGTAAGCAAAAATAATAAATCAAACTCATAAAAATAAGAGAAATGTTATGAAGACCTAATTTTAGATTCAATTTTCAGTACACAATAACCATTTTTAATTTGTCATTATTGAGGGATAAGCTATACTGGGAGGCTAAGGACAATGGAGGAGCTATGTGGGTTCTAAAAAATGTACGATTTTTTATTTTCAGCATCCTAACAGCCACGAGTTTCGTAATTGACATTGACAAAGAAATCGTAGAAAAAATAGACGAGATGATGAAAACAGTGTTGATCACACTAGATCCCCATCTAAATGATTACCTCCCACTTCAATGAAAAAATTCTTAGTGGACCTGCAACAAATGAAATGGACAATGGAATCATCCAACAACAAATTATTAAAAATGTACAAACACTTCAAGACCCTACATATTAATCCCTAATTCGATCCATAACACGTCAAGTGTTTGCAGGCTATTTGCACTAATAACGTAAAAAATATTAGAGTACAAAATGAAACGTTTATATAATTTTTTTACTCTGGTATATAGATTATACATTATTCTCTCTATTCGTGTGTGTGTATTCTTAACAATATAATTATGCTTGTAAATTATATCGAACCAAGATTTTAATTTTAAAATATCTCGTACTACATACCAGAAACAGGTTTCAAGTGATATTAGTTGCAACTTGGAACATGTCACAACTACTACAAATTGAAATATTTGAATAGAAAACCATCTTAAAGTGCATTATTTTATGTGTTGACAATCTAAAATGCACCTAATGATGAAAATATGTACATGATATTATGAATAATGCATAGGAAAAAGGACTAACCCGTCAAGCAAGTGAAGGTGAGCTTCCAAATTATCTACACAAGTCATGTCACCCGCTTGTTTCAAGAAGGGCGAGTTTTTATGATCCAACACCAACCCAACTCCCACTCGCAAATAACTCCACGAAAATCCCTCGATAATTTTCATAACAACCGCCGACACTTTTTCATTTAAAAAACAACCCCATGATTTTGGCACAACATCGCGAACATTCACCACTCTAAAAACCTCAACACTTAACCCCACAAATCTCTCCTTAAACCTCACATTCCATTCTTGAGGACCCGAGAAAGAAAAAATGGATACGGGTACACTCTGACTATCGCCCATCACATTCACACCCGTTTTAATTATATCATAAGCACTTAAAATTGCTAAAGTCCCACCCAAACTATGACCTGTGATGGTAATACTTAATTCTTCATCCGGGTATTTTTCTATTAACCTCAGTTAAAATTTGTTCCCTGGCCGAATATTTAGGAAATTTACAAGTTTCATCTTTGTTGGTGTAAAGGTCCAAAAACCCGGATTCCACTTTGACCTAGGGATTAGAAGATAGAAGGCGATCGATGTTCGAAAATAGAAAATACAAACTTTTGTTCCTTTAATTGAGAAGCATCATAAATCATTAGAGAATCTTGGGTCGGCAGCTACAATCATTTGGGCTTAATAGAGGGAGATAAAAGGTTTGCTACAAAGGGAATGAAAGGATCTAATTTTGCTACAGATGAAACAATTTAGAAAATAAAGGGTTGTAATTGGAAGAGATAATGAGGAAGAAGAATTGGAAGAGAGAGGGTGTTAAAGGGGAGAGGCATAATTACTGCATAATAGAGATGTGCCACGTGGCACTTTGTGGGACTTGAAGAATTGATGCGATTTGTGTGTGTGTATATATATATATATATATACACAACCTCTTAATACAACACAAGAAACAAATATAGTGATAAATAATTTTTTTAGTAATCGTAAATTAAAACAGAGAACAACACAGCAATAACACTAAGGGCCATGCCATCCATTTTTTAGTTCTCAATTGACATTTTCATAGCTTATGATAAGGGTATATTTGGGAACTCCAATTTCATGCTTTGAAATTGAATTTCGAATATTATCTATTCAAAAGTTTTAATTTGAACTGAAAAATTTCCGGCTCCAATTATGAACCATGAAAATGGGATTCCCTTACACCCTAAGACAATTCAAGGGAAGCTTGACATGCTGTACCCATTTTGCTATGTTGTATATTATTTTTTATTGAAGTATGAAGTAATATCACATCCGATACAAATTTTATGTCTTCCGCAATTTCGTAAAAAAGGTAGTTCAACAAAATGTAGTAAAAAAAGTGACCCAGGAGTGAAAGTGCAATGGTGATTTTTCATTAGATTCTGACACTCAAAAAGATATACACCATAATAAATGACTAAAAAACACGTGATCGCAAATTCAATAGTACCAATGTATTCATTGCACTGGGACTTTAAAGATTTTCCCAACATTAAACTCGCGTGATGGGCGGACGAAATTATCAGTGGCAATCGATTTAACATTTGAGTTAAAAAAAGTATTCAATAATAATTGACTTGAAATTGGGACATCAAATTTTTATACATTTCATAAAAAAATAATCGACTATTTAGGCCTACACTATTTCGGTTATCCAAAATGATTGAGTAAATTTTTATGTTAATTTATGGTTTATGAAGATGTAGTTCTATTTCTTTCCTTTCTGCACAGCAGCAATAATTTGTTTTTCTTTTTGCTTGTGAATGATGTTAGAATTTTCACCTTTGAATTGTTGATAAAAAAAAGCCTCGTTTTGCTAATGTCAACATCAATCTTTTGTGGATGTCAAACCTATTATTTGTTTCTCATTTGTTCTACTTATGAGTTTGTGTGTGGCCCACTTTTTATTTTTCTTTTTAAATCTTGGGTTGTCATTCTATTAATAAATGGTAAAGGCTAAATATACATAAAAATATAAATCATATTTATGAAAAAATATAAATGGTTAATTTTTTTTTCTAAATACAGTTTTTATTTACGTGATTTAAAATATTCACTGAATTTTTTTTACTGTTTTTTACTCAAAAAGTTTTTTTTAATAATTTTTTTTTTCTAAATAACAATTATTTTTTTAGTAACTTATTTTTCTAAAACTATAAAAAAAAATGTTTTTTAGTTATATTTTTCTAAAACTGTAAATAAAAATTGTTTTCTAAAAACTGTAAATAAAAACTTTTTTTTTTAGCAAAAATCGTAAAAACTGTAAATAAAAAGTGTTGTTTTAGTAAGTTTTTTTTGCTTGATTTAACGTTTTTTTTCTTCTAAAAACAGATTTAAAAACAAAATACAAGAAGTTCTTTGGTGAAAAAGTGCTAAAGAAGTAGATACCAAAATGCCAAATAAAAACCATTTCACTGCATATATCATGTAAATAATCATATATGGAATTATAGGCACGTAACATGGGACTAATTCTATTCATGGGAACCGAAAATCCCGAATGAGATGATAATCATGAATATTATCGGAAAAAAAATGTAAGACCCAAATGAAATAAAAGCTCAGGAATTAAAAAAAATAAGAAACAACTAACAGAAAGAAGTGAAAGAATCCAAGAAATTTGCAGAGCTAAGAATATAAAGGCATTAAGGGGAAGAAACCGAAAAGACAAAGGGAGAGAGGCCTTTATGACCATGAGAACTCCTTCCCAATTCTTTAACATAGGTTCGTACAAAAATAGTAGAGGAAAATGTATGATGTATCAACATGGGCAGCACAACACTTTTAACTAAGGAGGCGCGGTTTTCGACCTGCTGGACATCATGTCCATAAAAGATAGCCGTATCAATTTTCAACTCAGCAACAGTGCATTGGACATCAGTCATATGGAGGGCAGATAACTTTTAGGAGTATTCAACCTTAGTCCTACAATGTAGAAGATCTGCCTACAAACGCACAAAGTCCCATTAATTAAATAACAGCTCGGGAATTAAAAAAAAGAAACAACTAAGAGAGAGAAGTGGAAGAACTAACCCAAGAAAATTGCAGAGAAGATAATAAGAATAGAAACCCTTTGATTTGCTGAATATAAAGATCAAGAAACCGAAGAGACAAAGAGAGAGTGGGCCACATACTTGCCTCGAACCAGCTATGGAGAAACTAAAAGGTCGGTGAAGAAACCGAAGAGACAAAGGCAGTTGTGCAGCTAATTAAGAAGGAGAGAGGTCAACACGTTTTTTTACAGTTGTTATGTGAAGGAATGTGAATGAGGTTTTGTAGAATGAACACACCGGTTGGTATAAATCAATATATTAATTTTTATGAATTTGAAGTTCCTTCGTAAAATTACAGTGAAGTTTCAAATATAATGCCCTATAAATTTGTAATCCATAAAAATTATAAATCGGCAACATCATCCTTAGTAAGGAAAGATTATTTTAGTGTTGTAGCAATCTCATCCCACATAGTGACAATTAAATAAGAACAAATATTCTGCAAGGAAAGTTACCTTGTTTATTTTTTTCGATTGAACACCAAAAGTAATAAACACACATAATAACAAAGTATATATATTTATATAGGCATTGGGTGAGAGACCAAAGATCATTAATAGTGTTTTTTTAAATCAATAGTGTCAAGAGACTATTAATCGAATATAAATGTCTTCAGTCCCCCAAATACTCAACAAAAAATTATAAGGCATTCATTTAGATTTTAAATACAAAAAAATATTCTTAAATAGTAAATATATCCAAATTAATTAAACCAGTAATCTGTTGTAAATATGCAAATCACATTAATAAGAGAGATGAAAAGACAACTGGGATAGGCTTGTAAAACAGGTGGAGACGGGTTGAGTATTACCAAAATTGTCTCCGACCCGTCTAGCTTTTTGACGGATCGGGTCCTACTCTCGACGGGTCTAATTTATGTGATTCCGGACCCGAACCCATTAAGAATTCGAGACCCTTTTAGAAGACCCTATCCGAAAGTTTGTATTATTTTTTTCATTTTCATTTTTTTCATGGAAGAAATCAGAAACTTTGTATTCATTTTTTGTTTGATTCAAACATATTTTTTTTAACATAAAAAATCCCAAGATCTATGAGTTCAAACAGAAAAATAAGATCTAACAACAAAAATAAGATCTAAGCGTACATATTGTTCAAACATATTAAAATATCAAACAGCAAACCGAAGATCAAACATACCGTACAGTAACTTCAAACAGCAAAACAAAAACATACCCAGATCTTAGAATCCGAGGATGGTAGAGTTCAAACATGAATAAAAAGATCTAACATATGAGTTCAGATATCATACACTAACTTCAAATATCAAACAGCAAACATACCGAGAATGTTTAGAAAATGTCTTGGAAATGAGTTACAGAAATTAGATCTTAGAGATGAGAGAGAGAGAGAGAGAGAGAGAGAGAGAGAGAGAGAGAGAGATGGAATTATGTTGAATAGTACCTGGAACGATTTGCTTACCATGAGTTAATTTCATACATATTTATCAAATCTCTATCCTGCAAATCAGTTGCAAAAACAAATCAGAAGCAAAGATTTGGAGATGGAGATAGGAAGCTGGGGAGTTCGAAAATATAAACAGGACTCTCGTGCGTGTGTTTAGAGGAGAGAGAATGAGCATGTCTTTGGCAACAACAATCGTGGTTTATATAAAACCATTTGAGGAGGTGAAAATGGTAATTAATAGATTGAAATTAGAAAGCCATTGAACTTTAGGGCTTTACCTTTACGAATGGGAGAGGAAGAGGAGGAGAATAAATAGAGGATTTGGGGGTAACACGGTTATATATTTTGAAAATAGGCAAAGCCTTGAGAAGACGAAAGGATAATTGAGAGAGAGAAAGAGACGACTGAACAATTTTTGAGGCTTTAGTTTTATGCAAGTATAAGTATTTATGACTGACATGTGTGAGAATTTGGGTCCACAATTTTTATTAGATATACATAGATTTGCATTTATGTTAATGACACATGTCATACTCAAAAGATTTCGATCTATAGTTTATATAGTTATATAGATAGAGAGAATATTATAGAGATGTGCCACGTGGATAGGCTAATTGCAAAGCATAATAAATGCCTTGCTTTGCATTTTAGAGTATTATAGAGATTTTTCATTTCCAGGTACCAATGGAATTAATGTGGTAAATGCCAACATGAAATAGTGGTTGTGTTCAAGATGGTCTTACAAAGCCATTAGTTCCACGAAACTTTAATTTCCACATGAACTCCCATGGAGGTTGAAGTGTCATGTCATTTATGACTGTCGAGTGTTTTTATGTAAACATTAATTTTTTTTACAAATCCCATTTTTAATAAGCCACATTTTGGAGTTGAATTGCAATTAACAAGCTGTATTTTGTGGTGTGTCTAGAAAAACTTGAAATTTAGGTATCTCATTTCAGACAACCGAATATACAATCTGCACTTACGATCAAGGAACCACTCTTCACAATCCTTATTATTTCCGGAGATAGTAGCATCCTGTGATATTGTGATACAGATAGTTAAATGTACTTGAGAAAATTCTATGTAATACCCCATAATTTTAAAGTGAATTATTAATTATTTAATTAATGAGATTTATCTATAGGGAAAAATTAAATCGGATTGACTATATTTGGAAGAAATTTTATTAAATGATGAATTTATAGAATTTGTGTGTCAATTAAAATTTTCTAAATTGGGCACTTTACTTAATGTCTTGTTAGGCATTAACCTCTCAAGGAAAAGGTAGTTTGGTCTTTACGATAAATCTTAGTGGCTAAGTTAGGGTTTTGAAGAGGCCCATTTTTATGTGATTGTGCGTACGTTTGTTGGGTATCAATTGGTGAGATAAGGTTAGGGAAGAGAAGAAGATATCAATGGCTCAAATCAAGGGGGAGCTGCGATCACGAGCTCACCCTAACTTAACCGTGGCTAGATCCCCGCAACCTTAGGCCACATACGACACACCCATGTCCTAGGGATCTCACAGCCCAGGGTGCGGTTCTCACTAACTTGGGATTGTATATGTTTTAATTGGATGAATTTTCTTCATCATTTTTCGTTCCCAGTCAAACCAAAACACTAAAATTTATTTGCTCTTCATCCTAACCACTCAAACTCAAGACCCCTTAAAGTATAACCTTCAAGCCTCAATTTGAGGACCTTAAGCTTCGATTTGGGGAGCACTTCAAGAGGCAAACTTGCTCAAATTTCCATGGAGAGTACGAAAATGAAGTCAAATTTCAGAAATGGTTTAAGGCACTAATACTCTACTTCCCTCTTTAGTACTTTGTGATTCATATATTGCTTAAACACGTCTATTGATTAATTTAAGGATATTAAACTTACGAAATTGTTATTTTAGCTTATGAAATCCGATTTAGTGAATATGCATAGAAAATGGTTATGTAAATTAATTAACACGATTGTACAAATGAGAAAATTATTATGCTAAATGAGTAAGAGTTTGAAAAAATGTGCCTACGAACTTTGAGCGATTAACTATGAATTATGAGAATACTTGTGCCATGTAAATTTTAATTTGAATTATCTACATTTATTTTGGTACACTTGAAATCGTTAGAAACTTATATTGCCCTTTTAATACGTGTATAAATTTTTGAGTTACGATATTGAGGTTTCAATCCTCGAAATTGGGTCATCCTACTTGGGAGTTGAAAATAATAATTATTGAGCAAATAAATGGAGATATTATTTGAGAGTATGAGTGGTATGTGTTTCTTGTTAGGATTATTATGTTTTCCTACTTATATTTGTATTTGAATTTCAAAAATTGATTTATTGTTCTTGTTAGGTACTAGTTATTGCGAGTTATTGATTTTTATTGTGTTCCATGTTATGGTTAGTCATTTGATGTGTTTAAGCTATGGCGAGACAATAATATATTATCATCGGATATAGGATGTGTTTTAACCTGAAATAAAAATGCTACGTGGAACGATAACAACATGACACCTATCATAGTACCTAGTGGGCCTTATCCAATAGATTGCCGTGGTTGTCTTTATTATCTCCTTAGGTTGGAAGATTGGACGATAACCTTTAGGCGTGTGAATCATCAATAAGGTGAATAGACACATGGGAATTTCTACAATCACCCTTGCACATGCATGTGAAAATATGCTAAGTTGTTATCGTTAATGTAAAAAGTTATAAATATTGAATGTATATGGTATTCCGACTCTTCTCCTTCCCACTACTATAAATATCTCACTAGACCCCTCGGTTGGGGAACAACTGAATAATGATGTACACCCAATCCTAGAGAGTTCTTGAGAGCTTGTACTCAAATTTTAATACTTGTGGCATTACACCAGTGGATGTAGGCAACATATTGGGCTGAACCATATAAATACCTCTATCTTTCTCTTTGTCTCTCGTCTATCTTTAGTCCATATCATACATTACATTATCTATGGTCGATAGCTATTGGTATAATTAAGCTAAGACTCACCATAATCACTATACCAATTTTAGGCACCAACAAATTAGTGCCATCTGCAGGAATCGACAAATCATTGTTACTTACTATCTACTTGCAATCTAAAAGTAATTTTCTATCGCTTACTTGTGAATACCAGAAAATAGCAGACAATCTAGAAGGAAGCCACGCAACTAAATCCTCCATTCCCTCTACCCTTCCTGGTATAGCGGATCTCCATAGAATAATGAGCATAGATAAAAGTCAATAGGATATGTAAGAGACTATCAAATAATTGACTTCGATGCTCCAAACCAGGTCCATAGCTAGCCCCATTGCAAAAAAATAAATGTTTTCCCTACCCCTATGGGGTTAGGCAACCCGTTAACTCGATAGGGAGGTAGGAGAGAAGAAAATTTAGGAATTATTGATCAATTAACGATCGAACCTATCATCCTGATGCTACCTCATCTATTAAGTCCACTAATTATTATGACGGTCATGCGTTCTCTCAGGAAAGGACGAGCGCACCAGATAGGTTGAACATAGGCTTAGAATTCAATCGATTAGGTCCCCGAGCTGCAAGGGTTCATAATTATATAGAATTCTTAAGATCTAGAGATCGCCAATAAGGATCTATCAAGTCAAGAACTAGCATACGAGGATCAGTACGTGTTGAGCAGACATCTTAATAAGAGAGCTCCGTAAAATCCATGGTCAAGTGATAAAATCATCTGAGTTAAATACAATCCATATGAGCATCCCTAAAAAGTCTTAATTCAATGATTGGAAGACTTCTTGTGGGAAATAGCTAAGTCAAAGAATACTTTACACATGAGTTTCTTTAGAGGATCACCCTTCATTCCTACAATTGTGAACTACCGTACACCTTCGAATTACAAATCAAATGTAGTAACCCCAAAGTAAGATGGCAAGAAAAACCTTCTACTTTACGTGGAATAGTATCAAGCTACCACCGAAATCTATTCAGCCCTTGATGAGATGCGTTGCTGGGCATTCTCTAACGCTATTACCGCATCAACCTAAATCTGGTATAACAACTTACCGTGGGGGAAAATCTTTAGTTTTCAATAGTTATATTATTTGTTCATTAAAAACTTATGCTTTGGAGACAAACCAGTCAAGAGTGTAGCTTATCTACTAAGTTTTTGCCAGAGCGTTAGAGAAAACACGCGCGAATATATCACTCAATTTAACAGCAAAAAATTAGAGGTCATTGATTATGAAGAAAAAATGGCAATCATTGCTCTGATGAGTGGCTTGCTCCTCGAGAAATTATACTATTACCTAGCCAAAGATACTTTAAAGACCATAATGAAATTACTGGCTGGCAATATTATGAATGCCGAAGAGGCAATAGTTATCAAGTAATATCATAACCCTAAGGCCGATGACAAGAAGCGTTTCGAGAAGAAAGAGCAGAAGGCCAAGAAGGTGGAGAAGCCCATGAGGTATGACGAATACACCACTCTTATTATTAGCGTACATCAAGAGATATAAAATGTGTGTGCTACATGTGTACCTACTACTCAAGTGCAAGTTGGTCTCCCAAGTAGTACCCAATAAGTCGGGGTCAAATCCTCAGGAAATAGGACGTTAAATGTAATGATGACGATTTGATAGGCTTCAAAAATCTAGGTATCGACTCTCGAAAGAAAAGAAAAGGTGATTTGATTTTTGGAAAATTACTAATTAACTACGAAAACTTAACTAGATAGTGCAATTTAATTTCAAAGAAAGCAAGGACTAAATCTTTGATTTTTGAAAACTACTTGAAAAAAGTTGAGTCGTCATTCAATCCCCTAAACAATAGGTATTTTCGTCAGACACAAAATTCTTGATAATTATATAATTAATTAAAAGAAAACATTAATTGAATCGAAGGACTAAAAATGTGAAAATATTACTCCACACAATATTTAGTCAACAACTAAATTAATGCGAATGGTAAAATTATTGATAAATATATCGTATCCTCAAACAATATGGTTGCCTATGACAAGAGGTGTTAAGAGAATTACATATTAGTCTTAACAAAAGTATCAAATCTTAGTAATTACATATATGATTACATCAAATTCTATATCTAACATCCATACCTAGGTTGGGTTCATGTTCTATAATCTATAAAAATCTAGTCGGACATTATCTCAATTTCTACACATGAATAGATTGATTTGCATGTAGACATAATGAAGAAATAAAAAGAAATAAGCAGGAATTTAAACGTACCAATGATGAAGAAAATAAGGTATGCAATGAGAACTAAATTAGAATGAAAATTTGAAAATAATAAGCTCTTCCATTGAATTTGGAGTGAAAAAATATGTAAAATTTGTCCAAGAAGTTCTTAATCTTTTGATGCCTTTTTCTCAATGATAATGATTAATAATGACTCCTAATAGGTGTCTACAAAGGTTAAAAGTCGATTAGAGAAATACCCATAAACTCAAACTCTTGTAGCTAAAAATTAGGAAAATAATTAGAATTCCCGTCTTGGACCGAACCCATTAAGCAAACCCATACCAAAACAAAACCATTGAGAGAACCGGTTCTCATAGGCCTCGAACCGATTCAGTTCAATTCCCTGCCTAAGGATGCTTTGTGTGCTTGTTTTGTTGTTAATTATAACTTTTCCATCGACTTTCTTCTCAACTTCAAACATGCATAATTTTCTCTCCGTAGCTTGAATTAAGGTGTCATTTCTTCTAGTGTACTCGTAACTTTACGTTCTTTAACTGTCCAGTCTCCTCCTCCAGGTTTCTAATGGAAAATTATAAAATTTCCCTTGACTTCCGTTTTTTTCGATTCTTTTACTCTTTCGATTTTTCTCTCGCATCCACTTGCACAATTTACTTGTAAAATATAAGAAAAATACACAAAACACGAAATACTCATCGAAAAGCATTAGTAGCATAAATATTAGATAGATCTGGGCTAAATTCACTATATGGGATTGTAAAACTATCAAAATTAAGGGGATAATATGGAATATTTATGCCTATTCAAATCCCCCTAACTTAGAATGTTGCTCCCCAGTAATGTAAAAAAAATGAGACTATGAGTGTAAATAAACCTGTAAAAACCTCAAGGGATAGAATACCTCATTCGCGAATAAGCGATTTCAATTAGTGTATGCAACAAGTTGTTAAACCCCTAGGTTACCCTAGTAGGACGAGTCGTGTCTCGTGAGGGTTTGTAGTGAATTTACCTATAAAATTCGTTTTTGCACGAATCAAAGAAAATATCAAATAATTAAAAATTGTACAAGTTAAATTCTTGAAAAATAATGAAATCAAATTTTTATTCGATAAATCTCAATTCGTAGTGTGTTTGGGGTTTTAACTCTCCAGGCGGTAATTAATTTTGTTATTCGGACTGGATTAGGACTTTTTCGGTTGAAGTGTTTGGATTAATAGCTGGAATGTTGGGAAATTTCAAATTTCAAATTTTTTCTTGCGATGTCCGTTGGCACTTTTTCGGGCCTTTGCACAATTTTCTCTCTCTTTTATTTGCCCTTTATTTTTCATATTTTTCTATTTTTGTTTGAGCATTTTTTTCTATCCCCCCCCTTTATGTACCATTTGGACTTAATTGATGAACTTTTTGATTTTCACAACTTCGAGCTAATTGGGTTTTTTGTCTTAATCAAACGAAAAGTGATATCATTATTGGGTTCAAAGTGGCTTGCAAAAAAATGAATTTTTTTATGACTTTTTATGGCTAATATATTTGGGTAAATAAACAATGGCCTAACTTCATTTATCCAAATTACTAATCAAGTTACCATATGCGTCTCAAGATGAATTTTAATTTTGAGACATTTTTAACTCGTTGTCAAAATAATATTTCACTCATTTTTCATAACCGATCGAACAAAGATTTAGAGATCATAAACGACTTTTTAGCACCGAAAAGAGTTTTTAAGTCAATTTTTAACTCGAATTGAATTAATTAATCTGAAAAAATGATAGTCTCAAAAATCTCACCAGATTAAAAATCTCCACACTTATTCGTTAAGTCTTCAAATTTTTGCTTAATTTCCGTTTTTGGTCAATTTTGGCTTAGTGCATTAGGTTTTTAACAAATTGAGATTTCAGACAAAATATTTTTGAAGATTTTAAATTCCAATTTTTATTTATTTTGACAAAAAATATTTTGTCTTTTTTGTCTTTTTTTGGAATTTTTGATGTTCTTCACTTTTTTAGGCATTTTAAAATTTGCGAACGTTAAAAGATGCACGTGTACCCCCTAACTTAGACTTTTCTATTGTCCTCAATCAAAAGGACTAGAATCTAAATAAGAAAAAAAAGTGCGAAAATAACACAAACAAATATTAAAATACAAGAGACACTAGTAAACTCCAATAATATTTTATTAACAAGAGATATTGAATAGTTCAAAAGATAAAGCCATACATGAAGAGAACTACATAATAAAAGTAACGCATCCACAATCTCAATTATAAAGGGACAGGACATTGGGATCGCACGCATATGGGTCGTAAAAGTAATTCGCGATTTGCACATCTGTACCATATTCAAGCAGTACATATTCACTTAAAATCGCATCATTATGCTCATGTCCCTCAAGTAGTTGCATCGATCATCGCCATGATCATCCATATACTTGTCTATAAAACCACCGAGGCGGGCTTCCAATTGATCCATAAAGATATTAACCACTGCCGTGTTGAATTCACTTTCATCGAAATTGGCCACGTAGTCAGGGTCGACATCATCATAGTCACCTTGGGCTCCCCCCTCTCCCCCATATTCTTCTTCCTCGACACTCTCCACATCATCGGCTCCCACCTCCATTTCCACGTCATTAAAAATTGGCGTGGGAGGAGGTTGGACATTCCTCACTTCTATGGTTCTCCACCCAATAGATATAGCACTAATTGGCTTGGGCTCACGTACGATGGGGCCTCACAGACCAACATGATAGTTGGTTCAAGGGTGATAAAGAGGGAATAAAGAAGATACATCTTATCGGTGCTGTCGTAGGCTAGGTAGATGTGGGGGAGGCTTATTTTCTCTAGTTCATAAAAAAGAAAATAGAGGAATGCACCATGTCATAGGCGAATCACCGAATCGTTATTTGTAGGGAGAATCGTGCCGCAAGTGATAAGAATAGCATAACAGGCACGCTCGGGGAGTTTCCTAGAAGGGAAAGTCTCCCATTCCCAAGGGGTGTCAGGTGCCCAACGACTTGAACATAAGAGTTGCGTGGTTATTGGGCCAAAGTATGGGTATGTGGGATTATCATAAAATGAAGTCCTCATGGCAAGCATCTTCTGCCATATAATATGGAGCGTGAGAGAAACTCTTGTGTCTCAAACATAGGCCTCGTAATGGACCTTTGAGATTTTACCGAGGGCGCCATAAAATTTGCGGACAACATCCTCGTGTTCTTCGACCGGATCAGAGGCCAAATAATTGCACCACCTAAATTTAGAAAATAGTTGAGTGATATAGGCAGGAAGTTGCGCCCACACGAATTTCCTCTTTGTGAACACAGTGAGGGCGTTGGCAAAATATTCACGGCACCAATATCTCTCTTGTACTGAGTTAAAAAGACGATGGGCGTTATTGTCCTCAATTGCGACCAAGTTGTATTTTTGGGCATGGGTTCTATGGAAAATGATGAATATGGAAAATAGGAAGACTAGGACCATTGTAGGAAAGAAAGGATGAAGTTTTGGTGTGGAGGAAAGGGTGGACATGAGTTGGTATTTATAGGTGTGGGGTATGTGAAAGTGAAAGGGTTTGGTGGGAAATGGAGGGGAAACGAAAAATGGATGGTTTTTGGGTTGGAGGGAAGTGAAAAGGTTGTATTTATGGATATGGAGGGAAGAGGGGTGAATTGGAGGGGAGGGTAGGTGAAAGGGTTGGAGGGAAATAAAAAACATTGGGTAAAATCACGTGTTGGCAGCACTTGAGACCAAACCAGGGGATCGAACGGTTCGCTCGACAAATCGGTTCCCCCTAAGGGCCAAACTAGTTTGGCTCAGATTGTCGCCAAACCATTGACTTTTCCAATTTTTTTACATTGCACTATGGCATGGAGGTATGAGAACCTACAAATTTCAGTACGTTGATCCTAAATTCATTGACGACGACCGAGGGCACTCAAAATTCATCGCATTTTCAACTTCATCACTCTCAGGACCTGTTCGGGTAAAATCGAATGCTCGTCTCTCTTGATAACATGTACTCAACTCACACTGAAACGTGCTAAACTCAAACATGACTAAAAAAATGACATAACATCACCCCATACGCATCGGGTATGTAACGAGCTCTCTCTAAATTAACTACTCATCCCTGTATACAGGGTCCGACAACAAGATTGTCTCAAATTCCTCAACATACGCCTCGATATATTGTATTGGTGTTGTTCATTTACCTTAAATGTGTTCCCATCCTTAGGATCCTCAACCTCTATTGCACCATGTAGTAACACCCATTTCATAATGAACGGGCCAATCCACTCCAAACATAACTTGTCAGGAAATAAATAAAGACATGAGTTGTAAAAGAGAACTTTTTTTCCCGAATGAAACTCTTTTCCATTTATATTTCTATTGTGTTCTTGTTTCATCCCCTCTTTGGAAATGCATGTGCTCTCATATGCATCGTTGCGTATTTCCTCTAACTCAATCAATTGAAGTTTTCGCACTTCACCGGATTTATCAAGATTAAGGTTCAACCTCTTAATGTCCCAATAAACCTTGTTCTCTAACTCAACGAGTATATAGAAATGCTTGACATACACAATGAGGAATGGGGATATTCCGATGGGTTTCTTGTACGCAATTCGGTAAGCCCATAATGCATCGAGTAATCTATTAGGACAATCCCTACGGTTGGGATCAATAGTCTTTTCGAGAATATGCTTGATCTTTCAATTGGCTAACTTGGTTTTCCATTCATTTGTGGGTAGTAAGCCATGCCAACCTTATGGACGATGCCATACTTTCTTATTAACTTCTCAAACGGCCTATAGCAAAAGTTATTGGTGTTGTCACTAATGACGACTTTCAGAGCACCGAAACGAGAAAGTATGTGTTCATGTATGAACTTAACCGCCACTTTACTATCATCCAACCTTGTAGCTATGGCCTCCACCCACTTAGATACATAGTCTACTGATAAGCACCCAAAAGTATCTATTTTATACCCTGAATAGATGCATTTTAGTCGCTCGCTTTTAGTAAAAATGGCCTTATGTTCGTATTTTATCATTTTGCAGGTCAATATGCTGTCGCGGTACAAATAGTTCAAAATCGGCATAATTGCGACACAATAGCGGTTAAAAGCGTTCAATGAATAAATCAAGAGAGACCGCGAAGAAAAAAGTCCCTTTTTTAGCTTGTCTAAATGAATTGTGGCACCCTAAACCCATCCCCGAATCAAACATAAGACTAAACCGAGCCTAAGACATTAAACGAGCCTCGTGTGTGTTTAGTTTGAAATTTTATTATGTTTTATATTTTTATTTGAGTCGTATATATTTTTAGGATTTAATTTATATTTTATTTATGCGTAGAGTTGTAAATATTAGGGTCCGTTATTGTGCGTCGAGTGCTTGTATTTTTATAGGAGTGTTTATTTTATTAGGTTTATCTTTATCTTTATCTTTATCTTTATTTATTTTAATTTATTAGGTTAATTTATTATTATTATTATTATTATTATTTTATTATTATTTTTATTTTTATTTGAGTCTTTTTAATTTATAGGTTAGATTTTTTTTTTAGATTTTATACTTTTTAGTTTATTGAGTTGTAAATAAGTAAAGATTTTCATGTAATTTTTCATAGAAACTAAACACACACACCTTACATACCATACACCTCAACATAACCAAATACCCCTCACCCATCTTCTTCAACCAACACTCTCTCTCTCCTACCCAACCTCCATTAACACAACCTTAACCATCCAAACACCCTCCCACACCAATCAAACTCGAAAAATCGAACCAGCCAATGAAACCCAACTCGCAACCCAATTCAACTCGGAACCCAGCTGGAAAAAAGATGGACTTCCCATTCCATCTATACCCGATCGAAACCCGACCTACATCTCCTTCCTAACTCATGTTCGAACCCTCCATAAACCAACACCCATTCAAACTCGGGTTCTTTAACCCAAATCCTCAACTCAGGAGAACTCACTTGCGATCTCAACAAACCCCATGACTGCCTCTTTATCCATCTAAACCTCCAAGCAGGACGATACCCACGACTTGAGTTCAAACCCAGGCCAAACCCTTGAACCCCAACCTCTCTCTCCTGTCACATACCCAACCAACAATGACCATACGCTAAAAGCCTCTTAGCAAATGGCGCCATTGCCTCTTTCTTGACGTGGAGACAATGTTGAAGACTTGTAATTTTATTTTTTATTTTTTATTTTTAGTTGTAGTTATTCCTCTCCCTCCTCCTTAGACTGGTTGTGTAGGATTTTTGAAGCTTTGTATTTATTTGGGTGAATTTTGACATCTTAATAGTGAGAATAGGGGTCAACGACATCATGTCACGTCTAGTAATGGCTCCTATCTTTTAGCACCTATCGCAAGATCTAAAATAAAAGTTCACATCACAAAAGATAGTGGGGCATTGAAGACCGCATTAAAGAATATTTTCATCCTTCTTTTTCATGGAAAAGTGGCCTCCACATGCTTCTGAATGACAAAAGTGGATTACACTAGGAATCTCCTCATCCAGCACAGACTTTCGGATTAATTGGTCGGTGAAATACTTGAACAAATCGGGATCGTCATATAAAAACATGTGCGGCCATGTAAAGAACTTCCTCTTTGTTGAGGTATCCAATCAGAGGGGACGACCCCCATGACTAAATAGTTCACGATATTTGCAAAACAAGGAAGAGAAGAAGTGGCAAATAATTTCTCATTAAAAAAATACTCCTCTATGGGTATGGTATCTTTAGGTACGTCAGATGAGAGCCTAGATAAGTGATTGGCTATGAATTTCTCTACTCATTTCTTGTCATTAATAAAAAGATCGAACTCTTGGAGTAGTAAGATCCACTTAATGAGGTGCGGCTTCACATCCTTCTTGGAAAGGATAAATTTGAGAGTCTTCTGGTCGGTAAAGCACGCTATGGGTGACCCAGCCACTACCAACTCTTTATCCGACGTGGAGGAGTTCAATTGAGGTCCAATTAATCTTCGACTAGCGTAGTATATGATATGGGACTTCTTTTCTGTCCTTTGCCATAAAACAACCCCTACCGCATAATCGCTCGTATCACACATAAGCTCGAACTGAAGGGTCCAATCCGGAGCTTTCATGATGGGAAAGGATATTAGCATGATTTTTAATTTTCCAAATGCCTCTTGCACGCTTCACTCCACTCAAAAGGGGCATCCTTCATGAGTAGGTAATTTAAGGGCTCAGATAAGGAGCAAAAGTCCTTAATAAACCTACGATAAACCCCCACATGAACTAAGAATAAGTGCACATTTTTAGTGACTTAGGTGGGGGACGTTCGATAATTATGTCAATATTCTCACTATCGACCTCTATCCCTTTGGATGACACGATGTGTCGAAGAACTACTCCTTCGGTAACAAAAATATGGCACTTCTCCCAATTTAGTACCAAGTTCTTCTCTACATACCGGACAAGAACTTTTTCGAGACTAGTAAGGAAATTGTCAAAAAAGGGGCAGAAGGCATTAAAATCGTCCATGAACACCTCAAGTCTCCTTTCAACCATGTTGCTAAATACAATGAGCATACACCTTTGAAAGGTCGTGGGTGCATTATACAATCCAAATGGCATACGTTTGTAGACAAACGTACAAAAAGGACATGTGGACATGGTCTTCTCTTCATCTAGCACATACACCTCAATTTGGTTATACCCGAAATAACCATCTAAAAACAGTAAAATGGGTGGCCCTAAACTCTCTCAAGAATTTAGTCCATGAACGATAAAAGGAAATGGTCTTTTCTAGTACTGACATCAAGCTTTCGGTAATCAATCAAAACATGCCACCCGATGGTGGTATGTTTTGGAATAAGTTCCCCCTTTGCGTTCTCGACCAGAATCATTATCGACTTCTTCGGGACGACTTGCATAGGACTCACCCATTTACTATCCGAGATGTGATAGAAGATGCCCGCATATAATAACTTAATAATCTTCACTGTAATGACATCTTTCATGATCGGGTTCAAACATCTTTGCATATCCTTATAGGGCTTCAATCCTCCTCTAGGTGGATTTTATGGGTACAAATTAAGGAACTTAAACCCTTCAAATCCGCGATGGACCAACCAAAAGCACTTTTGTGCTTCATCAACATGTTCATAAGCTTCCCTACTTGCTCTTTATTTAGGCTCAAGGAGATAACGCCGGGATATTCCTCATCCTCTCCCAAATTAGCATATTTGACGTTGGAAAGAAACTTTTTCAATTCAAGTTTTAGAAATTTAACTTAAGAGGTATCCGTGTATGATTCCTTTGGTGGTAGTTTCTCGAATATAGAGACCCAAATCACATCTCCCACGTCTTCTTCACTCTCGCTCTCATCCAATAATTTTCTCATGTCCCTCACCTCTCGATTGAAATCGGTGTATGCACTCTCACTCTTTCCCACCGTCACTAAACATGCCTCAAGTGGATCCTAATGTGATTATCCTCAAAGTGATTATGTACTACCTCCTTAATAATATCCAACTCGTGTAGCTTGTCCTCATCACCCATTTACTTGGTGATGTTGAAGATATTAGTTTCAAGTGTCATATTCCTGAACATGAGTTTCATTTGTCCATTATTCTTGTTGATCAATGAGTTAGCCATGGCTAGGAAAGGGAAACCAATAATAACGAGAACATAATGACTCGACGGGGAGGAGGTCTTCATGTACCAAATGACAAAATCTATAGGGAAGTAGAAAATGACGACTTGGATGATCACGTCCTCAATTATCCCACGATGTATCCTCAAGGAACGATTCGCAAGTTGGAGAGTAATTTTGGTGGGCTTAAGATCTCCAAACACTTGTCGCTAAATCTAGTAAATCTCTCTCACTTTTATTCACTCCAATAATGCACTAAATAGTGGGCGTACCCGTATCTTTGTACTTAGTTAGGAGGTCAATAAATAGTACTGAACTCATATTTTGTTCTAGTAACACATTCTTCTTTACCTTTAATTTACGTTTCACTGTGAGTAAGTCCTTCAAGAACATAACATACGTAGGAATTTTCTTGATCGCCTCTAGAAAAAGAAAGTTTAGATTCAATTGCTCAAGCACTTATAGAATATCATCATGGGAGGCCCCTTTAGGAGGAGGGACAAACCGTTGAGGGTAAGGTGCGTCTATACGGGGTCTCACTATAAACTCGGGCCTAACTGTGTCGTCTTTTTCACTCTCTTCCAAGGGGGCATCTTCATCCACTTACGTGTCGACGAAGCCTCCTTATCTTTCTGCATGTTGTGTGGGGGAGGTGACAAGTCAACAAGTGGTTATCTCTTAACATTTCTCTATACTTTCATCAGGATTAGAGATATCACAGGTTGACCTTTGGTTGGTCGTTGGCCTCGGGCAGGAAATTTTCCCTTCTCTTGGAAACCTAAGGAAGATTGTAACTTAGAAAACGATACCTTTAAGTCGGCAAAATTTTAAGCATTTTGGGCATTTATCATTGACTGGGTTTGCATGAATTGAGCAAGAGTATCCTAGAGACTCTTCCCTTTTGGAATCATATAAGGCGTGGGAGGAGGCGCTTGAATGGGTGGCACTTATTGATAAGGTAGGAGTTGTGGCGGTTGTTGGATAGCATATGGATTGGGGTTCATCGTAACATTCGATTGACCATAACTAAAATTGGTATGGTTTCGCCATGAGGGATTGAAAAATTATCATAAGGGGCGTTAAAATTACTCGTATAATCTCCCACCGCCTCAACTTGCTCTTAAAGCATCACTTTTTAGGCGGGTGTCCTTTATTAAATGTCCCGCCTCACAAATCTTGCAACTGTCCTCCAGTAAATCTTGAGAAGGGCCGAATATATATCTCTCCCTAGCTATCACCACGTCTTCTAGTCGCTTGGCTAATTGGTTAAGTTGAAGCTTCAACTCAGCTTCCTTATTCATGTGATAGAGTTCGGACACAGAAGGAGTTATAGACGTGACTCTAGCTTTGGGTTGGGAGTTAAGATCTGATGTGTCCTAAGCCTGAGTAGTCTCAATAATATACTTAAAGTGGGCCTCTACAATGTTTGCATCTAACCTGAATAATTCTCCCGGGCACATAGTTTTAACAAGTTGTTCTGAGATTAGGCTAAGCCCATAATGGAAATAATAGATCACTCTTACTTTTCAAAGCCATGATGTGGGAACATGTTAACTAACCCATTGAATCTCTACTAAAACTTATCGAAAGGCTCGTTATTGTTTTTCTTAAAAGTCTGAATTTGATCCCGAATAAATTTAGTCTGCATGCCTCTTAAAGTTGGTTCTATTTACGGGGAAGAACTTATGGAGAAATTTAGTCCGCATGTCTCTCCATGTAGGTATCGAGTTTGGTGCTAATAATCAAAGCCAAGTCTTGGCCTTGTCTTTAAGTGAAAATGGAAAAATCTTGAAGCATACTAAGCTTGATTGTTAAACATCTCGTATGCCTCCTCGAACTCTCTAAAGTAGAGATAAGGCTTCTCCGAATCCATATCATGAAATTTTGGGGTATTTGAATCATCCCATTCCAATAGTGGAATTGCCCAGCATTATAAGTAAATATAATGCATCCTAGAGCGATGATTCACTCTGGCTATAAGAGGTCTCTTATGGGGCGGTACGACATTGATCCCTCTCCCATTTCTAAACTAGTGTGATCAGACATCGCACTCAAACTTATAGAATCACTTTCCTTATTAGCGTTCCTAAACGTTCAACTTGTGGTGTGACTGCTCGGTGTAAGAGGGGATACCTAGAAAATTTGGAGTGTTTGGTGTGTTATTGTTAGAGGGAAGGAATTCGACTATAGGCTCGGAATTTGGATTAGGCTTAGTATTTTTCATTTAAGGCTTCAACATCATATTTTTAAATTTTGATTTTTTTGGATATTTTACTTTTTTTTTTAGTGTTTGAGATTTTTGATTTTTTTGGATTTTTAGGATTTAACGTCAAATTCTTAGATTAATTGGACCTAACCTCGTGTGTCTACCTAGTCCCCGAAAATAGCGCCAATAACTTGACACGACGCAGAATGTGTGTGCTACGTGTGTACCTACGGCTCGAGTGCAAGTAGGTCGCTCAAGTAATATTCGATAAGTCATGGTTGAATCCTTAGGGAATAGGAAGATAAACGTAATGACAACGACAATATAGACTTCTAAAATCTAGGCATCAACTCTCGAAAGAAAAGAAAAGATGACTTTTATTTTTGAAAAATTACTAATTAACTACGAAAACTTAACTATCTAATGCAATTTAATTTGAAAGAAGGAAAGGACTTAAACATTGATTTTTGAAAACTATTTGGAAACTAGATACCAAATTCTTGATAATTATGTAATTAATTAAAAGAAAACATTAATTGAATCGAAGCATTAAATATGTGAGAATATTACTCCGCACAATAACAACAATATTAACACGAATGTTAAAATTATTAATACATATATCCTATCGTCCAACACTCCGGTTGCCTATGAGAAAATAAAGTTAAGAGACTTACACTATTAGTCTCAACAAAAGTATCAAACCCTAGTAATTACGTATATGATTATGTCAAATTTTATACTTAATATCCATACCTAGGCTGGGTTCATGTTTCCTAACTCTAAAAAAATCTAGCTGGACATGATCTTAATTTTTACGCATGAATATATTGACTTGTATTAAGACATGATGAAAACATAATAAGAAATATGCAAGAATTTAAAGTTACAAATGATGAAGAAGGCAAGGCATGAAATAAGAACTAAGCTTGAATAAAAATCCAAAAATAATAGGCTCTTCTATTGAATTTTGAGTCCAAAAATATGTAAAAGTTGCTCCAAGTAGTTCTTAATTTTTTAATGTCTTTCTCTTAATGATAATGATGAATAATGACTCCTGATAGATTTTTACAAAGGTTAAAAATCGTTTAGAGAACTCCTCATAAACTTAAACTCTTATAGCTAAAATATAGGAAAATATTAGAATTCCCATCTCGAACCAAATCCATTAAGTGAATTCATATTGAGCCGAACCCATTGAGCGGACCGGTTCGTCTAGGGCACCTCACCAGTTTGGTTTAATTCTCTTCCTAAGGCTAACTTGTGTGCTTGTATTGCTATTAATTATAACTTTTCCATGAGACTTTCTTCTAAACTTCAAACACGCATCACTTTCTATCCGTAGCTCGGATCGGGGTTCCATTTCTTCCAGTGTACTTGTGACTTCAAGTTCCTCAACTTTTTGGTTGGCTCCTCCTTTGGGTTCTAGCTGAAAAATTACAAAAATATCCCTGGACATCCATTTCTTTCACCGTTTAGTTTTTCTCTCGCATCCACTTGCACAATTTACCTATAAAATATGAGATAAATATACAAAACATGAAATACTTGTTGAAAAGGGTTAGTAGCATAAATATGAGATAAATCTTGGCTAAATTCACTATATGAGACTGTAAAACTACCAAAATTAAGGGGATAAATATGTAATATTTATGCCTAATCACATCACATTCTAGAAGAAATCAGGGAAAGCAGAACCTGAAATTGCTAGTAAGTTGAATTCTATCCCAAACCAAAAGGATAAATCCAAGTATTGTGAATTCCACAATGACCAATAGCATAATACGAATAATTGCATAGCCTTGAAGAACAAGATATAAAGCCTAATAAGAATAGAAAAACTATCCAAGTTGATAGAAAGCGCATAATAGATCCTTTAGAAGAACGAGATAGTTAGAGACGATCGGAATCCCCCTACAGAAGAGGAGATGATAAGAAAAAAAGGAAGAGATGATGATGTCGAAGATAACTCAGATCTGTCGAAAAGACCTAAAAGATTATGCATGAGGTGAAAGTGATCTCTTTTGGCTGTCATTTTGTTATAGGTTGTGACACTGGCGACATTGATAAAATAGCTAAGAGGAAAGTCTATCTCAGTGAAGCTAAAGCATACTCTTGCATTCGGCAAATCGATTTTTCCAACGACGTTGATAATTTCCCAAGGAAAGTAAACAAGTACACATTGATAATAGGGTTCTCCAAGGATGATTTATCTATAGTGCTCTACCCCCATAATGATCCCTTGGTCATCACAATATTGGTGCATAAGGAAAAAGTAGCTAGAGTGTTGGTAAATAATGGTAGCTCAGTCGACTTATTATTTTATGACTACTTCAAGGATTTGGGGATGTGAGATAGAAAACTCAAGCCCTATAATAGGACCCTTATTGGTTTCTCAGGAAAAATGTGAATCCCCTAGGGACTGTCAACCTGGATGTCATAATTGGTAATTGACTGACCTGCCGAACTGAGAAGATCGACTTCTTCATCCTTGATAAGAACATCATCTCGGCATATAACATCATCCTCAACAGGGTTGTACTAAAAATGTTTGAAGTTATTCCCTCCATCATAAACCAGTGTATGAAGTTCCCTACACATTATGGGGTCAGCATCGTTAAAAAAAATAAATTGAAGCTCGAGAAGGCTATTATACATGAACCGACCAAGAGGAACTGAAGAAGATCACCACCACCTTTCAGATAGAGACCAAAGACCCTCATGAGGAAGATGAATTATTCAAGGGTAAACTTATAGAAGTAGTAGATACCATAGTCCTAGATAATGAACACCTAAAAAAAGACAACACAAATCGGTGCATCCCTATACCCAACAATAAGAAAGAGTTAGTGAATTTCCTCAAATAGTGAAAGAACATATTCGCCTAGAGTTACGAGGATATGCTAGGGATCAATTTAAAGTTTATTTTTTATGAACTTAACATTGTCATGGATGCAAAGACAATCAAACAGAAGAGACTTGCCTTCAGTCCCGAGAAGAACATGGCTATACAAAAAGAAGTAGAAAAGTTGAAAAAAGAAAATTCCATCAAAGACGTTAAATACTCTGAGTGGTTGGCCCGGTAAAAAAATAAGAACAATAAATGGTGTATGTGTGTTAATTTCACAGACTTGAACAAGGCCTACACAAAAGACTATTATCCATTGTCGAGGTATGATCAATTGGTTGATTCAACTAGTGGGCATGAACTACTCAGCTTCATGGATGTGTATTTTGGTTATAATTAAATTTATATGAAGTGAGAGGACGAGGAGAAAACCTCATTCATCACTATCCGAGGTACTTATTGATAAAATATTATCTTTTGGGCTCACAAATGATAAAGCATCACACCAAATGTTAGTAAATAAGGTTTTCGAAGAATAGATAAAAAAAAATATGGAAGTATATATGGACGACATGATCATAAAGAGCAAAATAGTTGTCGACCACATTAATGATATGGGGAAGACGTTCAACCAGGTGGATAAACACAACATAAAGCTCAACCCAATCAAGTGCGTGTTCAACGTGCAGGAGGGAGTGTTCCTCGATTTATTAGTAAATCAACAAGGCATTGAAGATAACCCAGACAAAATTTAATCACTAATCAACATGCAGTCTCACACAAATAAGAAGTATGTACAAAAGTTGACTGGTAGGGAGATTGCTCTCAATAGTTTATTTTCAGAGCTACTAACAGGTGTATTCCTTTCTTCAAGGTTCTAAGGAAGACTTTCTAATGGCACGAGGACTGTGAAAATACTTTCTTGGAGTTGAAAAAGTACTTGGGATCTCCACTGTTACTCTCAATACTACTCATTAGGGATAAAATCTACTTATACCTGGCCTTATCCGAATCTGTAGTTAGCTCGTCATTGGTCCACATAGAAAATAGTGTGTAGAAGCTGGTTTAAACAAGTAAAACTTACTAAGGTGATGAAATTCGTTACCCATGACTGGAAAAGTTATCTCCAACCCTTATTGAGGCCTCCCTATGAATAAAGGCATACTTCCAAGCACATACTATTGTGGTATACACAAATATACCCTTATGCCAAGCCATTCACAAACTCAAGAAATTAAGAAGATTGATGGCTTGGGTTGTGGGAATAAGAGAATATGATATACAATATGAACCCATAATAGTTGTGAAAGGATAAGAAGTAGATAATTTCATGGAAGAATTCACTTATGAAGAAAATCCAATCAATAAGACTTCCACGGGAGAGAGCCTTGCAGTAAAACCAACCGAGCAGACTTCTTCGAAAGAGAGATCAATAATTTGACCTACAGAGTGGACTTCTCTGGAAGTTAGCTCGATATCTATCACAACTGACCGTGTGGAAAATATGCCAGAGACATAAGCCAAATAGGAAATAACTTTCGGCTACCTAGAACAAAGTCAAAATGTGTTCAATTATATAAATCTAGATGAAGGAGATATTATAAAAGAATATCTAGTTTAGAAGATGTATGCAGATGGATCGTCGAACCCCTCGAAAAGCATGGTTAAGATGATAATGAACACCCTGGATAATATATACATCGAATATGTCCTCAGGTTCCAGTTCAAGGCCTCTAATAATGAGGTTGAGTACGAAGCACTAATAGCCGAATTTGAATTAATAATCTCTTTAGGTGCCGAGCAAATGCAGGCGCATAATTACTTCCAACTAATTATGAACCAAGTACTAGGTGTCTATGTAGTCAAAGGAGATTTCATGAAAAAATACCTAGCCAAAGCTCAAGGCATAATATCCAAAATTTCGATAGTCAAAGTAATCAGGATCCACATGATTGATAACGCCAGGGCAGATGCACTTACTTGGATCGCATATATGACCTTAACTAAGTTGAGAGGAACCATTTTAGTAGAAATCCTCATGCATTAGAGTATCGATGAAGAAAGCCTTAACATGATTGCACGAGATTTAGGCCCATCATGGATAGATTTAATAAATGAGTACATTGAGGAAGTCATCATGTCGGTCGATCCAATGGAGGCTAGAAGACTAAGGTACAAAACAACTAGCTACATTATGGAAAGAAGGATAATATACAAAGGAGGATTTATTATTTCACTACTCGGATGTGTCCATCCTAGTGAGGTACCAAACATAATAAAGAAAATATATGAAGGTTCATACAGAGCTCATTCAGCAGGCAGATCATTGGTCAAGTGAGTAGCCACATAAGGTTACTATTGGCCCACCATAAATGCAAACTGTGTTAATTATGAAAGACGTTGTGACAAATGCCAAAGAAATTCTACAATCCACAGGACACCGGGGGATACAATCACCTTGATCACACCCCCTTGGCCCTTTTTCATGTGGGGAATTGACTTAGTCGACCCTCTGTAGAAGATAAGATAAATGTTTAAATACTTGGTCATCGTGATAGATTACTTCACTAAATGGGTGAAAGCAGAGCGTTTAGTGGATATGCCTTATGAGAAGGTCTTACAGTTCATATGGAAGAACATTATTTATCGCTATGGAATGCCATATGCCTTCATCACCAACCATGGAATGTCATTTGATAACAAAGAGTTTAAAGACAACTGTGTCTAATCGAATATCTAAAAGCTACATGAAACATATAGACATCCATAATGTAACGGGAAGACGAAAGTTATAAACAAAACTATGCTCGATGGAATGAAGAAGAGGCTAGATAACGCTAAGGGAAACTCGATCAATGAACTTTAAAATGTACTCTGGGCTTACAGGACCACGTTGAGAAAATCCACTAGCGAAACCTCTTACATATTAGCATTTTGGATTGAAGAAGTATTCATCACAGAAATTATCTGCCTAGACACATAGTGCTCAATTTTGATTATTTGAAGAGTGATCTTATGAGATAGTTAGAATTAGACTTGGTTAAGGAAGTTAGAGAAAAAGATGCATTTTGCATTATATCATATCAGTAAAGAGCTTCTCATTTCCATAACATGAGGGTTAAATTAATCAATCTCAAAGAAGGAGACTATGTATTGAAGAAGGTGCTTCATTAAGGGAAAAAACTAGAGCCAAATCTACAGTTGTTCGACTAGGCACCTATCGGATTGAAATCCTAAAAGTAGAGCCATTGAAAAACCCTTGGAACCCGAAGCATCCGGGGAAATATTATCATTGATTCGATGAAATGTAATCTCTTTTATCTCCTGTGACTAGTTTTCAGTACTCAATAAAGATCATCGAGATTCATAAAAGATTATTGCCCTTTTTATGTTTTTTTGGGAGTGTTAGATGTGTTAAAATTTAAAGAAATCTAAATTAACAATGAAAAAAACTTTAAAAAAATATTCAAAACTTCACGTATGACTACGTCTTCAAATAAGCCACGGACGAGAAGTTCCATGTATAAAAATTTATATATGGCCCTACGAGGTCAAGATAAGAATTTTTGAGGATAAAAATTTATGTATGACTCCCTAAGGTCAAGAACAAGAAGTTTTACCAGACCAAATTAAGGAACAATCCTAAAATAATGTGGTCGCTAATGGAAACTAACACTAGCGCTTGATCAAAATGATAAGATTTATTTAAGAGACCACGAACTAATGCAAGTTAGGAGAACCTAAGGTAGGATAATAATAGTTCTTCCAAACCGGTAACCGGTAAGGAAGATTAGTTGACTTATTGTCGCCACACAATCATAAGAATAAACTGTTGGCGGGCCACAATCATATAGTAAAATAACCAATGCATTTATTTAAATACTCCAGATATCAATGTTTTAGTACATAGGAGCATCTAATAATAATAAAAACTAGATACGAACTTCTTAATTAGATGGATGTTTTCCCAATACCTTCTCCATTTTAGTAGGAGGAACATCCAAAGCAGAAGGAAGGACTGTTGTGCTCAGATCCCTAAGCCTCGATTAGCTGTTAGAGCTGGCCCTATTCACTAGATGAGAAGACCTACTAAGAACAATATTATCTCTATAAAGGCTATAATCTCCAAGATACTTTCTAATCAATCTGATCGGTATTGTGCCCGTAGGAATCTAAGAAGTAACCAACTTGAAAGGAGGAGTAGATTGATCCAAGTAAACAGGGTGTAACAACCCGAGATTTTTGGGATAATAATTAATTATTTTTAGGAGAAATAAATATTAATTTAATTGGACAGTAATTAGATTGGCATTGAGGTCAAAATTTGAAGATGTTAGAGAGTGATTCGAATGACGATTCTAAGGGTGCGGTTGTTTTCGGAAGGGTCGAGATAGTCGAAATGACTGTACCAAGGTTCCGAAATATTTTAAGTTCGTTTGGCCCGAATTAGAGTGATCGAGTCATTTAAAGTGTGTATTGTCATTTAAAGTTGTGTATTTTGGAGATAAGGAATAAAAGCCTACGGGAGAAACAAATCTCATTAGAGAGAAAGAGAAAGAGAAAGAAAGAGAGAAAGATAGAGAAGAAGAAAACAACAAGAGAAAGAGGAGAAAAGTTTGGATTTTCGGCCAATCTGTGATTTCGAGGATGAATCAGACTCTACAAATTTGAGTCAAGTGATAAAACTTTCTAAATAATTGTTGTGTATCTTTTATTTCATGATTTGTGGACAAAATTATGGATTTTGGGTTTAAAATATTAAAACCTAGATTTTGGGTAAGATGTTAGAATTGTTGTGTATAAAATGGATTTGAGGTTACAAATTAGTTGAGGTGTGTTAGTTGATGAGTATATGTTATATATATGTTTAGGGTCGAAGATAAATGGTTAGAAGTTGACAAAAAAAGATTTTGGGAATTTTTGGCCTTGATGAAAATAGCCATTTTCGTAGCTTCTGATAGGCCGAATCGATTCGAAATGTTGCAGGTGCCCAGGTCTGAGTGACCGAATCGATTCGGACCCAGGTCGAATCGATTCGGCCTGAGACATAAGCTCACGTCTTTGGAACCGAATCGGTTCTCCTTGGAGGCCGAATCGATTCGCTGGGCCGAATTGATTCGGATTGGGCCCGGATCGATTCGAAATTAGGGCAGTTTTGGGGATGTTTTTTCTAGGGTGAGTTTCATCCCGATTCGTTTGAGGTTATCGATTGGGAATCTCTATGTGACTTATAAGTGTGTTTTGGATATTTTTAGGGAGTTTCCCTTACGAGAAATTATTAGGGTCATATGGACTTATTTTGAGAGAATATCGATTGAAGAGTATCGTACCGACTAGTGGGGAAGCCCACTACCATTGAGATTTCTATTTGGAAATAATTATGGATTTATAAGAGAGAGTTAGGATGCGCATAGTGATAATGGACTTTAGAATTAAATCCCATAATGGGATAACTTTAAAGGTTCATATGATTGATTGAACCATATTATGGATTGAGAATAATACATGCTAATCGATGTACATACGGATATAGAGAATATCCTTAACATAAATAGAACTAAGAGATGATTCAAACAAATAGAAGTGAGGTGTGAACTTCAAGTGAGAAATGGTATCGTGTATACAAAATGGGGAAGTTATGTGAGTTGTTGACGAATAGTATATCGAGAGTAAAATATTTTAAATAATGATATTAGTTCATTTACGCCTAAGAGCGTAATACGAGTATGAAAATAGTGTGATATATATATACCTTGCGTGATGGTATACATTTATATGATGTGATGATATATGTATATGTATATATATATATATATATATATATATATATATATATATATATATATATATATATATATATATGTGTGTGTGTGTGTGTGTGTGTGTGAGAAGCATACCCCCTCTATGCTATCATGGGAAGTTTCGCGATGTGGGTGAGGCCCCTGGCTTGAGGAGCAGGGCGCGTATAATCCCCAGGTCATAGCGTCCATTTATTATTGTGTGTTTTTACTAGGGGTGAGACGTGGTGGGTATGTTTCGTCTCATTTTCGAGGAGGAGCTATGACTGCTTCCCGTACGTTGTGATATGGTTTTTGCCAAGGCGGTGTGAGATTCCGACCGTTGGTACCCAGGATGATATGTGAGTGATTCCCTGGTAGATGATAGCATTGAGAACCTGTATCCTTGTGTTATAGCTCGCTGGGATGGTTATTATTATACTTGTGTGAATAGTATATTATTTGTATATGATTATGTGATGTCATATTTATCTCTAGAGTAAAGAGACATAAGAAGAATGATTGAATCTCATTCCGAGAGATTTTATCCGGACTTAAATTGTGATGAATATATTAAAGTGAAAATGAAGAGTAGATAATTATATGAGTATATATATAGTACTTTGGGTATCGAGGGCATAATGGACCTCAACGACCAACATTGCCATAGAGTAGAGTATCGAGGGGTTCCTTGTTTGGATTTCGCTTGCGAGACGTCCCACGCACGAAACGTAGTGCAATGTTGGGAGTGAGGAGAAGTTAGTCCTTAGTGCTCATATTTTTATGTAAATATGTATCTCGACAATCGACAGTGCCACGGAGTAGTGTATCGGGGGGATTCCTTATTTGGATTTCGCTTGCGAGACGTCCCACGCATGAAACGCCGTGCAATGTTGAGAATTGATAATGATAAATCAATTATAGTATAAAAGAATTTGGGTTATACGCGTCATGAATTAAGTGCATAATGAATATTGATAATCAATACTTCCAAGGAGTAGTGCATCGGGGGGGTTCCTTGTTGGGATTTCACTTGCGAGACGTCCCACTCACGAAACGCAGTGCAGTATTGAGAATTTGGAGAAGATTAGTCCTTAGCAATTAGATGCTAATAACTCATATATATATATATATATATATATGTCAATAACATGAATATCAAAAATTCTAGCAAAAGAGAATGTTTATATATATTTTATATGTTTAGAAACTGGGCGAATATTTAAGAGTGGTAATAGTAGAAGTTGAAAGTTATGATTTACATGAATTTTAAATGAGTATATATTGGGAGTAAGTTAGATTACTTTGACCCTAGATAGATTTGGTCAATTATTTGGAGATCATATGCATACGTTTAGTGTCGCGCTTTAGTTGAGAGGTGAGTTGAATTTTATGGAGAGTGCGACTCCACTTTAATCGTTTTATAATGCATTTATAACTATTATCCATTTTAATGCACTTGCGAAAAATGTTTTCACACCTCGGGCTCTGAACCGTTTATATTTTCTCTTGCCTCGTATATATTGTATCATTTTACGTGTTCTTCCGCAAGGACACCATTGAGGATATCCATCGAGTGTATTCATGGAGTTGTAGCAGTAGCGGACTCTTGCGGTATTTTGATATAGTCGATTCCTATCTTTTGTGTATCTATATTAGGATTTAGTCAGTATATCGGGTTTATACCCAAGTGTTTTAGTGTTGCACTTTTATATTTTTCCTTCTCTGATTATTGTATTGTCTGCGACCCGATAGCATATTCGGGTAATTCATTTTGTAAATTTTATTATACTCTTCTATTATTCTCTTTTATATCACATGTGTGTGTTCTTTATCATTCAGTAGTTGCTATGTTGTTGGTTGGGTGTTGATTTGCATGTTTTAAATTTTTAGGCACCCTCATTTTGTTGTAATGGGTAGTTAGCCGTTTTTAAGTTATTATCGTTAGTAGATGCTGAGAATGATCCACTTGAGATTCCGGATTATTTTAGTATAGGGTTGGCCACCCGTTATTATTCTAAGCGGGGTGTCACAGATGGTATCAGAGCAACATGTTCTAGTGTCTTTAGGATCTGTGTGGGTTTACTGCAATCTTCCGTAAGCGTTCTTGAAGTAGAGCCCTATTATTAGGACTGTTATGTTCACACATCCATATTTTCTTTTGTGATGAGAAAATATTTGAAAGGCGTTCTGCTATAATTGTTCTTATTTCATATGCCACCGAAGAGAGGGCGTTCAATCAGTGCAAATAAAGGGGCTGATAGTGTGGAAACCCAATTGCCTCAAAGGACTATGACTACAGATGAAGTTGTCGGTATTGTGGCACAAGCAGTAACTACTGCCATTTCGGCGATGGCGCATCAACCTACAGTTCAAGCAGCCCAAACCCATTCAGGACCGTCTTTGTGGGAAAGAGTGCGGGAAGATTTTAGTAAGGGGCATCCTCGTGAGTTTTTAGGTGGATTTGATGCGATGGCTGCAAGTCGATGGAAGAATAGTATACAGAGGCACCTTCGTATGGTTGAATGTAGTGAAGTGCAGAAGCAATTTATAGCCACCTTTAAGTTAACGGGAGAAGCTCTCCAATGGTGGGAGTCTGTCACCACATCAGAACAGAGAGATACATTACCCATAGTAGATTTTTAGGAATTCTTTTACCAAAGGTACTTTCCTTTCGCTATTCAGAAGGAAATGTGGAGGAAATTGATGGATGTGTTTCAAGGTAATAGAACGGTGTTCGACTATGAAGACAAATTTACTCGATTGGAGAATGTAGTGCCCGATGAGGTAAATACCGAGGAGAAATAAATATCAAAGTTTATGCGAGGTTTAAATTGGCAAGTTCGACAGCATTTGTTAGGAACCCAGCGTTAGTGACTTTCCTGGAGGTAGTGAATACGACACCGTGACAGTGTCATGAATATCGTCTTCGTTCACAAGGGGATAAGAACTTTAGAGATTCGGGTTCATGAAGTAGGTCTGGTGATGAGGAAGCTAGTAATGCTAAAGGGTATAAGCAAGATTATCGAGGGTCGCAACAAAGTTTTTTTCCTCAAGATGGGCAGAGAGGATTTGCGGGTAGATGTTTCTTTTGTAAAGAAATAGGTCATAGAAAGAGGGATTGTCCTAAAAGAGGTAAAGGACCACGTTTTGAGGAAGTTTTGGAAGTGAAGCTCTTACAGCATATTCGAGGCCATTTTAGGCCGGGGGACTTTGTGTCGGAACCCATTGATGAGGAGGTGAAGTCGGACTAGAGAGGTATGATGTCAATTTTTATCCTTTGTGATTAGGATGATGCTTTGAGGGGCATCGGGAATATTGTATGTAAGGTTTGGATTAGCGGTTAGTTGTTATAAACCTATTATGTATGGAATGACCAGGAAGGGAATATTGAGGAAGTGAGGCTCTTATATTATTATCTTTTGAGAGAATAGATTATCTTGTAATGTGCAAGAAAGAGAGTTATAATTTCATTGTGAATGTAAGAATTGTTGAAATGTGTTGAGTAGTAATGATAAAGCTACTCATTTTTATAGTCGCGCTAGACTTATATATTTGTTGTATTCCAGCTATGGAAGATCCTAGTGAATGGCAATATATTAATATGATGAGAGAGATTATTATTGAAATGATTCAGAATTCAGTAGATTATTGTTGAGCGAGAGATTTTTGCTCATAATTATGTTAATTTTGAGAACTATATATTAGTGTGAGTATGATAATTATTAAAACCTATTGCCTTGGGCATAGGGTATTTTGTTTAAATATCCAAAGACGTAAACTATTTTTTAAATAAACTTTTTTCAAAATAAAACTTTTTATAGGCCTTTAGGCAATATCAAAAATGATTTACATAAATATTTTAAACTCTAGTCCCGATCTAAAAAACTCTCAATCCCCGACGTAGCTACATATTAGTGTATTAGTAGGGTTCCTTGTTTGGATTTCGCATGCGAGACCTCCTCCGCAAGAAAGTCGCGAATGTCAGGAATTGAGAGGAGTTAAATCTTTGGACCTTTCAAAATTGTTCGATTATTAGTATGTTAGAGTAATTTAATATATTTCAAGTTATTGTACTATTTAAGGCAAGTCAAGCCTAATTATGTTTATACATGTAGAGCTCGAATAAAGGGTGTATGGGCGCTCTAGTTCTTATAATTGGTTTTATAAAACTAAAATAATTTGTCGTGAGAAGTGGGAGGATTGGGTATAGTGTTAGTGAGGATAAGTGTAGTAGGAATTAGTCAAGCTTTGGAGTGTTAGGCTTAGCTTAATTTCAAGGGCGAAATTCTTGTAAGTGGGGAAGTTTGTAAGAACCCGAGATTTTTGGGAGAAATAAATATTAATTTAATTGGAGAGTAATTAGATTGGCATTGAGGTCAAAATTTGAAGATGTTAGAGAGTGATTCGAATGACGATTCTGAGGGTGCGGTATTTTCCAAAAGGGTCGAGATAGTCAAAATGACTGTACTTGGGTCTTATTTGGGTTCTGAAATATTTTAAGTTCGTTCAGCTCAAATTAGAGTGATCGAGTCATTTAAAATGTGTATTATCATTTAAAGTTGTTTATTTTGGAGATAAGGCTTAAAAGCCTACGAGAGAAACAAATCTCATTAGAGAGAAAGAGAAAGAAACAGAGAAAGAGAGATAAGAAGAAAAGAATAAGAGAAAGAGGAGAAAAGTTGAGATTTTCGACCAATCCGTGATTTTGAGGACGAATCAGACTTTACAAATTTGAGTCAAGTGATTAAACTTGCTAAATAATTGTTGTGTATCTTTTATTTCATGATTTGTGGACAAAATTATGGATTTTGGGTTTAAAATGTTAAAACCTAGATTTTGGGTAAAATCTTAGATTTGTTGTGTATAAAATGGATTTGAGGTTACAAATTAGTTGAGGTGTGTTAGTTGATGAGTATTAATGTTATATATATGTTTGGGGTTGAAGAGAAATGGTTAGAAGTTGATAAAAAATGATTTTTGGAATTTTTGGCTTTGATGAAAATAGCCATTTTTGTAGCTTTTGATAGGCTGAATCGATTCGGCCCCCTTACCGAATCGATTCAGAATGTTACAGGTGCCCAGGTCTGAGTGACCGAATCGATTCGGATCCAAGATGAATCGATTCGGCCTGAGACATAAGCCTAGGTCTGTGGACCCGAATCTATTCTCCTTGGATGCCAAATCGATTCACTGGGCCGAATCAATTCGGATTGGTCCCGAATCGATTCAGAAACAGGGCAGTTTTGGGGATGTTTTTTCTAGGTTGAGTTTCATCCCAATTCGTTTGAGCTTATCAATTAGGAATCTCTATGTGACTTATGAGAAGTGTGTTTTGGAGATTTTTAGGGAGTTTCCCTTATGAGAAATTATTGGGGTCATGTGGACTTATTTTGAGAGAATACCGATTGGAGAGTATCGTACCGATTAGTGGGGAAGCCCACTACCATTGAGATTTCTATTTGGAGATAATTATGGATTTATAAATGAGAGTTAGGATGCGCGTAGTGATAATGGACTTTAGAATTAAATCCCATAATGGGATAACTTTAAAGGTTCATATGATTGATTGAACCATATTATGGATTGAAAATAATACATGCTGATCGATGTGCATACGGATATAGAGAATATCCTTAACGTAAATAGAACTGAGAGATGATTCATACAAATAGAAGTGATGTTTGAACTTCAAGTGAGAAATGGTATCGTGTATACAAAATGGGGAAGTTATGTGAGTTTTTGACGAATAGTATATCGAGAGTAAAATATACTAAATATTGATATTATTTCATTTACGCTTAAGAGCGTAATAAGAGTATGAAAATAGTGTGATATATATATACCTTGTGTGATGGTATAAATTTATATGATGTGATGATGTATGTACATCTTGTATGAATGATATATATATATATATATATATATATATATATATATATATATGTGTGTGTGTGTGTGTGTGTGTGTGTGTGTGTGTGTGTGTGAAGCATACCCGCCCATGCTATCATGGGAAGTTGCGCAATGTGGGTGAGGCCCCTAGCTTCAGGAGCAGGGCGCTTATAGTCCCCAGGTCATAGCGTCCATTTATTATTATGTGATTTTTATTTGGGGTGAGACATGGTGGGTATGTTTCGTCTCATTTTCGAGGAGGAACTATCACCGCTTCCTGTACGATATGATATAGTTTTTGCCAAGGCGGTGTGAGATTTCGAATGTAGGTACCAACGGTAAGATAGGCCAAACAAATTATAAGATGCCTTTGGTAGTCACAATCATTAATACAAAATTTAGAGTGACGCCTGCCCAACCTCGCACTCTAAACATTGAACAAACTATTCCACGGCCTCGCCAAATTATGACTGCCTTTCGTCCAGGAGCACAATCACAGGCACCCCAGAGCCTCCCTTCTTAGTATTCTAATTTTGGTTCCTGTGTTTTCTTCGAGCGTTATCCTTATTCTCCCTCTTATTCGGCAGTATTCTCTCTCTTTCTTATCTTCTTTTCCCCCAAACTGTGTTTCTATACAGTATGTACATATTTTTCGTAACAACTAACAGTTTCATCTATCTTTTTTTCCCATTTCACCCTCTCTTTTATATTCACTTCTTTTGGTACCCATGATGATATGTGAGTGATTCCCTGGTAGATGATAGCATTGAGAACCTGCATCCTTGAGTTATAGCTCGCTGGGATGGTTATTATTATACTTGTGTGAATAGTATATTATTTGTATATGATTATGTGATATCATATTTATCTCTAGAGTAAAGAGACATAAGAAGATTAATTGAATCTCATTCCGGGAGATTTTATCCGGACTTAAATTGTGATGAATATATTAAAGTGAAAATGAAGAGTAGATAATTATATGAGTATATATATAGTACTTTGGGTATCGAGGTCATAATGGACCTCAACGACCATCATTGCCAAGGAGTAGTGTATCGGGGGGGTTCCTTGTTTGGATTTCGCTTGCGAAACGTACCACGCACAAAACGCAGTGCAATGTTGGGAGTGAGGAGAAGTTAGTCCTTAGTGCTCACATTTATATATTAATATGTATCTCGACAATCGACAGTGCCAAGGAGTAGTGTATCGGGGGGGTTCCTTATTTGGATTTCGCTTGCAAGACATCCCACGCACGAAACGCCTTGCACTGTTGAGAATTGAGAATGATAAATCATTTATAGTATAAAAGAATTTGGGTTATACGCGTCATGCATTGAGGGCATAATGAATCTTGATAATCAATACTGCCAAGGAGTAGTGTATCGGGGAGGGTTCCTTGTTTGGATTTCACTTGCGAGACATCCCACGCACGAAACGCAGTGCGGTATTGAGAATTGGGAGAAGTTTAGTCCTTAGCACTTAGATGCTAATAACTCATATATATATATATATATATATATATATATATATATATATATATATATATATATATATATATATATATATATATATCTTTATGTCAATAACTAGAATATGAGAAAATAATGTTTATATATATTTTTTATGTTTAGAAACTGGGAGAATATTTAAGAGTGGTAATAGTAGAAGTTGAGAGTTATGATTTAGATGAATTTTAAATGAGTATATTTTGGGAGTAAGTTAGATTACTTTGCCCCTGGGTAGATTTGGGCAATTATTTGGAGATCATATGCATATGTTTAGTTGCGCGCTTTAGTTGAGAGGTGAGTTGAATTTTATGGAGAGCGTGACTCCACTTTAATCATGTTATAATGCATTTATAATTATTATGAATTTTAATGCACTTGCTAAAAATATTTTCACACCTCGGGATCTGACCCATTTATATTTTCTCTTGCCTCGTATATATTGTATTATTTTAGATGTTCCTTCGCAAGGACGGCATAGTGATAATGAACTTTAGAATTAAATCCCATAATGGGATAACTTTAAAGGTTCATATGATTGATTGAACCATATTATGGATTGAGAATAATACATGCTAATCGATGCGCATACGGATATAGAGAATATCCTTAACGTAAATAGAACTAAGAGATGATTCATACAAATAGAAGTGAGGTGTGAACTTCAAGTGAGAAATGGTATCGTGTATACAAAATGGGGAAGTTATGTGAGTTGTTGACGAATAGTATATCGAGAGTAAAATATTCTAAATAATGATATTAGTTCATTTACGCCTAAGAGCGTAATACGAGTATGAAAATAGTGTGATATATATACACCTTGTGTGATGGTATACATTTATATGATGTGATGATGTATGTATATCTTGTATGAACAATATATATATATATATATATGTGTGTGTGTGTGTGTGTGTGTGTGTGTGTGTGTGTGTGTGTGTGTGTGTGTGAAGCATACCCCATCTATGCTATCATGGGATGTTGCATGATGTGAGTGAGGCCCCTGGCTTGAGGAGCAGGAGGCATATAGTCCCCAGGTCATAGCGTCCATTTATTATTGTGTGATTTTTATTATGGATGAGACGTGGTGGGTATGTTTCTTCTCATTTTCGGGGAGGAACTATGACCGCTTCCCGTACGTTGTGATATGGTTTTTGCCAAGGCGGTATGAGATTCCGACCGTTAGTACCTAAGAGGATTTGTGAGTGATTCCCTGGTAGATGATAGCATTAAAAACCCACATCCTTGAGTTATAGCTCACTCGGATGGTTATTATTATACTTGTGTGAATATTGTATTACTTATATATGATTATGTGATATCATATTTATCTCTAGAGTAAAGTGACATAAGAAGATTGATTGAATCACATTCCAGTAGATTTTATCTGGACTTAAATTGGATGACTATATTAAAGTGAAAATGAAGAGTGGATAATTATATGAGTATATATATAGTACTTTGGGTATCGAGGGCATAATGGACCTCAACGACCAACATGGCCAAGGAGTAGTGTATCGGTCCTTGTTTGGATTTCCCTCACGAGACGTCCCACGCACGAAACGCAGTGCAATTTTGGGAGTGAGGATAAGTTAGTCCTTAGTGCTCATATTTTTATATTAATATGTATATCGACAATCGACAGTGCCAAGGAGTAGTGTATCGGGGGGGTTCCTTGTTTGGATTTCGCTTGCGAGGCGTCCCACGCACAATACGCCGTGTACTATTGAGAATTGAGAATGGTAAATCATTTATAGTATAAAAGAATTTGGGTTATACCCGTCATTCATTGAGGGCATAATGAATCTTGATAATCAATACTGCCAAGGAGTAGTGTATCGGGGGGTTCCTTGTTTGGATTTCGCTTGCGAAACGTCCCAGGCACGAAACGCAGTGCAGTGTTGAGAATTGGGAGAAGTTTAGTCCTTAGCACTTAGATGCTAATAACTCATATATATATATATATATATATATATATATATATATATATATATATATATATATGAGAAATTCTAGTAAAAGAGAATATTATATATATTTTATATGTTTAGAAAGTGGGCGAATATTTAAGAGTGGTAATAGTAGAAGTTGAGAGTTATGATTTAGATGAATTTTAAATGAGTATATATTGGGAGTAAGTTAGATTACTTTTCCCCTAGATAGATTTGGGCAATTATTTATAGATCATATGCATACGTTTAGTTGCGCGCTTTAGTTGAGAGGTGAATTGAATAATATGGAGAGTGCGACTCCACTTTAATCATGTTATAATGCATTTATAATTATTATTCATTATAATGCCCTTGCTAAAAATGTTTTCACACCTCGGGCTCCGACCCGTTTATATTTTCTTTTGCCTCGTATATATTGTATTATTTTAGGCGTTCCTCCGTAAGGACGCCATTGATTATATCCATCCAGTGAATACGTGGAGCTGTGAAAGTAGCGGATTGTTGCGGTATTTTGATATAGCCGATTCCTATTTTTTGTGTATCTAGATTAGGATTTAGTTTGTATATCAAGTTTATACCCAAGTGTTTTAGTGTTGCACTTTTATATTTTTCCTTCTTAGATTATTGTATTGTCTGTGACCCGACAACATATTCGGGTAATTCATTTTGTAAATTTTATTGTACTCTGCTATTATTCTCTTTTATATCACATGTTTGTGTTCTTTATCATTCAGTAGTTGTTGTGTTGTTGGTTGGGTGTTGATTTGTATGTTTTAAAATTTTTGGCTCCCTCTTTTTGTTATAATGGGTAGTTAGCCGTTTTTAAGTTAGTATCGTCAGTAGATGCTGAGAATGATCCACTTGAAATTCCTAATTATTTTAGTATAGGGCTGGCCACCCGGTATTATTGTAAGCGGGGTGTCACACAGGGTCATGCCAATACTAGAGTTTATCTTCCTTCTGCAACTTCATCACGGTAAGAGCATTTATCTACCCCCATTTATAGACCATCTATAAGCCTGCTCAAGTTCCACATTTATATATGATAGAACCTCATCAAAACCATTCATTAATATCATACGAGGTTGTTTATGGAAGTGATAAGTGAGACAATCGACCTTCTCACATAGCTTGGTGATAGTAGTCGACTGATTCTTTTTGAGGATTTCTTGGTCGACCAGAGTTTTCTTAGTTCTTTCATTTTGTATTCCTTAACTATTCCAACTTCTACATCAGACGAGCATTCTCCTGTTCTAGTAATGAAACTCCTTCACTCTGACTATCCTTGTTCACCTTCTTAAGGTCCTCTATTTCACCCCTCAATAAATTATTTTCCTTATCAATAAGATTGGCTACCTCTCGATCATTCTTCAAGTTTGATTACATCGTAAATTCCTTTTTGGAGTATGCCAAAGTCAAATCTTGTAGTTTTCTATCAAACCCACTATCACTCAAGAGAATAACAAACTTTTTATCATAGTTGGAAGAAAAACTGACAACAACATTCTTATGGTCATGCTGAAGTTGGAGAATTATCTCATAGTAAGCATTGGTCGCTACTTCTTGATGGAACAACTAGAGCATATGGAGATACATTACACCAAATCTGTCGAATTGTCACGGTCATTGAACTTGACAAGTTGGACTTGTCAAGGTCAATGACCGTGACAATTTTAGGGGTGACAACTTTTGTTGTCATGGACGTGTCATGGTCAATGACCATGACAAGTTCATTAGAATTGTCACGGTCATGTCACGATCCTTGACAAGTTTTGTCACGATGAAGGACCGTGAAAAAACCATAAAATTTAATAAAACATTGTCACGGTCATTGACCGTGACAATTTTGGGAAGAATTAAAAAAAATCTGTTGGGCAGTATTTCCACTGCCCAGCAGTATATTTGTACCTGTTATAGCAACTGTGTACCTATTCAAACATCATATATCCAAATAAAATAGAGATAATGCAAATATACATTCAAAATAATATGCATCACAATACAATCCAAATATAATTCAAATGTAACAACTTAAAATAATTCAATTAAAATAATGTCACTACATGTCTGGGGTAAGGTTAGCTCTGAGGAGGTTAATAGGCCACACGATATACGAATTGACACACCCAACAATATACATCGTGCCGCATTATTCGCGCAACCACAATGGGGAGTTCTCCTTCCCGGGTATCACATGTGTGACGAGCACCTTGGACTTGATGTCTTGAAGAGAACGTCTATGAACTGGCATACCCTGGACGGTATTTGGGTCCCTCAACCCCCGCCTTATCTACTTACAATCAAATATGTCCAATATAAGCACGGTCGACCAATCAAGTGTCGATATTGATCGATCGAAGGGAGACAAATAGGGGACTGGATTATCAAAGTCCGTACGTGTTGGCGATGAAGCAACGAGGTCCACATCCTCATCATCGTGCACATCGTCCTCCTGCACCTCCTCCTCCACCATCTTATCATTACCTTTCCCATTACGATTGCCTCTCAACGAACACTTCATGAATGAGAACATATCTTGGACCGTCACCTCCAAATGGGACAGCTTCGTGTCATGCGAGTCCACTGTTCGAGCCATCCCGCTGTCGCTCGTCTCTAATCCGATGATCCTAGATTTGTCCACCCGCGAGCTCACCCCCCTTATCCTCCCATTGCGATCAGCGCCAAGCACTTGGCTGAGTGCGTCTATGGACAAAGATGCCTTGTCGGCATCAGACTGCGACTCATGCACTTCCTTAAGCTTTGCCTAAAAAAATAAAAAGCACATGATTAGTAAAATAAGTAAATAAAAAAATTATAACATAATTTAAAAAAATTAAACCGTCAGATTACTTACAATCGTGGCCGCGACGCTCGGGGACACCTCCTTATCCTTCCCCTTCTTCGTCCGAATAGCCACATAAGTATCGAGCCTATATGGCCTACCCCCAAGGCCACTCCCTATCCCCTGATATAAAATAAAGAAAAAATAGTATCGTCCCCGAAAAGTAAAATACTGCAAAATAATATATTTCTGATGTTATAGAAAAATTAAATCTTAGCATCATCCTATGCTCCACCTCGTCATAAGACGTCCGTCCGGAGTAGTGCACGTCCGTCTTTTTTGCCCGATTTTCCCTCTTCGATTGGCGAGATGCCAATTGTAACTCCCCGATCTCATTGTCAATAAATTTTTGCCATTGTTCCAATGAGATCGACTCCTTCGGTGGGACGGATTCATACATTCGAATAACAGACTCTCGGGTCTTCCCAAAGTACCAGGTTCGCATATTTTTCTTCCACGTCTTGTGTTGCTCCCTCAACCGCTCCAAGATGGAATCACGTAGCTTTGGATCCAGGCTGAATTGTTCCTGTCCAACAAATACAATGTTAGATGAGAATAAATATAAATATAAATCGAAATCGAAATCGAAATTGAAATCGAAATTGAAATATTCAAATAAATATAAATATAAATATAAATATAAATATAATTACATTACCTGTAGTGCCACCCAAATAGCTAACTTGAGCTCATTTGGCACCTACGTCCAACTAGTGTACCCCGGGCCAATGATCTTCTTTACCAGCTCGAGGGATCTCACTAATAGCCCCATCTTGTTCTCGATGGCCATCCCCAATTTGCCATATTTGGGGAGCCTAGGGGCCGAAAAACCCTCGTCGCCTCCGCTACCACCGAGCCCAGACGACATCATCACAATCAGTATCATCATCCTCGCCTTAATACCTGAAGGATACATTTTCAGTAAAAAAATATTGTTATTAGTACAAATCAAAATGAATTAGAAGAAGACATGCAAATATGTCCAATTACTATAATCCAAATGAATTGTTACTGTTTATCACCTCAATTCTGAATTCCAAATAACAACATCTAGCTCTTAATATGTACAATTACTAAAAATCCAAAACATCCCCACCCCCACCCCCGCCCACACACACGTACACTACACAAGAGTGAAAATGATAAAGTGAAAATCAATTAAAAACATTAAAAATGGGTTGATAAAGTACAAATTTGAATATTTATTACAAATTGAAAAATTATTTCAAATTCGGGTTATCATAAAAAATGGATTGATATTCGGTAGGAGCAGCCAAGTCATCCACACTACTATTTAGACACTTTGGTGCGTGTAGGACAATTGACCACGACTCGTTGTTGATATACTCTGAGTAAAACACTCGGTTAACCTTTTGAAAATCACAAATAAACGGCTCATCGCTCACGTGGTCGTTGCTCTTTAACTTGAACAAGTCAACCATGATCAAATTGGTGATAGGATGAACTTTACAAGCATTTTTATCCTTAACTCTTACCCAGTCACAGTAAAATACAACCTCTTTGAAGCTTATATAATCCAATTCAAATATATTTCGAATTACACCATGGTAAGTCATTTCAGCTTCAACGAGGTTTTTATCTTTTGCGCTCGCTCAAAAGAAAGTAAGAGCCTTGTATGAAATGCCTGAGTTCTATACATTTGTACTTTCCTCGTACACCTTTGCGCAGAATACGTAACCGTTCAATCGATACTTTTTGTACTCTTGTGCCACGAACAAGGGTCCAGTGGCTAGATGAGCAAGCCTTGATGTCGCATCACCCGTCTTTAAGAGCTGAGAATATAGATAAATTAATTAGATTAGTTGTAAAGTTTGAGTGTAATGTAACGTTATATAACGACTATTTTCATTATAATTACCTCTTGTGACAACCACAACCTAAATTCGATGTCTGATTGTATCATTGTTTTTCATCTTTTATTGTTCTCACTGGCTTCATATTTTCTGCATATTACAAAATTAATCATGTATAAAATAATCTAAAATATTCTAAAATAATGTTAAACATTAAAATAATTTAAACTTACTTTTTCCATTCTTCGACATCTTCATGTGTGTCAAATAGATAACGAGCTACTTGTTCATGTTGCAAACTCGTTAATTTTATTCGTTTTCCCATCACATGACCACCATCATCGACGAACTCATCAGTGTCATCAACACTGGTCGAGTCAGGCATATATTTCCGAGTATATATTGATGACTCCATGGTGATGTATTCCTCTGCAATTGATCCTGCAATGTATCGCGTATTCTTGACGTAATCTTTAAAAAATTTCATCAATCTTTCAAACAGATACAGCCACTGATATCTAATTGGACCACAAAGAAGTGCCTCTTCGCATAGGTGTACCAACAAGTGAACATTTACGTCAAAGAATGCGGGGGGAAAGTACTTCTCGGGCACACAAATCGCTTCGGTCACCGCTAATTTTGCGACCACTATGTGTTCTAGATTGAGTACCTTCTCACACAAGATTGAGAAGGTAATACTAATTTTCATAATATCCCTCCGCAGATCCTTGTGCTTGGAGAAACAGTGCTTAAATAATAGAGGAACCAATTGCATGATCACATGCCAATCGTGGGACTTACACTTATGTAAATCATAAGTAGCATAATTCACAATCCTTTGCAAGTTGGACAAAAAATTAGATGGGCCATTCAAATTATATATTGTGTCTAAAATCACCTTCCTTTCCCCCATTGTCAAAGTAAACGCACCAGGAGGAATTTTATCCTTCCCTTACTATCTTCTTTCAACCATATTTGTGGCTTAAGTTTCAACGATTTAAGGACTTTTCGTACATTTTCTCCATCCTTAGAATGACTCCCCCCAAGGCAAGTGCCCACAATATGTTCAGCGAAGTTCTTCTCTGCATGTATCACATCTAATACATGGCGCACCAGGTTATTCTTCCAATAAGGCAAGTAAAATAAAATTGACCTCCTAGACCATGCCTTTCTTGTCTCAGTTTCATTCCCAGTTGGGATCTTCTTATGCTTAACATTCTTAAATTTGAGATTCTTACCTGGCATATTAGGGCCACATTCAGAATATTTACTTTTAATTTCTGAACCTAAAAGTTGTCTCGACGGTAGCCTATGTTCAACCCCGCCCAATAAAAAATTAGAACCTTTCTCAAATCTGAAACTATGAGCCGAGGGTAAAAACCTCTTACGGCAATGGTATACATTTTTTGAGCTAATGGATAGATGAAGAGATTCAGTATCCTCTCCACAAATAGGACACCCCAAATAAGCATGTACTACACAACTGGATAATGTTCCATAAGCTGGAAAATAATGAATTGCCCACATCAACATAGCTTTCAGCGTAAACTCTTCTTTTCTAAAAGAATTAAATGATTGCACACTCTCTTCCCACAACTCATTTAATTCTTCTACCAAAGGAGCTAGGTAGACTTCAATGTCATCACTTCGTACCTTTTTCCCAGGTATCAACAAAGACATCATCGAAAATTTAGGTCTCATACACTGTGAAGGAGGGAAGCTGAGTGGGGATAGGATCACTGACCATACACTCTGATTGGTGCTTAGATTTCTAAATGGATTGAAACCATCTGTTGATATAGCCAGACGAATGTTGCGATATTCTCGAGCAAAATCGGGATACTCATAATTTATCCTCCTCCAAGCTGTAGAATCAATAGGATGACCCATGAGATTACCCCTTACTTCTGCCCTAGCATGTCAAGTCATTGCCTCCGCTATCCATGGTGCTGTGAAAAAAAGCTTTAATCTAGGCCCAACGGGAAAATATTTCAACACTTTTTGAGGCACTTTTGAGCTTGTGCTTTCCTTACCAATAGATTGGACATATCTAGATTCATCGCATACCGAACAACGATCGAGATTTTTATGCTCCTTTCGGTATAGTATACAGTCATACACACAAGCATGAATCGATTTATACTTCATTCCCAAACCCTTCGAATTGTTCTTCATAATAGGATAGCTATTTGGAAGCGTATTCTCCTTGGGTAGTAATCCCTTCACCCATTTAAGAATTCTTGTCACGCTATTTCCAGACAAACCGTACTGCGTCTTCAAACTGTGCAAACCAACCATGGCATGTAAAGTTATTTGATCTTTCTCACAGCCAGAGTATAACGATTGGGTCTCCTTAAATTTTAAACTTTGGTAGTCATTGTTAAGGTTTATCGTGATATCTTCACGAGCACTTAAACCTTGTACATCATCAGTAACCTCATTCTCCTCTTCTTCATATACTTCGTACGCGTCATCAACTAAATCCTCTAACATATTTTGATCTACATCCTCCCCTTCTACATCTATCCTACTTGTTGAAGGTTGTTATGAAGGTTGTTCAGGGATAAAAGGAACTTTCAATTCACCGTGAAAACTCCAAAATTGATAAATATCTTACATACCCGATCTTAACAAATGTAGTTCAACTGTTTTCCACTCAAACAACTTACCATTCTTACACCTAGCATATGGACACGGAAACTCTTTATCATTATGACATCTCTTTGCGTATTTCACAAATTCATTAGCATCTCTGTGAAACACATCCCCCATTCTATTTGTCTCACCTATCCACTCTTTGTATTTTGGATATCCCATCACAACTACCACAACTAATTACCTATTAAAGGTAAGAAGAGTATATTCATGGATTAGTATAAACAAAACTTAGATTTATAGTATGTTTCATTTAATTATGTCTTATTTATATTCGATTTTTAAATTTCAATTTCAATTTCAAATTCAAATTCAATTTATAGTATGTTTCACATTGTTACGATTTGAGAAAAATTCGGCAGCATATCCCCGTAGTTCTCCAAGTACACGACGTAGATTGGCAAGTGTGAGTGCTATTTCAATTGATCAATTGAAATAACAGTCACACTTGTCAATCTAGTATGTACCTAGAGAATATTAGGATACGACTGCAAAACTTCCCCCAAAAGTAACAACTTTAAGCCACTAAGAATATTATTATACAGAAATTATGCAGTTCAAAACTGTCCAAACGGGACAATTCGAGAGATCTCATTATAGGGGTGATGACTCTCGAACGGGTCTAAGGACTATTGAATGCGTACGCATAAGAACTAGAAGGCTAGTATCTATGCGCACTATATATAATTTCAGGTATGTTTCATTTAATTACCATACTATATATATATTGTTCGTTATACAAAGTAATTTTCAAAAAATAGTTGAAAAATCCCACCCCCCATATGGACAATAATCTAGTGGTCATGCCACTTTTAAAATTAGCCAACCCAACATCACTCCACTATAATCCAACTGCAATGACAACAGCAAATGTGTATCCTGTACTCCTTCTAATTCATGTACTCAATTAATTATTTTCATCAATTAAACTAACAATTAAAGTATACAATTATTAATTATTAATTTACAATGAGGGGCAATTACTAATTTACAATTATTAATTTTATTAATTTACAAAAATAATTAACATCAATCAATATTAAATCAATCAATTCTTTTACAAGGGGCACTACAATATGAGGGGCAATATCTAATAAATCAATAAAAAATTAATTAAAAAAAACACACACGCACATATATACACCTCCCAGCCCTGATCCTCCCCTCCACTACCACTGCCCACCACATGCACACACACACACACACACACACACACACACACACACACACACACACACACACACACACACACACACACACACACACACATATACACACGCACATATACACACACACGCACATATACACACACACACGCACATATACACACACACACACGCATATATACACACATAAACACACACACACACACACACATGCACATACACCCCCTCCCCCAGCCCCCCCCCCCCCCCCACACGCATGTATACACCAAACACACACACACATTTACACACATATATACACACATGAACATATACATACACATGTACATAAATGGAGGAGAAATAGAGAGAGAGAAACGTACCAAAGTTGTAGAGATAAAGAGTGTGTAGTTGCTAGAGAAAGAGAGATAAATGGAAGGAATTAGAATCGATGGGAAAAAAGAAGAGGGGTTTTTTTTTTTACTGACAGAATTGTCACGGACATGTCACGATCCTTGACCATGACAACTTTATATGATTGTCACGGCCAATGACCGTGATGAGTCCGTGATAATTGTACTTATCACGGATTTATCACGGTCATTGACCGTGACAATACCTTGTCATGGCCTTGTCATGGTCAATGACCGTGATAAAATACGCGTGTTTATTTGTCACAGTCATTGAACGTGATAAGGCTGGCCGGTTGAAGGATGACAATTTGGCCATTTTGGTGTAGTGATAATCATCCTTAGCCTTGTCAGAAACATCCAAGCCGAGTAATTCTTCCATATTTTCTTCGTCTGGATCTTTATGAATAGAACTAAATAGTTAGTTACTCCTCCGAAAAGTTTCACTTTCAATGGTAACTAAATTAACCATTCTAGATTGAAAATAAAATGAATATGATAGTACTTAAGTGTGGAAAGAAGGGGTGGACCAAATTGTTTAAAATCATGAATGAAAAGGAGAAATTTTATTGAAAATATAAAGGTATTACAACTAAAGAAATAGAAAAACTACATCAAAAGTTCAGAAAACAAAAATATATGCAATCCTATCAATTGCACCTTCTCTTATTCCTGGGTCACTTCTTCCTCTAGTCGCACAGCCACCACCATCTGATCCTCGGGCACCAAGGACTCATCCATCCCCTCTTCATTATCAAATTTCTCCTTAATTTGGGGAAGAGTACTTGGATTATACTGAAAGAAAAATTCAGAGCCAATAGCCGTGCTAACCTAGGTCAGATAAGTTCTTAACCCTCCTTAAAAGAGGAGTTCTATAGATAGTCAAACTGGATGGCGGAAGTAAACAACACCCTATTCCATCCTCAAATGTAATCATCCTCGTTATTCGTCTTAGCCTTAGCCTACTATTTTTTAGACTCCTTAGTAACCTTTTCAGTCCGATCGACTTTCTTCACAACATACCCACCAACTTACTCGGCTTGGGTATTTCTATCCTCAAGGTCCTTTATAGTATCTGCCATCTTATTTTTATTGTCCTCACGAGCTTTCTTGACATCCTCCAATGACTCGTCCATGCCTTTGAAGGTTGCCTCTACATCTGTAGAAGATTCCTTCAACTTATCATCCCTCCTCAGCAACTGATTATAGTCAACCAAGAACGGAAAAATAAATATTCAAAAGATTTAGCAACATGTAATAATGAAATGTGACAGTAAAAAAAATATCACGTCAGACTTACTAGGTCGAAGTTATGGTTAGCCCGTTCGACCAACTTTAAACGAGGAAGAGAGGATGTTGCATCCTCGTCGGCCGAAATAACCCCTGCTTCAATTAGGCTGCGAGCAAGCCCAGGGTTCATAGCAATGTATTGGGCACTACCTTGGTCCTTGTCGGCTTAACTTTTCCCAGCAAGCTCTAAAGTGGGGGTTGGACCCCTCTCTCTTGATTTTTTTCCCGGAGATATTTCTACCATAATGGATTATTTGGAAGCCCAACATTATATTTCCTTTCAACAGGAGTGGGGGATTTGTCCAGCTAGGAGGTTGGGGTTCTTCCTCTTAACCATTTCTGGTGGGGAGATATTGGTCGGCACTAATGAAATATCCAAAGATTCAAAGGACGATGAGGTACCCCCAATAGAGGAATTCTTTCCTGCTTGTGGTGGACACTCTAACTTAGCACCAAAATACGAAGAAGTTTGAGTCTTTTAGATTAATGACGGCTGCTGGAGGGTCCTCTGTTGGGTGAGCCAAAAATTATATAATGGAGCTGTGGTATCTGAGAAAAACTGAAGAAGAGTGAGGATGAGCTTCATTAATCATTTGTTGGATGGACTAGATGATCTTCAGGTAAAAAAATTTGACCTCTGAAACATGAAGAATATCTTTCTTCTTCTCTGCAAATTCAAAAGACAAAAAAATTCAACTAATAACAGAATTAGAAGGGGGAGCAAAAAGAGGAAAATATATACAAATATGTGTGAATGCCTACCTATGCCCTGTCCTTCTTGAAAGCAATGAGGCCCAGTGTATTCCTCACCCTCAAAAAGAGGGGCAAACTATCAATCTTTTAATATTAAACTATAATCCCAATAATCCTTACTGGAATAAGGAAAATTCATTACAAGTGCTCTCTTGGAGAATATTATCTTCTGATAATAAATGTTCTCGTTAGTGTTTCCCTAACTGCAATAGTACCTTAACTCCTTTATTCCTTTGTTGCTACCATGCTGCTCATTAATACAACTTAATCCATTAACAACTCTCCAAGTGTTTGGGGCCACTTGGGGTAGACCACATCGAAATATTAACAAAACTCTAAAAATAAGTGATTGGATGGAAAGGTAACCCCACACTCAATAATAAAAATGGTGGGGATCCAATGACCCTCCTCCGATGCACAGAGGTCACAAGGACCTGTTAGTAACTCTGTTTTTCTCCAAGCAAGGATTTTGTGGGTTGCCCTTAAAATCTCTAAAGAACTCTCATCAATAGTATAAACTATTTTTGCAACAAAGATGAGTGAAATACAAGAGGAGAAAGATTCTTATATCGAAATGAAATGGCAAGGAGGAACAACTCACACAAATGGTGAAAAAAAAGCTTAAGAGGGAAAAAATAGTTTGAAATTCAGGGTGAAATGAACAAAGAAGGGAACTAACGTTTTATACAAATCAGTGGCGTCTCATGGGTTTCAAAAAGTGAAATTATTAAACGTACCCATCGATTCATCTTTTGACAGCGTATCAATTCCAAAGAAATAAAATGATAAGCATACCCTCGGATAGTTCGCTATTTTTGTTGTTATTTATAAGATTTTCATTGATTCAAGGAATGAAACTAAAAAAATTTCAAACTTCCAGAGGTCGACAACCGACCAGACACTTCTAGAGAGCCGAATAAACCTTGATGGACAGTACTCCATCCTTTTAGACATTACTCACTGATAATACGCAAATATTACATATTTTATCCCTCGAACCTATGCATTTTAGCCCCCTCGGGTATCTTATTCCTTATATTTATGCTCGTTAACCAAAAAATCTCAGATTTCTATGTTAACATGCTTTGCAGGGGTTAAGTGAGCTTTTATAAGTATTTGGATGATAAATGTGAAGTTCGGGCGCATTCCGACTAATTTTCGTACGCAGTCGCATGTTCAAGGGCATTTTAGTCATTTTACAGCTTGGTCACCTGGCCCAACATCTCGATCAAACTTGTATCCCTCCTCGCAAGCTTCGCGTGGCTACAAACGGTGAGCAATTCCGATTCCGTATGAAGAAGTTATGGGATTTTTAGTGGAAGAGAAAAATAAAGAAACCAAAATAGCAAGCAGCGTGAAGCAGCCCTGCTTGATCGATTGATCGATCAAAAGGATCGATCGATTGAGACTTTAGATATTTACCTTGGAGCTGAGATAGTGGGCTTAGTTTTCAACCATCGTTCGATCGATCAAATGGATGGATGGATCGATCCCCTATTTTCTGCCGATATTTTCCCTTTTCTTTTCTTTTTCCTTTTATTTTCTAATTTAATTCCACTTACTATATAAACCATTTTTGTTGTAAATATCAGATATAATTCGTTTTAGGTTAGTTTAGGTTAGGGTTTGGGGGTTTGAGAGCTATTTCTTCTTCCTCACTTGGTTTGACACCCATTTGGGTTTGTAATTGGTACTTTCATCTTCCCTCTCCATTAATATAGTTGTATTTCCTTATTTTATTACTTTGTAATTAGGTTTACATGCTTTATTTACATGCTTTCATTTACTTTCTTTGTAATGTAGATTTATTACGTTTGTTTACCGCGTTTATTTATCGCATTTTTAATATGTTTCTAGTTAATTTAGTCTAGGTTATGTCGGATTGAACTCATTCCGGGTTGACATGTTGGTTTGCTTTGGTGATGGATTTTACGGGTCTATTTCGGGTGCGTTGTCCTAGTTATTACTCTTAGGAGATTTGACGGGGCATATCATGTATGTTCTATGCTTACGACCTTGCGTGCGTAATTTTTGGGGTATTTATTGACGACAAAATCATATAAGGCTTTTGTGAGAATTTAGGGGTGTGACAACCCTTGATTCAATTAACTGTCGAAATGAGATGTATTTGTAATAACTCGTCGACCCATGTAACCATTTTATACTAATTAACTCGGGTGAGGGATATTCGACGCAACTTATTGTTTTTACTTGCCGTGTTAATCTAGCTTTATTTTCCCACGCCTAGATTAAACATTTCCCTTTTTGCATCTTTTCCTTTTTGTGTATAATCATCTTTTTCACTTTTATTTTAGAAGTATTAAACAAATTAAATTCTAGCAACTCGTCTTTGTGAATTTTCGATACCCGACTTACCGCTACACTTGTATCGCAAGTACAGTCGTAATTTAGGGTTTTTTGTATTGAGGCGGTGAACATAAAGGAACGATTAGCATTTTGACGCGGCGCTACCTTTCACCCTTAATCAAAATGGTGCCGTTGCCGGGGATGAGTTTGTTTTAGAATTTATTTAATTTAGTATTTCGTAGTATTTTCTTTCTATTTGTATTTTGTTTGGCTAACCTTTTTGCAGGACTTCTACATTTGAGTACCTAGAAACACTCGAATTTCTCGTGCGAGCATCTACTTTGTGGAATTCGCCACTTCGAGCCATTTTTGGGGTAATCATGTCGTATTCCAATTCTTTCGGTAATCATTATGATGATTCTCAAAATTCTCACAAACCTTTGACTTTTGGTCAATACTTAGAATTCTAAAAAATTGCAATATCTAAAATGACTTTGGGTGAGTATTACAAAAGTCAAGCTTTGGAGTGGGTGTATTTTGAGGAGGATGATAATGATTTTGGGCCTCTAAATCCTTATAATAGGAATTTTGAAACGAATTGCAATAGTTTTCAAAATTCCTATAATAATGAGTTTAACTTTATTGCCGATAACGATTTTCAAACTCCTCATTTTCAAGAATCCGCACATCGGCCTATGACTTTCGGCGAAGGTTTGCTCATGCTTGAGAACGGGAGGTATGAAGAAGGTTATCGGGAAGAAAATCGTTGTTGGGAGGAAGACTTGGATTTACTATTTGAATCCGATGATGATTTCTCTTCCGAGACTTTTGAAGTCGAGGAATGTTTTGAACTAATTGAGGACTTCACATAAATTGGAACAAACCATTCGTCACTTGGCCCATGTTTTAATAGAAAATGAAAGTGAGGATGAAATGGATGTAGTATCCATTTTCAATGAGATGATTTCTTCTTTGGATCCCAAAGAAGAAAGTTTTATTGAAAATGATTCTATCTCTTTTGAAATTCCAACTTTGAGCGATGATAACTCATCTTTTGAGTTTGATTTTCTTTCCTCCCCATTTTCATTTTCTGTTATCACACCGTCACAAGTACCCGATGAATCGGTGCCGAACTTTAAAACGTTAAATCCTTTCACCGACGAGGAGTACTTGCTGTGCGCCACCTCCCATTCTGCTTACTAAATCTCTGGGAGGATATTCTTCTTTTCTCGGTCCCCGCATGTTTATGTCACCCGTTCAATCCAAATCCCCCATCGTCCCTCCAAAACTTTTAATTGACGATGGTTCATTTCTCCCGCCTTACACATGCCTTCCGTTGTTCAAACGAAATTCATATTTTTCGAAAGGCATGCTTTAGAGTGAGGGTACACCGGTTATCTTTCAAAGTCAAATAATTTTTGCGGTGGACCCTTAACTATTTAGACTTCTAGTGTATAGTTAGTCCGAAGCCTAAATAGTAGGTTGTATATAGTTAGCTTGTTATTCTGTCTTTCTTTTTATCTTTTCTTTCTTTTTTAAATTAGTCTAGTGTAATTAGTTAACTTTTTGTTATTTATTTTTGCTATGCTCGGTACTAACTTGTTTTGTAGATTCTTTGGACTTGTTCTTATGGGGATTGCTCCAATTTTGGGTAATATCGCTAGTTTCCTTTCTTTAACTTGGTTCTTAATTCACATTGAGGACAATGTCAGGTTTTAAGTTAGGGGGTGTGGGATATTCTATCTATTTGTTTATTAAGTCCATGTTTTTTCCTCATATGTTAGGTACTAAGTTTGCTTTTTTTGTAAAAATTTGAATTTTTTTAAAAAGATTTTCTTTCTTTTTTCTCCTTTGTTGGACATTTTGCCTTTGTTTTCGATGATAAATTTCAATAATTTCCCAATCCAATAGACAACTCAATGATGCATGTTCTCGATTTTTGAAGTTATTAGAATTTAGTCCTCAATTATTGATATTGTGAATAACTTCATGAATTAAACCTTAATCCCATGAGCACATGCACTTTTCTTGCTTTATTGATTTGGTTTAAGATTTTTATAACTCGTTAATCTTTTATTGCATTATATATACTTACACCGAGTAAGCTTTGTACTTTCGTCATATGTGAGTGTATACACTATTCTTCCTCTTTGAAAACGTTGAATTCGTCGGTAATCTCTCTATTCTTTCATTGATCGTTCATTAATGAATTTATATCTTGAAATGTGTACTTGAGCATGATTTTCAAAGTTTTTTTTGACTCGAGAATTGCGTAAACTTTATGAAATGATCATATGCCATCTTTGTTATATCACCCATATGACCTTGACCTTACCATATATGTCTACCCTCGTCAACCCCTTTGAGCCTAAATACTAGCCTTTAGTTTCATAACCCAAATCCCATACCAACTCGAAATTGGAGTTTTAGCCCATGCTTATTACCTTCCTTACCCTTGTTTGGAATGTTACTTGGGAATGAATGATGTTAGTGTTGTGTGGTTGCAATTTAGGCATGCGAGAGTGTGAAAAGTAAAGAAAAAGAAGAAAGATGAGAAAAAGTGAAGAAAAAGAAAAGTGAAAAGCAAAAGAAAACATGAGAAAAAGAAGAAAAGAAAAGAAAGAGAAAGTTGTTTATTGTGTATATAATGCTCGAATAAGCTTTGATTACTCTCCAATTATTATATTCAATGCTTATTTGGAATTTGTTTTCTAATTTTGATATTGCTCTCATTCTTCCCATTATTCCAAGTTTTCATTTCGAACATTTTGAATCCGTATATACATTCCTTCATTTCGTACCCTAGCCAAACCTACATTACAACCCTTTAAAGTCCTATGTGATCTTAATTAGATGTAATTCAAAGGTTTAAATAGTTTTGATAATCTGTGAAAATACATCTCACCTCTTTTAATGGGTGGTATCTTTCATTGAGATTACAATTTTTCATTATATATATATCGTTCTTCATTTGTGACATGCGTGCGACCTAGTTTCCATTTCCATTTACTCTTTATGTCCGCATGTCCTGTGTGTTAACTCCCTGTTTCGAGTGAATTCACTTGATGAGTGTAATGCCCGTAAGGATTAAATATATGCCTGCTTTAATGTTTATCCGGTTTATATAAGTTTTCGCCAAATCACACTTTGCATGTGCTCGCTCCCCTCCCACATTTTAAGGTTTCGATTCTATGAGGTGTATTCTATAATGTCAATGATTTGGACTTTTGTATGAATTCGTTCAATGTCCTAATAATGCGTATGAAATCTTGTTCGCTATTGTTGGGCTTGTCACATGTTGGTTTGGGCATATTTTTAGGAAACCATATGACGTTTGTGGGTTTCATCCCTGAAAACCCTCACGAGACGACACTCGTCCAATAGGGTAACCTAGGGATTTAACGACTTATTACATACGCTAAATGCAATCGAATCACCCGCGAAAGTGGCCTTATGATTTTATATCATACTTTTGTACTATCTTTTGCTTTTGGTTTGATTGTAGTTCTTATTGTATCATATTTCATTGCTAAGGACTAGCAATGTGTAAGTTAGGGGGTGTGATAATACGCAAATATTGCGTATTTAATCCCTCGAACCTACGCATTTTAGCCCCCTCGGGTATCCTTTTTTTTCAACAAGAATAAATTTATTTATAAACAATTAGGAGAAACAGCCTCTCCTAAGTGTCTCTTACAAGCGCTAAAGAATAAATCAGAATGAAAAAAGAGCTTGCAAACTACGAAAATCTACGAACCCGAACCATTCAATAGTAAAAAAGAACAAAACAATCTAAAACTAATTCAAAAATCATTTAGGTCATACGATTTCTTGAGCGCGTTCGTTTGCGGACGACTTTCCAATTGTCATTTTTCGCAGTAGAATTAACATCATTCGAGATAAGTTCGGAATCCACCGCAGATGCTGAATCAAGTTTGGAGAGATCTAAAAATAAATCAATGCCGCGTTCATCGTGAATTTGAACACTAATTGGCTTAACTTGGGATAACTCGTCACTTGTTTTAATACTCTCTAAAGGATTCATATCTTCATCACTTTTGTAGTTTTCATCAGATAATGAAGTCTCAAATAAATCATTGCGCAAAACAAGTTTATCTCCTATTAATACGATGAAATCACATTGAATTAACTATTGAATATAGCTTTGCTTTTTCTTATTTGGGTTGCCAACGGAAGATCGATGAAGATGATCGATGATAGCAGTTTCAAAAGGCTGACTCGAGATGCTCACTACATATGGGTCTTTACTTATCATCTCCACAACATTGGATGACATCACATAATTGCTTTCTTTCATTTTTTTTAAAATTTGGAATAGCCATACTTTGATTTATCCGTTTCATCATCTGTCATTACTTTAATTTTTTGGGTCAACAAATGTGGTTGATTCAAAGACCCACTCTTTTTGGCCAAATATACAAGGTAGTCACTTTTACCCCTAAGGGGAATAGCATTGTCCACTGAGTTTTACATTTGCTCCTTATTTACATCTCCAAATGAAATTTCATTTCAGGCCCCACTTGGAATCTTGTCATGCGCTGATTCTACTGCTAACAAATTATGTTGAGATTCCATATTTATAGCCGATGTGATCATTTTTCCAATGGAGTCAATATCGTTTTGAATAGGAACAGAAAAGCCGGACTCTTCTTCCGAAAAATCTGGGATATTCCCATTTGCATTTTGAGTAGGAACTCCGGCCACTTCTTTGGATATTTTGGCATCAACTATAGAACCGTCCTGCTGGTCCAGACATGTGTTATTTTTCTTTCTGTCGTAATTATCCTCCTTACATAGTACTTGTTCTATATCTTCCTTACCACTGATGTCTTCCATTTTTTTTTCTTACGGATTGGATCAACATTAATATTGGATGTATCTTCTCCAGCATCACTATTGTCTTAAAAAAATTGAGTGTCTATCTTTTCTATTTGATCCTCTTTCAACTGATTGTTATTACAGTTTTGAATGGCTTTTTGAACAAACTGCAAATCTTTCTTTGGACGTCTCACATTGTGTGGTTGAAGAAATATGCAAGATACTACATCATGACCTTTTTTAAAGCAGTTATTGTAAAATTTTGGCATGTTTTCAACCATTACTTCTTGCCAGAAACCTTTGTCACCACAACCTATCCAAATTCTCTTTGAAATCTTCTTTGTAAGATCTGCCTCAACACACACACGAGCAACGCTTGGTCTATTAATCTCCACAGTGGAAGTGTCAAGTTTTATAGGTTTTCTAATCAGTTGTGCAATAGAATACAAAGAATATTTTTAGAAAAAATGAATGGGTAAATGAGGAAAAGACACTTTACAGGGGTTAATTGAGCTTTTTTAGGTATTTGGATGCTAAGTGTGAAGTTTGGATGCATTCTGACTAATTTTCGTACGCAGTCGCACGTTCAAGGGAATTTTAGTCATTTCACATCTTGGTAACCTGACCCAACATCTGCATGGAAGTTATATTCCTCCTCGCAAGCTTCGCGTGGCCGCAAACGGTGCACGATTCCGAGTTCGTATGAAGACGTTACGGGATTTTTAGTGGAAGAGAAAGATAAAGAAACCAAAACAGCAAGCAGCCCTGCTTGATCGATCGATCGATCAAAAGGATCAATCGATCGAGCCTTCAGATATTTTATTTCTAGCTGAGATAGTGGACTTAGTTTTCAACCATCGATCGATCGATATAAAGGATCGATCGATCGATCCCCTATTTTCTGCAGATATTTTCCCTTTTCTTTTCTTTTCTAATTTAAATCCACTTACTATATAAACCATTTTTGTTGTAAATATCAGATATAATTCGTTTTAGGTTAGTTTAGGTTAGGGTTTGGGGGTTTGAGAGCTATTTCTTCTTCCTCACTTGGTTTGACACCCATTTGGGTTTGTAATTAGTACTTTCATCTTCCCTCTCCATTAATATAATTGTATCTCCTTATTTTCTTGTTTTGTAATTAGGTTTACATGCTTTCATTTACTTGCTTTGTAGTGTAGATTTATTGCGTTTGTTTACCGCGTTTACTTATCGTGTTTTTAATATGCTTTATAGATAATTTAGTCTAGGCTGTGTCGGATTGAACTCATTTCGGGTTAACATGTTGCTTTACTTTGGTGATGTAGTTTAGGAGTCTATTTCGGATGCGTTGTCCTAGTTATTACGCCTAGGAGATTTGACGGGGCATATCATATATGTTCCATGCTTACGACCTTGCGTGCGTAATTTCTGGGGTATTTGTTGACGCCCAAATCGTATTAGGCTTTTATGTGAATTTAGGGGTGTGACAATCCTTGATTCAATTAACTGTCGAAACGAGATGCATTTGTAATAACTCGTCGACCCGTGTAACCATTTTATACTAATTAACTCGGGTGAGGGATATTCGACGCAACCTATAGTTTTTACTTGCTTTGTTAATCTAGCTTTATTTTTCCACACCTAAATTAATCATTTTCCTTTTTGCATCTTTTCCTTTTTGTGTATAATAATCTTTTTCACTTTTATTTTAGAAGTATTAAACCAATTAAATTCTAGCAACTCATCTCTGTGGATTTTCGATACCCGACTTACTGCTACACTTGTATCGCAAGTGCAGTCATAATTTAGGTTTTTTTATATTGAGGCGGTGAACAGAAAACAACGATTAGCGTTTTGACGCGGCGCTACCTTTCACCCTTAATCACTCACTCTATTCAAGAATCACGTATTGGGGGCTTTTGTTGTAATTTAAGATAAAAATGCTACGTGCACTAATAACAACATAACACCTGTCATATTACCCAATGGGCCTTATCCAATAAATTGACATGGTCGTTTTTATTATCCCCTTAGGTTGGCAGATTGGCCAACCACCTTCAGGAATTTGAAGCATCAGCAGGGTGAATAGACACATGTGGGAATTTCTATAGTCACCCATGAACATGCACGTGAACATATTCTAAGCTATTATCCATAATGTAAAAAGGTATAAATACCTAATGTGTAAAGGTATTTTGCCTCCTCTTCTTCTTCTTCTTCTTCTTCTTCTTCTTCTTCTTCTTCTTACTATAAATAGCTCACTACACCCCTTATTTGGGGAACAACTGAATAACGTTATACACCTAACCCTAGAGAGTTCTTCAGAGATTGTACTCAAACCCTTATACTTAGTGGCATTACAACCTTGGATATAGGCACCATATTGGGTTGAACCACGTAAAAACTTTTTTCTCTCCCTTTATATCTCATCTCTCTCTAGTCCATACGAATTTTTACATTATACGTGGTCGATAACTATTGGAATAACTAAGCTAAACTCACCAAAATCACTATACCTTTTTCAGACACTAACATGAAGTTTGGGTAATTATTAACTATAGATTTTTGGGTAATCATTAAATGTAGGGCGTATGTTGTTAGTCCGCTATTCGAACTTATTGATGATTATCGTAAATGTATGAATTATGAACCAATTTGTGTTATTAAATATAATTGAGTGTTGATGGACTATTAGTTATGTTAAATTGGGGACAAATAGGTTGTCGGGTAAAAATTATTGTGTATGGAATTCACGAAATTTTCTGTGATTCTTATTTGGCGATGGGACTTAGGTGATTTGATAATTTTTGTTGATGATGAGATTTTTCTGTTTTACGGTCCATGTGATGTGTATACGATGTGGTGCAATGGCCAAGACCTTTGGGATTATTTATGGTTAAGATTTAGGGTTATGGTACTTGGGTTATGTACCATTGGAGTTTGATATGAATGACCCGGTAATTGAGAGTTTTTGTGTTATAATAAAGAGTTGAGTTAAGTTTTTATATAATAGTCAAAGTTTATGAGGATAGTTAGGAGGTGTAATGACGTGCTTGATTAATATCAGAGCGAGTTAGGAATAACATAAACATAATTTTGAGTTGTTAAGTCAATTGGCCTACGGCACTCATTTCTCACTATATTATCAGTGTTTTACAAGTTACACATGTACTCTTTCTCACTAGAGAACATTTTGAATGACTAATAGTAGATTTTTACAATTATATGACTTATGGAACAACTAAGAGGGTGCAATCTATTTATAGGTGGCTTGGGGTGTAATGTGCATCGCAAGTGATATGGAGAATGTTCATTGAGATGATCCTCTTAATTGTTGACACTTGTCCTTCGAGAAGCTGCATAAAATGTGTGAAAATTCTCTTCACATGCAGTGTTATCACGTGCATCTACTTACATAAAAGCTTGTAATGATTGAAATACCCATTCTGGTGAATTTTGTGCATTCTTAACTTTGTAGTGCAATTTGCCCAACCCTATAGGAGTATGAACCTCAAAATATGAGGCCAACCCATTTTGGTCGAGAGCCCAAAATCACTCCTATCCTTGAGGCGAGGTCATTTCTTGGATCATCAAATTATATTATCAATTCAGTAACGTAATAATATAGAATATACATTTAATACGTATTTATCAAATAGTATTATCAATTCATGTATATACATAATTTATTGTACATTATACATGAAATATCATATCATAACACACACACACACACACACACACACACACACACACACACACACACACACATATATATATATATATATATATATATATATATATAATTTATATATACATTTTTATCAATTTTGTTTGCATTAGTTCTAATTTTTCAGAAAATTCAATTTAAAAGCAAATTATCAACCGCACCCTAAATTTATAAACATAGAAAACTCTTTTTAAAATTGTTTTTAAATTAAATTTTCTGAATAGAAAACTAAACGGCCCTAAAATTTTCTTTAAATGTAATGACCGGTTATCTCTTTATTCTCATCAACAATTAGGACACCTATATTCCGTGATGGAAACCTATGAAAAACACACGACATGGAAATATGATTGATTTCGTTGTAATCACAAAGTTTAATACATAAGAAAACTTCACACTAGGGGGTTTCAGGGACCCATATCTCTTTCTCTTCGGTCCAACTCTAGAATACCTAGCGTGAAAGTATGAATTCTTATGCATGCATGTATCGTACTTGAAAAGACGTCAAAGTTGTGTACAAGATTACACATTTTATTCCTAATATGTATATACAACGTAAAAAACTGTAACTTTTACTCCTAAAAGTTGCTTTCTTAATAAAATTATTTATGTGTTGACTAATTGTATATTTGTTAATTTAAAGGTAACTACTATTATGTACTACATACCAATAAAAAAATGGGTCATTTGGCATTTACAACGACTCATTTGTGTTAGTACCCACTCTTTTTCTTTATATAAGTTTGGCCCCATATTCGATGGAAACGCCCGTCAAACTTTTACGATTAAGTGACATCAAAATATTAAATCAAACTTCAAAATGTCCCTATTAATGTGTCTCATTTTTTCTTCAAAATATAGTACCGGCCCCCATTTGAGTTTAAGTTTTCTAAATTTAATTTTTAGGTAAATTATAAAGTATTCCCTAGGTAATCGTAAATACACTTATTTTTCATAAATTTACTAATATATGTATAAATACAAAAAATTCTTAGAAATATAATCAATATTAAATTATAAAATATCTAGAAATTGAAATCATAATTATTTTTTTTTCTTGATAATCCTCAACATTTTCACGATTGAGCTATTTGGACTCCCCCATGTGAGCTAAAGAGGGGGGGCGTTGTGTCGAGCCACTCTAACACACGCTCCGCTTAAAATTTCATATCCGTGAGGGAGTTTCAGACTCAAGACCTTTGACCTAAACGAGCCATTCAATTAAAAACTTCCAAAAGAAAAAATAATAAGTTTCACTCTTTAACTTTTGTTGCAGATATTAAAGTAGAAAAGACGACTAAGTTTTATGTGTTTGTGGCTGCATTCATCTTGTTTTGCGGGTATAGCAACACATGAACCATACAAACAGCAATACACCTTAACAAAGTGACTCAAAATAAGGGGTAGGGTAGAAGTGTTTGCTAACTAACTTTGGAAATCTTCCATCTCAAGCAAGCTTCTGATGCATTAAAATGAGGGGGGTTTTGGAAAAGGGTCCTCACAAGGCTTTAAGTGTATAAAAATAGGACACTCCATATAATTTTAAAAATTTAGTTCCTGTACTAAAAATATCATGAAAAATGGTGCCGCTGGTACGGACCAAAAAAATAAAGGTATTGTACCACAGTGACTAGATTTATAAATGCTATTGTACCACAATGACTAGATTTATAAACTTGAAAAGCATTGTCCTAAAAATCCAAATATAGGAAGGAACATGACCTTTATCTTAATTCTCTATAAAATGATTTGTGAAGGTCAACGAGATTTGCTTATTTAAATAATTTAGGGTAATAGTATTGAGTCAATAGTGTCAAAAGTCCTATTTTGCCATCTCATCACATTCTAATAACGCTAAAAATATATTTGACTCATTTTTTTTACAAAAAAAGCCCATCAAATCTTTAAAAGTACATAACTTCTAATGTACAAATCCAAAATTCACAAAATTTATATATTTGAAATCTACTCCTCAAGATCTATCAAACAACACCCATATTCGATACGTTTAAAAAAAATCAAAACAGATAAATTTACTGTTTCGGTAAAACCTCCATTTTTTCCTACGAAAACTCTTTTTTTTCGGTGAAAACTCTTCTTCCCCAGCTCGGACGATGGTGCCACTGGTGCAGACAAAAAAAGATAGAGAGAGAGAGAGGAACAAGGAGAGAAAAATATTCCAACGAGAATTCCGACAGCCTTCGGGAAGATTTTCTAGTGGACTATTTATAGCGATTCTCCGATGGGGTGGGGTGGGAGCAGGTTGGAGATGGAGGTGGGATGGCTAGAGAGAGAAAGAGTGTGGAGTTATGTGTTTGTTTTTAGAGAGAGAGTAAGTGAGCTAAAAATGAGCAGGACCGGTCCTGAGATTGATAAAAATTGATAATGCCCTGTGCAAAAATTATAAAATAGACTCATTTTATGTGTATTGATATAAAGAAATGGGCCCTCAACATTTTTTTATATCAAAACACGTAAAATGGGCCCTCAACATTGATGGAATTAAGATAAGGATGATGATGATGATTATGGGCCCTCAATATATAAGTAATAACAAATAAATCATCTGGGGGCTCCTGTGCGATCGCCACTTAGCACATGCTCATGACCGCCCCTGAAAATGAGTATATGTGATGGTACATTTATCAGTAATGAAAAAGAACTTGGTGCGTTAAATAAATCAATGAAATTTAATGCATCTTTGATCCAATAAATATGACTACCCTCGAATTATGGTAATAATTTATCTATTAGCAATTTTACATGCAACACACTACTTCGGTTTCAACTGTTGATTAGTCCAGTAGCTTGTTTGCGTCATTAAAAACTACAATATCAATTATAAGCATTTGAAATGTTTTTATATGTCCTTTACTACTTTATACGCAATGTTGCTCTTGGAAAAAGACGACGATTATTTTTATTGTTTGATTGGTAGGAGTGAAAATTACTGAAAATTAAAAAGTAGGATTCTTGACGTTTGACCTTTTAAATGTTCTAACTATGTCTCAAGTCCAAGTTTATTGCATGTGTTTAAACCGAAAGAGAGCGACATTGTTCGCGATTCAGCCGTGTTTTAAATTTTACCTGCTTTCGGAATTTCTTATACTTTCCGTCCCAAATTTATTTGCTCTAAAATTAGGTAATTTCGTTCCTTAATTCTGCATTTATTTAAATTGCTGTTACAACAATTCATTGTTTATATATATATATATATATACAAAAATCAAGTGAGATCATCAAATGCACATATTTTTTTTAAATTAGTAAACAAATGGATTTTTTCCGATGATTTCATTAAGAATATCATCTAAAAAACAATTAAAATAAATTCAATCAAGAAACGTAGTGACGCGATTGAGAAATTATATTTGGTGCTATAATCAAAAGTTAGTGAAAAAGATCTTTTCCATTCGTGGTTTTATTTCATCTTCTATATTTATTTGTGAAAAAGTTAGTATTTTTGTGCATATATGGTGCTTGTGATTATTACCAAATAATTATGGCAGAGATTGAAATTGTTAATATCATGGATCTTTTAAATAATTCAATAAAGGATGACGTGGCAACTTAAGACTGGCATTTTTTTAATTCAGTTTCAAGTCAGTAAGATTTTTTTATGCTAGTTCACGGCCATATGTTTTCAGCATTAAAGTTCATTATCTTTGATGTATATGTTAGATGTTAGTGAATACATAAACATAACACAAATCATGTGTACAGCAGGACACAGGAGGGTAATAAAAAGGAGGCAGAGACAGATTCAAGGGAGGGCCTTGGTCTGCCTGACTTCTAAGAAATTCAAATTTTAACTCAATATTTTCAAAATTTTGTAATTTTTTTTATATATGTTTATAATTTTGACCCCACAAAAATTGATATATATTATTTGGATTTCTCTAAGTTATATTTCTGTATCCGCTATTGAAAGTCCATGAATATCGATGGACGTAATTTATGGTAAGTGAACAATAGTTGGACTAAAAACAACCTGGGTTACCACATAAGCATTAGGTCCAAATTAGGAATCCAAATTATGGGTACAAAGGGTTTTCTCAAAAAAATATTTATGTGGGAGCAAATTCAAAACATCCAAAAAAAATAGAAATTATTCTAATTTAACCAGAATACTTTAAGTATATAGATACAGTTTTATTTATCAAAAAAAAAAATGTACATAAGTACAGCCTCTTTAGTTTTTTTTGTTAGAGTAAAATTTAATATATGGGATTATATATAAAATAAATATGAATTATAGGGTATCAATTAAAAGTAGGCCAATTAAAGTGATTAATTTAAGTTTTGGGGCTTTACTAATGTATTATTAAAGTGTGAGTTTTATTGTGTAGAGACAAACGTAATTTCTATTTTTATGATGGGTTAAAATAGAAATATACGAAATATGAAAAGACACGATTGTGTTATAAATAGGGGTCATGGTCCCCAGATCACACAACACCAATCTTCTGATTCCCATTGTCAGAGAGAAATTTAGAGGAAATAAAAAGTGTTGATCTGGAAGAGCATAAGATCGCAAACTCAGATATTTTAACTTTCTATCATGAATTCAGGTACGCTTTCGCAAAATCAATATTTATATTTCTTGATAATTCAATATGAATGTTCCTGTTTGTGTGATAGTTTTCACAAAACAAAAAAATTAATCCATCATGTGGTATCAGAGCTATTTCATGTTGAATTGTTGAGCATATATGAGGAAGGTATTGATATTAATTTTCGGCTGAAATATTTTTTCAAAAAGGTTTAATATTTCAGAAAAAAAATTTGAATTTTGAAATATTCTCGTTTCATTACGCTTCCAATGATATAAAATTCATGAAATTTGAACTAGCGGTTGATTTGATGGTAGTGGAAGATTAAAGATTCGATTCTTGGTGTTTCATATTTAAGCCTCTTAAATAATGAAAATTATGATGAATCTCAAGAGATTTTGAACCCATGACCTCTCAAGAGATTTTTTCCCCCACACAATTTATTCTAATTTAAGTATATTGGTCCACTAGTGTTTGTTTGTTCCATAAAAAGGAAAGATTTACCAATACGATAAGAGATAGCAGCCGAATTTCCGCTAGGTTTCCACTTTACGTATTTTCTATATATCCAAACATACCCTTTAAAAGCCTATAAATAGTCGTCAAACAACTTCAAGTCCTCACCACCTTCTCTCCCTCTCTCTCTCACGGACACATAATATGGGTTCTCTTTGTGTATTACTTTTTCTTTTCATCTTCACAACATCATCATCAGCCACTACACAAAATGTGGTCAAATTTGGAGCCCTAGGCAACAACAAAACGGACTCAACTAAACCTTTTCTTAAAGCATGGGCTGCAGCTTGCGCTTCATCAAAGCCAGCCACAATCTACGTCCCACCAGGAAGGTAAAAAGTTATCTTTTATTTCTACTTTTATATCAATAACACCAAGTTATTTTAATTTATTTAGGTGCGTAAAATGGTCAAAACTACACTTTAGTGCTATCAAATTATATTTTTAGACCTTACTACCACTTTGATTCATTTGTTGTGCTTGAATATAAAATTTTCTGTCACTGAAAGTGAAATCTAGCGACGAAAAAAAACGTAGCTCCAAATGTCTAATTTTGATGCAGTCAAAATGTATCTTAACCCAAATAGACAATTAGAGTTTTTTGGGTTTTGGTCTCATTAATTATTTGATATTAATTTTGACCTCCAACGTTTTGATTTCTTGGAGTTTGATTTATAAAAATGACTTTTAAAATATATTTGGTTCAAAAGATGAAAATTACATAGGTCAAACTCAATTATAATGATTTAATAAGGGTCAACATTTAAATAATTTATATAGCTAAGAATTTGCTTATTTTATTAAAATATTCAAACAGGTTTTTGTTGCGCAATGTGCGGTTTAGTGGGGAAAACTGTAAGAACAGATATATCAGTATCCGTATTGACGGCACCCTTGTAGCACCGTCAGATTATCGAGTCATTGGAAAATCTGGCAGCTGGTTGATGTTTGAGGGAGTTGACGGTGTTAAAATAAACGGTGGAACCCTAGATGGTAGGGGAAGTGGTTTATGGGCTTGCAAATCCTCTGACAAGAGTTGCCCTATTGGAGCAAGTGTAAGAAAACTGCCCATTACCCCTCCGCCTCTCTCTCTCTCTCTCTCTCTCTCTCTCTCTCTCTATATATATATATATATATATATATATATATTTATTTTTTTTTCCTTTTAATTGGGATACTCTAAAAGTTATCGAATTATTGAGAGATTAAGTGGAAAGAAAATTGATTTTTAGTTATATTTTTATTTCCATTTTATATTTGGACGTAATGATGTAATGTCAATATGCAATATGAACTTATTGTCACGTTTTTTTTTCCTGATAAATAAATGTTATACAAAACACAACCGCTTAATATATTGTCACGTTAATATATGTTCCCTTCCTTTTACAAAAGAATGGTAAAGAAAACGGTAAATATTTTGTATTTATAATCCATTGTAGCTTTTTATCCAATGTAATTTTTAGAATTTATTAACTTAATTTATTGTGATTGATGGAATATTAATTTTTGAAAACTTTAATCAGTAACTGGAATTTACTTGTCCAGTTTGGTTAAATGTTTAAAATTTAGTGTTTGGAAAGACGAGAAACTGAGAATTTATCAGATTTTGGCAACTTTGTATTCTTTTAATTGGTATTTTTGAATATATAGATATTTCTTTAAGGAAGTAAGAATCTCACCAATTTTTGATGGATTTATAATCCACCATGTAAATAATATTTTTGCACTTTATATAAAGATTGCATTAGAATTTTCTTCCACCCATTTTTACCACTAACCAAACCAGACTTTGACCCGGATATCTTCCTAAGAGTAATGTTATGCATTCAAAAACTTCAATGAAAAGTTACACAGATTAATGTGACATTGCAACGAAGCATTGAACATCTCTTATCACAAGACACTATACAACATTCTATTCCATTGACATATCATTTTGTGCAAATTATTTATGTAAGTTATTTGTACCATAAAACTTTTCTTTTACTAATATTATGGAATCGACGTAATTCAATGGCTGATAACAGTCCAAGGAATTGCTTAGTTTAATCCTAATTATTTTTATGTTTTTTTTATTGGGTATCCTTAGTTTTTTCCTTCCAAAATAATACATTTTCAGCTGCCAATAGTTTTATAATAACTAATTAGCTAATATAGGTTAACTGTTTCCCGGCGGAACTTGTTTTCCTTTATGGACTGAATGCATTTCAAAATCACTTTGAATCTTAAAACAAAATAATGCTCTAAGAGTAAGCGTAATCCAAATGAAACATATAATGTGTTGTTAATAAATGATTTCGTATTACTTTCAGGGGAATCATCCTATAAATATTTATGATTCTAAATTTTTAACTGTTCTCAGTTCTTATATTGTATATAATCTTTTGGACATTTATTTATTTATTGCAGACATTGGCCTTCTATAATTCGAAAAACATTGCAATCCAAGGCTTAACATCATTAAACAGTCAAATGTTTCACATTGTCCTCGATGGCTGCCACAACTCGATGTTGCAAAAAATAAATATTTTAGCCTCCGGCAAGAGCCCCAACACTGATGGCATTCACCTTCAATCATCAACCGACATCACCATTTTGAATTCTCATATTGCTACGGGTGACGATTGTGTCTCCATAGGCCCAGAAAACACTAATATGTGGATAGAGGATGTCACATGCGGCCCTGGCCATGGCATAAGGTTACACATTCTAATTTTCTATTGATAAGATATATCATGTAACAGAATTTTTTAATGCATTAAAAGTATTATGATTTTTTAGCCACTGGCTATATTTTTTACGGGTTTTTTTATATCGGCCTCGCCCTAATGGTCAAAATTAGAATTTTTTATTATGGTACATTTTTAACGAAAGAGTGTCAAGGTCCAAAAAATAATTAAATTAGTATTTAAATCTAATTTTCGTTGTTCAAAAACCTTCATAAAAGGGGGTGGGCTATTATAAGTTCCAGCCTTCTTTTACTACTATTTTTACGTTGCTCCAGACGAAAATATGATAAAAATTTGAGTTACGCCCCTTGCCGGGGATTTTCAACTCCACTTTAGGGTTTTGAATGACAGTTTGTGACAATTGGGGGTTGTAGCTCATCTTTTTCCGGGGATAACATAACTTTGGAAAAATAAACGTAGAAATGGTGGTAAAATTCAAAATAACTATATAGCGCTAAGTTCTATATGTGCTTTGTACAGCATTGGGAGTCTAGGTTGGAGCATGCAGGAAGCTGGGGTTCAAAATGTGACAGTTAAGAGTGTTACATTCAAGGGTACGCAGAACGGAGTCAGGATCAAGACATGGGCAAGGCCTAGCAATGGATTTTTAAAGAGTGTTCTTTTTCAGCACCTCAAAATGATTAATGTCCAAAACCCTGTGATAATTGACCAAAATTATTGCCCCAGTGACAAAAATTGCCCACGCAAGGTAAGGTTTTTAAAGTGTGTAGATTTTCCTTTTCGAAACTTTGGAGAGTATCTGCAAATCATATAAATTTTCCAAAAAATGTGTACTTATGGTTCTTTAACGACAGAATTACTCGAACTGGTTATTTCAAAAAATTTGTTGAAATTAATTAATTATTATTTTTCTTAAATATATGTTAATCAAAGTATTTCCAAACTAATTGGAACGTTTTGGAGCTGTAGATTTTTTTTATTGATGGAACTGAAAATTTTATTTTATAAAGTATTCTTATTTAAGAAGAAAAATGAGTTCTTTTCTGAAATATATCATATGATATGATCTAGTCACAAATCACGCATTTTATAATCACAAAGCTATGGGTTCTAAACCGTATCTTTTAGGGGAGGATTATAAATTATATGTAATTTTTAATGTAATTCGAATTCGCTGAAAAAAGGGTACCGCAACAAACTTATTTAATTGAACATAGTTTTTCTTAAACATTATTAAAAAAAACATACAATTACTAAGCATTGCTTAAGATATTGAATTTGTCTTTTCTTCTTTAATTTCATTTTACAGGCTTCGGGTGTAAGGATTAAGGATGTGACATATCAAGACATACATGGAACCTCGGCAACAGAAGTTGCGGTGAGATTTGATTGCAGTAAAAAGCACCCATGCAAAGGAATACGGTTGGAAGATGTAGACCTTACATATAAGAATAAGCCAGCACAAGCTTCGTGTCTTAATGCTGGAGGATCATCCTCGGGTTTAGTCAAGCCTAGGAGTTGTTTATGAATATATAGAATAACGTAATTTATAGAGAAGAAAAGAAATCATGGTAAACCTTTAGAATGAAAATTAGTGTAATGTAAGGTTTGGGTTGTTATTTTGCTCTTTTAGGAATGCATGGCAAAAGGATAAAGCATTGTCAAACGTAATTATGGGTGCTGTTTCCTCATGATATTAAAAGATATAGTTTTAAACCCCACGCGATATGCTTGCGTATTACAATTTTATTTATAATATATACGGGAAAAATATATTATTATTCTTGTATTTAAATTAATATTAATGTGAAATAAAGAAAGTGAGTAAAATGTTTGGGACACACAAACATGCCACTATTTTAAAATTACAAATTACCAACATAGTTATAATTTTGGCATTATTATATTTAAGTCCCATTTGTCAGATCAGCATACATATAAATTTCATTGACTTTTCAACAATTATATAGGTCCTATTCAAATTTTTTAGGAATTTTTTTTCACAATTTTACCCTTTTATAACTACTAATAGGTTTTTTTGCTTTAGTCCCATCTACAAAGATGTATTTAGGCTCCACTCCCATGTGTTTTTAAAATTGTAAAAAGTCTCATCCCCACCCAAAACCGCCTATAACTTTCCTGTAACTACCTATTCTTCTTTTTGTAAACAATGATACTTATCCCTTATAGGACCAACAACTAAAAAAATAAAAACATGAGTGTTGATGTAAAAAATTAGATTATCTCTAATTATTTAATCACAAATAAAATAAATAAGACAAAAGAATTTTTAAAGTGGTTCAGCCTTAAAAGAATGGCCTACGTCCACTGTTTTTGTTATTGTTGAATGTTTGGAAATTCTCGATAACGAGGTTTTTACCAAGAAATTCCCAGTCCCCTTACAATGAGGATGATACAATGTATTTATAGCCCCGAGGCTGTACATGTGAAAGGATAAGACATAGCTGTTCAATAAGCGTATACATCTGTATGATAATAATCAGCATTTAATGCGCATTTAATATTCTTAATTGTCTAGTAATAAATGCTCTGATCGAGGTGCAGCTCGGACCGCCTAAGTATCTTGGTATCCATGAGTTGCTCGGTGCAGTAAAGTTCCTCGGAGAGCACCTACTGCTCGGAGTATCTGAGTTGGTCGGGGAAATTGAGTTCCTCGAAGTCAAGGTGTTGTTCAGAAGTGTTTGTTATTGCCACGCAGATTGCCACATGTCTTCACTTAATTGAGCCATGTCAGTTGAGAGTGCAGCTACAGCGGAAATATTGCGACTTCTCAAATAAAAACCAATTTTAATTAATCCCAAATTTTAGTTGAACCCTAAGACATGCATCTAAATGATTTATCAAATAAAATATAGCATGAAGGATAAAACAAATTGAAGAACGTGTGTGCTCGCGTTCAAATGATCAAATTATATATAAAACCCTTTTAACACAAACAAACCCTAAACATGCAGCAGTATGTGATTGAATAAATTGATAATCTACGCAAGAACATTCAAACACATGCAATTAAGGAAAAATCCCCCTCAGGGGCAAAACCATTTATTTCACTATAATTTGTAAGAAAACGGCTTACAATCGAATTACAATGAAAATACAAGTCGACTAAGAATTACCCTCGGGTATCGGATTCTGTAGTCGCGGCTGGAATTATCCCTTTCCAGTAGGGCTGCAATGAAGAAGAAGAAGAATGGTCTCCTCCACAAGGGTTGAACAAACCAAAGTTGTGTTCTTGGGTTGCTAAAGGATTCACAAAGGTTTGGCAAGGATGTGTGAATCAAACCATGAGTCTTGGGACTCAAAAATATGAAGACTAGATGTATTTGGACTCTCAAATTCGTCTCCTAAAGTCTTGCAAAACAACTCCCCCGAAGTTGGTATTTATAGGAAAAAATATGAAGAGTTTCGCTTTTTTAAAACTCTAAAAATCTTATCAGCGTACAGGTACACCGAACCCGTTCTGGGGTACACCGAACCGGTTTGGTTGTACCATTCTGGTATGGGGTTAAAAAACAGCATTCTTCATGGAATTTTCTCCAACTTCAAAAGGTCATAACTTCTTCATCGTAGCTCGGATTGAGGTGCCGTTTCTTCAGTATCTTCGTTGCGGCGAGCTCTTCAACTTTCCAGTTGACCAGACCTCCGAACTATGGATGTGAAATTACGAAAATGCCCTTGAACTTCCCTATCAAGCCTTGTTTCACTGTTTTGACTTCCCCTGCGTTCCACTCGCATTCTGTGCCTAAAATCAAGGAACGTGAAATCGTTGTGGCAGATGAGGGACACATTTAGGAGTTATTGAATGCTTGATGCTTGGAATTCGGATAGAGGCCGTCGTGAGCGATCGTGTAGAGACGTGCAAGATGTAGCCGAATGTAGCGGCGTATGACATACAAAACTGTAAGATAACGGACATGAGAATTATGTCCTTACAAATCTCCTCCTATGTCTATGCCGGTACATACATAAAAAATCCGAATTATCAAATATGAAATTGCCTATACAAATCTACCCTCCCATGAACCCAAAACTGGAAAAGGTACAAATGAATAGTCTTCATCGTTTGTTCTACAAATCTTCAGGAATCTCAAATCTTTTCTCATCAGGGTGTGCAATTCAGAGATCATCAATGTAGTACCTACACACATGAGATAAAGAAAAAAATACCAAGTGACGTATCGAGTTTGAAATGAGATAAACATAGATACCAATATATGATAAGCATAATGTCAAATCTCAAAACTCCCCCAAAATTCAAACTCCCCCATAAAATGATAATTCTTTCTCCCCCTTTTTATGATGTCCCCAAATAGACAAATCAGAAGAATGAATCAAAAAAGCAAAATCGGGGTGTCACGGTATACAAAAAAATACACAAACTATTTTTGATTTTTTTTTTAATTTTTTATTCAAAATAAAATGATACAAAAATCACACCATGGATTTAAACTCAAACAACCAAGTCATGATAACGGAATGAATGGGTGTGAACACATTCGATAGGTAAATCAACTCAATCAATCATATGTGCACGATGCATATGTGTACCCCTAACGAATGAGCATCAAAAGTATCCTTAGGTGTAAAAATTTGTTGAATTTAGATGACATCGTCTTATACAAATCAACAAATCAAAGTCAAAGTGATTTCCACACCAATAACGTCCAAAACTATGTAGCGCATTCTCAAGCAATTCAAGGACGTGCAAACCCGTTTTAAATTCTCCAACCAAACTCCCTCATATATATTTTCTTTTAGAGGTAATCTAAATTCTCAAACATTGGAGAATTGGTGCAAAAACCTAAATGGCCCCTTTTTGGCATGAATATCTTTTTATTGCTTTTCAATTTTTTCGGGCTCTTTTAACCTCTTTGGACCTCGGATAATAAAATTCCTCAATTTTTTAGGTCCTTTTTAACGGTGGCTTTTGCGCAAAGGATAGATAATTACCTTTCGCAGCCCCTCCCCGTTATTCAAACAAAGCACACAAACTCACAACACGGTTTTTATATGCACAATTTCCTTATAAAAAATTATCGCGCTTGGTTCGTTTTAAAGACAGGATTGAGATGAAAACACCAAACCAACATGTGATAAGACAAACACAATAATCAAACAAATCCGTGCATGTGTGCAATAAAGGAAACATGAGTCAAACATGTAGGAAGTAACACTTAATTACATCTTAATGACTCCAAACATTATAAAGCACAAGGATGAATTGACCTATTATCTCAAAACACTATCAAATAGTCACATGAAAAAAATGGAATGATGTTGTGACTTGGTCATCCAAAGTGTTCATCCATAAACGGTGCAATACAAAAATCTTTTTGGATTTTCTCAAAATTTTATCAAAATAAAATCTTTTTGTATTTTTCAAAAAAATTTAAAAAAAAGAATTTATACAAAAAGTACAAGTCATCACACTAGTAAAAATATATCATGAAACCACAACTAGTGTATGACAAACATGCAACCACAATCAACCAAAAGATTTCACATGGGGTGAATCACGTGCAAGCAAACGGGAATCGTGGACAAATAAACCATAAGCCTCTAAATCCGATTTTCTAACCCAAATTGATGTGTAACAAAATGTGGGGGTTTTGGGAATCGAATTTATTCTTTCATTAACCTTCCTAGGTCCATTTAAAAGCTTGTAACAAAATCGCCTAAGATGACCTTGCGTACCGCAATGTGTGCAAGTGTAAATCGGGCGGTGTGTGTTACCTAAAGGTGGCCCTCTTCTTAAATTTATCGGTTGCTCTTTCCGAATTTGCCTAGGTGGGTCTCTCCTAATGATCCTAGAAGGTTCTCTCACAATGTTCTTAAGGGGAGCTTTCCTAACAACTTTAGGTGCCTCTTTATTAACAAACCTAGGAGGCTCTCTCACACGTGTGGGAATGGGTGCAACATATTTTTCAAGACCAATCCCACCCCTATCCGTTTTGATCTCGACTGTGCCTAAAATCTTATCAAGTTTTTCAGACCTAGACTCCAAATCAAATTTCACCTTACTTGAATCTTTCAATTTCATCTCAAGTTCACCTATCCTAGATTCAAGTACTCGTCTAGAATCCTCACACTCTAAAAGCTACTTTTTCATAGTCTCCATCAACCCTCTAAGACTATCTCTCTCATCCTCGACGTACTCAAGCTTCTCTTTCAAAATTTTCACATGAGCCCTAAGTTCTTCAACTAAAAAATCATTATTTTTTATGGCACACTCTTTCAACTGAGCTTTCAATTTCAAATTTTCTTTCTTTGTTTGCAAAGTTTCAGCATAAAGTTCATTGAAAGCAGTTTGCAAGTCATGCTCATCTACACTTTCCTCCTCACTTTCATCCACACTCCCATCACCTTCACTATCACTAATCACATGGATGGGAAACTCTCGCCAAGAAGCATAAAAAACTTCTTCTTCCGAATCACAATCACTAAGGGTAGAAACATGAGAAATCGGTTTATTCAATTTCTTCTTTAAATTTGTGGTACACTCATGTAATGTGTGACCAACACCCTCACAACAAGGACACCTCTCAGATTCGTTTTCAACAGAAGATTTAAAACAAGAGTTCGTGTGAATTTTTCAATTAATTTTTTCAAAAATTTGACATCGAAGATCATCAAAACCATCAAAAGCCATTTTTGTGCAAAATCAGGATCAAAACACAATAACTTAGTGCAACAGGATCTGATACCAGTTTGAGAGTGCAGCTACAGCGGAAATATTGCGACTTCTCAAATAAAAACCAATTTTAATTAATCCCAAATTTTAGTTAAACCCTAAGACATGCATCTAAATGATTTATCAAATAAAATATAGCATGCAGGATAAAACAAATTGAAGAACATGTGTGCTCGCGTTCAAATGATCAAATTATATATAAAACCCTTTTAACACAAACAAACCCTAAACATGCAGCAGTATGTGATTGAATAAATTGATAATCTACGCAAGAACATTCAAACACATGCAATTAAGGAAAAATCCCCCTCAGGGGCAAAACCATTTATTTTCACTATAATTTGTAAGAAAACGGCTTACAATCGGATTACAATGAAAATACAAGTTGACTAAGAATTACCCTCGGGTATCAGATTCTGTAGTCGCGGCTGGAATTATCCCTTTCCAGTAGGGCTGCAATGAACAAGAAGAACGGTCTCCTCCACAAGGGTTGAGCAAACCAAAGTTGTGTTCTTGGGTTGCTAAAGGATTCACAAAGGTTTGGCAAGGATGTGTGAATCAAACCATGAGTCTTGGGACTCAAAAATTTGAAGACTAGATGTATTTGGACTCTCAAATTCGTCTCCTAAAGTCTTGCAAAACAACTCCCCCGAAGTTGGTATTTATAGGAAAAAATATGAAGAGTTCCGCTTTTTTAAAACTCTAAAAATCTTATCAGCGTACAGGTACACCGAACCCGTTCTGGGGTACACCGAACCGGTTTGGTTGTACCATTCTGGTATGGGGTTAAAAAACAACATTCTTCAAGGAATTTTCTCCAACTTAAAAAGGTCATAACTTCTTCATCGTAGCTCGGATTGATGTGCCGTTTCTTCCAGTATCTTTGTTGAGGCGAGCTATTCAACTTTACAGTTGACCAGACCTCCGAACTATGGATGTGAAATTACGAAAATGCCCTTGAACTTCCCTATCAATCCTTGTTTCACTGTTTTGACTTCCCCCGCGTTCCACTCGCATTCTGTGCCTAAAATCAAGGAACGTGAAATCGTTTTGGCAGATGAGGGACACATTTAGGAGTTATTGAATGCTTGATGCTTGGAATTCGGATAGAGGCAGTCGTAAGCGATCGTGTAGAGACGTGCCAGATGTAGCCGAATGTAGCGGCGTATGACATACAAAACTGTAAGATAACGGACATGAGAATTATGTCCTTACATCAGTAGACTAAATTTGGTATCAGTAGAAGCCCCCAATGTTTCACAATTAGAGAATGAGGAGTGTGGAACATTCTTCTCGAAATATGGCAGGATTTAAATGGTCATTCTGAATATTAGGAGTGTTTTCTTCACATATATTTTTCTTTTTGAATTCATAGAATCAGACTTTTCAAAATTTTCTAACTGCTTCGGTCTCCGCGCTCTTTTTGTCCTTTTAGCCGCCGGTAGCGTAAACGTCTCTCTTTGTAATCATTATTTTTACTTCTTCCCAAGGTAAGGTATTTAAACGTTTGCAGAAAATCCTATCGTCTTTTACTTTTTCAAATCTGTATCTTTGGGTTTTCCATTTCCTCTCTCTCTTCTGCGTTCATCCTTTTCATCGTTCGTTGTCAACACATCCATCCTTTTTCTGTAAGATTTTCTTCCTTATCTTTTATTTTCTTTATTCACCATGGTTTACCTTGTTGAGTCGCTTGATAAGTTTCGTTCTTATTTCTCTATTCCTTCATGGGTTATTTTGGAGGACTTTCTGAACCTTCAGATTATTTTCGTTTGGCTGAAGGACATTGGTTCCCCAGTCTCTTTGTAGCTGAATGTGGCTTTTCTTTTCCCCCGAACCCTTTGTGTCTGGAATAATGTCAATATTTTGACGTGGTTCCTGCAAAAATAGCCCCCAATACATGGAGAATAGTTAATGGAGTTCATAGATTAAATCAGATTCATGGGACCCGCATAGGAATTCCAGAAATTATATTTTGCTATAGATGGGCTGTCAGAGACAGTACTTTTTACTTAAAAACTAGGTTTTTAAATAGGGCTTTAGTGGTCAATCTTCCAGATGCCAATAGGGATTATTTCGAGCATGGTGTTGTTATGAAAACTTGGCAACAAGCTCCACTAACTGGAAATGATGCTTATCAGGGTCCTAGATGCCCTCCCTATGGCAACGGGATAGGTTATTTTTAGTTTACTTTTTTCTTTCTTTGTGTTTGATAAAATGTGTCACTGATATTTTAATTTTCATTTATTTGCAGTTGACAACAAAAGAAGGTCTCCAAAAGAGACATATGTTAACTTAAAACATCTGAAACTTATCTGGGGTTTGCATCAGACTGTTGCCGACGAGCATATCAGATCAGCTTTATAGTTGCTACAGTATAAGAGTTACACCTCGTCTTTTACTGCTCGTCCAGTGATAAGTGACGTAGAACCAGTACCAGCTTCTGAAAGTTCTTCACCTGAGTCACATATTCCTATGAGTGAAAGAATGAAGAGAAGAAGAGCTCCCGCCCGCTTCGAGAAATCTGCCTCTATTGCTAGAGAGGCAAAAAAAAGCAAGCTTGATGTCCTAGAAGAAGGGACAAGAAAAATCGATGCACCTCATCCGGCTGCTACTATGAAGGTTGCCGAGAAGCCACCAGTGGCTCCGAGCAAGGTCGCTGCTCCAAGTGAGGTTATAGTCATATCCCCAACTAAAACTACATCCTTGGTAGAAATCGTTGCTGATCCTCCGAGGAAGCTGAAGAAGAGCTCCTCAGTCAATTTGGCTGAATCCATCTCTCAACCTCTAACTACCGGAAGTGGTGTTCCTACTTTCGTTGCTCCGAGTTCTGACATGAGCTCTATGAAGTCTTAGATTATTTTCGAGATCCAAGGTATTGAAGAAAATTTTTCCCGGGATAGGGTCACCACTTTGGCATCTCAGCACATTGCCTCAGTAAGTATTACAAATCTAAACTTTCATTTTTTATGTTATGTGCTTGCACTGACTTACAATTATTTTCTTTTTCCAGTTGGTAACTTATTTCAATACAATCTTGAAGAAGGACGAAGCCATCAAGGCGTCCATCTCCTCTGGTGGTGTAGAGGAGGCTTTTGTAGGTTTGACGCAGTCTTTAAAAGATTCTCGTCAGAAGTATGTTGATGATAAAGCTGCCTGGTAGAAGTAGCTCAATTCGACCGAGCAGGAGAGGGATCAGGCTGTTGAGGTCTCCAAGGGATTGGAGAAGAAAATTAAAGAACTGGAAGGTAAGAATAAAGAGCTCGAAAGGAAGCTCCAAAATGCTGGAGAGCTTGAAGGTAAACTCAAGTCTGCTAAGGAAGAGCTGGGTAGACTTCGTGACGTTGGTCGTCAGAAGGAGGAGGCAAAAAAGAAATTGAAAGATGCCGAGGAACTGCTTTCCTCGGAGAAGGTGAAAAGGAAGTTGGCTGTAAAAAAGTCCTTCAGTGCTGGCTGGGACAAATGTTGGAATAAGGGTTTAGCTTCCATGGTCTCACAAATGGAGTATGGCAGCCTCAAATACTTTAGTTATGGTTGGGTGGCTGCTCTGACAGAGATGAATGTCGATGAGAACTCTGACCTGTTTCAGCGACACATTCCTGGCCCCCCTCTTACTCCCGGGGTAGAAGAAGAGGACGAAGCTGCCTCCGAGGAATATTCTATGATGGTTGGGGATCAATTACCTACTGTTGAACTTTGCTACGAACATCCCTAACCAACTATTACTCCTATCGAGCAGCTCCAGTTAACCAACATTTCAGCCGAGCAGCTTCCAGCACCCACCGAGCAACCTTCTGGGCCATCCGAGTAACCTTCCTCTTTGTCCCAACCTCCCGAGAAAGTTTTAGGAGACAAGAAGAAGGTGTAAAGTTGTTTGGACTTTTCTCTCTGTTTTATTTTCTTTGTCAAATGTAACTCTGAACTATGTACTTCTCCTTTATGATGTAATAAAATTTGAAGTTTTGATTATGCATACTGTTGATTCTTTTCTTCTTGCTTTGTTTGCACTCTTATTGATTCCTGATGTCTCTTCCTTTTACTAGTTTATGGACAGGATGGAATTTTTATCTGCTCATGATACAAAGTTGTTGAGACAATGCAATGAATACTTCAAAGCTGGTCATACAGATATGACTGAAGCTCAGATTGTTGATATTCTCTGTCCAGATGCTTCAGAGCAAGCAGTCGAAGCCTACCAGTACTTAAAGTGTCTGCTCGACCGGGCAGTGGCTAATAATGTATCATATTATAAGATGATTGAAAACCTCCACAGCACTCTCTAGGAGCTTCAACAACAATACAAGGAATCTACAGCCCTCTTACACCAAGGATATGAGAAAAAGTATCAGCAACTGAATGCTGATAAGGGATATGATAAGTTGTTTGCTGCTTATGATGTGAGGGCGAGAACTTTGAAAACCGAGGTCGAAGAGCACAAGAAGATAGCCAAGTTGCTGGAGCAGGAAAATAATAACCTTCGAGGAGAGGTATCCCAACTGAGGTCTGCAGCCTCTACATCAAACGCTTTGGTCCCTGTGAACGACGAGGGATTCTCTTTCCTGGAGGTCAAAAATGCCAATCTGAGAGACGAATTAGAAACCTTGAAGAGGATTGGGCCTTTTACCTCTGCTCGGGGATGAGCAAGGGCTGCTCGGATTACTATTAAAGAACAAAGAACTCAATCGTCTCTGGAGAACCAAGCCTTCCAATTGATGGCAAAGAACCAGGCATTGGCTGAGATGTCTAAGAAAATCATGAATCTGGACGAGCAGCTCTCTGCTCAAAAGTCTGCTTTGGAGAGTAAAGAACTTTTAGCGAAGAACCTCCTCGAGCAATTGGAGAGGCTAACCTATAAATTCCACAAGCATCCGAGGGAGTTTTGGATGGCTGGTTATAATGAAGTCCTCTACCATCTAGATGATCGGATCCAAAATGCAAATAATGTGGGTTACAAGCAAGGATGGCTAAATGCCTTGGGCGTGATGCAGTTGGAACAAGGTCATTACTGTGGGATTACCACAATCCTGGGTTTCTCGACCTACCAGTGCCTCCTTTCAAGATTGATATGAGCTGGATTCCTGCTCGGGCCATTCCACAATGCCTAATTTCAAAGTATCTTGGAGACTACAGTCTTCACTCCAACTTTGAGATATCTCGCCCAGAGAAACTTCTTGATCGACCATCAGTTATGAACATCAGGATGCTTAAAGATTTGAACTTCATAAACTCCCCCTATGCCTTAGACGATCCTCTTGCTGGTGAAGAACCTATTTCAAAGGCAGAGGGGAAAAAACCCATAGAATAGGATTCCTGATGTAATAATTTTTTTTATGTATTTTATTCTCAATGCATTTTGTTTTGGATTTAATGAAAAACTTCTATTTTTCTTTGCAATCTTGATTGCCATTGTCTTGTAGGTATTTTGTAAAACACTTTAATTATTTACTAATGAATGTGCACGTATATCTGTTAAAAAGATAGAAATATTTTGCGTTACTTTAAATTGCTGATTAAATAAAGTTGATGAAAATTTATTGTTGACTATCTTAAATTGATGATAATCATTTGTCGACCAACCAGAGTTGATGATATTTCATTTTTTAACCAACTATTTAAAATGCCATAACCAACTGTTTTCGACCAACTGGAGTTGGTGTCATTCGTTCTCGACCAACCTTAGTTGATAATTTTTTTATTCCCGACCAACTTATAGTTGGTGGATTTTCTTCCCAACCAACCGGAGTTGGTATTTCTGGGAAATATTTTTCTTCCCGACCAACCGGAGTTGGTGGATTTTCTTCCCAACCAACTGGAGTTGATATTTCTGGGAAATATTTTTTTTCCCGACCTACCGGAGTTGGTGGATTTTCTTCCCAACCAACCGGAGTTGATATTTCTGAGAAATATTTTTCTTCCCGACCAACCGGAGTTGGTGGATTTTCTTCACAACCAATCGGAGTTGATATTTCTGGGAAATATTTTTTATTCCCGACCAACCAGAGTTGGTGGATTTTCTTCCCAACCAACCGGAGTTGGTATTTCTGGGAAATATTTTTCTTCCCGACCAACCGGAGTTGGTGGATTTTCTTCCCAACCAACCGGAGTTGGTATTTCTGGGAAATATTTTTCTTCCCGACCAACCGGAGTTGGTGGATTTTCTTCCCAACCAACCGGAGTTAGTATTTCTGGGAAATATTTTTCTTCCCGACCAACCGGAGTTGGTGGACTTTCTTCCCAACCAACCGGTGTTGGTATTTCTGGGAAATATTTTTCTTCCCGACCAACCGGAGTTGGTGGATTTTCTTCCCAACCAATCGGAGTTGATATTTCTGGGAAATATTTTTATCCCCGACCAATCGGAGTTGCTGAGTAGTGTGTAGCACTAGTATTCAAATTTTAGCAAAAGGAGAGAATTGGGTAGAATATTCACATTTTATTCATACTGAAGAAACTGCATTACATGAGGGTTTACATTACTGATAATATTTGCGCAGACGCTCTGCATTCCATGCATTCTTAAACTCCTCCCCTTCTAAAGTTTCAATTCTATATGTCCCTAGTCGAACAACCTCTGTTACTCTGTAGGGCCCATGCCAGTTAGCTTCCAGTTTATTGTGCTTTTGAATTACTTTCTTCAGCACATAGTCCCCTTCTTTCAGGTCGCACTCCTTCACTCTCTTGTTATAGAACAAAGTTGTTCGTTGCTGATAAGCAGCATTCCTGATGGATGCTTCTTCTCTAACTTCTTCGAGCATGTCCAAGTCTAACCTTCTCATTAAGTCGCTGACAGGGGAGTTGAAGTTTAGCACTTGGTGTGTTGGGAGGCCCAAATCGGCACGTATAACAACTTCACTTCCAAATTCCAGCATATATGGACATTCTACAGTTGCTGCTCGGGGAGTAGTACGTGTAACACCCCGTCCGCCCGGGGAGAGCGAACGGAGCGCCACTCATTGATAAAATTAAACTAATCCACAATCACAAGGTATAGAGCATTTAAATCCCACAACAACAAGAGAGGAAACCACTAATCTCAAATCTCTTCAAATAAATACAACAAATCTCTCGAATTAAATACAACATCTAACTCGAAATAAAATAAATCTCAATGCTCTATACATCAAAATAAATAAATACAAGTCTTCTCAAATGTATTAAAAATTCTTCCCAAAATATCCAAGATAAAATCAATCTCCAATAATCCATAGCGCCCAAATCCACGCTAACCTGCCACTAAAAGAAAATATGGGGAAGGTCACAATACGACAGGAATTATGCTCAATAAATACGGATTAGCAACGAATAAAATGTAACAACACGAGTACGAATATTCAAATCAAAATGCAAATCTCAAAGCATTTATCAATATAATTTCTCAACAACACTTTAACTGGGTCACCAGACCTCACCACATCCGTATATGCTTTATCAAGCCATAGCCTGGGAAATAGGAATTTTGGCGGGTGCCCAACCTTCGTGCCATATTAAAATCTCATGACAACGTGCTCATCAACAATATAATGATACCACATGAATCAAAATAATTTCAACAATTATTTTCCAGATTTCAATGAATTTATCAATTCAAATATGAGTTCAATTAAACAAGAATTCAAAGAGAATGACACGCGAGATTTAAGGAGCATATTGTGTAAAACCCATACCTCAAACCATGATGAGAAACCAATGATCACATCCTCAAGATCAACTCAAAAGATATACAAAATCTTCTCCGAGAACCTCCAACAAAATAGCCCCAAGAACACCTCTAATCTAAGGTTGGAACTCACAAATCTCAAGGGCCAATGTGTATATAAAAAGAAGAGGAATATAAAATATATTTGTTGCCAAAATTTGTGCCAAAAATATGTTAAAAGGCTTACCCACGGCGCCAATCTGTTGATGTAAAAAATTAGATTATGTCTAATTATTTAATCACGTATAAAATAAATAAGACAAAAGAATTTTTAAAGTGGTTCAGCCTTAAAAGAATGGCCTACGTCCACTGTTTTTATTATTGTTGAATGTTTGGGAATTCTCGATAACAAGGTTTTTACCAAGAAATTCCCAGTCCCCTTACAATGAGGAAGATACAATGTATTTATAGCCCTGAGGCTGTACATGTGAAGGGATAAGACATAGCTGTTCAATAAGCGTATACATTTGTATGATAATAATCAACATTTAATGCGCATTTAATCCTCTTAATTGTCTAGTAATAAATGCTCTGATCGAGGTGCAGCTCGGACCGCCTAAGTATCTCGGTATCCATGAGTTGCTCGATGCAGTAAAGTTCCTCGGAGAGCACCTACTGCTCGGAGTATCTGAGTTGGTCGGGGAAATTGAGTTCCTCGAAATCAAGGTGTTGTTCAGAAGTGTTTGTTATTGGCACGCAGATTGCGACGTGTCTCCACTTAATTGAGGCATGTCAGCAGACTAAATTTGATATCAACAATGAGAGTGGTGACAAATAAATCATTATAAATAGGGCTAAATACTTGAGATCCCTATAACTAATCATCTGTAACATCCTTTAGGAAGTTATACAAGTGGTTGGATTTTTTTTTAATCTTTAAATGATCATAACTTTTGATTCATAAATTCGTTTTTCGAAAAACTACTATTTTTGAAATCTGTTCGACGAGATCTATCAAACAAGATTCATGAAGCCTATAAAATTTCAAAGAATTTTTTTCACACAAACACTAAACTTTAGTGTATGCACTAGAATATGAAATAGTTTTATTTTTGTGACATTTTCATAAACAGACAGTAATATTTACTGTGGTAATATTACACAGTATATATATATATATATAATTTTGAAAAAATAGGGTTTGGATCCACCGTCATCCAATCCTTACCCCCATTGTTGGAGCTTCAACGACCTTCATCAGAGCTCTGATTTGGGGGTGTGTAGGGGTGGCATGCGGTGCCGCTGACGCGGACCTTTTGATAATAAGAGACTTTTGAATAAATGGGTTTTGGTTCCACCGGAGTGTCATGGGGTGCCTCTGGCGTGGACCTTTGGAAATAAGATTGGATAAATTGGATCTGGATCCTCCGGAGCGCCGGTTTGGGATAAGTAGGGGTGGCATTAGGTGCCTGTGGTGTAGACCTTTAAAAATAGGAACTTATTAGATATATATACACGGTAGATCCAGACCTCGTTTTTTTCAAAATTACCATATTTTTAAAGGTTTAGCTAGCGACATTCAATATCCACCACTACCCACCCCAATTATCGGAGCTTCAATGAGTTTCATCAGAGCTATGATTTGGGGTGGGTAGTCGTGGCATAGGGTGCCGCTGGCGCGAACCTCTAAAATTAAGAGAATATTAGATAAATGGGGTTTGGATCGACCGGAGCTCCGATTTGGGGTGAGTATGGGTGGTATTGAGTTAGGCTTATATTTATAACATTTTCACAAACATTAACATTTACTGTGTTCATATAACACAGTATATATATATACACGGTGGATCCAATTTTTTTTCCTGATATTATCTTATTTTTAAACGGTCCCTGCTAGCGGCATCCAATCTCCACCACCTCCTACCCCTATTGTCGGAGCTCCAACAACCTTCATCAGAGTTCTGATATGAAGTGCCATGGGATGCCGATGTAACATTTTTATAAATAGTAATATTTATTATTTGTAAAAATATTACAGATATAAACATAACCCACTGCTACCCCTACTCACCCCAAACTGGAGCTATGGTGGATCCAAACCCCATTTATCCAATATTCTCTTATTTTCTAAGGTCCGCGCCAGTGGCACTCCATGTCACCCCAAATCAGAACTCTGATGAAGGTTGTTGGAGCTCTGACAATTGGGGTTGGTAGTGGTGGGGATTAGATGTCGCTAGCGTGGACCGTTAAAAATAAGATGATATCAGAAAAAGAGGTTTGGATCACCGTATATATATATATATAACACAGTAAATGTTACCGTTTGTGAAAATGTAACAGATATAAATCTAACCCAATGCCAACCCTACTCATCCCAAACTGGAGCTCCAATGGATCCAAACTCCATTTATCCAATATTCTCTTATTTCCTAAGGTTCGCGCCAGCGACACCCATGTCACTCCAAATCAGAGCTCTGATGAAGGTTGTTGTAGCTCCGACAATGGGGGTGGGTGGTGGTGGGGAT